>CAWUFW010007263.1:0-600000 GCA_963921515.1 Calotriton arnoldi | reverse complement strand
TCACCCTGAGGGGTCGTTAGTACTTGCATGTGCACTCTATTTGCAATCTTATCTGATCGTTGATTGCAAACCAGTCGGCTTTCTCATCCTTAAGTTGTAGCCTGTTGTAGGTAAAGATGCAGGCAGCTCCTCCTTAGAACAGATGATGCTCTGTTGCTGCTCTGGCAGAATTTCTCTCTTGATGTGAGAGCATGAACTCATGAACCCAATTCAATTCAATTCAATTGTCTTTATTCGATCTTCCGGGGACAGATCATAAAAGATACACACAGTGATAGATAAGAAAGACAAACAACATTATAATCAAGACTCATTAGAAAGATAGCAATCACATTTTCCATTAAATAAGTAAAATAGCAAGCAGGGACGATAATTTGGTTGTGACTAAAGTGGCAGAGCAACAGTGCTAGATCAGCGATGCAACACTTCTCATAAATGAGGCCCTCAATCTTTAACTGTGAGTAACAATTCAGCAGGGTTCAAGATGGTAGTTTTCTTTAGAACAATGGGTAAAACTGACAAGATTTTTTCATATTTTGCCACCCAGGCATTTGTCAGGTGTTGAAGCTACATCATTGTTAACAATATCTCTAATGCAGGGAGAACATGTGAAATCTATTGGAGTGTTAAAACAATACTCAATGAAGGTCCGGTGGTGCTGAGGCATATGCGTGACAACATGGGGATAATAGAGAGCAGCCCTGCAACTTGGCTTAGTTGGGCCCCCTCCTCTGGTCAGTCATTGTCTGCAGCATAGGACACACATCTGCAATACGAGTTATCTCCAAAATGTTTTTTCCATCATTGAAGCATTAAAACTTGTATTGTTTCCAAAAATATTGCATCACTTTGTTTACCTTTAGCAAACAATCAGCCGCACTTCTGGACTTTGTATAAATTTGACATTAGAAATTTGGCATAGAATCATATTTTATGTTTGTCGAATGACACCACGTGGGTAACTATTTATTTGCAACTTGCTGATGCGGAGCATGCTTGACTGCAGTCAACATGGATGGCAAATTAATGGTGCTGAGAAAGTGGGCTACACTACCCACAATTCGTTCGCAGTTGTCCAATGGCAAAAACAATATAATGTGTGTAAATAGTTGTTATATCTAAGGGTGGGCAGGATGCTTCAGTCAGACTGCGGAATTGGCAGAATTTTGGTCACTCCGCATTACACTTTAACGCGGAGTTCCGGCCAAATTCCACCAATCTCCCATGAGGCTCCAGAAAATGCGAGCTGGCGAGCACGAGCGAGATTCGGCATCCTCTAGCATGATTTTCTAACACAGGCAGTCGCCGTCAGCGGGCTGTCGCTCAAGTAGATTTGCTGTAGCTCGAGGAGATTTTCTACGTAAGCAGCAGCAAAATCAAATCAAATGTCCATGAGCTCTTATGGAGCGCATGCTGCCGTTCTTGTTGAACCCCTCGAGGGGCCTGCCACGCTGGGCAGGGATGAACAGATTCTCCCATTTCTCAATGGGAGCTTGTGCTATGGCTGGTTTATGGCCACAGCACAAGCTCCCATAGAGAAATGGGAGTATGCAACCGCACCATGTGCAGCTTGCTTTGTAATACTGCAGTCGGGACCGCCGACTGGAGGTCGGTCAGTCGGTCCCGATTCAGCCAACATCGTAATGAGGCCCTAAGTTGAAACAAATATGCACTATCCAATTAATATTAACTCACACCCTCCTGTAGGATCCTGTATGGACTTAAAAGATATAAAGAAAGCAATGAAGCAAGACAAGCTTACAGTTGTCATCATTCAATCTGTGCCATGCATTTACACTTTCAGTATTCTCAACATTTCATGCAAAGCAACAAGCCACCTTGATGTGCTGCTCTGTGTGAAAGGGGGGTGCAGGAATGCATCGTATTTAACATTATACGGCGCATTCCTGCTCTCTGCCTGTGCTGGTGCACAAACTGCTGCCTAGCACCAACGCAGGCACCCTTGTACCATGGTGCAAGGGTGCCTGCGTTACAGGCAGGATACTTTTTGTGCAGGAAGGGACACCTTCCTGCACAAAAACAGTCCTCTGAGGCTTTTTTACTCATTCTGCAGAATGCAGCACATGTACAAAGAGGAAAAACAAGTATAAATAAAGATCTTTCTCCTTGTTACACCTCCCTTGGGAGGCGTAGCATCATGACACATTCCCAGATCTACCAGTATTGGTAAATCTGAGAATGCTTCAGAATCCATGGGTGGACGTGCGTGGAAACACCCAGGCTCCACCCATGGAACGCCTCTCCGGGGCAGAGTAATGCAAGGCAGCAACTTGTGCTGCCTTGTGGTACTCCAGATTTACCAAGGTGGCCTTACGTGGCTTGCTAAATCTCATCTAGGTTTTGCGTGATGCAAGGGTGACACAAAGCCTTGATAAATACGGCCTTCATTTTTAGTATAATATGTGGAGCTACAAATAAATGTAGGTCTTTATTCATGTGCTAGTGAGATCATCTTGTTGCCCCATCCCCCGCATAACTTCTTTCAGCAGTTACCATTTTTCTCTCATTTTCTTCCTGCCTCACTGGTGGTGACCAGTCAACAGTGCTGTTGGGCTGGGAATGCTACAGACATTATCAGCACAGAAGGGCGCACTTTTCCTGCGGTAATGTGTTTCTGAATCAATATTTTTTTTGCTGAATTTTTAACTGTAGAAGCATAGTAGGAACCTAGATACATCTGTCATTCTTAGTTGCTCCTCCAACGGGGATGTAAGGGTTAACTGATCTATTACCTTTTACTACCGGTTATAGCCACAACTCTCAGCTCTGTTCCCTGAGTCTGTGGTGTCTGTGTGGTTAGGCTGTTGTGTACAGGAAATGCAGAGTGTAGGGGAAGGATTGTGAGATATTTGGAGCTTAGCCTTTCATGGTGCCTAGACGATGCGAAGTCCTGTGAGTATAAGGAGGTGGGTGACCTGTCACTGCTTATATGTTACTCTTGTGCATAAGCATTTGCAATTCTGTAAAGCACAAATTATATAAATGAGAAGATTATAAATGTGGTATTATGAGAGTTTCTTTTAATTTCATAAAGTGGAGGGGATGTAGGATAACATTCATCTATAGCAGCTGAATCCGGGATCCATTGAGCCTAAGGCTGTGATAGGATAGAAGTGGGAAAGGGGCCCAAAACTGGGGAAGCGGTAGTGCTCGTGTGCAGGCCTCAAAGGCATTGGAAGTATTGGGAGTGGTCATCGAATCTGCAGCCACGACCGGTGCAAGTAAGAGCGGTCAGGTGGGGTGGGGGGAGTCGACATATGACGACGAGGGAGAATTTTAAAAAAATGTACCTTGCGCTTGGCGATGAGGCGAGCACAAGGTAATTGCTTTTCTTTTTAAAATGTTTTATTATCCCTCGTCGTCATATGTCAACTCCCCCCCCCCTCCACCCCCGACCTGGCCCACCGCTCTTACCTGCACCGGCCGCGAATCTGTTAGTACTGAGCCTGGTCCCCTCTTTGCTGTTTATAACATATTACAGTTATTGCACCGGCAACCTGCCTTGTGGCATCGAAGACAGTTATATTAATTCTGAAATTTCTGGAGGGAGACAAGTGTTGATGTATTTTATTCCTTTTTGTTTTTTTAAATAAAAGCGCTGGTCAGAAATACTGTATTTTATAATCCTGCGACCCTTGTCCTTTGACTATTTGCACATTGCTATTGATCCACATGCTCTTTGTACGCTTTGACTACACTGTTCAATCACACAACAAACATGTAAATAAAAACGGGACCCATCTTCCTAAAAGCACTGGGCTGAATTAGTACACCGGGCGGAGGCTGCTGGGAACACTGCTGCTGTGCTTTTCTAACAAGGGGCCGATTTTGCAGCACTGCTGCAAAACCGGCCCCCATTAACATCAAGCATTTGCAATGTAATCGGTCTCGCCTTTAGGACCTTATATGTATTTCGCTATGCAGCACATTAGCCTGGATGCTTAAACATCTACTGTTCTTTAACATGGAGGGAAAGTAAGCACCAAACTGCGTGACACACCAGGTATGGGAACACATGGAGAGAAATATTGCCTTTTAGCGGGAAATGGTATAGTCCAAAGCTCTGTTTTTAATATAAAATCAGGGCCTTCGGTGGTCATATCACTAAAAATCTAAGATTTGAAAAAAATATTATTGTCTACGGTTGCTCGTGGAAGGCAATTTCTATGTACTGGAATCTTGAGAATGCTAAAGTGATTCTGGTATTTTACTGACCTCTGCTGGTAGTTTTCTATCAAGAAAGTTAAATAGAGGCAGTTACCAGAAAAATAAGAAAAGAAAGTCCCTCAGCAGAAAGCAATTCTGGTATTTTACTGACCTCTGCTGGTCGTTTTCTATCAAGACAGTTAAATAGAGGCAGTTGAACAGAAAACAAAGTCCCTAAGCGGAAGCAGACAAGCCCTAGGGCTGATCTCCAGAGCCCACAAAGTACATACACATATAAGTATATAATAAGTATATACTAAAGTATATACAAGAGGTCTCGAATGCTCGACCTAAAAACACCCCCTACCGATCCAAAAAAGGCCCCCACCCGTCCGGCCCACCAGGAAACGTCCGGTGCCCGCTACGGCCAGTCCGGCCCTGATGTCAGCGAGGATGAAACTGGATACACAGGGCAGAGAAAATACTGCACTTTCTTGTCAGGAGCACAAAAACATGTTGCAACCATTTGGCAATTGCCAGCATGCCCAACCTCAGGAACCTGGCATCTTACTAGGTCTTGGCAGCAGACATATGATCATTTCAAACACCAGGGGCCGTTTAGGTGATTCTGGGCATATGAGTGGTTTTTATTTATCTCTGTAACCTGTCACAAAAAAATACCACATTTATAATCTTCTCATTTATATAATTTGTGCTTTACAGAATTGCAAATGCTTATGCACAAGTGTAACAGTATAAGCCGTGACAGGTCCAACCAAGAGAAACAAGGCAGCAGACACAACTGCATGTCATGGACCTGAAATTCATTGTATTGGATTTCATTTATTTAGACTTATATAGTGCTTGTGCAAACCACTGAACGTGACATAGACTGACTGTATGGATAAAATTATAGAAAATGAACTGGGCTATTCACAAGGGTAAGTTACTTACATATGTAAATTAATTTACTCTTACACTTTTGAGTAACTTTGCTACTTTTATCTATTCACAACTTCAGAGTTTAAAGTTACTCAAAAGTGTAGACGTACTCGTCTCCACCACCTGAAAAAGAGGGTGGAACCTAACTTACTAGTGTAAGTTATTACTAAAAAAACAAAAGTAGTAACTCTAGCACCGCACATTGTCAATCCATGGTAGAGCAATACCTTCCTATTGACAATAATGGGTGTAGTAGTATAAAACTAAACACCACAGGAAATAATGTTAAATTAAATTAAATTATTAAAAAATAGTACAAAATTAGTTGTAATATTTTTATAGAGTTTATTTTTTTTTTAATGTCCATACACCTTAGCTTGTGGAGATTCACATGGAGAGGTATTGGAATAATAAAAACGTTTATTGAACTAGAAAAAAATATTCAAATCATTGGTATCATAAATATTAAAGTAGATAAATTTTATTTATTTATCGTAAATACAGAACTAAATAAAAACTACTACAGCACTATTAACTTAATTTTGAATTAAATATTAATTAATATAAATATAATTAAAATTATTTTTCTGAAGTTTAAATAAAAAATAAATTCTCACTGATCGTAAAAGAGCGAATCTTATTATGATACATCCATAATTATTAAAAGTGGTATACAAAATTGATTAAAAGTAATTTATTTATATTTTAATAAAATGTATTGTTACATTAATTCGGAATGCAAAAAGTTAATTAAAATATTTTATAACTAAATTAAAAATATGTACTACACCTATAAATTTCTTTTACCATTAAGTTATATTTATTTATATTTTTAATTATTTTAATTTAATATTATTTCCTACTGGTCCCTATCTCTATTATTTTCTATGGGAGGTTCTATACCAGTGGTTAGCCATGTGTGGTTCTAGTCTTACTCAAGGTCTGAGCTTGAGTACTTTACTCCTGTTTTAAGTCCCTTTTGGTTGAAGTAACAATAGAAGTGAAGCTTGTGAATAGCTATGGGCTTACTCTTTTGTGGGTGAGCTGACATCCCTTTCTGAACCCCTGCCTGATTCTCCCTAACCCTCACTAAACCCCTCCTTACTCCTCCTTTGACACCGTCCCTTGATTCATAAGTATTCCCCATTTTCCAGCCACTCACTTGTGTCCCACCCACATTTACTAGTAAAATGTATTCCTGCATGTACAGAGACTGCAGTCGGAGAGGAGATAGCCACACATACAGGTATAGGGTGGCAGAGGTGTAAACTCCACACCTTGGTTTGTGAATAGCATCTGTAGTACGTTTTGCAGTACTGCAAAACATGCTACAAAATGCAGTTTATGAATCGACCAGAAGACTACTTTTGTGGAGCATCCATGCCACAAAATGCTATTAAATATTTACAAAGCCACGCAAGGAGCGATTTGCATTGCCCTGCTTGGCTTTGTAAAAAACAGTAACGCAGTGCAGTGGTTTGCACTGCATTGCATTACATTTCATTCAGAGAGGCGTTCCATGGGTAGAACATGGCATTCCCATGCATCCACTCATGGATTTCAAGCAAGACCAGATTTACAAAGGTTTGTAAACCTGGGGTTGCATGAAATCACTATTCCTCCCAGAGGATGTTGTAACAAGGAGAAAAATCTTTTTTTCTCCTCGTTAATTCCTCTTACTATGTGTGCTGCAATCTGCAGCACACATAGAAAGAGGAAAATGACTCGAGAGATTGGTATCCCTTTCTGCACAAAAACAATTCTCCTTGTAACGCAGGCACCCTTGCACCTTGGTGCAAGGGTGCCTGCGTTGGTGCTAGGCTGCCTGGAGTGTGCCAGCACTGTGAGAGAGCAGAAGTGTGCCATATCTTAGTAGATATGGCGCATTTCTGCTCTCTCCCTTTCATGCAACGCAGAGCAGCAAGTTGCATTGCTACACTGAGTTGCACGAAAGGTTAGTAAATCTGGCCCGTAGTATTTAGTAAGTATTTGAGGTGCAATAGCAATAAAGAGCAAAAATGTACCAGGAGGAAAGGAAGGTGGAGAACACAATCAAGGAATGCGATGCTGAGTGGCGATTATGGCTAGAAACATATCATGGAGCAAGGTAAGACAGATGGTGCAGGTTGGAGCAAGATCATGGGTACATTTGAAAACAATACAAAAGAAACTAAAGAGGTTCCATAGATAAAAGGGTACCCAGCAGACAAAAAATAAGAAAAGGGTCATCAAAGAGGTGGGAGTGACAGGAATGGAAGCTGGATAGAGCATTAAAAATAAACTACAGGGGAGTGACAAAGAATGCAAGACGTCCAAGAAGGAAAGTAGGGAATAGTTTAAGTGTGAAAAGAGAAGTATGGGGATGAGGATTTTAATTGCACAAAAAGTGAGGATCAGTTGGGTCATATGGAGATTGTAGAGCTGGAAGCAATAGATTCTAGCGATGAATATGCTCTGTGGAACCCAGATTGTAGGGATGAGAGAAGAGAAGTAGGAGCTGTGGTTTGGACTGTCACTTTAGGTTCTTCCAAAACTTAGAACTGTGACACATGTGGCTTCCCAATCAACTCTCAGTTGCATAATAGTCAAGTGAATCAACATTGACTGCATTGTTGGTTGTTTGCTTGGACCGTTAGAGGTTTTTATGGGGAGAATTTTCATCTGTCGAAAATTTCCTGATTCAGAGAAACGCAGCTCAAAACTACCAATCCTCCAGTAACAATGGCCAGTGGCAATTTGCAAATCTCCATCAGCCCTTGTCTTGGGAATCTTACAAGAATCTTTCTGCCACTGATCAATGCCTTGGTAGGAGTTGAGGTTTTTGAATCCCATCTGATGTGGCAGGTGATCGGGTTCAGGAATAGTGGTAGCTCATTCTCTGCTGCTGCTGGTGATTTCCCATTTTGGCCCATGATACGCAGGATACTGCAGTCTAGATGATCAATTAATCAGAGTTATCTAACTGTGATGATCCTGAGTGGCCGGCCATGATTGTTCGAAGACTCTAAACAATGTATTTCAAGACTATGTGCAAGCCAGTGTCATTCTTCATGCTATCTCTCAGTTGGCCTCCAGACTCACACAAAGACTGTACTGATGAATGTCTTGAAAGCCACCTCACTACCATCTAGGAAGATCTTCAGACAGCGCTAATCATCCTTGGACTAACTGTTGCATGTGACAGAAGCAACTACCAGATGCTTATCATACACCTACAAGTGGGTAGACGTGATGGGAATGGCACTGGACTACATAAGATCCTTCTGCCATCAAGTGGCTTAACAAGCTACTGGGGAACTCTGACTAAAGATGCTCATGAGTACATTGGAAATAAGCTTGCTCTAGTATATTTTTAGTGCCTCTCTAATCACTGGAAAGCACCCAGGACTGTTTGGAGCAAGTGAACATTGGTCTACCAAAATCAATGAACCAGCACTTCTATCCCATCAACAAAAACCTTGGCACCACCGCTACAAGCCTTGTGAGCCTTCCTGTGAGTTGAAAATGTATGAATCGATCATGTTGGTTATGTTGTGGTACTAGCTGTTCCTAACACCAGTGATACTGTTGGTGGTTCCTCAGGTGTTTACAAGTAGTACTGCTCCCGTAGTAATCCTATCAAACAAACATCTACATACCAGCATTGTCTCAGCTCTTTCAAGAACATTTAGAGCAATATTACAAGAAGCTTAAGACGTCCACCCTGTTACCATTGTCTTTCAAAAATATCCCCTTCTCCAACTCACTGTGTTGCACTATTTACAGTTATAATTGCATGCTTTTGAGGCCCAGTTACAACTCTGTGTGAGGGAATGGATTGGCTAGCCAGAACAATGTCTCAGATTAGTCAAATACTGTTTAGGAAGCATGTGCATGTGTACACCTGGGGGCGATTCACCTTATCCATTCTAAGGGGCAGATTTACAAGAACTGGCGCATCTCTGCATATTAGCAGAGATGCGCCAGTTAATTTGTGACACGTAAAATAACCCTTGCGCCACTATGGATGCGTCGCATTTACAATGCGGTGCACAGTGGCGCAAGGATAGACAGATGCGTGACGCATCTTTTGGAGTAAGGGCAGCGCATTGCTGGAGTCGTGTCGCAAGCACGATGCAACTCCAGCAATGGTCAGGAATGCCTATTCCTATCATGCTGCGTCACTCCTTATGCCTGCTTCAAGCAGAGGCGGAAGGTTTTGACGCTGTAGGGTCGAAAAAGTGACTCAGTGAAATCTTGTAGATTTCACTGCATCACTTTTAGGAGGCTTTCTTGCGTGGGAACGCCCACCCTGCATACATTATACCGTACTAATGAATGGTTTATTCTGCCACCAGATGCCTTTCCTCTCCCGTATCCCTGCTTCCACATTGAAGAGCGCTGAGCTATAGCAAAGTAACCTTGAGAATGTGATAAGATGTACCCGTTCGGCAGTTGGTAGCTCATCTCTCTGTGCCTCCTTTGTTCACCAGTGCCCGAGCTGGAATTTTCCAGTCTGGGCGTGTTTCTAGGGATTTGGAAATGTATAATATCTGATGTTATGTTGGGGGGAGTTAGTCCCTCGGCCGTCGTCTTTTGAGACTGGTCAGACTGGGCTCCGCTGCAGCGCATTACTAATAAAATTGCTTGGTTTGTATTCTCTACTGTTGTGGAAATGTGTAATATTTTACGTTAGCATAAGCAACAGCCATTTTGGCTGTGGTGTCCATTTCGTTTCCTTCGTAATTCTTCCGTCCTCTTCTGCTCGTCTTTTTCACTCTGCTTATGCTATCTATTTTAGTTGACTTCCTGACTCAGCTAAAGCAATGTACGTGCTGGGGGTTTGTAGCTGCCAGTGCACCTGGTCTCAGATGTTAACTGTCGACCATTTACTGCTGCCATAAGCATTTCTGCTCCCCCTCCCACTTTGCTGACCAAGGGGTTATTCATCTGCCCTTGTTTGCTGATAACTATTTCTAAAACTTGTTCTTCCTATTTCTGTTCACATGCTTACAGTGCAGAAAACTGGTATAAAAGGGAATATGGTTTGTGAATTCAGTGTACTACCTCCTGCAGCACTTGAGAGTGTTGTGTGGACGTGGTCCCACTCATGAGTGATTAATAAACTTGTTATTTATTCCAACTCCAGTGCCAATCTCTATTTTGTTGGTCTTTTGACCCGTGGACAAGAGGGTGACTCTGCACCAGTGTCCCCTAAAAAGGTACATTTCCACAATTGGCGCCCGGCATGTGGGGCCCCATCGGAGACGTGGCCGTCCAAAGGAGTGGTCTTGACGGAGGATTGAAATATTACTGAGGAGGCGCCCTGCATGAGGAGACTCTTGTCTTTGCAGACCGAAGGGACTTTTCCGGTTTTCCCGATTTGACCCTCCAGGTGGTAGCCGGTCTCGACTGGGGTTTTCTTTGGCGTAATTTTGCAGTGACCATTAGGTCGACCAGAGATCGGCAGGTGGGAGTTGGAGACTTCTGTTTGGTAAGGTCGCTGAAGCGGCACTCTTGATTTGTTTGGCCTAGGTCTTTTGGTTTGGATTTGTTATTCACTTTTTGCAAAATATGAAGGCAGGTAATGTGGAGTTTGTTCTCCTTTTGGAATATTTGTTTGGAGTAGTAATATTTTACATATATTTGTAAAAAACATGCCTGTTCTCAGCACACTCCGTAAGTGGTGTTGCTCCTCTTGTGGTACCAAGATTAGTTTTGAATAAAGTCGGCCGGCCCCTCCAGAAGGGACCCCTTACAGGGAGATGTATAGTAAATATGGTATTTCTCCCATAATGTACGGTTCATTGTGGAACAAATACACAAAGAAAGAACTCGACTTACAGTGACCATTAGATGTAGCGTTAAGAATTTTGAATCCATAGTTAGATTATAAACACTTCCATTCACATTACTGTGGTAAGTCGATATGCTAGCTAAGATATTTTTGTTGGATTCTATTTTTGTGCACAACTGACATACATCTGGGTGCTTGTGCATGTTGTCTGTATGCTTAGGTGCTTGTATGTGTATGTTCTGTGTGAGTATAAAAACCTGTATTTGTCTTGCTTTGTTTACATCAGTGCATTTGACCCTTCTTGTTATTGGCCTCTCTCTCTGTGTACTATACAAAATTGAAACCCATTGGCTTTGTTGCTGCTTGGGCTGACTGCTGCCTATTAGGACAGGCTGGGCCTAAGTATGCCTGTCATGTTCTCCTCTGGATACTTGGTAGCATTTGAATAATAATAACTTGTTGAGTGTACTTTTGTCTTTGCTAAGCCCTGCGACGGGTGTTACTATTACCTGATTTAATGGTACTCAGTTTTTTTAATTTGGAAGGATGAAAGTTGCGTTCTCCAGGCAGATAAACTTCAGTAGATTTACGTAACTGTTCTTTTTTTAATCTACACTATGCCCAGTGATAGAAGCAAGGCTTGCTTAGTATTATGTGTGTAGGCTTTCTTGTTTTCAGTTTCTATTTTTGGTAAATTCTGTTGTTTTTTTTTCAGTGTTTTCAAGTGATTTCAATACCTTAAAAAAACAGTGGTTATCAGTGGTTACACATTTTCGCACCATAAAAAACAACAGAAACAGTGTTTTTCCGGTGTTTATGAAACGTTTTGCTTTTATTATTGCTTGACTACACTGATAATGCATGGTAGTGTACATACAGTGTATATGAGGTCCAAATACATTTTTGCAAATCAAACCTATTGTAGTACACCATGCAATACTTCTTCAGTGAGTATTTGGTCATGTGCGCTGGCTTTGTCCTTCCCATGTAAACTTTTTTCTGTGAAAAAGCCCTCTCAACATTGGCACTTGAGACGGGCAACGTCAAAACAGCCAGTACACAATTTGCTAACTCTGGCCACTGACATAGCTTTCCATGCCAATACTGGTGCACTTGAAGATTGCGATTCTCTGGGCAGGTTCTGCAACATTTGCGTTGAACTGGGCGCTTATACCCTCAGAGTTTTTAAAGCGGTCAAAAATGAAGCAGCACTTTTGAAACTACAGAGAAAATTCTATGCATCATTGCAAGCCATTTCTCATACATTGTAAAATAAGTTCCTGAATTGCTCTTCAACATTGCTTTGTTTACCAAGTGGCAAGCACTCTAACATGGAACATGTTGCAGTGCCAAAGTCACTGAAAGTGTCGCCCAGCCTACTCATAAGGAGATGTTTCACATCTACATCAATTATGCTGAACACTTGGCAGACAAGGGTGTTTTCAGACTTTAGTTGTTTTATAATGTCTACTACAGCAGTTATGTTTTCCTGTAAAAATCTAAGAATGCAGTAGAGTGTACTTTTTTTCACATCACTATCAATATGCAATAAAAGATCCTCACATTTCTTGCCTTTGGCATCCTCATTCAGCAAAAAGAATTCTGTAAACGGTTGCCACATGGATAATATAGAATTCACAGCCCCTTGGGCTGAAAACCATCAGCTAAGTGACAAGTAACAAGACATAAAACAAGCTTCTAAACCCTGCATCTTTAGACCAAAGACCACAAAACCGAAAAAAGCAAAAGGAAGAAGAAACAGTATTTTAGTGACATCCCTAACCAACAAAACTCAAGCCGAATAATGTTAGCCCAGTCTTTCTTGCTGCTAGCTTGTATAACAAAATTACATTGTATTAGCCCCTTCAGGAAGAAAAAAAATGACTCTTTCACTCTCCTTTTCCTTTTTTTGAATGGCATTTAGTTTGTGGTTATGCAGGTGTTTTTTCAGTGTTTATATGTTTACACTGGTGAGGGCTATTTCCATTATGGTGGGGTTTTAACAGTTATTATAGGTTTAAACCTAAAACCGGACAGCCTATATCTGTGGTACATACTCCATAGTGATACATTCAAGCAGCGTGAGATGTATTAATACTCTGCACTTTACGTCCTCGGCATTGCCAGTAATTATAGTCATTTACATAGTAGGTGTCTTAGGCGCTCAACAGGAAGCATTATTCGAACACTGTTGGAAAATGCAAAATACTGCTTGTTTTAAAATACCACCCATCTCATAAGTGAACTTCCCTTGCATGGGGAAAAAAAACTCATTAGCAAATGACCGCTCGGGAAGGGGCAGGGCAAAGCCCGGAGATCAGAGAACAGACATGGCTGGCGGCTTTGTTCCTTCACATAAAGATACACTAAACACCGTCAAAGACACTGCATAGGGTGGGCTCCTGCACCATGTTACACAAAAACTTAGGAAAGAGGCCTTGCATCCTTAGTAGAAAGACATGCTTGGTGTCTGGGTTGATTTAGTGCTTTGATGCCATGGACCAAAGATTCAGACACCCTTTCTGAAAGGGCAGTTGATGAATCGGCCTCACGCTGTCACTAACAAGAAGGGTCGGCAAACGGGCCATGTTTGATCGGATTTTGAAGAGAGGTGGGCTGGTCAATAGTCAATAGAGCCAGGCTTTGCACTTTTGAAGCACGAGGGTCAGGACAGCTCAAGCCAGTGACGCTAATAACATAGGATGGTAGTGGTCGTTACCGCACATATTGGAATTTTCAGCACCACTTTATTTACTGCTCGCCATGCAATTTCCCCCCGGTAAATGTTGTCATGGTCAAACCTGCCATAATTTGCTTTGTTAAAATGTGCAATAAATGCATGCACGTGAAACTCGGTGTTGTGAGCATCAAGTTCTACATGTCATGCCCCATTTTCCAATTAAAAGCTGCTAACAGGATGTATTTACCACAACTGGTAAAAATACCTCACTCCCATCCGACTCATTTGTAATCAAGGGATGTCAGTCTTTCTATACTTGGGGCTCTGATAAAATTGTAGTCCTACTTCTATGTTCATACTATGTCTCATTTTTTGCTTTACTCCAGACTTCAGAGGAATTTAATTTATGGTAGCTAGTTAGGGATTATTACTATTTCTGGTGTAGTTGAATAGACTTCTGCGACCAGATACTCCTGAGCAATGTGAAGAAGGTACACTGTAATTGTTATCATTTCTTGCCTCCCATAATCACAAAGTCTCTAGGAAGAAATTGCAATTTTGTAGACAGCAGGTTACCTATTTAGGTCACCTCCTGTCTACGGAGGGACGTGCACTCACATCAGACCGCATTCAGGCTATTCTAGACACTCCTGTACCCCGCACTCAGAAGGATGTCCGTGCACTGATTGGCCTCACTTCTTTTTGTAGGCAGTGGATCCCCAGTTTTTCGCACATTATTAAACCTTTGTTGGCCCTTTTGACTAAAGACACTCCGATGCCCCTCCCATGGACTACTGAGTACCAGAGCACCTTCCAATAGTTACACCAAGCCCTTTGTTCTGCACCAGTATGAGTGACTATTTGTCCCAGTTAACTGATAGCTTGTCTTCTATTTATCAGCGGGTGCAGGAAGCTCTTCCTTCATGAGCCCTGCTGTGCTGACAGATGATTGCGACATTTTGGTCACCAAGAGAGGACGAGCTGCGTCACCTGAAGGGCCTGAGGAAGTCTTCCCGGACCAAACGATTCCTAGTGCATCCACATATCTGCTTCGATCCAGGAAGAAAGACATTTCATCGCAGAAAAAGACTGTTTGAGCCTCTGTCCTGGGTGGTTAAAGACTGACTACAAAGGGGGGTAGCCTATTAGTGACTACTCGTCTCAATGTTAGTGAAGAAACCAACGCCTGCCCAGGACCTTAGGGCATCATCTATTTTGTTGTTTGCCGATGAAAATGAGCTCGCCTAAGAAGAAGGAGATCGCTGCGACAACGTGCAACGGCTGTACAATCTGCATCCTTGGTCTGACTTTGACTGCTGCCATCATCGCTACTTTAATGTGGGTAGTGGAGGAAGTAATGCCCGGAGCCTCCTTGCCTAACATTAATGTTACATCACTTGCTGCAAAAAAGCACCATCATTTTGATTTGCCGCAACATGAACAGGGATACCGGCAAAATCTGAGAAACAATTCATTTCTTCAAATATTGCATCAGACACACCAGCTAAGCAATGCTACTAACTGTTGGGTTTGTGGCAAGATTCCTCCTCATCAGAACATAAAGGAATCCCATTGTCACCGCTGCCATTCTCTCACAATGGCTCATGCCCAGCTTGGTTCAAACTTCTATATGCCTCTAAAGTATTCAATCTCTCAGAAACATGGGATGTGGGTGACCTCAACGCCAAACTGAACAAAGTTGGTTACCCCAACGAAGAAGGGGACCCGCAAGCCAAAGGAACTGTATGGGAAATGGAGGAGTATCGCAAAGGAGATTCCTCCACAAGCTATGTTTTCCCCAACACTCGAACGGCCAAGGGTAATGGGCCTCCTGTTATCGTTGTTACCAGAGCTCGAGCATATCTTTGTGTGAGCAGTTTTGGCAGTATCCCAGTGGGAAAAAGTGACTGTACTACAGTATTGAACATTACTGGAACGAACAATAGCAGTTTTCTGTCTTCACACAACACTTATTTCATTTGCGGAAGTAAAGGCTACTATCATCTACCAATTGGATGAACCGGAATATGCTATGTGTCCTTCTTGCTTCCTCCTGTGTTCCTAGCACCTGCATCTTATCATAAAGATCAAAGACTGTTTAATGACATTTCATTGAATCGATTTAAAAGAACTATAAATAATGATGAAGTGGATCAAACTGACACTGCATTACAGCAATATGTTGACTTTAATTTGGGACTCTTTTTCTTTGTTGGTGCGGCTTTAAATAGTAGGAAGATCAGACGCTTGACCCGTGTAGGAGTTGCTGTGTATTTATCCCTGACCACGCCCCTTCTGTTTATGATGCTATTTCCAAAATGCATAAAATAGCTACTGAGATACATCAAGACTCAGGACCATGGACTTGGGCTGGATGGTTCTGGAACATATTTTTTGTACGGGGTCTGAAATTATTGTCGGCCTTATTCATAATTATTGCAATTCTCTTCTCTTGTTGTTTATGTATCCAATGCGGGCCAATGCTTTGTTCCCTCTGTATTTCCACTTGTACTACTTGTCTACCACCTAAAACGAATGTCCAAAATGAAAATGCCCGTTTAGCAATAGTCCGAGAAGTCAGCAATATGATGTTAATTGATATACATGATGTTTATCGTACCCCTTTTAAAGCATAAGAAAATGTCTTAGGTTATGCTAAAAGGGTCTTCTGTGGAAATGTGTAATATTTTACGTTAGCATAAGCAACAGCCACTTTGGCTGTGGTGTCCATTTTGTTTCCTTCGTAATTCTTCCGTCCTCTGCTGCTCGTCTTTTTCACTCTGCTTGTGCTATCTATTTTAGTTGACTTCCTGACTCAGCTAAAGCAATGTACGTGCTGGGAGTTTGTAGCTGCCAGTGCACCTGGTCTCAGATGTTAACTGTCGACCATTTACTGCTGCCATAAGCATTTCTGCTCCCACTCCCACTTTGCTGACCAAGTGGTTATTCATCTGCCCTTGTTTGCTGATAACTATTTCTAAAACTTCTTCTTCCTATTTCTGTTCACATGCTTACAGTGCAGAAAACTGGTATAAAAGGGAAGATGGTTTGTGAATTCAGTGTACTACCTCCTGCAGCACTTGAGAGTGTTGTGTGGACGTGGTCCCACTCATGAGTGATTAATAAACTTGTTATTTATTCCAACTCCAGTGCCGATCTCTATTTTGTTGGTCTTTTGACCCGTGGACAAGAGGGTGACCCCGCAGCAGTGTACCCCTAAAAAGGTACATTTCCACACTGTCTTCTCGACTCTTCATTTCTTGGAAGGCAGAGAGGTGGTCACTAGTGACCCGGGTGGCCCGATTCAGGTCACTTCCTTCAGTTGGCGCCCAAACAGGGACACCACCAGGTGACCCATCTTCGCCCGCAGACAGGTGGAGAGGACAGGGTTGCGTCCGGTCGGATGGGCGGATCGGGGATCCCCACACGATAGAGCTTAGTTCTCGCAGCTGCTCCACCTGTCTGATCGGGCGGTGCCTCGCCCAGCGGTCATCCCAGCTGGGGTCAGGAAAGGCAAAACCCTTGGATTTGACCGTTTGGTCCGAAGAGTCGGCAGTGGAGAATACCTTTGTTCGACCTGTGTGCACCAGGTGAGTTTGTCTTGAATCTTGGTGAATATGGCGCCATCTTGAATAATCTTGAGTATGGTCTAGAGACCATTTCTTGACGTGCTTGTACTTGGAAGGTCTGCGGACTGTTTAGAGATACAGGTGTCTGTGGATACCCTGCCAGGCTACTTAGTGAATTTGGCTTACTCTTGAAAATGCCTGTGGTTTGAGCCTGTCTCTCTGGTGTAGTCTGAGGACTGACTTGTGGATGCCTTCGTTTGGAGTGGTCTGAGGACCAAATTACTTTGTTAGTCGTCTGGTGCGAATATTGAACGTTGTCGTGTAGTTCCTATAGTACCCATGCAGGACCTGCATGTTTGTATAACATAAGCTGTGGGCTTGGCGGCAGACTGACTCTGTGCACCCCCACCGCGTATGTTAGCCTGATTTGCATTAGCTAGCTCACAGTGCCACTAGAATCTCCTCTTATCGGGGAGAGATTAGTTTCTGGCAACCTTAGATCATGACAACCCAAATTCCTCAGAATCGTGGAAACAATATACTACTTTTTGCTCAGTCACTCGTGCTTACTTATTCGGTTTGTCTCAGAGAGTTACACAGAATAAACAGTCTGGGCGTTTCAATAAGTATTTATTGAACAGTTGTTATTCTAGTGTAAAATATATATGCTGCAGAAACCAGCAGACAATAGCAGAGATATATTATCAGTAGTACGATGAAAGCAAAGGGATAGAACAGTTCTACCATATTGCCATAATCATGAATACATACATGAGTATAAAAAGCATTATGCAAAGTGTGCGTACTCCTACGATGCCTAACTAGATGTACCTGAGTGTACCTAGCATATGTGTGTAGGTCTAAAAGCCTAAGAGCCAAGAATCCTTCTAGGATTTAGTCGAACCCTCATACCTGAATAGAGAGAGTGTGGGACACCGTCCTGGTCTCGAGCTGGACACCCTGCAAGGGCTGTGTCAGACCGCTGTCAGCTGGAGCGACTGCATACAGGAGCCTCAGCGTCTCTGGTCAGTGTGTCAGCATGGAAGTCTCGGTTCCCTCTGTCTTACCGGGATAAGATGTGGTGTATTTATACCCTGAAGACTCTAGTTGCTTCGTATGGTTTGTATTGGCCATGTTAGACTTGAGGAAGACGTCAGGGGTGAACTTTGTACATACATATTATGCAGGTGGTGTATTCCTAGAGAGCCATGCATAATTGATGAGTACAGTGTGGGCCTGTGTTTGGGAAAAACCCTGCAGTATTCAAAACCACAGAATAGATAACGTTCAGCCCTCAGAGCACGTTGTGTACTAGTGAGGACCAATGTAGGTGAAAGATCATGTCTATATAAGGAATCATGACTATAATAGGACATGTACAGTTATGACCGTAATAGGGCATATGCGGCTTTGACCATAATAGGGCAAGTACGAATATGACCGTATTAGGGCAAATACGAATACGTCCATTTTAGGGCATGTATGAACGGGTCTACATTAGGGCCTCTATACGGGACATAACACCCACTCCTCTTCCGAACAGGATGACAATGACCATACTTAAAATCTGGACAATTTAAAAACATTTTAAAAGCAAGTAAAAACATGGTTTTAAAATTGTTAAAAAAAACTTCAACAAATGTTACAATTCAGCTATTTCCAATTGCCACTAAAAAAAAAAAATGTCTATTTTGTTTCTCTATATAAGTTGCTTCACTCAAAGCGGAAGAAGGCCATGCTTTTCTCAAGCGAAAGTGTCAATTTAGGAAATGTTCCAAATTTGCTCGCTTATTATGAAAACGAGTGGAGAAGCCGAATAAGCCGAATTCTTTCCCAGGACGCAATGAGCCAATTCAAGATTAAGTGTCCTGGCTGGGAAGCACAACATTATCTGTGTGAGCTACTGCAGACGACAAATCGAACGCCTCACAGAGAACGTAGCAGTAGTATTATGAATAGGACCCCAGCAATCAGCAATAGGATAAGCGGGAGTCCTCCAAATACGCTTCCCAATACGGAGTGTATAAAATTTGGGATCACTCCGAGGACTGTCTGAAAGGTGCTTAACAGTCCTGACCCTATGGTCTTATAGGTGTACAATTCCGCTCGTATCTGACATATTAAAGATACGTCCCACCATTTCTACGAAATGAAAGGGGCAGTTTGTACGTATAAGCACCTGTATCTCAGTCGAGGTCCTTGCAACTTGAAGTTCATAGGTTTCTCGAGAGGAGGTTAAGGGCACGGGTTGCTGTAAAAGCATGGCTTGCAGTCTGCTCAGAGTATCAAATTGTATGAAAGAAAAGTTCAGTGAAGGCCATAACGGGGCCTCCCTGACTATGTTCAATGGTGGAAACAATACTTGCATACAGCAAGTAACCCTGGAGTTAACAGTGACCAGATAAGCGATGCCCGGAAGCATCCCACAGAAACCTTGATCATTTAGCATCAAGTAACTCCCATTCGAGAGCAGCTGGAAAACCGGCGTGATCATGGCCGCTGGGGTCCCTGTCATGTGACACGATAGGTTCGCTACTGAACCACTACAGGCTCCGTGTAGTGAAATATCCTGACACATGAGAGAACCGCTTAAAGCGTTCTTGCAGTTTGTACCACTCAGATACACTTCTCGATCCCCATTCCGGCATCGGTATCTATATGGTAACTCCCAAGTTTCCTTAATGTAACCCTTACCCATCTTTTCATATTTGCCTGCCTGCCTTTGCTCAAGGCAATATTGAAACTGAAACGTAGTGACCGGCAGAGTGATTTGGCCATGAATTAGTCATTCAGTTGATGGTGATTCGGCTACAGTGAATGGTAACCTTTCCAGTTTCTCAATACACAGCATTGTATATTTGGCTCCCCTTTCTGCCATTTCTGTCGATCAGTCAGATTGTATTCTGAAAACAGAGACGTGGTGTTTATGAAACATAGCCTGCACGCAAAGATTGCAGCGTCCAGCTTAGCATCATAATAGAACGTAGCTGAGATTGCCCGTGTTGTAACAAGGCCAGATCTTGTTCTAATATGCCGATTGCCGAAGACACAATGTTGCCTAAGGAGTAAATCCTGGAGGTCAAAGTTGTTAACCCATTATCCACTACAGCTAATGCCTTTTCTAGGTTAATACGGTCTATTTCCAGTATTCTTTCTGCGGCCTCTTGTTGGGATATTTTCCAGTTTTCATTATAATAGGCATAAATGCCGGCATATATGAAACGTTTCTGACGTGTTTTCCTTGGGCCTAGCAAGAAATCCCTAAGGTCTACATCAGATGTGAGTAAGGTTAAGTGATGTTTTACTTCTGTGAGTGTTGCGGTCTCTAGCCAATCAAGGCACAACTTCCCAACACTATACGATGTCACTACCCCTGGGTGTTGCCTTTGTACATAGCGTGTATCTGGCCTATGGATACTAAACCCTTCAGTTGTATTCATAAATCTCTGTTGACAGGTGTTTGTGTCAATGGGCCAAATCAGCCATTTCGTCCAATCAGGATCTGATCTGTTGTACTGGAGAATGTCATCTAATCCTATCCCTTGTGTAGTTGAATTCTGCCCCCCACCCATCTGTGATGGTGTAGGAAACCCGGGTGAGTTCAGTTCCTTGTTCTTGGCTAGTCCAAGACAGGATGTCTGTTGCACAGTTTCATTTAGAAATATCATCTGCTGTGGAATGAGGCATGCTCTAAAAAGCACTTCTGTTCCCTGGACTTGCCAGTCCCTAGAACCCCAGATTGATTTTAAATCTATAGTGTCCTTCCATAGGTCGAAACCCTATGTAAACAACTGGGCCATAAAGGAGGCAGAGTAAATCTGTTTGGTGTTAGTCAACATAATTTTCTGTGCTGATGTTTTTGCCACTTTGTAATAAAATCACTTCGGGTCAGATATATTAAACCCTGAAAAGTATGTGAATTTCTGTGCAAAACTTTGCGAACTACCTTTTGGAGGTGTTGGGCAGTGTTCCCACTGGTGGTATTCAAATACATTTCTAGGTGTTATAGATTTGTGTAAGAAATGATTACCATAATGTTGGTAACAGTACAATGTATCATAGTCTGAAGTACCTTCTAACATTTCATTGTTCGGAAATGCAGCAGTTCTTTCTAAATCAGACATCATATTGTTTACAGTTTCAGTGTCCCAATCATCAGAAAATGTACTGGAGGTAATGATATCACTTAAAGAAATTTTAAATACATGTTTAAGCTTTAAAAGTTCAGTCGGACCGAATATATTAAAATCAATCTTGTCCCATACTATACTGTCCGGTATAGGAACTGCTGTGATGTTCACTGAAGACAAGTCTCTTGGTTCACGATGTAAAGACTGGTGTGGTTTTAAAATCAAATTGACTCTTTGGGCTATAGAGCTCTGCTGGAGGTATCGTCCATTAATAAGCATACTAAAAATGATAATTAAACCTAGCCAGAAAAGAAAAAGAAAATCCCAGTGATATACCATAGTTCTATTCAAGGTGACACCAGGTAAGTTTTTCTAAAAAAGTTCAAAAGTCAATGAGTTTCTGTTTGTGTGATTTTTTGGCTGGCGTCGTTTCCGGCTCGCTTGGATCCAGTGAAAACGTATCAAAGTTCATGAAAGAGCCAGAAGCAGTTTGATCAATTGTTGGAATTGCATCGGGATTTGTTGAAATTGGATTTTGCTCTTGACGAGGCATGTTGACGTAGATGTCTGTAGTCGGTCTGATTGCAACTTGGGTGTTAAGTTGATTTTCATTTTGTTGAAGTGGAACGAGTTCAATAGCATTGTTGCTTAGTCCTTCATTCTGTACAGGTGGCTCTTCAAACGCGATTAGTCTTTCTGTTTGAACTTCTTGGATTGTAGCGAGAGGAGGGCGTCTGCTACTGTGGAGTCCACGTGGCCTACTGTTTAGTATCGGCCACATAGTGTGGTTTGATTAAGTCGATTGAGACAAATCTTTTCTCCTTTTTTCCGGCAAGAGGCGGCAGAAGTACAGTTCTTGTGCCTTGGATTGCTAGGACCGGTACAGGCTTTCTGTAGGATGGCCCAAATTCATTCTTGTCTGCAATCTTTTCTCTGACCAGATCTCCGATTTTTGGGATCCAGACAGGTCTTGCCGTTATTGCCTTGACTTCCTCAGTGGCGGTCTGTTTCTGGAGCACGTTACTTTGTTGTGTTCTGGATTTATTTAGATCCTGTAAAACAGCCAAACGATCATGGATATCAAATGGTTTTTCATCTGCCACTGTGCCTTCACAATCAAGATCAGGTACCCACATTCTTGTCCCAAATAGGACCTCGTAAGGAGTGACACCCCCTAGAGAGCTTCTTGGCTGATTATTTATTGCTCGTTGTACCCCATAAAGGTGATCGACCCATCTACCGCCTTTGTCTAATACCCTAGCTGTTAAAGATTGCTTTAAGTCCCGGTTTTTCCTCTCCACAACGGAATTTCCCTCAGGATGGTACAGAGAGGAGTACCGCAATGCTACGCCCATTCCTTACATGGCCTCTTTGTAAGCCCGAGAGCTAAACGCCGGGCCACGGTCAGAATGTAACGTGCCAACTACGTATGTGCCGATAAAGACTCGCAAATCTCTTATACCAGTTCGAGCGTCAGCTGAGCGCTGAGGCCAGACCTTGAGGACACCTGAGCTGGACGCACTAGGACAGACAACCTGATGCTGTCTATTAATGGTATCTGTACTGGACATGTTGTAGTGGACCCTTTCATCTGCTTGCAGATGTTGCCGTTCCAGACGTAGTCTCTTATCTGCCTCCTCATTACAGGCCACCAGTAGCGTTGCTTCAATAAAGAAACAGTCGCCCTAAGTCCAGAATGTACAGAACCTGTCCCTTCGTGTGCTGCCATAATTAAACCTTGCCTACGATCCATATTTGGTATTACTCTATCCCCCACTCCAGGAATCTGAGCATATGGAATGTTTTGTGCATCTAACTTGTAGGTATACTTGAGTGGAAATTTTTTAGGTACTACTGTGCTGCTCTTGCGTGAAGCATTGACAGCTACCATAATCTCGCCGTCTATTCTCGTTTTTGAACGAGTGATTGCAGCTACGGAAGCCGTGCGAACAGTCCCCTTTGCGGCCTCATCAGCCAATGAATTCCCTTCAACGTGAACGCCATCACGCTGATGACTCAGTGTATGTATCACGTGAGCCCTTGGTAGTTCGTTTCTCAACTCCACTACCTGTTCCCATAGCATTTTATGCTTAATTGTGCCACCTTTTGCGTCTTTAAACCCGTTTTGTTCCCAATTATGTAAGTATTCATTGTACGACTGTACACAGTAAAAGGAATCACACACAATCAGTGTGGGGAATTCGTGTTCCGTATTCACCAGTGCCAGTATAAGTGCTTTTAACTCTGCCAACTGAGCCGTGCAGTCTCCTAGAGATTGCGTTTTAGTGCAACTTGGATGGAACTTTCCATTGTGCATGCGACCTTTAACGATTGCACACGCTGCGCTGTAAGCTTGCTTACTCCTTATGGCCGGTTGAGCAGATCCGTCAGTGTAAATAATGTATTCATACTGATCTAGAGGCAAAATTTCATTTGGTAGAGGATATTCTTGTTCGTATTGCAGAAATGCTTGTGTTTTTAAACTTGGATCAAATCTGTATTCAACATCCGTTGCAGTAAGAGAATTAGCCCATTGTATCCATCTGGGATGTAAGGCTTTCGCATTTGGAATGCTAGCTTTTGTAACAGCTTCTAAAGCTGGTACTGGGGTCACGACAATTATGCGTTTACCCTGAGCCAGAGCTCTTTCTCTTGCTTCAGCGGTCTGCACTGCTGTCAGGATTTTTTCTGTTGAAGTGAAACGCATCTCTGCGTTTGTGTACAGGTGTGTTTTGTATCATTAAAAGTCAAATAAGTGTACCCGCATTGACCCGCTATTACTCGGATCACTAAGTTGTGTACGTTTATGCGTGTCTGTAAATGTTTAGAAGCTATCATGTCTTCCTGTAGGGAACGCAGGATATTTGTATGTTCCTGTGTCCATTGTCTGACTGAAAAATCAGGTTTTTTTAAGTCGTAGAAAGGTTTTACTCTTTCTGCGTAATCCAAAATGTATGTTCGACCAAAATTTAGGAATCCCAGAATTGATTGTAAATTCTTTAATGATTTTGGAGGTTGGAGCAGCGCACACTTTTCTAAAAAGTTAGGTGCTAAGCTTTTTCTTTCACTTGACAGCTCGTATCCTAAGAATAGGACACTGAGGTGGGCAATTTTTGATTTCTTGAAATTAAATTTATAGCCCTCAGAGGCGAATCCCATAATAATGGTGCTCACCCTGGTCAAGTGCCTCGGTAAGTCATCGTCCGTCAGATAAATATCATCCACATAGGACAATGCTTCATCATCCAAATTTTGAAGTAACTACGTTACTCTTGCTGAAAATACCCCAGGGCTGTTTTTATACCCTTGGGCTAGTCGACAAAATTGTCGTTGGGACCCTAACGCACTGAATGCTGTCAGATACCTGCTTTCAGGCGCTATATTTTGGCAGAAAAATCCATTTGAGATATCAAGTGTTGTTTTGTATTTTTTGCGCACAATGTTATTCATTAATGCGGCACTGTGTGCATTTCGAACTGCAAATGTCTTTGTGCAAGTGTATAAATGTCTGTAATCCAAAACTAAACGATATGTGTTGTCAGGTTTCATTACGGGAAGCAAAGGATTGCTCATAGGTGAAGAACAATTTTCTATCACCCCCTGGTATTCTAGTTGATCTAGGATCTCCCTGATTTGTTTTTTAGCTTCCTGTTTTATAGGGTATTGCCTTTGAGCATTTGGGGAAACTTTTAATGGGATCACGTGGTGGGTTGAATCCTCATCCCAACCAACATGATTTTTATACAATGCTGGAGCTAGGGCAACCACCCACTCCTGCGCATATGCATGTTTTAGGTGTATGGGAACGAGGTCGGAAAAGGCTGGAAAAATTACAGTTTCTCCCCTAGGGCACTCCATGACAAATGCTGGTGGCCAGTCTTGTTCTGCTAATAGAATGTCATATCCAGATGACAGATTTTCCCAAAAGAGACCTATAATTTTTCTGGGCTTGTCCCCCTCCATCCGGAGTGTTATCTCATGTAACTTATGTGGGACGCTTACCCGAGTATCAGGTGTTTCCACCGTGATATACTCACTCAACTCTGCTGTCACCAGAAATTCCTTCAGGTTCTGGCGAGGTATCGTTACTTCTGCCGCGCTGTCTAGCTTCGTCAGAGCCCATTCCCCGTTCAGAAGCTGTGTCCTCAGAATTCTGGGCATGTCTGATCTTGAGACCTTCTACCTTCTTCTTTTTGAACTGAGGTTTTGATTTTTGTTTATCTTCTTTTTTAGGTGCGTAGTCCGCAGCGCGTTGCGTGTCTCTGGACTTTGTACGCTCCTCTTGTCTGTGTTCTGACCGTCCTTCCCTCTCGGAGTTTTTTGATGAACCCTGAAACAACGAGAGGAACGAGTATCAGTATCCTGATACATGTCAGGTTTTTTAATATTATCCCTATTCCTGAGGTTATACCTCCTTTCAGAGGGCTCCTGTTGAGGAGACCTACCTCTGGATTGAGATCTGCTGTCTTTAAACTTTTGTTGTTTTTTATTTTCCCACTTCTTTTTAGAGGAAGTAGGCGTCTGCTTTGTAGTGTCCTTTTCAGGACTGCCCACCAGTTGTGGTTTTAATGCTTTCCCACCTAAACTGTCTCTGCCTAGTTCTGCATACGCAGTTTCAATTATTTTGGGTAGTTCGTGTTGATGATCCTCTGGACTGAACTCCCTTAGGCGTTGGCAGATCACCACTGAAGCTGCCTCCCCTTTAATATTAGCTAGTATTATGGCTGATACCTGGTCAAAGTTATTTAGTAACTTCATCCCTAAGTTAAGGGCAGGCTCTGCTCCGTACTCATTTTGCATCTGTCTCAATTCGTCAGGTACTACTGCTAAGGACGGGATACCATGTTTTCTGGTATATATGGCAGCGAAGACTGAACCCCAAGAGGTGCAGGCCTCTACTTGTGGTGTGAGACCCATGGGCAAGCAGATTGTTAGAATTCTGTGTTTTTCATAGGTGGTAGTATTCGGGAATACCGCCTCAAGCTGAGTTATTTTCTGAGCTATCCAGAATGGTATTTGTTCGCGTTTTGCTGGCATTTTGCCCATTACTGCGTGTAATGTTTGAGGAGTAATTTTATTTCCTGTACCCTGAGTCGGAGTACTGTTTGCTGCACCTGCTGGTGCAGGTTGGATTGTTAAAGTCCTCATGACAAATTGTGTTAAGTTTCTGTAGATTTTAATTAAATCTCTGTGTTGTATGAGTAATTCTGGCTGTGGCATTGTTCCAATGTCAGGATGCGGTGTGTAAGCCACTAGTATTGGCCACGAGGCCCCGTCTCCTCCGAGCGGGCCTAATCTTACTCTTTGTCTTATGTGGGGTAGGGCGCCATTAAACCAGTAATGCCGTTCCTGGTAAGTGAGTGGAATCTCTATGTCCTCAAACGGACAATATTCCCGTAGTGCATTTCCTTCTATGTAGCAGTGAAATGTATTTGTTATTGCATTTGTTGCTGGGAGTGTAACCCATGAATAGAATACCTCTGTTTTGTTTGATTCGTGTGCCTCAATCACGAAAACAACAAGACCACCCTTGGCTTGTAAGCCATTTTCTAGTAGTCTTATTGTGACTGTCCTTCTGAATTTTGGTGCAATCTGTACCGCATCCTCAGGATCTTCTTCTCCCAGGTCAACTCTTTGGTCCCCGGCCTCGTTATCAGGCATGTTGAGAGGAAGAAGTGTTCAAAGGGAACTAAGGTGAGGTGTTATGCACAATTTAGGAACTAAATGTCCTTTCAAGCTTGATTAACCAACAGCCAATAAATAGTATTTTCGTACTACTCAGCTGCGGCGGATTTTGTGCCCACCCACTCCAGACGTCTCTGGGGTTTTCTGAGTAGGTTCTCTGAGAATAGCACGACTGAACTACTCAGATTCTACTGTTAAATAAGTACCAAACCAACGTTGGGCGCCATGTCGTATAGTTCCTATAGTACCCATGCAGGACCTGCACGTTTGTATAACCTAAGCTGTTTGCTTGGTGGCAGATTGACTCTGTGCACCCCCACCGCGTATGTTAGCCTGATTTGCATTAGCTAGCTCACAGTGCCACTAGAATCTCCTCTTATCGGGGAGAGATTAGTTTCTGGCAACCTTAGATCATGACAACCCAAATTCCTCAGAATCGTGGAAACAATATACTACTTTTCGCTCAGTCACTCGTGCTTACTTATTCGGTTTGTCTCAGAGAGTTACACAGAATAAACAGTCTGGGCGTTTCAATAAGTATTTATTGAACAGTTGTTATTCTAGTGTAAAATATATGTGCTGCAGAAACCAGCAGACAATAGCAGAGATATATTATCAGCAGTACGATGAAAGCAAAGGGATAGAACCGTTCTACCATATTGCCATAATAATGAATACATACATGAGTATAAAAAGCATTATGCAAAGTGCGCGTACTCCTACGATGCCTAACTAGATGTACCTGAGTGTACCTAGCATTTGTGTGTAGGTCTAAAAGCCTAAGAGCCAAGAATCCTTCTAGGATTTAGTCGAACCCCCATACCTGAATAGAGAGAGTGTGGGACCCCGTCCTGGTCTCGAGTTGGACACTCCGCAAGGGCTGTGTCAGACCGCTGTCAGCTGGAGCGACTGCATGCAGGAGCCTCAGCGTCTCTGGTCAGTGTGTCAGCATGGAAGTCTTGGTTCCCTCTGTCTTACCGGGGTAAGATGTGGTGTATTTATACCCTGAAGACTCTAGTTGCTTCGTATGGTTTGTATTGGACATGTTAGACTAGAGGAAGACGTCAGGGGTGAACTTTGTACATACATATTAGGCAGGTGGTGTATTCCTAGAGAGCCAAGCATAATTGATGAGTGCAGTGTGGGCCTGTGTTTGGGAAAAACCCTGCTGTATTCAAAACCACAGAATAGATATCGTTCAGCCCTTAGAGCACGTTGTGTACTAGTGAGGACCAATGTCGGTGAAAGATCATGCCTATATAAGGAATCATGACTATAATAGGACATGTACAGTTATGACCGTAATAGGGCATATGCGGCTTTGACCAAAATAGGGCAAGTACGAATATGACCGTATTAGGGCAAATACGAATACGTCCATTTTAGGGCATGTATGAACGGGTCTACATTAGGGCCTCTATACGGGACATAACAACATATCTTATATTAAGATGCCTTGTCTGAGCAAAATGTGGTGTTTGGGGTGCCATTGTTGTTCGGCTGATGCTCGGCTGGAGGAAAGTCAACCTGCACCTCCAGAAGGCACCCCGAATTTTGGCATGTATGTGAAGCACGGTATTGGCCCTATTATGTTTAGTATATTGTGGCACACATATACGAGGGACAATGCCGAGCTTTGGTGGCCATTAACAGGTACCTTTGATGAACAAAAATGGAATTTCTTGCAAGATAAATTGTTTGCAAAACGGAGTAGACAGTCGATGTTTGATTCCCTTCAGGTATGGCAAAAGGAAGCCAGGCAGAGGCGCATAAGAGCAGAAAAAGAGGCTAGGCAAGGGAAGATGCAGACAGTGACTCAGAAAGCAGTAGCGCATGATAGAGAAAAAATTGAAAAAGGGATAGAATGCGCTGATAGAAAATTTCAATTGCAATGTGACAAATCCTATGTTGCTCGAGAAGAGGGTGATACATTCGTGGAGGAGCTCTTAGACTCTTGACCTCCTCCTCCCTATGCCCAGCAGAGAATATATCCAGTTGTCCCGGCGCCTTCATCTTCTGCCCCACCTATTTCCCTTACGGGTTCTCCTGCCCCTGACCTGGCTGCTTTGGCCACGGCACCCCCGTTCTTTCTCTAGCTTCATATGCTACAGATGCTGTGACTGCGAGTTTCCCTGCTATGCCTATAGTTTCCGTTTATGCTCCCTCTCCATCACTCACACCCTCAACACAGCCATTGTTAACGCTTGTGTCTGCTCCTCCACCTATTGTGTCTTCCTCGAATGTCTCCTCCCCGGTATTGTTGAACATTGGGACGCCGGTGCATGGATCGGATGAGGGTGACTGGGCAGCAGCTCGAGAACGAATGGGACGGGTGCTGATTCGATCAGATGTGGGAAATGGGGAGAAGAAGATGGCGGCGGACCAGGCCGCGCAGAGGGCTCGGAGTCCGATTTATAGCGTGGAAGATGTGTGGAGTGTGATGAAAGATTATGAGCCGTTCGTGCAGCAGCACGCCCTCCAGCATATGTCGGCCACATTGATAGGGTTGTGGGAACAGTTTTTTAATGGTGTTGCACCTCAAATAATAATAAACATCCGGGACCGCGTGTATGCCGTTGACCTGGCTCCTAATGATGTATTTAGTAATGTTGCCACATTGGTGGGTTATCGAGGTAGGCTGCATCAGAGAATGCCAACGACAGGGTCTCCGTTTCCGATGAGGGAAGTACACCCTATTTTTCACCCAGAGATACTGGAGCTGCGTAATCAGTAGAATGCTATTATCAGGTAGCGAGTAGAGGCCTGTTTTCAAGAACAGTGGGTTTACACTCCATGGAAAAGGAGTGAGGTTTTATCTCTAAAGAGCCAGTTGCCCGACCCGAGGAAAAATCCAACTGCATATTACAAGGAATTGACAGAGGCTGCCTCGTCGACAGTGATGGCGCTGGCAGACATTGAAATGTTTTTCGGATTGTTGGTGCCGGTGGACATCTGGAGGCAGGTGCATACGCAGGATCACATTGTGGAGTTGGGTGGCACTTGGGATGAGATCAGGGCGTGGGATAAGGAGAGGAAACCTGGTGAGAAGCCTTGGGCTGAGATACTGGTTTTGCCGAATCGCATTATTACCTATATGCATGCCCTAATACCACTGAGGCGGGTTGATTGGGATAAGCTAACAGCATGTCGCCAGAAGAAAGATGAAAGTGTGTCCGATTTTTTCACCAGGTTCGAGGGGGAATTTTTGATTTCAGTGGGCAGGATTTGTCAATGGAAGGAGGTGTCCGATTGTTCATTAATAGATTTGTTACAAATTTGCTTCCAGAGATCGCTGCCCGGTTGCAGGCTTCAGAGAGAACATTGACCACCTCCTCCCCTTCAGTGATATTGAGCATGGCGCAGTACTATGAGCACAGGGAGAATGAGGAGAAGGAAAAGGCGGAAAATAAAAACAAAGAATTGAAAACGAAGGTGTTGATGCAGCAGGCAGCTAGGGGGAACGGTAGAGGACGTGGCACTGGTTCGACCCAGCAGTTGCCTCGTACCAATAGGAATAGTGTACCTGTGGGGCCGAATCAATGTGCATATTGTAAAAAGGAGGGGCATTGGCGAAGTGAGTGCCCGGAATTGTTACAGAAAGTGGCGGTCCCTAGAGGATGGGGTCGTGGTGGAGGTGGTCGTGATGGGGTTCAGACAGATGAGTCCTCGCAGAGTCGTTCTGACCAAAATTATTTTGATGACCCTCGAGGAAAACAGTACTACCATGATGATTATGATATGGATGAGGTGACGGGGATGTTCTATAGCTAGGACAGCCAAGGACAGGCTGAGGGACCAGTCCAGATACCTGTAGATCAGCGTGGTCCTTATGTCACAGCGGATTTGCATGGCTCGGAGAAGACATTTCTGGTGGATACGGGTGCAATGAATAGCTCTGTTTCTCGTTCACTGGTCCCCGGGGCTGCCCTATCTGGCCAAAATAACTTGTCAGTAGGTTTTTCAGGCGTACCGGTCATGAGCCCAATCTCCAAACCCCTTGGTTTGACCATTGGCCCCTTTACAGTAGATTCGCCATTCTTACTGACAGCAAACTGTGGTGAGAACTTAATGGGATTAGATCTGTTGAAGAAATTGCATGCTACCATTTTTTGTTCCCCGGATGGTGTCTATATGACAATAGGACCGAATGTGACTAGTACCAAGCAGTGTTTTTCCAAAGATATGCCGCTTCCAGCTGAATTCAAGGACGTGGCGCCCGCAATGTGGGCCACAGGTGACACAGATGTGGGATTGTTGCAGATACCCCCGGTCTCTATTAAGGTAAAGGACAACACTGTGTTGCCTCGTATCCCCCAGTACAAAATACCACAGGCAGGGGAGCGCGCTTTGTTACAGATTATACAGGATTTGGTTAAGTCAGGAGTGGTTGACGAGACAGCAGCGAATTTGTGTAACAGCCCTATTCTCCCCATTCTTAAGAAGGTGCCCTTAGACTCCCCTGATGCCCCTCCTGATGGCTATCGTTTTGTGATTGATTTGCGGGAAGTTAGCAAGATAGTGGATCCCCAGTTCCCGGTGGTCCCTGACATCACTGCCCTCCTAGCAGTAAAACAAGAAAACGTCCCTACCTATTTATTTCACAATATGCATCACGTCATTTGTAATAAAAATCTGAACAGTGCTGAAGAATAAAGGGAACAAATGAATCTCAAAATAAATTTATTGATTCAACGAAATAGCCGATAAATACACTCACACCGCTCATTCAATCGCATTCACACAAACAAGCATACTGTCATACCTCTTTCATTCAGACTCACAACGCTCATACAATGACTTAAATAGTTTGACAAGGCAAACTAAACAACAAAGGACCCGCCAATTTCCTCGGAAATGTAGATCAAAATATCTAGAAAACACCAATGTGCTCAATACATATCGTAAATATATACATTAAAACAATAGTAAAAGAAATATATTGGCAAATACAGTGGTTCTCAAGGGGGGTAAAAGGGGGTAAAGCAAATCTCTAACAAGGGTTAGAGTATCACAAACGCCATCACTGCCCTCCTAACCATGATTCCTTCCACTGCAAAATTCTTTTCTGTGATTGATTTGAAAAATGCTTTCTTTAGTATCCCCATTCATCCAGATAGCCGGCATCTTTTTGGGTTCACTCTGGCTGGTAGAAGCTTCCGATTCGGTCGCGCTCCTCAGGGGTATACTGAAAGTCCTAGCATATATAGTCAAGCCTTAAAAAAGCCAATTGGATTCCCTTACACTTCCCTCAGGTAATGTATTGCTGCAGTACGTCGATGACTTACTGATAGCTTCTGACACTGAAGAAGGTTGCAAAGACGCAACAGTTAAATTATTGCTACATTTGGCACATCACGGACATAAAGTGTCCCTTTCGATATTCCAATATTTTCGACAGGAGGTCACCTACTTAGGTCACCTACTGTCGAAGGAGGGAAGGAGACTAACACCTGAGCGTATTAATACTGTTGCTAAAATGCCCATCCCCAAGATGCAGCGGGATGTGCGTGCCTTTATAGGTATTACCTTGTATTGTCGCCACTGGATCCCTAACTATTCCCTACTAACAAAACCCCTCCTACAATTAACCACTAAGGATGTGCATGAACCTTTGCCTTGGACGCATGAATGCCAACAAGGTTTTGAGCAACTAAAAATAGCGCTTTGCTCTGTGCCTGTGCTTGGCACGCCAGACTATCAGAAGCCGTTTGTGTTGTATGTACACGAAGTGGCTGGCTGCGCGCTCTCTGTTTTAACACAAGCCTTTGGAGGTAAGCAGAGGCCGTGTGCCTATTTCTCTGCGCTTTTGGATAACGTCGCCAGAGCCCTCCCGAGCTGTCTAAGAGCGGTCACGGCCGTCTCAATCCGACAATTGGCAGGGCTCGTCCTGGATAATGATCTCACAGTTATGGTACTGCATGCTGTGGACACACTTTTGAACAGAACAAAGACACAGCACCTCACCTGTGCGCGTCTGAGTGGCTACGAATTGACCCTCTTTGAACCACACATCACCATCAAAAGGTGTGCCACTCTGAACCCAGCCACGTTACTACCCCTCCCTTCTGAGAGTGAGGATGCGGACGTGCATGATTGCATTTTCTGCACTGAAGAAGAGACGAAGGGACGGGTAGACCTGACTGATGTTCCCTTGCCCAAGCCCCAAGGGGAACTATATGTTGATGGCTCTTGTTTCAAACTACCAGATGGCACAACAACTGCAGCGTATGACGTCACTACTTTGCACACAGTAGCCGAGTCATCGCGAGTCCCTTATCATTCGGCCCAAGCTGCAGAATTGGTTGCCCTCCTTCGCGCCCGTGAGTTGAGTGAGGAACTGGCTGTCAATATTTACACCGACAGTCAGTGCGCCTTTGGCGTCGCTCATAACTTTGGGCAGCTCTGGGCAGAGAGAGGCTTCCTGACTTCACACGGGTCGAAGATCCAAAACGGCCCACTGATTCACAGACTTTTGTCAGCCCTTACACTTCCCAAGAAGTTAGCAGTAGTGAAGTGTAGTGCCCACAAGGCAATTACTGAAGATGTGGGGAGGGGAAATGCATTTGCAGACCAGACAGCTAAGGAGTCAGCCCGATCGAAAATGAAAAGAATGTTTGTGGCGGGTCCTGCTAGATGGGTACCCAATAATGCAATGTTTGAAGACACATTGGACAATGTGAAGGAAATTCAGAGCGAGGCAAGAATTGAGGAGCTAGCAATGTTGCAGGAGAGAACAGGACGGCTAGACGATGAGGGGTGCTGGACGGACAAATCAGAGAAGCAGAGATGGATATTACCAGATGCATATGTACTCCCAGTAGTCACTATGGCGCATGGGCCAGCCCACATTAGTGTGAAGGGGATATGTAGACTATTGGGCCCTGTGTGGCAGAATGATAACATTCCTAGGGTAGCTGCTCATTTGGTGAAGTATTGTATGGTCTGTATGATACATAACCCCGGAAAAGGTACCCCTACACCTTCTGGTAACTTTGCACCACCCTCTTTCCCTTTCGAGGTTCTCCAGATGGATTCATCGAAATAGAACGAGTCAATAACCTGAAATATGTGCTGGTGGTTGTTTGTGCGGTTAGCAAGTGGATTGAGGCTTATCCCACTAAAGAGAACACAGCCATAGCAATGGCGAAGGCCCTTTTAAAGGAGTTCTTCCCGCGCTTCGGCTTGCCCCGTTTGATTTGGAGTGACAACGGAAGTCACTTCAACTCAAAGGTTATTCAGCTGGTGTGCGATGGTCTGCACATCCAGCAAAAGTTTCATGCAGCAAACCATCCCCAGTCAGCAGGTTTGGTTGAGAAGTACAATGGTACTCTCAAGCTGAAGTTGGCAAAGATCAAGGAGAGCACAGGATTGAAATGGCCAGATGCATTACCCCTAGCCCTGTTGTCCACAAGGGTGACGGCCCACTCTAGAACAGGATTGTCCCCATATGAGGTTGTTTTCGGCCGTCCTGCAAATGTTTGGGGCGTCCCCCGGCCCCGCCGCTTCTCTGAAATTGAACACCCGTTGCTTGTGGATTATTTGTGTGAGTTGACTAAAAATGTGCGTTCTATTCATCAACAGATCCACGAGGCGTTGCCGCCAATACCTGAGGGGCCAGGGCACAGCATCCAACCCGGTGATTTTGTCTTGATTCGCAACTTCCAGAGGAAGGGGTGCTTGGAGCCGCGTTGGAAAGGACCTCTACAGGTCCTTCTCGCTACCTGGACGGCGATAAAGGTGGATGGTCGGAAGCACTGGATCCACTCATCGCATTGCCGGAGAATACCGCTGCCTCTCCCCTATGACCGGTGGGTCCTGGATTGCATAGGGGACCAGGAGATGGAGAAGGTGCCGCGTTTTGTTCCTTTTCCTGATGCCCAACTGACATGGGTTCAGACAGAGGAGGAGAATGAAGAAGGTTTGAAAGAGGCAGTTCCCCCAGAAATAAGGGCTGCTCAGGATCCCTCTCTATCTGGCCGACAAAAGCTTGAGTCTCAATACCTTGCCCCCTCTGAGTTTGAGGTTCTTTTCCGTGAAGACACAGTGCCTGGAGTGGCTAGATACAATTTGCGTCCCCGGCAGAGGGACAGTGCACCAAAGGAAAAGTCAGATTAGTAGGGATGGACTTCATGGATGAAGAATAGGGTGTATATGCCTTGTTTACAGTACCAACGATAGATTAGGGAAAGGGAGATTGGTGCATTGTCCGAGACACTGGACAGGATAAGTTGGGGTGTCTTCCCAGGAGGGAGGGTGCCCTATCCTGAGTGAAGAGGCAGAAAGGGTTGTGATCGCACAGCCCCACCGTGAAGTGCTCAATAGCACCATCGTTGATGAACAATAGGAGTCTACCAGTGAGGCTCGGACGGACACTGGACTGTTGTGTGCTTTTTTTTAAATTCTTGGCTCCATAGTACGAACTTTCCTCTGGTAGTTTTGATATTCATGTAAAAAGAAAAAAAAATTACCCATTTGGCCGCCTTGTTGTAGATGAAGAACAGCCCTTAGCAGCGCCCCGTTTTGTGCAAAATAGTCCCAGTTGGTCGAGCTGGTCTACCAAAGCTAAGGCAGTTTTTATAATAATTGTTTTGATCGCTTTAGTAGTTGCAGTTGGGATTTTATGGTTCCTCGAACAGAAATATCCTGTGCATTCCTTGATTGGTACTACTCCTGTTCCCCCTGAGCATGTATTTGTTACTTTGGTCCCTCACAGGAGAGGCATAGGCAGACGTATGTTGATAATGTTTTCTTGCAGATGCTTCACCAGGCTCATCATACCACTAATGTTACTGATTGCTGAGTTTGTGGCCTGCTCCCTTCTGTAATGCACAAAAATGATTTGTTGATGTCCCTACCTTTCTCTTATTTGGGGAGCTGCGAGGCCTGGTTTCAATTGTTTACGATGATGTATATCCACTACCATGCTGATGCAATGAACATAACGTACAGTGATTATGAGACTGTGTTACAGCATATTAGTGTGCACCAAGGGTTTACACCTGGGGAACAGGGGGCTCCCGACACCTTGCACCCAGATGCCTGTATGAATGTATTTGAAGAGAAAAAAAAATATTACATGGCTCCAGAATGAGATGATGGATTTTCATGAGTTTAATGTTACTGAATATTTTAGGTCCTTCCACATGCGTAATATTACCCAGGACACAACGATGCCTGTGCCAATAGTTAACACAACAGCTAGTTTCTGTGTCCAAGGTTTTGGAAATGTTAAAGTGGGAAAGAGTGTTTGCAATTATACTTATGACCTGAACACGACAAATAGTCCGCCTTTACTTCCACCCCACAATGTCTATTTTGTTTGTGGGTCTCAGGCTTATGTATGGCTTCCCAGGAGATGGTCCAGCATCTGCTATGTTTCTTTCCTTCTTCCCCCAGTATATATAGCACCGTCCATTTATCACAGAGATCATCGACTGTACCGTAGAAGTTTATCCTTGTCCAGAGTTAGAAGGGTTATTAACACTGAGGACATTGATCAGACAGACACCACTTTGCAGCAGTTCACTGATGCCATGAAAGGTATTCTGCCTTTCTGGGGTCCCATGTCAAATAGTCTTAACATTCGCAGACTCACACGAGTTGTAGAGGGAGTAATTAACACAACGGCAGGATTACTGACAAATATCACAGCTGAGCTTCAGGCTACGAGAATTGTTGCCCTTCAAAACAGGATGGTGTTAGACGTCATCCTCGCTGATCGGGGTGGGGCATGTCGCATCATCGGTAGTAGCTGCTGTGTGTACATACCGGACCATGCCTCGAATGTCTATGCAGCAATACAGAAGTTACACCGGCTTGCATCTGACATTCATCAAGAGAATTGTACCTGGTCTCTTTCTGGTTGGCTCTGGGGTATGATAGCATCCTGGGGGTGGAAAATACTCCTTTTCCTAGTAGCTATTGCAGGTGTTGTCTTTGCTTGTTGCCTGTATATTAATTGCCTCCCAACATGCTGTTCATATTGTGTTAGTAGGTTAACACCTGCACCCCAGGGGAAACGACCTTGACAACGAATCCATAACAACGAGTGTACTAAACAACGAATCCTCAACAACGACCTTTACCTGAACCACGACCTCATTAACCACTACTGTACACGAACAATGACCACCTCAACCACTACTGTACATGAACCACGACTTAATAAACCAGAGGTAAGTGTCAATAATTAAATAATTAATCTTAAATGCAGGACATACGTTGGACATCATCTTAACTAACTCCCCTGACTTATCTTATGTTGCTACGACTCCTCTGACCTGGTCGGACCATTCGATGGTCGAATTTCGCATCAACAACCACAAGGCCCACCCCGCTCCCAAATGCCATCTTAATAAAAGCTATAGAAAGTGGAATTTAATTACACCAGAACTCTTTGAAGGGGCATTCTGTCCACCTCATTATGCGAATACAGACAAAGTGGAGAAACGCATAGCCTCTTTTAACACCAGACTACTTGCCACGCTAGATAGCTTAGCACCCCAGAAAAAATGCCCCACTAGCATAAAACGAAGCCAGGCCCCGTGGTACTCGACCTCACTGCGACTAGAAAAAGGCGCATGCAAAAAACTCGAACGCCATTGGCGCCGCTATCAAAACATTTCAGACAAAGAAAAATTCAAGGCGGCTCTAAACCATTACCACCGCAACCTAAAAAATGCAAGGAAGACCCATATCGCAGCCGCTCTCGAACAAGCTGGGAGCTCTCAGAAATGCCTTTATCAGATCCTAAAAACTTTCACCAACCCTTTGGCCTGCGACACGGCGTCAGCACCCTCCCAGGCGCTGTGCGATGACATTGCTAGTCACTTCACTCAGAAAATAGACATGATATATAATAAAATCACTGCTACCATGAACTCCCAACCTAAACCAGGAACTGAACCCCAACATTTCCCACCGGTAACCAGCTCATTAGGAAACTTCCCACTACTCACAATAGAAGGTACTGAAGCCCTCCTAAAAGGCGCAAAATCAGGTTCTCCGTTGGATCTGATACCTGCCAAATTAACTTCCACTCTGGCCAAACAGCTCGCTGATCCTATTTGTAACATTCTTAACAGTTCCCTGAAGGAAGGTGCCCTCCCTCCTGATTGGAAAGCTGCACAAATACTTCCGATCAAAAAAACCTCAAACTCTCACCTGAAGACGTAACTAACTACCGACCCATCTCACTCCTTCCCCTGCACACCAAAATTTTAGAAAAACACATCAACACTCACCTTTCCAACTTCATTGAATCCACTAATAGCCTAGATTCCTCACAATCAGGGTTTCGCCCCAGATACAGCACCGAGTCAACCCTGGTGGCAGTAACGGACAACATTAGGATGCTATTGGACAAAGGTCAGGCGGTACTTCTGGTGCTGCTTGACCTATCCGCTGCATTCGACACCATATCCCACCAAATTCTACTCAGTAGACTGAGGGACATAGGCATCACAGGAATAGCTCTGAAATGGTTAACCAACTTTCTATCCGACAGAACTCAGACCATTAACCTAGGTCCTTACCACTCTAAGACCACCAAGGTTACCAAGGGAGTACCACAGGGCTCATGTTTGAGCCCTACTTTGTTCAACGTCTATGTTGCTCCCTTGGCGAGACTGTTGAGATATCTGGGTTTCATCCCCATATCCTACGCTGATGACACCCAATTACTCCTCTCGCTTGACAAATCCAACCCCAATATTCAAACCACCTTTGGTGAAGGCATGAAATCCATAGCGGAATGGATGAAATCGAATTTTCTCCAGCTGAACGCTACCAAGTCGGAGATTATGCTATTTGGTGAGGCCTCTGGGAAATGGTCGCCTAGCTGGTGGCCAGAGGAACTGGGTCCCACCCCTTGTCCTAAACAAGTGGTGAAAAACCTGGGAGTCCGATTGGACCAAAAACTCACCCTGAGAGACCATGTCTCCTCTACTATTGGAGCCTGCTTCCATAACCTGAGCATGCTCAGAAGAGTCTTCCCTTTCCTACCACTATCCTCGAGAAAAACCTTGATTCAGACGTTGATTCTAAGCCGCTTAGATTACTGCAACACGCTGCTGATCTCTGCCAATGAGAGAGACATTAATAGATTACAGGTTGTCCAAAACACCGCGGCTCATTTGGTAACTAATGCCCCCCCAAGAACAGCCTCGTTTCCTCTGCTGCAGAAACTTCATTGGCTACCCATTCGGAAAAGGATCCACTTCAAAATATGTTGTATGGTTTACAAAGCCGTATACAGATTAGGCCCTAGTTATCTCAATGACAAATTCATTAATTACGTGCCTTCCAGACCTCTCCGCTCAGGAGACAAAGCCCTGACTATAGTCCCGCGCTTTAATAAGACTCGACAAGGTGGTCAGGCCTTCTACCATCTGGCTCCACGCCTCTGGAACAATCTCCCCATTCACTTACGACAATGTACAGACTACCTAGCATTCAGGAAATTATTGAAAATTTCACTCTTCTAACTTAGTCTCCTCATGTTCGCTTATGTGCCCATAGCGCTGAGATACCCTTATGGGGTGATTCGTGCGCTCTATAAGTGAATAAATAAAAAAAAAAAAAAAAGTGTAATTATATTAAAATAATTGCAATTAGGAACGGGATGTAAGGTATTTAATTTTAATCACGCTGTCGATATATTAGTCATAATAAACCAGAGGTAAGTTTTAAATACAAGTGCAAATATATTAAAATAATTGAAATTAGGAACGGGATGTAAGGTATTTAATTTTAATCACGCTGTCGATATATTAGTCTTCCTTTTAATTTACCGTGTTAGGCCAGTAGATGGCAATGTTCGTTTGTTTTTCACAGATGCAAACTTGATCTGTGCTCGATGCGACTGGTTGTCACATTTGAAATGGTTAAAAAATGGAAAATTGACTTTTTTATATGTGTAAAATAAGTCAAAACATTTTTAAAAAAAAGAAAAAATGTAATGAAATACGTTTAAAAAAAAATTATCTAAGAACATGCTTATTAGAAAATAGTTTTAATTAGTGCATTTTGTAAAATTAAAAATTTATTTAGTTAGCATTCTAATCAAAATTGAAAATAAAAGAAAATGGATTAGTATTTTATTGTTTAGAAGCGTTCATTAGTGTCTTTTTGTAAGATCGTAAAAATTTGAAAAAAGGATTATTTGATTGATAATTAAAAGATTATTTAATTGAAATTGTTTTATTAAAAAGAAATGTTTAATATAATTACATTTTTTAAACCGAGTTTCAAACATGCGTTTAAGAGAACGTAGTGGTAGAGTCGGGTAATATTGAAATTGATTATTTTTCATGGTTTAGAAAGTCGTTGTAAAGAACGTAGTGGTTTGGCTTTGGTAGTGGTTTAGCCTTCGTGGTTTAGGCATTCGTTGTTGAAGTGGTAGTTGTTCAGTCATACATCCGCACCCCAGGCCCCTAGGCAGAATGCAAAGCCCTCAGTTATGATTATGCAAACAGTTCATGATTTTATGAACATTGATGAGGGCATTTTTTAATATTAGTATGCATATGTATCACCTTGCAATTACTGATCTTCCTGTCATGTTAGTATAGACAAAATTGTTAGCAAATGCTAAAAGGAGGGTCTGTTGGACTGAAAATGCGTCTAGCTGACTCCTTCTAGCATTTTGCGCGTTACGTTAGCATTTGCGGCGCCATTTTGTCTGTAGGCGCCATTTTGGACTGTGATCGAAAGTAAGACTCTGCCACATTGCTTGCCTGCCCCAACGAAGAAGATAGCTTAGAGTTATTTCTCTTTATCATATTCAAGGCCGTATCCTAATGTACTAATGAATGGTTTATTCTGCCACCACATGCCTTTCCTCTCTGGTATCCCTGCTCCCACGTTGAAGAGCGCTGAGCTCGAGCAAAGCAACCTTTAGAATGTGATAAGATGTACCCGTTCTGCAGGTGGTAGCTCATCTCTCTGTGCCTCCTTTGTTCACCGGTGCCCGAACTGGAATTTTCCAGTCTGGACGTGTTTCTAGGGATCTGGAAATGTATAATATCTGATGTTATGTTGGGGGGAGTTAGTCCCTCGGCTGTCGTCTTAGGAGACTGGTCAGACTGGGCTCCGCTGCAGCGCATTACTAATAAAATTGCTTGGTTTGTATTCTCTACTGTCTTCTCGACTTCATTTCTTGGAAGGCAGAGAGGTGGTCACTAGTGACCCGGGTGGCCCGATTCGTGTCACTTCCTTCTTGGACTACATCAGATCCTTGCTTCTGCCATCAAGTGGCTTAACAAGCTACTGGGGAACTCTGACTAAAGATGCTCATGAGTACATTGGAAATAAGCTTGCTCTAGTATATATTTTAGTGCTTCTCTAATCACTGGAAAGCACACAGGACTGTTTGGAGCATGTGCACATTGGTCTACCAAAATCAATGAACCAGCACTTCTATCCCATCAACAAAAACCTTGACACCAACTCTACCAGTCTTGTGAGCCTTCCTGTGAGTTGAAAATGTATGAATCGATCATGTTGGTTATGTTGTGGTACTAGCTGTTCCTAACAACAGTGGTACTGTTGGTGGTTCCTCAGGTGTTTACAAGTAGTACTGCTCCCGTAGTAATCCTATCAAACAAACATCTACATACCAGCATTGTCTCAGCTCTTTCATGAACATTTAGAGCAATATTACAAGAAGCTTAAGACGTCCACCCTGTTACCATTGTCTTTCAACAATATCCCCTTCTCCAACTCACTGTGTTGCACTATTTACAGTTATAATTGCATGCTTTTGAGGCCCAGTTACAACTCTGTGTGAGGGAATGGATTGGCTAGCCAGAACAATGTCTCAGATTAGTCAAATACTGTTTAGGAAGCATGTGCATGTGTACAGCTGGGGGCGATTCACCTTATCCATTCTAAGGGGCAGATTTACAAGAACTGGCGCATCTCTGCATATTAGCAGAGATGTGCCAGTTAATTTGTGACACGTAAAATAACCCTTGCGCCACCATGGATGCGTCACATTTACAATGCGGCCAAGCAGGCGCAAGGTTTGGACGCAGTTGCGTCCTAAAAGTGGCTCAGTGAAAACTTGTACATTTCACTGCGTCACTTTTACGAGGCTTTCTTGCGTCGGAATGCCCACCCTGCATACATTAGACCTGATGCAGGTATAATGTAGCGCAGGGCTCTAAACGTGATGCATCTCCATAGATGCCGCACTTTGTAAATATGTCGCAACATGGCGCATTGTTTACGACGCCGCTGCGTCGCAGAAGTGACGCAACGGCGGCGTAAAGTTGTCGTAAGGGGCTTGTAAATCTGCCCCTAAATATTGTAATACCTGAAGACTGCTGGTCACCTCTCCCCACAATGTGGTACCTTATGCAAGATTTGCATTCCAGGTTAGTTTATGCCTCTGCATTTTGAAACAGTTGAAACCTGGTGCTTTCAGACTATTCCTTGCTTTTTTTCTACACTCGTCATGCCTACACACAGATTGTACAATAGTGTGGCAATTTATAGTTGCCAATGGATCCATGTCAACTGTAGGACGTTCCTTACTGTTTAATGAATCTCATGTTGTGTTCTGGAACTTGTTGAAAAACCCAGAAATGATTTAAGGCATCACACATGACCATAGCAACAGACAGCTTTGAATATTGGTATTGCTCTGTGTTGGTATGCAGGAAAGGAGATATTTTTCACTGCTCCCCGACATGCATGCTGCAAACTGTCCTGTAGGTACCTGGCACCCCACCATACTATGGAAGATGAAAGCAAGACATCTTATCATTTAATTTTTATTATCCATTGAAATTTCACCCGGCCTACTTTTGACCTATGTAACTACATTCAATCAGCTTGCTATTAACAATGAACTGCCAGAAGAAAATCGATTATTTTAATTCTACTATTGATAACATATGAAATTAATACATGTCTTAGCTCTAGTGGTTAATCTGCCCACTGCCTGTTCTGAGTTAGTAGATTTGATAGTGCAGTATTATCTGGACAAAGTCCCTGCTACTCATCCCATTGTCTCCTGGCTAAAGACAACTTCCAGCCACACAATAAGAGGTATGTGTTCCCAGGAATACTCATAACTATTGGTGGAATGTGTTTCATGGTTCATTAATGCATAGATGGTTGAGAAGGGCTTTTTAGTGGATCACAATATGCCCTCCCAGATAGGTGGTGGCATGCCTCCCTATCCATATGCGAGTGGTGGTTTAATAAAGAGCCTTGCCCACAGATCCTACTAAATCATTCTTTGGGATTCTGTTTGAGAGCAATTTTCATGATTTGTAACCTTTTCTGGTGGTGTCTGAGCAGTGAGGGAACGGGATAGTTGTAGCTCTGGGCTATCTTTCCAGAGCTCAAGGTAGACTGTGTTTGCAGTATAGGTAACATGGTGGTTCTCTATTTTGGTAAAGTATTAACTTTTGGATAAATAGCAGTTTTTATTTGAAGTTGTAATACTTCTTTAATGAAAAACACATCTTCTCTGATGATTGTGGAATTGTCTCGAATTTGGATCCTCGTGACATTGTGCTTCAGTAGACCCAACCTAAAGCAAATCTGCCTCTCCGAGTTTTTCATCGGATTATGACATCATGATCTAGAGCGCACCATGGACAAAATTACTTATTATGCTGTGCATTGTAATATGCCTCAAGGTCCCATGGACATCAAAAATCAATAGGGCTTTCTGTCAAAGACAACACACTTTCGAACTTGGGGCCTGATTTAAATGTTGGCAGAGAGGGAACTCTGTCGCAAGAACGACGGAGTTCCCTTCACGCCATCATTATATTCCGCCCACCAGAATTCGAATCGGACAGGCCATAGGTATGACGACAGTTGAGACGACTCCGTCCCCGCCAGGGTCTTACCCCTTCGACAGCTCGACAGAGTAAGTGCCGTCTGAGGTTTGGCTGTATGTGTGTCCACCTAATTTAGATGGGTGGACATAAAGCCAATTTTCATTCCCTATCACCACCAGGAAAAATCTGGTTGTAAGGGCCATTAAAAAGTGCTCAATGCACCCCTCGCCAAGTGAAAACCCTCCCATGGAGGGGGGGGGCATTTTTTTATTTTCAAACAGAAAATCTCATTTTGGGATTTTCTTTTTGAAAATATTGTACGTTTGCCGTACAGCTCCTTCATGTTGACAGAGCTGTCCATCCAAATGTCAATGCATAGAGAGGAACCGCTATGACGGCAATTTCTGCCAATGATAAAAAATGTCTGCTGGGCCAGCGAACATTTCTAAACCGGGCCGCGTGCACCTCTGTCAGAACGATGGATTAATTTACTCCATCGCCCTGGTGGAGAAAAGGGCCACACGCTGAGATATAAATCGGACCCTTAATCTTTGAGGCCAGGGGTAGTCTGTGTAATGGCTATCATGTGGATGGTGCATGGTCTTTCTTTCTCAGTTAGAAGATAAATACGGCGGCAGAATTCTGGACCTCTACTAAGGAGTATGAGAACGTGAGAGAAGCTTCATAATTTCATCTTTAACCCGTTGCATGCGTCGGACGGCCCCTGGCCGTCCGACGTCACGGTGGGCGTGTGCGTCGGACGGCCGGGGGCACAGCGGGGGAATTCCAGCCGCGCCCAAAGGGTTAAATCACCAGACCATTGAATGTTTTTGGAAACTGACTAGCCAGTTGGGAAGGAGAGATGGTGAGGACTAAAAGAAGTTGGTGGTAACTTTGGATCAGATTTACTGAAAGTCAGGCATGCAGCGCTGAGTGAATATCCACAGTGCAGTATTTTGCAAATGATAAAAAGCTGCACAGCACCCTACTTACATAGAGTTGCATGACAGTAAACATTGTGGCAGGCTGCAAAATCGAGACAGCGGGGTCATGCACGACATTTGTACTTGAAGTAACGCCCCACAATACACTTAATAAGCAAAGTTTATTACAGTGCAATCATGGGAACAAACACCCAACGCGTTTTGGCGTTTCACACGCCTTGGTCACGGGTAGTAGTAGCACTGCTACTTCCCATACACATAGTTTCAACATATTGCGTTCCACATGACCCTTCAGCAGCAAATTAGAGATTGTTGAATAGAGCATAGTGGGACAGGTGCTCAAACCTCTGATGTTATCATTTGGTCAAAGGGTTTGTGACGTCATTTCCGTTACCGTTTGCAGTTCATGAATCTACTGCTGCGTTGCGAGTCAGAAAAATCTGTATTTATTTAAAATGATACAAGTATCCGGATTCAAAATCTAAAATGTGACCATGTGTTCGCTTTTCTCTATGCTATAGTGAAGGGGACTATTATTTAAATTATGATTTAAGTGACCAGATCATGCCGAGGGGATGGACAGGTACAGAAGGCTACTTGTTTTGAAAAACTATTAAGCAAACAAACGTGGTTCCTTCATAAAAAGATGTTTGGCCTCACCTCCAGGAAACTATTCCAGAGGTAAATAAACAGACGAGAAAAACACTAAGAATGCCTCTTTGTTCCCTAGCGCAAATATGTTGCTTTTCAAGCTGTGGTTAGGACAGTAACTAAATATTGGAAATATTCCAATGGGCACAATATGCATCAAACCTATACTGTTTGAGTGTCTTGAACTGTAAATATAAAGTTAAGTTATTTTATCTGGAATTCCGTTTGCATGAATGTTAAACTGTATCTGTATTGTAAAACGTTGGCTGTCAAGACAATGACAACAAATACAATAGAGGGATAAAAAATAAAAAATGAGTTGCATCTAAGCACATTGTACCAAATTTACAAACATTTTGCACTGTGTTTGTGGCACAAAAGTGATGCAAAGCAGAATATTATTTACTTTCCAGCGCACAACTTGTTTTGCGCTGTAAAGTTGCCTAAAAGTAATGCAAAGGGGGCTTGACATGGGTGCTTCATGGGCGTTCCCATGTAACCACCTGTACTTTTTGACACAAAACCCTATCTACCAAAAATTGGAGACAGGGTTTTGTGCCAAAAATTAAAACCACTTAAAAGCAGACATTAATAGGAGAAATGTTTTCATTTCTTCTTTCTTACCGACGTTGCATGTGTGCTTCACTGACAGCACACTTACAAAGTAGTAAAGGTTTTAACGTTTGCCTAGGCACAGTATTTTGTACTGGAAGGGAACCCTTCCAGTGGAAAACCTATGCTAGACTCATGCACACACCCTTGTACTACGGCGCAAAGGTGTGTGTGAGGTGGTCAGCAGCAAAATTCTGCACCAGCATTAGGGAGAAGGAAGCAGAGAGGCATATCTCTGTAGATAGAAGCTCTCCTGCTCTATCCTTCTCAGGCAAAGCAGCACAGCATTTTAAGTGGCTGCGCAGCGTTGCATGAGAATTTAGTACATCTGGCCTATTGTGTTTGCGTGCTCTCCTGTTTCGTTATGTCTACTGAACAGCCATGTCTTGCAATGGTTGTTTGTGGAGTCACCTATCGAGTATGACATCTCAAACTTTGCTTCTGCCTGACTAGGCATTACTACAACTGACATGAAACACACAAAAGGTGATGGGAGGAATGCTTGCAATTTGTCTAACTACTGGCAAACACTCTGGTAGCATCATTTTTTTGCTCACCATGCCACCTCAATTTGGACCTGCCATATGTAAATCAGTCTTTCCCCTGCTCCTCAGGAGAACAGTCCAGCCCGAACTGCCAAGCCAGGTCCTCCATGAACCGGAACACAAGCAACCCAACCTAGGGTGAAGCAGGTCCTGAATTGCTTGTGCTCTGGTTCAAGGAGGACCTTGCTTGGTGCTTGGGTTGGACTGCTCCCATCGGAGCAGGGTCAATACTGACTTGCATATGGCTGGGTTCAAACTGAGATGGCATGGTGAGCAAAAGAACAATGGGTTGGAGTGCTACCCGAGCTATTGCTAGTGGTCAGACTTATTGCAAGCAGCCTCCCATCAACTTTTGTGTGGTTCATGTACCGCCCTCAGAGGCATGGGTATGCCCAGACGTGGGTCCCATGCTCACTGTGTCACTGGAACCAAGCTGTACCTGGCTGATGAGCCCATAACTAGGGCGAATCCGGTCCTGGGTTGCTTGTGTTCCGCTTCAGGAGGACCTGGCTTGGCAGTTCGGGCTGGACTGTTCCAATGAGGAACAGGGTCAAGACTGATTTGCATATGGCTGGGTCCAAACTGAAGTGACATGGCGAGCAAAAGAATTATGGGTTGGAGTGCTACCCCTAGCAGTTGTCAGTCATTAGACTTTTTGCAAGCAGCCTCCCAACACCTTTTGTGCGTTTCAGATACTACAACTGACTCCATTCTTTCATGAGTAGTAACTTGATCATTTCTGGCCTGGAAACATCAAACATATAATTAGTGGTAAAAAACAAATCACTGTACCACACCCATTGCGGCAGAAATGTTCCTTGTTCACAGACGCTAACACATTTGAGTTTCTAATATGAATGTAAATAGACTCCTATTTCAAGTTGTTATCTCTAAAATATGATGCTCTGCTAAATGAATCCTTTACAGTGGTGAATCAAGGATGCCATGGGCCCTGGTGCAAGAAAGAAAAATGCACCCTTTGACTACTGTTAGGTAGTAAAATACATCAATTTTTTTTTAGTTCAATGGGCCACTCAGGCTCTGGGCAGTGGTGTCGGTGCACCTGCTGCACCGGTGGTAGCTATTCCCCTGACCCTGTATAAATATGCCCAGGAAAATAGAGAAGAGGTGTTGTGTAGTGGGCAAGCCTCTGACTTCTCGAACCTCAGGATCCGGGTCCCAATCCTGCCTCAGCCCTTGTCTGAAAATAGCTGAATTTTGACAAATCGCTTAATCTCCTGCGCCCAACAATACTGAAATGTTGAAATACAAATGTGTAGTTCAAAAATTTAAATCCTCATGAGATGTACATGATCTTGTAATGTCTCCCAATACTCCTAAATATACAGCACTCCGTTGCTCCCAGCTGGGTTTGTACCACAAAAATGCCCATGGGTACATTCAAAAAACAAGAAAGTGACAGAAATATGGGCCTGATGTACAAACTCCAGGGCCACATTTATCAAGTTTTTGTATCGCCCTTGCGACACGTCAGGGGGCATAAGGGCAATGGAAAACCTAAGTCGGATTTATCAAGCCACGCAAGGCCACCTTGCGCGACCCTGCGTGGCTTGACAAACCTGGAGTAACACAACGCAGAACAAATCGCTGCCTTGAGTTACTCTGCCCCAGGGAAGCGTTCCATGGGTGGAGCGTGGGAGTTCCCACACATTCACCCATGAATTTTGGTGCCTTCCCAGATATGCCATTAGTGGTAGACCTGGGAATGTATCAAAATACTAAGCCTCCCCAGGTGAGGCGTAACGTGGAGAAATATCTTTATTTTTCCTCATTTTTTCTTCTTTCTACTTGTGCTACATTTAGCAGGGCACATAGAAAGTGAAAAATGGCTCTCAGGCATGTTTTTGTGCATGAAGGTGTCCCTTCCTGCACAAAACTAATCCTGCCTACAACGCAGGCACTCTTGCAACATGACGCAAGGGTGACTGAGTTGATGCTAGGCAACCAAAAGTGCACCAGCGCAAGGAAAGTACAGGAATGCACAGTATAATGTTGAATACGGCACATTCCTGCCCTTTCCCTTTCACGCAGCACAACAAGGTGGCTTGCTGCATCGTGCTGTATGAAAGATTAATAAATATGCCCCCAAGTTTGCAACCCATGATATGCAAATTGCACAGCGACTTGTTTGTAAAGTTTCCTGTATCCTGTGTTGCGACTAATTTAGTAATTAGTCGCATCCATACTGTATCCTACCCATGAATGCTAATAAGGCAGATCCCATTTTCCAGCCCTCTGCGAATAGCAGTGAATGCAGGAATGGAGGTGTGGGAGGGACAGCATGCCAACTTTTTTAAAACCAATCTATGTCCCTTAAATATGCTGGGGAAAAAACTAGGGGTAGTAAGCAACGGAGACCTGGACCACTGATTGTTCCCCTCGAGGTCGCCCATGACGGGATTGTCAAATGGGAAGCTGTCCCAGGGGAGCAGCTTCCCCTTTGCAAATCAGTTCCCACCCCACATGGGTGTCAAAAACTGATAATTGGGTTGTGTCTTCCAATCCAGCCACAAACCATGGATACATCCCATTGCAACTCACACATTAAAGGGGGGCACCCCTTTCACAGCTCCTTCTATCTGAGATTCAGAAGGGGTTTCAAAACTTCTTTTGTGATTAAGAATGACTTGTCCGGCTTGCAAAAATAGGTTTGTAGATTTCAAAAAGGTATTTCGCAGCCACAATCCCTGTGCTTTTGTAAAATGCCTGTATATATCACGTCCCTAAAACTGATTTGAAAACATCCTCAAACGTGTGTGTGTATATTCAGGTCACGGTGTGTACATGATCATGTTTCTAGAACTCACTTCTTGACTTTGTAGCTCACTAACTCCAATCAACAGAGCTAATCCAGATAGTCAATTTGCGTGCAGTATCCCAATTTAACGAGCATGCAGAGCTGGATCACTGACAGAATATCGAGGAGCAAAATATCGACCTGCCAAAATATCGAGGAAAAAATATAGAATGCCAGAATATCGAATTCCTATCTACAAACAGGTAAGTACAAAAATATCGAATCCAAAATATCGTTGTAAATAATATAGTTTGTTAAAATATCGAATTTTTAAAATGTCTTAAAAGTAATGTAAAATTAATGAAATAATAAATATAATTAACTAAAACATACTTAAAAATACTTAAATAACCTTAAAATTAATAAATAATTAATGTAAGTAAAAAAAAAAGAAACATGCATTTTTATTTTTTAATACATATATATATTAACTTAATATTAATAAAAAATATTCAATATTTTTAGCGTAGGATAGCGAGACGGTAAAATTTACTATTCCCACTCCAGTGAGTGCAACAGTAGGGAAAGCGTTGGATAGCGAGAGGGTAAAAATTACTATTCCCACTCCAGTGAGTGCAACAGTAGGGAAAGCGTTGGATAGCGGAAGAGTAAAAATTACTATTCCTACTCCAGGGAGTGCAACAGTAGGGAAAGCGTTGGATAGCGGGAGGGTAAAAATTACTATTCCCACTCCAGTGAGTGCAACAGTAGGGAAAGCGTTGGATAGCGGGAGGGTAAAAATTACTATTCCCACTCCAGTGAGTGCAACAGTAGGGAAAGCGTTGGATAGCGTAGGGGTAAAAATTACTATTCCCACTCCAGTGAGTGCAACAGTAGGGAAAGTGTTGGATAGCGTAGGGGTAAAAATTACTATCCCCACTCCAGAGAGTGCAACAATAGGAAAGCGTTGGATAGCGTAGGGGTAAAAATTACTATTCCCACTCCAGTGAGTGCAACAGTAGGGAAAGTAATGATTTAATATTTAAATAAAAATAAATAAATTATCAATACCAATAAAAAATTAATTAAAAGTAATTACCAAATACAAAATATTTAATAATTAATTAATTATAAATACCAATAAATATTATTTATTAAAAATTAATTACCTATTAATAATTAATTACCAACCAATTAATTTTCGATACCAAAAATTAATAAGTAATAAAAAAATTACCAATTCATAATTAACAGTAAATTAATTATCAATACACAAAAATAATTTCAATAATTACTTAATTACAATTAAATTACTTCCCACCCTATTCCCCTATAAACCCACAACCCGCTCCGAATAATAAATTAATACAATTATCAATTAATCAATTAATCAATTAATAAAAATTAATTAGCAATTCATAAAAAATAATTACCAATTAATAATTAATTAACAATAAATTAATTATCAATACCAATAAATAAAAATAAATAATTACTTAATAACAATTAAATTACTTCCCACCCTATTCCTCTATAAACCCACAACCCGCTCCGAATAATAAATTAATACAATTAATATAATTATCAATTAATCAATTAATAAAAATTAATTAGCAATTCATAAAAAATAATTACCAATTAATAATTAATTAACAATAAATTAATTATCAATACCAATAAATAAAAGTAAATAATTACTTAATAACAATTAAATTACTTCCCACCCTATTCCCCTATAAACCCACAACCCGCTCACCTGGTTAGTTATTGAACATTCCAGTGTTGTACCAATTAGATGGCCTACCGACCTGCTGGGAACCCGCCTGTTTGTGACTTAGCAGGGGTCGGCAGACACTATTATTATGGGTATTCTGGTATTCTGTATATCATTAATGTAATATTTATTCACTGGTGTTCAAATAATAATGTTTGGTCTCTTTTAATGACGGCTCGGGGGAACAGGCCGACAGGGGAAATGATATTATCATGCGCTGGAAATATACTGTATGTATTTATCAAAAGTGACTACATTGGAAAACGGAATGTAACTGTTTTTTCTGCGGTTGTAAAAATGAAAAATAAAGTTATTAAAAAAAATTTTTTTAAAAAAAACACAACCCGCTACAGAATTAAATTACGCAAAAACTTAAATAACATAAAATTCATTACTTTAAAAAAATTAAAACATACATTACAAAAATAATACATACTTTTAACACATATACTAACACTTAAAACACTATAAAAAAAATCGATATTTTTAACAACTATATTATGACTGTCGATATTACTAATTTCGATATTATGGAAATCGATATTTCTTACCTGAATTTCGATATTCTGCACCACTATATTTTTGCAATTCGATATTCTGTCCATTCTATATAAAAAACTCGATATTCTGTCCAGTCGATATTTTTTTTTCGATATTATGACTGTTCACCTGCAGAGCCAAAGAACCCCATTATTGGGTCGATCAAACGTTTTCACATTTGTGTAGTGACTCTGTAGAAGTTCTTGCTGTACATGAAACACACAAAAGGTGATGGGACGCTGCTTGCAATAAGTCTAACCACTGGCAATCGCTCGGGGTAGCACTCCAACCCATTGTTCTTTTGCTCACCATGCCACCTCAGTTTGGACCCAGCTATATGTAAATCACTCTTGAAGCTGATTTATTGGGAGGTAGGTTAGAACATGTGTAGAGACAGGGCCGGCTTTAGCCCTGGTGGCGTCCGGTGCGACAATCACTTTCAACGCCCCCACACCCCTTCACCGCCTCCTCGGATTCTCTCACTACCACCGGGCAAAAGTGCCCCTCATCTCTCTAATCATAAGTTATTGCTAAACACAGCGCCCCCTCCACAGGTCAGCGCCCAGTGCAGCTGCACCGGTCGCACTGCCCTAAAGCCGGTGCTGTGTAGAGAAGTCAATTTTGGCATACACCTTTAGGGTTGTAGCTCAGACTAACGAGGACAATAATGTCGACCAGCCAAATCATCATGGACAAAATATCAGGTTCCCGGAACATCGTGATGTAAGTATACAAAGGTAAGTATATCTTTGTTATTCTTAACTCCACCTCTACATACCATGAAGATATGTGTATCATCAGGTACCTAGATGTGGAGTTATTTATAGTAAACCTAAACGTACCTATATAGACTTACCTTCACTGTAGTAGATATCTTGGCCTTAATGTGTTGGCAGGATGATACTTAAATGTCGATATTCAGGTAGTAAACCTCTTCAGATGCCTTGCAGAAACATGTTGTATGTATATGTATGTATACACTTAAGTTAGTATGGCAGCCCAAGATACAGACTCCTATAGTAGTCAAAGTTGGAGGTGGTCACCACTATCAGTGCTTTACACAATAACAAGCTTTTGGGTGCTGTTGGTATATGCATAGAAGATAAAAGCAATTAGTAACATTGACTCCTGTGATTAGGTACATAGTGCGGTGGGTCGGACTGGAAGACGTTAACAGATATACATGGTATGTATTGTGCAGAATCCAACAAAATAGATTAGCGGCGAGCACCAAATCTGAGAGGATGCTTGGCACGACAGGAGCTGTTCAACCCGTTTAAAATTAAGTCCATCACTACCACGAATAACTTAAATGAGATGCCGGCACACAGAAGGATTTGTTGTGAAAAAGCTAGATTCACAAGAGGCCACTGTCGACACGTTTTGGCTACAAATGTATTGTCTGGAATTTCATAAAGAGATTCAGATTAAAGCTTGAAAGTATATGGGTATCTAGATCTGCTGAACAATTTTCATGGTTGGCCTATTTTAGGGTCCCAATCTGAGTCCCGAGGGAGTCTTGATCCGGGTACAAATAAGTATATACACTATCTGGATTTCAAGGTATGTGATGATTACCAGGCCACATTGCGTTTTCCCTGCAGGATTTTTGCCAGGTAAAACATGGCTGAATTTGTTTTGGGTTAAAACACATCATTCTGATTTTGGAATGAGACAAACCACATGATTTTATGGCAAGAATCCCAAAGTGACCTGCAGCACTAAATATGATGTGATCGTGTTGTGTCCGATAAATGTTGTACTCTAAAGCATTGATATTTACTGAATGTAGTATTAACGAACCAAAATACTGAGGCGTCAGAATGCCTTCCCCCAATGATCGTATCTTTTTGGGAGCCTTGCCTCATGTTACCACTCCGCTGCTCTTGATCTAGGTTTTCGCCCTACAAATACCAATATATGCATAGATATTGTGAATCAAAGCTGCTGTAGTGGCTGTATTAGGCCACACAGGCCCTTGTTGCAAGGTCCTTGGAAATACCGGAATCAGGCACAAACAAGGACTCCTGATATTCTCCATAGTATTGCATCGGACTTTGGTTGTCAAATGAGATTAGTCTTTCTTGAACATTGTCAACTGCATCAGATTTCTTTTGCCCATCATGCACCTCAGATTATACCCAGCCATATGCAAATCAGTCTTGACCCTGCTCCAATAGAACAGTCCAGCCCAAACTGCCAAGCCAGGAACTCTCTGAACCAGAACACAAGCAACACAAGATCAGTTTCACCCTGATTGATGCTCCTCAGTCGGGCGTAGCTCGGTTCCAGTGGCACGGTGAGCAAAGGACCCAAATATGGGCTTACCACTTAGCGGTACATCAAACACACAAAAGGCGATTGTAGGATGCTAGCAATTAGTCTAGTCTGGGTAGTATCCCAACCCATCAGTCGTTTGCCCACCATGCCACCTCAGGTTAGACTCAACCATGTTCGGGCTGGACTGTTCTGTTTGGAGCAGAGTCAAGGCTAATTTGCATACGGCTGGGTCCCAATTGTGATGGCATGGTATGCAAAAGAACAATCGGTTTGAATGATACCCAGAGCAATTGCCAGAGGTTAGACTTATTGCAAAAATCCGCCCAGCCCCTTTTGTGGGTTTGTTCTTAGTGTTAAACTTCTTTAAGAGCAGCCAGTGTTAGGCTGACAAACCAGCACGGCATGACATACTCTTATTTGAATATATTATTCAAAGTTTTTGTGTGCACTGGAGCTCAAAATATGTACCCTAATTCTGGAGGGTAATACCTTGATGGAAAGTTGTAAAGAATGTGCCTCTTTGTCCAGAATGACAAATTACACCAAAATCTTCCAATAATGTCTGTTATGCATAATATGTATTTTAACATTTGTTACCCACACTTTAAAAGAGGAAGTTTTAATTTTCACTGTAATTGGAGTTCTGTGGATGAATGGTACAGATGTCAACATTATAGCTGTACACTGTAATCACAGCGTCTCAGCTTGACCAGGTTATGTGATCTTGCTCAAATCACTTTTTAGGTCGAGCCTGGGCAGCACATGCGCTGCTCTGCAAGGCATGCTGTATTAAAGTATGGACGTGAAGGTCCGCCCAGTTTTTTCATTGGCTTGTGTCATTGTCCATTGTAAACTGTGGCTTTTCATTAGTCAATAGGCTAAGGGGCCGATTCCGATTCGGGCCGGAAATCTCTCCGACCGAGCCGGACTCGGAGAGATTTCCGACCGAATCGGACCCTAGCAGTCCGACCGAACGAGTACGATGCGCACGTATGCTATCGGACTCGATTCGGTCGGACTCCCATTGAAGTCAATGGGAGCCAGTCGTACGACGCGTACACGGGCTCCCATTGACTCAATGGGCACGACGCGAACAAGGGCGCCCCCTACAGCGTGTTCGCGTCGATGCGGGTCGCACCGTACACGCACGTGTAGGGGGGACCCATGGCTCCCCCCTGTATGCAACTCGCGTGCCTACGCTTCCAGGGGGGTCCGACACGGACCCCCAAAGTGCGGCTCCGACAGCTCCTTGGAGCCGGACTGCGCGAGTCGGTCGGAGCGGTCGCGATGCGCATCGTACTTACCCGGCCGGGGAACGTCTCCATTGCGCGCTGCGAGTCGTCCCTGTGCGAGTCGGTCGGAGCGGTCGGGTCCTGCGAACGAGTCGGTCGGAGATTTCGCGAGCGCACGCATCATACTCGCTCGCCCGGGCGCACGTACGATTCGGTCGGGAAATAGGGCTCCGAATCGGATCCGGTAATGCCGAATCCGATTCGGAGCCCTACCGGCTGAGATCGGAATCGGCCCCTTAGTAGACCCTCCTTAGTACCACCTTTTCCCATTTTGTAACCTCCCATGAGGTTACGTGTGTTGTTTCTCGGTAGGCTTTAATTACAGCCTCCGAGCACTATTTTCTCAAAGAGCTTAGTCCTGCCTGCTCTTGCCGGCAGGAAAAGGCAGGACACCTCTCTCCCAACGCATATGCAATGCAATAGGTCTCGCATTTGCGAGAGTTCAAGCTATTGGCATTGTAAATGACAATGCCCTTTATTTATCTGTTTTTTTTTTTTTAAAACACATAAATAAAAGGCATTGTCATTTACAATGCCAATAGCTCAAACTCTCGTAAATGCGAGACCTATTGCATTGTAAAGGCTTGTTGTCTCTGTCTCTGGTAAAGCCTTTGTTTGCTAAAATTGGAGCGCTCACGGACATGAAGCGCTATACATCTTCCAGGCATTTGCATTTTACTGCACTGCTTTAAATGGGACTGGACTGTCAGGTACCGAGGAATTTACTTGCAATGTGTACATCTGTTATTATTCCAGCCGGAGGCAGTCTAATGTTTCAGCGAAACATAAACAGCCAAATAGTTAGTCCTGTACTTTTTATCAACCACATTTTATCCAGTCTACACCGTAGATTACACACATTGATTAGATCACCGAATTATACTCGCCTAATCTGCTTTTAAAAATCGATGCGTGTAAAACGTGTCCACTTGTGCAGCAGCAAAAACACACACACGCACCTTAAACCCAGTCGGAGTGGTAGACAACGACACAGAGCAGCTATGGTTTCAAAATAAAATTGCAATATTTTATTGCGGTTTTGCTCTAAAGTGAGTGTTCAGGGGCTGGAATTGACTAATGGAATTCACTATCTAAAAAAACGCAGCCTGTCATATTGATGACCGTTCAGTTAATAAACCGCACGGCGGTAGCAACAGTTTCAATCTAGGTCAACAGGGGATTACACGGCGCACCACTGATTAATGCATCTGGCCGAAAATATGCATGCAAAAATAGTTGCATATTTCAGACCAAACATTCCTTTGTGACATCATAGATAAAATGCAAATTATTTTTTGTTCAGAGCCCCGTGGGTGAAATGACTATGCACTTTAGCGACAGCTGGCATGGATGCACCTTCTCTACACAAACGGCGTTCTTTTTTTTTCTTCTTTTTTTTTCTGTAAGGGATTATTTTAAAGGTCTGCGAAATAGCCGAGATAATCCGCGGCAGACCCGAGACACCACCCTTGGATTCCACAGCACAAGAGGCAGACAGCCAAAGACAGTCGAGTGAACAACCAAAAACACACAAACACGCACGCACACACTGAAATGAGGCACGCATGAAACATTTACCTTGGTGTCCTGCGCCGCACACACAGCACTGCCTGTCAGGTCGCCCCTTCCTTCAGAGCTGTTGTCATCGCATGGCTGTCACGCTCCACTCGAGGCACATTTATTTCACAAGTCATGGCACCACATCTATTTTTCTACTGCGGTCTCTCGCAACAATTCCCCTTTGTCTGCTTGTACTCGTTTTTATTGCGGTCCTTAAAAATAAATGAAAAAGAAAACAGCCTCCCTGATTGGCGCACATGGATGTCCGCGCGCAGGTGTCCTCGCGGCAGCAGAGCAGCCTGTTTTTAAAGCATCCTCGACCAACGCACAGGCAGCCTTCTGCAGTGAATGACTGGTCCTGCATAATTATAGCGTGTGCTTGCTGTCCTACGTCTATTTCCATGAACGCAAGCATCCGGATGAAAGAAATACCACCTTTTTATGTCTATGGTATATGATGCTAAAGGTGGAAGGGGCTTTGATCAGTCCTGTGCAATGAGAAAGAGGGGTTGTGGATTTATTTGGTGTTTCAGTCTTGCTCTGGGACTACTGCTACCTACGCATACCCTCCTCTAGAACGTTAATGATTGGTTGGGATTATGTCTAGTGGTGATTGGAAGTGATTTACCTGTGAGGTGACTATAGCAGAGACCACACAAGATGTGATGCTTAAATAAAAATATTCAAGGTTGTAGCCTGTAGTAACCGAACCTTGTTGAAGGCAGGGCATTAAAAATGGGCGTGCACAACTGTGGTATCAATGGCTTTGGATTTTTAACAATTTCTAGACAAAGAAAGTCCTCTTTTCAAATCTAAAGGACTCTGTGTCCGGTAAGGACTATCGCCTGGGACGTAGAAGGTGACCTGGGGCATTAAGGTAACCTGAGGCAGATCTTACAACATATGGAATCATTATGGCAGAGTCCCATTTAGTGGTAGTATTTGACTTTCTAGACTTCTGAGCAGCCTTTCTTAGGGCATCATAGAAGACAGGAGCCTTGAGTTTATTTATGCGTTTATTTATTTGAACTTTTGTAAACATGCGCGTTAGCACCATAGGATACTTTTGAAGCAATGACTTATGTATCTTGTTTGTGAACAAGGGAAGTGAAAATAACAGATTCTAAATTAGGTTGAAATTGTTTTGCGCTGATATCTTGGTTCATATTTTTCACATAGGAGTGCATAGATGTTTGACGAAAATATTGAGTTGGAAATACCCTCTTACTATAATATCATGTAATTTATAATGTAACATTTAAAATATCATTGTCAGGAATATCACAGGTAAAAATATCATTTTTTGTGTTGTAAATATCGTTATAAAAACTATTGTTGAAAATAATGTAATAGTTTTTTTCAAAATTGTAGTATTATAAGTGTCATGTTTAAGGATTTTGGCCAACAATGTTTACATGTTTTATGAGTGCAATGTTTGTTATGAATCAGTGTAGGTTGTTTATGTAATAATTTCGTTATTCAGCTCCTTTTAGTAGCAGGATGTAGGTTTTGTAGGTGAAAGGGTGGGTAGCTATTTTTACATTATATTGAAGATTTAATATCCTGTAAAAAATGTGTTGTTTTTAAGTGTAAAGTAAATTTTATTTAAACATTCTTATTACAATTTTATTGTATTTGTTATGTAAAAGACTTTGATTTTTAATAATTTATATAACAATTAAATGTAAACAAATTTAATATAATTTGTTTGTTACTAAAATATGATGTTTTTATTTTTATTTCTTAAATCATTCTTTTTTATGGATTAGTTTATTTTAATTTTTCATTGCTAAGAAATGAAGAATTTAGTATGTAGTTTTGTTTATTTGTTTTTATATCTTATAAAAATATATTACTTTTACCTTTTTAATTTATTTTGAAATATAATTATGGCATTCAGTTTAATATTTAGAGAATTTTTACAATATATAACATTTTATTTATTTGTATTTAATATTCAAATGTAAAGTTGAGTTTATTTTTACTTTATTTTGTTATTGAGTTATTTTGGTTGAATTAAAGTAAATTAATATAGCCCTTTAAAGTGGGATCTTTTCGCAAATGTAGAATGAATTGTAGGCGAATTAGTAAATGTAACCTATCTAATGTCCAGCATTTTCCACAATGTAGCTTAGATTGTAGTGGGAATACTAAATCTAACCCCTTTAATGTCCAAGTTCTCTAATGTAGCTTATATTGGAGCTGGAATACTAAGGGCCCGATTCTGATCTCGCCAGGAAAGCCCTCTGTACGACTCGGATCCGGAGGGCTTTCCGAGCGAGACGTGCTCTGGGAGTCCGAACGAGTGAGTACGATGTTGCCTTATGCTTACGGACTCGGTTCGCTCGGACTCCCATTGAACTCTATGGGAGCCCGTGTACAGACGCGTACACAGGCTCCCACGGCAGAAAAGGGGTGGGTGGGGAAAAGCGTACACCCTGTGGAAGGCACTCCATGGTGCCCGCCATACTGTGCATGCCTGGATTGGCGGGACCCATGGGCACACTCCCGTGACAGATTCGGAGGGCCCCAGGTGAAGGGGGGCCTGCTAACGGCCCCCTGAAGTACTCTTTAGACAGCCGTTTTGTCTCACTGGGACAGAGGCGAAGCGGCTGTCCAAATCGTGCATCGTACTCGTCGGTCGGAATTCGGCTCCATGGCGTGGCACGATTTGGCTACGAACGAGTCGTACGGACAGGTTCGGGTCCCGGAAACGATTCGGTCGGCGCGTACGCGATCTTCGCATCGTACTTGGTCGTTCGGACCTGTGTACGATTCGGTCGTAAACAAGGGCTATGAATCAGATCCGGGAAAGCCAAATCGGATTCTGAGGCCTTCCGAACGACATCGGAATCGGGCCCTAAATATTTAGAAAATATTTTACATGTAGCATTACAGTTTATTTTTTACAAATACCTTTTATTGTAACTACAAATTTTAGAACAATTTTTGTAACATTTTTTGCGTTTACATCACATTTATACATTTGTTTTTAGATTTTCCATACATGGTTTAGTTCTATTTTGTTTTTACAAAACTTTTTATGCAGACAGTTTACTTTTCAATCTGTTGTATTTTCTCCATATATTTCAAAACCATTTTTAATAAAAAATACATTTTTGTAAACACATGTATTCTTAGTATATATTAATAAATACTATAAAAGTATAATATTTTATAGTACTTTTTAATATATTATTTTTTATTTTTGTATACGTTGTAACATTTTTATAAGATTGTTAAGCATTTAAACAATTGTATAACAAACATAACAATATTAATATTTATTTTTCAAGAACCACTGATTCCTATGGATGAGCAGCTTTTTGCTCTTATTTCTTATTTTTCATTTAGCAGCCAGATCTTTTTAATGCTACCTTTATTTTTTGTGTATTAACCTAATTTTTGGGATTTTCCTAGTTCCTGTTTGTCACGGTCCCCTGCTGCTGTTCTACAGATCAGGTAAGACTTTTTTAGGATAATGTTTAGGTATTGGGGGTACGGCGGATATATTTAGGGTGAGTGAAGTTAGTTTAATTTTGTGTTTTGATTTTATAATGTAGTGCAGTAGGTCTTACTGTCTTATGTGAAGTTTAGTATAGTGCATTAATTATTTCAATTATATGTTTGCTGTTTTATAATAAATGTTATTGTGTTTTAATGTTTATGGGGTATTTGTTTTGTGTGAGAGGGTATATAGTATTTTATCAATTTTTCATCAGGGAGGAGGATTTGTCCTATTTTCTTATGCATTTGTTATTAATTAGGCTGGTTATATTTTAACCAAAATACATTTTTAATTTCTTTAATTTTTCAGTTTTCATGGAGCATTTTTTTTATTTGATATTTTGGGTTTTTACTGCTTTCAAGGACTATGCTTCTTTGTGTGGATATCTTAATAAATATTTAAGTTTGCAATTATTTGTGGTTTATTTTAATTAATTTGTTTGGATTTATTTTCTGTGGATTCTTAGAAGATTATGGGCATCAGCTAATTACGAGTTTCGGCAGTCCTGGAGTGGGCGGCATGCCACCGCTCCCCTCCAGGACTGCCAAAACTCACTGCTGCCCACCAGATTACGAGGTTTTTGTGGTCTGGTGGGCGGGGGGCGTGACAGTCCTGTGGTGGTGCTTTTCAAAGGCACATATGTATGCCTTAGAAAGGCACAGCCGCAGGACCGACATAGCGAGTTCCAGCACAGCATGGACTGTGAAGTCTTTGCCATTCTGGAACGGGGGGTGCATGCACACAGGAGGGGGCACAATATGTAGCCCCTGCATGCACCCTCATGCTTGGTGCATGAGGATTTCATGACCACCAGTAGTTTCATGGAGGAAGAACCTCCATGACACCGCTGGCGGCCTTGAAACTCGTAATATGCTTGGCAGGGCCACAGCAGCCCCACCAGCATATTGAGGCCCTCATACCGCCGTGGGACCACCAGGGAATTCGGTTCCCTGGCATTTGAGGCGGTGCAATGGCAGTCTGACCGCCAAAGTCGTAATGGGGTGGTCGGACCGCCAGTACCTCAGTGGCTGGACCGCCACCGCCGCACCCCTGTGAATCTGATGGTCCTTCGATCGCCAGACTTGTAATCAGGCCCTTAATGTCGATTTTAGGAGATGTTTCCAAATAATCTTGTTGAAATCACTATTTTTAGTAGTTATAATATGCAGAACATTTTTGTCTTGAGATCTTTTAGGAGCAGCAGGGGTTACAGTTGCAGACTTTCAACTACATGCTATGAATATGTTTTAATTTAGGACAACTGGCAGCTGTCCAGTAATGTAGTCAGGAATGTTTGGTAAGATATTTTTTTCAGGATTGTTCCTGTAGATTCTTCCGAACTAGTTTTTGCTTGTCTAAGGTCTGGAAAAACATTTCTAATTTCTATTTCTGTCATGTTTGGTGGGTGACTATGGTTTCTAATATTAATTACTACAGCGTTTTAATGATAGCTCCCCCATAAGAAGCATAGTACTTTGTATATTACCCTTGTATATTTGCTGTCCTCTTGACTAAAAGTATGTTCTATATGTGACAATAACAGTTTTTCTTTTTGGGAAGTGATGGAAGTGGCTTTTTTGTCCATTATATCTGTAACGTTTGGAGTAATAAATTATTAAAATGGTTTTAAAATGATATATTTAGGTAATATTAGTATATAAATGTACATTGCATTTTTTTTTTACATATTGTACTTTTATGTTTGGTGCCATTTTATTTTCTAGAATTGTTATAATTAAATGTTAAAAAAAGTTTGTTTAGTTTTAGGGTTACATTTATGTTTCATTTTTAATATTTATGTGTTTTTGCTTGTGTAATACTTAATTATATTTACTTACTTTTAACATTTTTTGTGGAGTTTGCAGTTTGGAAAGGTACAGTTTTTCTTTTAATGTTCTTTTTTTGTGTTTGCTGGTTCTATGTACGGGAAAAGAAATAGAAATAATTATATTAAAATGTTTTTTAGTTTAAAGTTATCCAGTTGGTATTTTTTTTTTTTATTTATTATGGAAATCAGGTAATACATATTTACATTATCCAGTTATTCTTACATTAGTTTTACATCTTACATTATTCTCATTGTTAAATTCCTCTAAGTTAACATTGCTATTTACATCTTTACATATTGGCACATATTTACATTTATTTACACAACATTGTATTCTGCTATCTTTTTCTTCCAAGTCATTAGTGGATCCCATATTTCCATTCCTTTCTGCTTAGCTTTAAGGCCTTTACATTTATATAGAGACATTTCCTGCTGACCAATATTCAATATCCTATAAACCCATTGATGATACATAGGTGGTTCCTTATCTTTCCATACCGTGGCAACCAACAATCTTACCACTGCAACCATTATAAATAGGAAATCTCTCTGTGCAGTATCTAATTCCATCCTGTTATCATAGCCTAACATCATCAAGGTTGCAGTAATTTTTATCTCTAAATTCATCACTTGAAGCCAGACCTTCTCTATACCTAGTTTAAGTTCATCTAGTTTCCCACAAGAATAAAACATATGAATACTATCTGCCGGTCTGTTTTGACACCTTGGGCATTCATCTGTCTGGCTCATACCCCATCCAAACAGCTTCGCTGGCGCATAGTAGAGGTCATACAGGGTTTTATATTGCTGCGCTTTTAAATTTGATGACAGCAAAACCCTATTCCCTATCTCTAATATCCTATCCACATCTACCTCCCCATCTACAAGTTTTTCCGCCCATTTCATCTCTGTTTTTTCCATGTCATCTGCTAATCTCTGTGACAATTCCTCGTATAAATCCCTAATCCTACTATCTCGACGTTTCATTAATCTCAGCATAGATACCTCCTCAATTTTAACCGTTCCCCTAGCAAAACCCTTGATGCAATGGTGTATCTGTATATATTTGAAGCAAGAGCTTCTACTTAAGCCAAACCTCTGAACAAGCTCTGAAAAGGTTAATTGTTCCTGCTTGTTAAACAAATCTGCCACCATCACAATCCCCGCCTGTTCCCATTGCCTAGCCAGCCCATCATAGAATGCATATGGAAGAAAATCGGAGTGCCACACTGAAGTATATTTATTATATCTGGAGATTTGACAGTGCTTCGTCACCTTCTCCCAAATTTTTATTGCCCCCTGAACACACTTGTATCGAATTCTCTTACTATAAATAGCTTTAGATTGTCTTTGGAAAAAACCTTCTGCTTCTTTCCCCAGTGCCAGCTGATATATGTTAGGTAGCTTAGATCTCTCATCCCTACCAACTTCGGGAAAATACAGCGTACCAAAATGCTGTAGGGTACATGCCCAATAATAGAATAATATATTAGGAGCCTTCCAACCCCCCTTTCTATGGGCAGAGTCAAGAACTTATATGCCCGTATCTTTTTATAGCCCCATATAAATTTTGAGAACATAGCCTCAATTCTTTTTATTTTACTCCCGGGTAGCTCTAGGGGTATCGCTCGCATTAAATATAAAATCTTGGGGAATATCCGCATTTTTAGTACGTTAATCCTACCTATAATCGTAAGATGTAACTTGTCGATTTGTCTAAGTTCTACGTCTATTTTCCCCAATACTGGATCTATATTTACTTCCCAGAGCTTATCTATCTGTGATGTTAGATTAACCCCTAAATACATGGCCTTCTCGATTACCCGAGGGTCCTGTAGATGACATTGAGTAGAGCATACAATTTGCGTTTTCTCTTTATTTAATGAATAACCTGACTGTCTCCCAAACTCTATTGCCATATTTTCAATTTCTTTAATTGTCCCTTGCGGATCTGTAGTGACTATCCCGATATCATCCGCATACGCAAGAATCTTTGTCTCATATCCTTGTGTAATAACTGATTTGATCACCTGATTATTCAAGATTCTTACTATGAATGGGTCAAGATAAAATGCAAATAAAATAGGAGAACAGGGACACCCTTGACGTGTGCCCCTTGAAATTTCAATTCTCCTAGATGTGTTCCCCATCAGTTGTATCTGAGTATACGGTTTAACATACATGGCTTGAATAGCTCTCAAAAATCCAGGACCAAGCCCTCTATCGGTCAGAGTGTCCCACAAAAATTGCCAGGACACTCGATCGAAAGCTTTTTCTGCGTCGAGAAGGACCACAGCCACTTCCGTGCCCTCTGCTTCTGCAATATCGAATATAGATATAACACGTCTAATGTGGTCTGTGGTCCCCCTGCCGGGAACAAAGCCATGTTGCCAGGGTGATACCATTGAGATGACTATTCTTTGCAGCCGAGAAGCCATTATTTTAGAATATATCTTTGCGTCCGCATTCATTAATGATATTGGTCGGTATGAAGATGGTAGTTCTAAGGCTTTTCCCTTTTTAGCGAAAACCACCATATCTGTGCCCTGCCATGATGCTGGTGGGACCCCACTATATTGTATACCTAAATATAGATCATGTAGGATAGGGAGGATCTGTGTGCCTAGCATTTTATACACTTCTACCGATATTTTATCTGGCCCAGCAGCTTTTCCTATAGAGAGAGATCCTAATGCTTCCTGAACCTCTTGCATAGTGATTTCCTGTTCTAATTCCTGTGCCATGTCTTCTTCCAATTTAGGCAAAATAGGATTGCTATCCACTGTCTCTGGCACATCCTGCACCGTATCCGCCTGATATAGTCTTCCATAAAATTCCTCGAAAACTTCCATTATCTTCTGGGAGCCCTCCACTATTTGACCTTTATTATTCTTAATTTTCAAGATATTGTTTCTAGTGCTTTTCTGCCTTATCCTATGTGCCAATGTTTTCCCTATTGCCTCCCCATATTCATACATTTCCCCCCTATATGCTTGACACACTTGAGCCACCTTCTCCTGAAAGTGCGCATTGATATCTGTCTTAGCTACCGCTACCTTTAACATGTGCTCCCGTAGTGCTTCTTCCACACCCCCCTTTCTTATTAATCCGACATGCTCAGCTTCCAGTTCTGTCAATATCCTAATCAGGTGATCCGTTTCTAGTTTCTGCTGTTTTCGGATTCGAGCTGTATATCCAATTACTTCACCCCTAAAAGCGGCCTTAAAGGTATCCCATACCATCGCACGAGTTGCACTGTATCTATTACAGTCAAAGAATTCCACCGCCCATTGTTTAATATAGGAGCAAAATCCCTCATCGGCTAATAACTTCTTATCAAAAGACCAAGAGCTCTGTTTTTGCCTACCAACCATAGCCTTTATTTCCAACACCAGAGGATTATGATCGGAAAAAAGTTGGGGTCATTTCCTAATATCCATCTTATCTGTCAGCTGGCTAGACACCAAAAAATAGTCCAGTCTAACGAATTTCCTATGGGGATGGGAAAAGTACGTATACCCAGGGTCTTTTTGTTTCTTCTCCTTCCATACATCTATCAACCCATGAGTTTCCTTGAATGAATTTATTGCTCTATAAACTTTTGGTTTTCTCCCTGAATATTTATATTGCTGCGATTGTATATCCACTTCCATATGTATATTAAAATCTCCACATATGATCAGTGTTTGTGACCATGTAGCTAATTCCACCTCTAATTCTTCCCAGATAGTTTCATCATCTAAATTGGACCCATATATGTTAGCCACAGTTAACCCCGTATTTAACTCCATTATGGCCCAACGCCCCCATCTGTCTGCAGCTGTGCGGATAACTCCCCCAGCTCTCTGTTTCACATATATAGCCACTCCCCTTATCATAGTAGTTTGCGTGGAGCACACCGCAAGATTATACCCCCTGATTTCCAATAAATCCTTATTCTTCCATGGAATGTGCGTCTCTTGGAGACATATCACATCTGGATTTACCGTTCTAAGAATCTGAAAAACCCTCTCTCTCTTTTTCCTGTCATTCAAGCCAGCCACATTAGATGTACAAATTTGCAAGCTATCCATCCCTATTTCTATTATTTCTTTTTGCTTTTACTCTCCTTTGCTTGACACACTTTATTTTCCTTTTTTATTATGTACTCCTGATTTCCACACTTTTTCAATTTTCTCTTCCCCAAACCTCCCCCCTTGCCCCCCTAGACCCTCCTCCTCCCCTCCCCCTCACCCATGCCCCCCCACTCATCCTCCGTCCCTACTACCCCCTAACCACCCCCGTGTACCCATCCCACCCCAAACCCCCTCCCACCCTTCCCCCACTTCAGCCCCCACCCACCCTTCTCCCACTACAGAGGCAAAAGGGTGCATGGCCCTTGCGATGGAGAGAGACTCGTGCCTCTCTGTGTTCCCCTTTTCTTTATCCTAGTTATACTATTCGGTTTTTTTTGTTTTTTTTTACCATATATCTTCCTATTAAAGACATCATGGATATATTTTACCAAACATTACCCATTGACCATATTACCCTTGTCTAATCATCGTTTTACATATTAGAATCAACATCTTGCCCCATATTCTTTAGCAATCTCACTTCTAGCTTCAGATAAGGTCCAAATATTCTTTAGCTTGTATTTCGGATATAAAAAAGCGCATTTGGCCTTTGTTGACTATTTTCAGTGTGGCTGGATTTAGCAGAAAAGCCTGTGCACCCTTGTTCTGAAAAGGAGTTATAAGCTGTCGCAGCTGCCATCTTTTTCGACAGTATGGTGACAAAAGTCCGGCCTGACAAAAAACTGTACCCCCTTTCCCTGCCGTTTCCTATCCGGTCGAGCCAAATCGTACAAGGCCTGGCGTGCTAAAAAGTTGTTTAAACAAATCATGATCGCCCTAGGCCTGGTCTCTGTTTGTCCTCTTTTGGCAGTCAACTGTTTAAACGGAAACCTGTGAGCCCTCTGGATCTCAGTAGTCCAGTTCCACATTGTTAAATCAGGGAAAGCTTAATTAAATAAATCAATCACAAATTTGCGGACATCCGAACCCTCCATATTTTCGGGTATACCTAATACTCTGAGATTATTCCAGCGTAGTCGATTCTCTAGATCAGCTAATTTAATCTGAATATCGTCTCTGTGAGAAGTCATAGTATGTAAGGTGGTTTTTTGTAATGGCTGAACCTTGATAATGTATGCAATGTTTTTTTTAAAAATATGATGTTAAGACTCACTAGAAATTTTGTGTTAATTTTATTCACAGATTATTATGTTTTTAATACTGTCCTGAGGAAGGTGGTGCATAAAAGCAAGATCCACCGAAACGCGTCGACATAATTTTGGTTTTTTGCATTAATTGTCCTTTAGATTTGAAAAGAGGACTTTCTTTGTCTAGAAATTGTTAAAAACTCTGTGTCCGGTAAGGACCATCGCCTGGGACGTAGAAGGTGACCTGGGGCATTAAGGTAACCTGAGGCAGATCTTACAACATATGGAATCATTATGGCAGAGTCCCATTTAGTGGTAGTATTTGACTTTCTAGACTTCTGAGCAGCCTTTCTTAGGGCATCATAGAAGACAGGAGCCTTGAGTTTATTTATGCGTTTATTTATTTGAACTTTTGTAAACATGCGCTTTAGCACCATAGGATACTTTTGAAGCAATGACTTATGTATCTTGTTTGTGAACAAGGGAAGTGAAAATAACAGATTCTAAATTAGGTTGAAATTGTTTTGCGCTGATATCTTGGTTCATATTTTTCACATAGGAGTGCATAGATGTTTGACGAAAATATTGAGTTGGAAATACCCTCTTACTATAATATCATGTAATTTATAATGTAACATTTAAAATATCATTGTCAGGAATATCACAGGTAAAAATATCATTTTTTGTGTTGTAAATATCGTTATAAAAACTATTGTTGAAAATAATGTAATAGTTTTTTTCAAAATTGTAGTATTATAAGTGTCATGTTTAAGGATTTTGGCCAACAATGTTTACATGTTTTATGAGTGCAATGTTTGTTATGCATCAGTGTAGGTTGTTTATGTAATAATTTCGTTATTCAGCTCCTTTTAGTAGCAGGATGTAGGTTTTGTAGGTGAAAGGGTGGGTAGCTATTTTTTTACATTATATATTGAAGATTTAATATCCTGTAAAAAATGTGTTGTTTTTAAGTGTAAAGTAAATTTTATTTAAACATTCTTATTACAATTTTATTGTATTTGTTATGTAAAAGACTTTGATTTTTAATAATTTATATAACAATTAAATGTAAACAAATTTAATATAATTTGTTTGTTACTAAAATATGATGTTTTTATTTTTATTTCTTAAATCATTCTTTTTTATGGATTAGTTTATTTTAATTTTTCATTGCTAAGAAATGAAGAATTTAGGGGCCCATTACGATACCCGGCGTAAAAAAATCCGCCAGGCATGGAAGCGGCAAAAATCCGCCCGCACACACCGTCTGAACACCGACCACGCCATTACGATTACACAAACCGAAAACCGCCATCGGCGGAAAAATCACACAAGATACCGCCCGCCATCGTCCGAGTCGGAGTCAAACCGCCCGCCACGGACGGAAACACGCACGACAACACAAAACCGCCCGCCCTCACGGCCGACACACCGCACGTGAGATTACGATCGCACCGCCATGAGCGCGGGAAAACTACAAATATACCGCCCGCCAGCGCAAACAACGCCGATGAGAATCGACACGGCAGAAGCCATGGCGCCCACGTCCCTGCACAGAAACCATCCGCTCACAAAACCAATAGCACACAACATGGCCAACAAGTCCACACAGCAAGGCACGCACAAATACACAAGCACAGTACACATCCCGAAAACACCCCCCGGACAAACAAAAACTACAAAGGCCAGAACCCCAGACACAACACACCTGAAAACAACAGACCATGAGGACACACCCACATAGGTAAGTACAAAAGCAGCACTCCCACAGACCACAACCCCTTGCAACATTGCAAACCAGAGAGGAGAGGAGAGGACACAGTGACACAGCAAGGACAGCAGCACACCACAGAAACGCACACATCACAACCACCACCACCACCACCACCACCAAACACCGGCACCACAAACCCCCTGCACATTACACAACACACACCGCACCAGCACCACAAACACCATGGCACCACAAAGAATGCCCAAGTTCACGCCCATTGAGCTGACGGTCATGGTCGACGAGATCATCAAGGTGCACCCACAAATCTATGGGAACATGGTCCAGCACACACCACTAGCCACCAGAAACAGAATGTGGAACCGGATCGTAGACCAGGTCAATGCAGTCGGGACCCTGCCCAGGAACAGAGTCGAAATAAACAAACGGTGGAATGACGTCAAGAGCCTGGTCAAGAAGAAGGAGGGCAAAAACAGAGAGCTGGCTGCCGTCACTGGCGGAGGGAATCCCGCGCTCTTCAAGACCTTCAAAGCGTGGGAGGAGAAGGTGCGAGTCATCATACATCCCGAGATCCTCGCCGGATTAGCAGGGGGAGTGGAGGCTGGTAAGTACAAACTAATGTATACCAGCACACCGCTATGTACTCACATGCACTACCACCATGCCACAGCTCCCAGGGACAAACACCCCCATGTCCAGCACACAATACACAACACACACATGCAACAGACACCACCACACACAGCCCAAACAGAACAACTGTAAGATGCGTGGGGACATGTGTACACTCAGCCAGCCACGTAACCACCAACAGGTCCCCAAATATGCCAGAAGCGCCACAACGAGCACCCACCACACCCATGTGTCCGCCACAGCTGCACTAACCGACAAGTAACAGGTAAGTGGCAGGAACACAAAGTGCAGTGGGTGGGACGGTGGACAGCCCAAGTACAACACACACCAGGCCCCTAGTCCCACAGCACAGCAAGGAGGAGCATCCCCCACACCCCACAGCTACGTGTCAGCCACCGCAGTGCACAACGACAGCCGAAAGGCAGACATCACGGTCCACAGCAATCGGTGTCAGTGGGTGTCCAGCCACCCCCACGACCCACAACACCCCCCCACCCCCACAGACCTGCAACATGGAGCACCCCCCGCTTAGAACCATGTGGCATCCAGTACAGTGCACGCACGAACAACCTGCAGGTGGGAAACTGGACAGGGCTGGATTACTGGAGGCATGAGGACCAGAACACGACCAACACATGGGACATGTCACGTAGCAGACGAACACGCAGCACCGCCCACCGTCACGAACAAGTGAACAATGTGCACACGGACATGAACAACAGACTCACACCCCACATGACCCATCACAGACATAGCAACACCCAAGGAGCCACGTCTGCATGCACAAGCCACACTGAATATAGTACCACACGGCAGCCACTGTGCAACTCATCACACACAACCGAAACACCATTGAAGTCCTGTCCATGTAGCCCCTACTGCCTGTCAACCACACACCCCACAACTACGCCTATGTAAGACAAACAACACTAGACGCAACAGAGCGGAACAACATAAATGCACACGAACACCACTGAACCCATCAAACACACAGACACACCATGCACATACAACATCCCATCCATCCCATCCGTCAGCCCCAGTCTCATGAAAGGCATGTCATCCGCACAGCTGCCACACATACAGCAGTCACGCTAAGATACATGCCCATGACCAACCATGTGCCAGAAGTCAATGAAGCGCACGACACACTGTGAGCAACAACACACAACATGGGCCACACCCCCCGAGCACTGCAGTGATGCACATGGCACAGGGCAGCACGCACACCAAGGAGATGGGACAACTGCAATACGTTGGCTGGCACACAACCATCACTCACTCATAACGATGCGTCCAATGCCATGTCCAGTAATCACAACAGACAGCAAATATGCAGGCCATGTCAAGCATGCACACACCTCAAACCATGCACTGTCATGCTGCCACAACACATGTCACGTTCGGCACCCATGGCTCACAGCATGTACCCCAAAAGCATATTCCCACCCAAATGCGAATCTGGGCCATGGCCCCCATGTTGCCATATGCGTTCCTAAGCGTTCCATTTGAACCCCAAAAGCATATTCCCTCCCAAATGCGAATCTGGGGCATGGCCCCCATGTTGCCATATGCGTTCCTAAGCGTTCCATTTGAACCCCAAAAGCATATTCCATCCCAAATGCGAATCTGGGGCATGGCCCCCATGTTGCCATATGCGTTCCTAAGCGTTCCATTTGAACCCCAAAAGCAAAGTACAAACCAGACCCAGGATGGGCCAGGAGCCCGCATACACCAGAGTCACAATAAGTAGGGGCACAGCAACACACCCATCGGCATGGCCAATCCGTCCCATGCCACATGTGCACAGCACACAGTCCCATTGCCAAGCACACACAACTACAAATGGTACAGCCACACACACGCCTCCGGGAAACCCATGTACGAGATTGCACGAACTGTTAATGTCAGACGACAAATACATACTTCGCAAGGTGCAACACAATAACAAATCTCATTCTCTCCACAGGTGACGAACTGCTGGATGCTGGGGATGGAGCCAGCAGCCAGCACAGCCAGCCTACAAGCCCCCAACGAGGACACACGGATGTGGAGGATCTGTCCTCCTCTTCGGACACGGACCACCAAGCAGGCCCATCTGGTGTGGCAGGGCCCAGCCGCTCCCCAGGACCCCTCCTACCCACCAACCCATCATCCAGGGCTGCTGAACATTCCCAGCCCCCTGCTGCCACTGTCGTTGCGGCCACACCCACGGTCATTGCGGCCACACCCACGGTCATTGCGGCCACACCCACGGTCATTGCGGCCACTACCACTGCCGCAACCGCCACCATCGCCGCACCGACCACCACTGCCGCCACCACCACCACATCTTCGCTGGCACCAGCCCCAGCACAGGTGGTGGCCCGGCCGACTGGATCCACCCTGGGAGCCACAGCGAGGACCGTGGTGAGCAATGTGGCTAGTGGGCAGGCCGGTGGCAGCAGGACTGGTAGGAGGAGCAGGGTCAGGGAAACGCCAGCCACCCCTGGGAGCCATGCCCTGCCTCAAATGGCCAGAGTCCTTGGGGCCTATGAAGAGGCCCAAGGACAATGGGCCAGGTCAGCTACAGACACGCGTGAGGTGCTGGGGGTGCTGAGGTCCATGGACGCCCATATGGGCCAACTCGTGGACCTCATGGGCCAGCTGGTGGTGGCGGTGAGGTCACAGCCAGGGACAGCAGCTCCCCCTCCGCCACCACCTGCCGGGGCGCAGGGTCGAGCAGCAGTGTCCAGTTCCCCTGCGTCCACAGCCAGTGAGCACACCTCAACCACCAGCATGTCGCAAGCAGGCACCCCCTCGCAAACGTGGAAGGGGCCGTCCGAAGAGGAAACAGATCTCCCGGGAGGACTTCGCACGCTCCAGACGCAAGTGAGGCAGCCAGCCAGCCTTCCTTGACCACCCACTGCATTGACTTGGACTACGATCCCACTCCACACAGCCATCTGGATGGCATGTGTGTGTTGGACTATGGACATAGAACCAGTGGGTACACCCTGAGCACCACGCAGCCATGACCGACAGCTCATTGTCACTGCACGCACCACTTTTGTCATCACCTTACACACAATCACATGTCACAGTTTGAAATAAATGCACCTCTTCCACTAACTGCTGTTTGTGCCCTGTGTTTTATTTGTACGGAATACAACGGCCACCTTGGGCGGAAAGGCACCTGATGCGTGGCATGGCAATGGAACCGGAGGGCCTGTAGGGACCTAGGGGTGGGAGACAGAACAGGAGCACATTCAATGAGTGTGTCACACACCCATCACACAGTACATGTCAACAACTACAAGCAATGTACACACATCGCACAGAGCAATAGGGCACAATGCCACAGCCACCAACAGTGGCATACTACCCTGGCCATGGAGCGTTGACACACAGCACGCAGTGAACAAACGGCCACCCTGACACAGCACACACACACCTGCACAGATACAGCCACATCAGCCGTCGTACATGGACACTCACCGTCAAGTGAAGTAGTGGGCGATGAGCTGCTGCCGCACATTCCCAGCTTCCTCCTCTCCGCTGTCCTCCTCACTTGAGCTGTCCTGGTCTGCGGGCTGGGGCCCTGGTTGATCTCCGTCATCCACGATGAGGGGGATCTGCTTCCGAATGGCCAGATTATGCAGCATGCAGCACGCCACCACTATCTGGCACACCTTCTGTGGGGAGTACGCCAGCGCACCCCCGGTGCGGTCCAGGCACCTGAACCTGGACTTGAGGAGGCCAAAGGTACGCTCGACCACACGTCTGGTCCTCCCATGTGCCTCATTGTAGCGATCGTCTGCTGGGGTGCGAGGATTCCTCAATGGACTGAGCAGCCATGCCCCATTCGGGTACGCAGAGTCACCTGGGTGTGAGGGACACAGAGAACCGTTGCTATTCCAACTGGACAGGGGACAGCATCGCACAACCAGCACGCTACACCACTCCACATACTCACCGACAATACAGCCACGATCCTGTTGCAGATTGGACATCAGTCGTGGCAAGATGCTGTTGCGCATTATGTGTGCGTCATGGGCCGAGCCTGGGAACTTTGCACACACGTGGGTGATCACCATGTCCGCAAGGCACACCACTTGCACATTCAGGGAGTGCGTGTGCTTCCTGTTGCGGTACAGGTGCTCAGTGGCCTGTGGTGGAACAAGGCCAACATGTGTGCAGTCAATGGCTCCAACGACGTGTGGGATTCTGCCAAGGGCATAGAATGCACCCTTCACTGCCGCCAATTCACGAGTCCTGGGGAAGCGGATGTACCTGTTTCGGTACAGCATCATGGCTGCCAGTACATCCCTCAGCACCTTGCTGAACATGGGCTGGGACATCCCTCCTCCACTGCCCACTGTGTGCTGGAATGACCCAGTGGCGAAGAAATGCATGGCGGCCATCACCTTAGCCGTGGGGGTGACAGCTGTCGGATACACCCTGCGGGGACGGAGATGGGGTTCTAACATGGCACACAGTCGATGCAGGGTTGGCCTGTCCAGCCGAAACTTCCTAATGACCTCTGTATCGTCCATGTCCGCCAGCAATTGGTATGGGCGGTCAATGTTCGGTCTCCGCCTAGGGAAAATGGCAGTGGACACATGTCAAAGCAACACGACACATAGCAATTTCGCATACACATCACTGACATGACTGAGCAAGCACATGAGCCACAGCCCAGCTGTCAAGCTGGGACGGCACGGCCACAATACACTTACACAGGTCTCCCAACAATGGCAATGGCTAGTGATACAGACCACTGCCATGTGCATGCACATGGGGATCTAGGCCCCAATGACTTGCGGGGCGTGCTGATGGGGACTGACTGCATATTCGTCAAGCGGCAACGCCACGGCAACATGAATGTCTGCTGAGCATGGAACTGCTTCCGAGGCTGGATGAGTATGGCACACGACGACGACGATGTGGGCACAGGCTGAGCGGCCAAAACAAGTGGGACCTGTGGCACGAGGGGATATGAGACAGTAGTAGGTGTCAGCACTGCACCCTATGTACAGCACTGTACGGATCACACCTCCCGAAACATTGACAGGTGTCCACATTGACAGCCCCATGCCAAGACGGCTGTGTGCTTGCAGTCACACGTCATAGGTGAGAGGTTACATTGCACGTGCCAGGTGGCAGACGTACATAGTGGGAGCTGGCATGTGTGTGCATGTGTCTCCTGTTCAGGATCCACCAGATGGGCGCTGACTCTGTACTGACCATTGGACACAGCATGTTCCGTGGAAGGCTTGTGTGTGTGGGATGGTGGCACTGGATGTGCCTCCGTTGGGTGGGGGGCCATGCACAGGGCGGGTACGTCGATGATTGCGCATTGTTGGTCACGGTGGGTGCACCCACTAAGATGTGTTGCCCTGTGTTCAATTCCTATGTCCGCATGATGATGGACTGTAGATGTGGGCAGACTACACATTGGTCGATGTGCTGTCTATATGCATGTGCCTTCACACCAGGCACAGCTGCCCCTGCACATGTGACCCCTGCTGGACTCGCTGCTGGGTCTGTGGAGCTGATGCACCTTCTGTGCGTGGGGCGGACAGCTCTCCTCACTTCCCTCATTGCGCATGTCATGACTTTGCCGCAGGTGACATGGATCATGGAGGGCCCACATGTACGCGTGGGTAGGCTACACATGATTGTTCACTGGTCGCCACCCCCAGTCAGTGTTTCGAATGGGAAGGTTGTCGTGCTGGTGGTATGTTCGATGTGGCGGATGGGCGGGCCTAGGTGCGGGCTTACATTCCGGACATGGGGGGTAGTTGGATTGGCGACTAGTTGCAGTACACACGGGACACGTCTCTTCCTTTCCACATCTGGGTCATCCCTTGTACTCACTGACAGTGATACAGTCATCTTCGCCCCAGCCCTCATGTCCTCCCCTCGCTCCCCCAATATGCATGTGCACCTGCGAGGCTAGCGCTTGCACAGGCAGCCCCAAGCTCGCACCAGAGAGGGCAAGGAGTGTATGTGTGGGTCCAGTTGCACGAGTGGGCTGTCTCAGGGTATGATGTGTTGCGGGACGCCGTCCACCTGCGTGGTGCCCCAAATGGAGACCCGGCCTGCATGGACTATGCATCAGTCTTCGCCTTCCGGATCCGCCACCTGCGACACCCAGTGGCTGTGGCTGCCCTTGCGGCCATGCCGCGTCCGTCTGTGACTGATGGCCCACACATTCACTCTTTGGCCTCTCTGGGGAGGGCTCGGGGGTGGTGGCGCACGCGCTTGCACTTAGTCGCAATGGCATGTGGCGTGGTTGGTATAATGGGCAATGGATGGGATGGTGCGAGCCACCTCCCGTGACGTCAGTGCTGCTCGTGCTGTGGTGCGTCCCCCCTACACTTCCATTTGACTTGTGCCATGCTAGACGTTGAGGTTCTATTGCCTGCGTGATATGACCAGGAGGAGCGCGTGGAGACCTCTCACACACCATGCTCCACTGCCATCCCGTGCCCTGTATCGCCTGTGCGGATTGACTATGTTGGGGTTACACCTGGTCGACTGGGGCTGTGTGTGCCTTGTCAAGGGGCATGGCGGGTGCACAACAGGATCCAGCTTGTCCACAGAGGGTGGGCTGAGGTGCGCCTGGTACCGCTTTGTACGTGTGCCCGGCTGCTGTGCACACACGTGTTCACTCCCCCCCCCGACAGGTGTCCTCTCACAATGCCCAGGGAAGCGGTGGTGTACTGTTCATGAGCCCTCCCAACACGGCGTGCTCCAGCTTGGCATGTGCGCATCTACCCGTCACACCCACCCACCTGAGCACTGCGTCCATACGACTTCACACGACACATGTGTGTCTTCCACAGTTGTGCTACTCATTTGCGTTGACATCCAATACCAGTGGACTACATGGTCATGTCACGACTGCCGTGTACTTCACATACTCTCATCCTCTCTCATTCGTACTTGTGAAATGAGTCAGCGGAGACAGTTTTGGTTTCAAACATTATATTGAGTCTTCTGTCCTCTGTGGTGCAGTATAGTGGACATTACTGGCAGCGGAATACATGTTGAGGATATACTGAGCATGATTGCAAATGGGATAGGGTGTGGGGTTACATGTGATTGGCTGTTGCATGTGGGATGTGGGCTTCAGAGTGACATCTGCTTGGCCAAGGCTGTGCTAATGTACATTTACGTATAGCTGCGGAGCTGCGGACTTTGACACAGACGGTATACATGTAGCCTACTAGACCGCTTGGCATCATGGGCACAGTCCATCTCAGTTCCATGTGACAGGTTTGCTGCGGTTGTTCCTCATGCACGCGTGCATGTGAGATGACATCAGGGCATGTGCTTGCGTGCATGCAGCGGCGTGCCACTTGTTGTTGCACTGTGGTGGTTACTGGACATGTCACAGTCACTGGTGTCGTGTTGTTGTTGTATGCACTTGTCGTCCATGCAAAGGTCCTGGTATGGGATTCCCGGGGCGGGGGTGGGAGGGGTGCAGCACCCACAGACTCCAGGCGACCTATTCATGTCCACTGAGCGGTGTGTGTGTCCATGGGCGCTGGATCCATGTCGTGTCCTGGTTGTTCGTGCAGTTCCGTCCATGTGGGTGCGATACACAGACCCCATGCCACTGCCTCCCACGATGCATGCGGTGTTCCTGGATGTGATGGGGAACAGTGTGCATGTCCCGGTCATATCCGATGTCATGGCGATGTCGTTGATGGTGTGGTTACAGTTGCCGGTCGTTTGGTATGGCTGTTGTGGTGGTGACTGGCCAGTCCGTGCGGAAGCTAAGCATGGGTGCGGGGTTGGACATCATAGGTCAATCGGGGAACCTGCGTTGTGGTCCGACGAATTTACAGGTTGTCAGGTATGCGATGCCGTCCAGCAGGGCTTCCATGTCATTGGTGGTGTACATGTTTGCCAGCCAATGTAGCGGATGGTGGCTGTCAAGGTGTTGTTCGTAAGTTGTCCCTTGGAGGACCATGATGGGGCATGCTGGGTGACATTCGATGTAGCTGTTCTCGATGATCCGTCGTGTGGAGTCACAGTGGTCCCATTTCAGTGCGGGTGCGATGTTGGCCACATACGCCATGCCCCCATAGGCAGAGCAGGCCCTGTCGTGTGCGTCCAGAGGGAGGAGTAATGGTAGCAGGTCCGCCTTCAGACATGCCGGGTTGGAGAGGCATATCTCCACGGGATGCTGGTAGGGACACCTTCGACAGTAGAAGACGGGCATGACGCAGCTGAACAATGTGATGCGGTAAGTCAGTCGGTAACTTACGTTCAGCAGGGACAGGAGATCGCATCCCAATATATGTAACAGGTTGGTTTTGTACAGCTTGAGCTGTTCGGCGTAGTTGGGTAGGTGTGTTGCGGTTGCCATTTTGCAGCGGTGCGTTGTGGTGGCGTGCTCCGGCTGTGTGTGCAGTCTGCAATGTGCACGCTCCGAGGTTGCTGTGAGCTCTGTGTAGTCGTAGGGAGACAGGACTTGTGTTCTGTTGGCTTGTTTGGAGGACACGGGCCCTCATCCCACATGCTTCTCAGACAGTTCAAGGTCAGTGATGTGTGACTCCTTCCAATTAACTTGCATGTGGCCGACATGGGGGAGTGTTTTCTTCTTTCTTCCCCGTCCGTTGTGTGCTTCTGTGATATGCGCTATCTGCCCTGTGGTCGGTCTCCTCGGCATGCCTGTGTTGGTCTATTCTTGGACAATGGCTGTATTCACCGGCTTCTGTCGTAGGGCTGTGGTTTCGGAGTTGGAATGGAAGGTCATTCAGTGCTGTCTGCTCTCCCTTGTGTGGGCGGCAGGCTGCCTTTCCGCTCTGCGTTGGGCCTTGTGTGTGAATGTTATTCTTGGGCCACCTGTTGTCGGTCCCCGGGCTCTTTGGTGTTCCGTTTTATATGTCTTGTTCATATGTGCAGGGTGGTATGGGTGTTTCAGTGTGGTACTGGCGTTCCTCTTCCCGAAGGGGCCCTGCTTCTCCTAGTTGGTGTTGCCGCCGCTGTGTGCTACGCCATGTTTGTTACACTGGGGTGTGTCCTGCTGTTGCGTGACTTCACTGACATGTGTGCGTCGGTTGTGTGGCGTTGGGTGTTGTCCGTGAATTGGGCGTTGGGGACATGTCTGTGGCAGGCCTGTCACGTGTCATGTGCGTTCGGGGTGGGGCTGATGTGTGTGCTGCTTGGTTGTGTCCCTGTGTCTGTGTGCGACGCATGCATGGCGCTGCGGTTGGCCTCTGCGTTGTGCGCATGTGTGGCGGCGTCATCGCCGCTTTGGGGCCGTGACGGGGTGGTTGGTTCCTAGTCCCAGGTGGTGTGTACACATGTGTTACGCGATGTTACGATTTGGCCTGTGTGTCATATGTGGATGCAATGGTGGATGTGTAGTGTACACGCGCTGGTGGGGGGTTGTCCGCTTTTTCCGCCCTTGCACTGTGTGCGCTGTTTGCGTGCACTTGTTGTGTGTGTGCCTACCTGCGTCTCCGCGGTACGTTGCGTCCTTGGTGGTGCATCAGCAGGAGCATGGGGAGGGCCTGCAGTGCTGGATTCATGCTCGGGGAGCCGCTTCTTCGTTGTCCGTGCTCGGCGTCCGTGTTACCGCTTCGGTTTGTCGTACGGTATCTCTTGGCCGTGGGAGCCGTTTGTTTGCGGCATCGTAATTTATACGCCGGGCGGGACGTGTTTCGTCGGACGGTATGTGTCAGTTGAGCTGCGCCGCTACGTGTACGGGCGCACTTTGATGGCGGACGGTGTTGCTGGCTTGCCGGCGGTGTTTGGCCTACTTTTCGCATCGTAATTGGGCGGGCGTGTGGACTGCTGCGTGCCGGCGGTAACTGGTGGTTTTTGCATCCGCCAGCACGGCGGTTGTGCTTCCGCCCGCCATCGTAATGAGCCCCTTAGTATGTAGTTTTGTTTATTTGTTTTGTTTGTTTTTATATCTTATAAAAATATATTACTTTTACCTTTTTAATTTATTTTGAAATAGAATTATGGCATTCAGTTTAATATTTAGAGAATTTTTACAATATATAACATTTTATTTATTTGTATTTAATATTCAAATGTAAAGTTGAGTTTATTTTTACTTTATTTTGTTATTGAGTTATTTTGGTTGAATTAAAGTAAATTAATATAGCCCTTTAAAGTGGGATCTTTTCGCAAATGTAGAATGAATTGTAGGCGAATTAGTAAATGTAACCTATCTAATGTCCAGCATTTTCCACAATGTAGCTTAGATTGTAGTGGGAATACTAAATCTAACCCCTTTAATGTCCAAGTTCTCTAATGTAGCTTATATTGGAGCTGGAATACTAAGGGCCCGATTCTGATCTCGCTAGGAAAGCCCTCTGTACGACTCGGATCCGGAGGGCTTTCCGAGCGAGACGTGCTCTGGGAGTCCGAACGAGTGAGTACGATGTTGCCTTATGCTTACGGACTCGGTTCGCTCGGACTCCCATTGAACTCTATGGGAGCCCATGTACAGACGCGTACACAGGCTCCCACGGCAGAAAAGGGGTGGGTGGGGAAAAGCGTACACCCTGTGGAAGGCACTCCATGGTGCCCGCCATACTGTGCATGCCTGGATTGGCGGGACCCATGGGCACACTCCCGTGACAGATTCGGAGGGCCCCAGGTGAAGGGGGCCTGCTAACGGCCCCCTGAAGTACTCTTTAGACAGCCGTTTTGTCTCACTGGGACAGAGGCGAAGCGGCTGTCCAAATCGTGCATCGTACTCGTCGGTCGGAATTCGGCTCCATGGCGTGGCACGATTTGGCTACGAACGAGTCGTACGGACAGGTTCGGGTCCCGGAAACGATTCGGTCGGCGCGTACGCGATCTTCGCATCGTACTTGGTCGTTCGGACCTGTGTACGATTCGGTCGTAAACAAGGGCTATGAATCAGATCCGGGAAAGCCAAATCGGATTCTGAGGCCTTCCGAACGACATCGGAATCGGGCCCTAAATATTTAGAAAATATTTTACATGTAGCATTACAGTTTATTTTTTACAAATACCTTTTATTGTAACTACAAATTTTAGAACAATTTTTGTAACATTTTTTGCGTTTACATCACATTTATACATTTGTTTTTAGATTTTCCATACATGGTTTAGTTCTATTTTGTTTTTACAACACTTTTTATGCAGACAGTTTACTTTTCAATCTGTTGTATTTTCTCCATATATTTCAAAACCATTTTTAATAAAAAATACATTTTTGTAAACACATGTATTCTTAGTATATATTAATAAATACTATAAAAGTATAATATTTTATAGTACTTTTTAATATATTATTTTTTATTTTTGTATACGTTGTAACATTTTTATAAGATTGTTAAGCATTTAAACAATTGTATAACAAACATAACAATATTAATATTTATTTTTCAAGAACCACTGATTCCTATGGATGAGCAGCTTTTTGCTCTTATTTCTTATTTTTCATTTAGCAGCCAGATCTTTTTAATGCTACCTTTATTTTTTAGTGTATTAACCTAATTTTTGGGATTTTCCTAGATCCTGTTTGTCACGGTCCCCTGCTGCTGTTCTACAGATCAGGTAAGACTTTTTTAGGATAATGTTTAGGTATTGGGGGTACGGCGGATATATTTAGGGTGAGTGAAGTTAGTTTAATGTTGTGTTTTGATTTTATAATGTAGTGCAGTAGGTCTTACTGTCTTATGTGAAGTTTAGTATAGTGCATTAATTATTTCAATTATATGTTTGCTGTTTTATAATTAGGGCTCCCGGTTTTATGGTATTTATTTTTTTGCCATTTCCGTCTGTATTTATCCATATTTATTTTTTGGGCATTTTTTCTGTATTTATCCGCATTTATTTTTGCCACAAGCAAAAGATGACGCTACAGCTAGTATTTTTCCACATTTATTTAAATTGACAAGGCATCAGGCGTGAGAGTGCTCTGCACACAGCCAACATGTACAGCTCTCAGACCCAGATCGGCTCTCTCTAATACTGCGTGTGAAAGTGTATTGGGTGAGAGAGCTGTACTCGTGTGTGTGCTGGGAGACTTAGACCCCTTGCCCTGCCCCCCGCCCCCACACACACAAATACTCGCATACTTTTGCTCAACCTATCTCGGGTAGAACTCTGAAATTCAATATTTACAGCAAAGAGTGCTTTCTTTCCAGCAGACATGTAGGTACGTCCAAAATCTGATGTGCGCAGAGAGGACAGTAATAGGTGAGGGCTGATGGGCTACAGGGTGCTAAGGGCACTTCAGACAGGGGTTACGGTGCTATGCGGCAGCCAAGCAGATCACAAGAAAAACGAAAATAAACACGGGGATGCGAACAGCTGGTGCTGCCACTTAATACGTGGGGTGGGGGAGGGAGGGCAGGAGCCCGAGGCTGCAGAGGGACAGAGAGAGGCAGGAGCGGCTTTTAAGGCATATCGATCGGTCCCCTGAGGCCACATACATAGGGCACATACACATACCTTGGAAGTACAAATGGCGGCGGGCTGGTGCAGGCTAACTCGGGCGGTGGAGTCCTGGATCCCTGGAAATGCCAAACAGGAAGGCGTCTTCAAACGTGGTGGTCCGTAGTGCGGGCAGAAAAACAGGTAGGTGAGCCCCCAAAATAAAGGGCAAATGTTACCAGGGCGGGGCTGGAGGTATTAGCACGCCCACACTGTGACGCTTCAAAACAACCAGGATTGGCTCAGGGTCATTTAAAGACCCTGAACCAATAGGTCCACAGTACGTCACTGGAAGGAATTCCCAGCATCGGAACAGGGGCGTGGCACGGCAACTCTGAACCAAGGCAGCGCGGCAAAATTTACTCGTATTTTTCCGTTTCTACATATAAATACAGACAAAGGAAAAATACTTTTCCGTCTGTATTTATATGTAAAAATCCGTAAAAACGGAAAACCGGGAGCCCTATTTATAATAAATGTTATTGTGTTTTAATGTGTATGGGGTATTTGTTTTGTGTGGGAGGGTATATAGTATTTTATCAATTTTTCATCAGGGAGGAGGATTTGTCCTATTTTCTTATGCATTTGTTATTAATTAGGCTGGTTATATTTTAACCAAAATACATTTTTAATTTCTTTAATTTTTCAGTTTTCATGGAGCATTTTTTTTATTTGATATTTTGGGTTTTTACTGCTTTCAAGGACTATGCTTCTTTGTGTGGATATCTTAATAAATATTTAAGTTTGCAATTATTTGTGGTTTATTTTAATTAATTTGTTTGGATTTATTTTCTGTGGATTCTTAGAAGATTATGGGCATCAGCTAATTACGAGTTTCGGCGGTCCTGGAGTGGGCGGCATGCCACCGCTCCCCTCCAGGACTGCCAAAACTCACTGCTGCCCACCAGATTACGAGGTTTTTGTGGTCTGGTGGGCGGGGGCGTGACAGTCCTGTGGTGGTGCTTTTCAAAGGCACATATGTATGCCTTAGAAAGGCACAGCCGCAGGACCGACATAGCGAGTTCCAGCACAGCATGGACTGTGAAGTCTTTGCCATTCTGGAACGGGGGGTGCATGCACACAGGAGGGGGCACAATATGTAGCCCCTGCATGCACCCTCATGCTTGGTGCATGAGGATTTCATGACCACCAGTAGTTTCATGGAGGAAGAACCTCCATGACACCGCTGGCGGCCTTGAAACTCGTAATATGCTTGGCAGGGCCACAGCAGCCCCACCAGCATATTGAGGCCCTCATACCGCCGTGGGACCACCAGGGAATGCAGTTCCCTGGCATTTGAGGCGGTGCAATGGCAGTCTGACCGCCAAAGTCGTAATGGGGTGGTCGGACCGCCAGTACCTCAGTGGCTGGACCGCCACCGCCGCACCCCTGTGAATCTGATGGTCCTTTGATCGCCAGACTTGTAATCAGGCCCTTAATGTCGATTTTAGGAGATGTTTCCAAATAATCTTGTTGAAATCACTATTTTTAGTAGTTATAATATGCAGAACATTTTTGTCTTGAGATCTTTTAGGAGCAGCAGGGGTTACAGTTGCAGACTTTCAACTACATGCTATGAATATGTTTTAATTTAGGACAACTGGCAGCTGTCCAGTAATGTAGTCAGGAATGTTTGGTAAGATATTTTTTTCAGGATTGTTCCTGTAGATTCTTCCGAACTAGTTTTTGCTTGTCTAAGGTCTGGAAAAACATTTCTAATTTCTATTTCTGTCATGTTTGGTGGGTGTCTATGCTTTCTAATATTAATTACTACAGCGTTTTAATGATAGCTCCCCCATAAGAAGCATTAGCATAGTACTTTGTATATTACCCTTGTATATTTGCTGTCCTCTTGACTGTAAGTATGTTCTATATGTGACAATAACAGTTTTTCTTTTTGGGAAGTGATGGAAGTGGCTTTTTTGTCCATTATATCTGTAACGTTTGGAGTAATAAATTATTAAAATGGTTTTAAAATGATATATTTAGGTAATATTAGTATTTAAATGTACATTGCATTTTTTTTTACATATTGTACTTTTATGTTTGGTGCCATTTTATTTTCTAGAATTGTTATAATTAAATGTTTAAAAAAGTTTGTTTAGTTTTAGGGTTACATTTATGTTTCATTTTTAATATTTATGTGTTTTTGCTTGTGTAATACTTAATTATATTTACTTACTTTTAACATTTTTTGTGGAGTTTGCAGTTTGGAAAGGTACAGTTTTTCTTTTAATGTTCTTTTTTTGTGTTTGCTGGTTCTATGTACGGGAAAAAGAAATAGAAATAATTATATTAAAATGTTTTTTATTTTAAAGTTATCCAGTTGGTATTTTTTTTTATTTATTTATTATGGAAATCAGGTAATACATATTTACATTATCCAGTTATTCTTACATTAGTTTTACATCTTACATTATTCTCATTGTTAAATTCCTCTAAGTTAACATTGCTATTTACATCTTTACATATTGGCACATATTTACATTTATTTACACAACATTGTATTCTGCTATCTTTTTCTTCCAAGTCATTAGTGGATCCCATATTTCCATTCCTTTCTGCTTAGCTTTAAGGCCTTTACATTTATATAGAGACATTTCCTGCTGACCAATATTCAATATCCTATAAACCCATTGATGATACATAGGTGGTTCCTTATCTTTCCAAACCGTGGCAACCAACAATCTTACCACTGCAACCATTATAAATAGGAAATCTCTCTGTGCAGTATCTAATTCCATCCTGTTATCATAGCCTAACAGCATCAAGGTTGCAGTAATTTTTATCTCTAAATTCATCACTTGAAGCCAGACCTTCTCTATACCTAGTTTAAGTTCATCTAGTTTCCCACAAGAATAAAACATATGAATACTATCTGCCGGTCTGTTTTGACACCTTGGGCATTCATCTGTCTGGCTCATACCCCATCCAAACAGCTTCGCTGGCGCATAGTAGAGGTCATACAGGGTTTTATATTGTTGCGCTTTTAAATTTGATGACAGCAAAACCCTATTCCCTATCTCTAATATCCTATCCACATCTACCTCCCCATCTACAAGTTTTTCCGCCCATTTCATCTCTGTTTTTTCCATGTCATCTGCTAATCTCTGTGACAATTCCTCGTATAAATCCCTAATCCTACTATCTCGACATTTCATTAATCTCAGCATAGATACCTCCTCAATTTTAACCGTTTCCCTAGCAAAACCCTTGATGCAATGGTGTATCTGTATATATTTGAAGCAAGAGCTTCTACTTAAGCCAAACCTCTGAACAAGCTCTGAAAAGGTTAATTGTTCCTGCTTGTTAAACAAATCTGCCACCATCACAATCCCCGCCTGTTCCCATTGCCTAGCCAGCCCATCATAGAATGCATATGGAAGAAAATCGGAGTGCCACACTGAAGTATATTTATTATATCTGGAGATTTGACAGTGCTTCGTCACCTTCTCCCAAATTTTTATTGCCCCCTGAACACACTTGTATCGAATTCTCTTACTATAAATAGCTTTAGATTGTCTTTGGAAAAAACCTTCTGCTTCTTTCCCCAGTGCCAGCTGATATATGTTAGGTAGCTTAGATCTCTCATCCCTACCAACTTCGGGAAAATACAGCGTACCAAAATGCTGTAGGGTACATGCCCAATAATAGAATAATATATTAGGAGCCTTCCAACCCCCCTTTCTATGGGCAGAGTCAAGAACTTATATGCCCGTATCTTTTTATAGCCCCATATAAATTTTGAGAACATAGCCTCAATTCTTTTTATTTTACTCCCGGGTAGCTCTAGGGGTATCGCTCGCATTAAATATAAAATCTTGGGGAATATCCGCATTTTTAGTACGTTAATCCTACCTATAATCGTAAGATGTAACTTGTCGATTTGTCTAAGTTCTACGTCTATTTTCCCCAATACTGGATCTATATTTACTTCCCAGAGCTTATCTATCTGTGATGTTAGATTAACCCCTAAATACATGGCCTTCTCGATTACCCGTGGGTCCTGTAGATGACATTGAGTAGAGCATACAATTTGCGTTTTCTCTTTATTTAATGAATAACCTGACTGTCTCCCAAACTCTATTGCCATATTTTCAATTTCTTTAATTGTCCCTTGCGGATCTGTAGTGACTATCCCGATATCATCCGCATACGCAAGAATCTTTGTCTCATATCCTTGTGTAATAACTGATTTGATCACCTGATTATTCAAGATTCTTACTATGAATGGGTCAAGATAAAATGCAAATAAAATAGGAGAACAGGGACACCCTTGACGTGTGCCCCTTGAAATTTCAATTCTCCTAGATGTGTTCCCCATCAGTTGTATCTGAGTATACGGTTTAACATACATGGCTTGAATAGCTCTCAAAAATCCAGGACCAAGCCCTCTATCGGTCAGAGTGTCCCACAAAAATTGCCAGGACACTCGATCGAAAGCTTTTTCTGCGTCGAGAAGGACCACAGCCACTTCCGTGCCCTCTGCTTCTGCAATATCCAATATAGATATAACACGTCTAATGTGGTCTGTGGTCCCCCTGCCGGGAACAAAGCCATGTTGCCAGGGTGATACCATTGAGATGACTATTCTTTGCAGCCGAGAAGCCATTATTTTAGAATATATCTTTGCGTCCGCATTCATTAATGATATTGGTCGGTATGAAGATGGTAGTTCTAAGGCTTTTCCCTTTTTAGGGAAAACCACCATATCTGTGCCCTGCCATGATGCTGGTGGGACCCCACTATATTGTATACCTAAATATAGATCATGTAGGATAGGGAGGATCTGTGTGCCTAGCATTTTATACACTTCTACCGGTATTTTATCTGGCCCAGCAGCTTTTCCTATAGAGAGAGATCCTAATGCTTCCTGAACCTCTTGCATAGTGATTTCCTGTTCTAATTCCTGTGCCATGTCTTCTTCCAATTTAGGCAAAATAGGATTGCTATCCACTGTCTCTGGCACATCCTGCACCGTATCCGCCTGATATAGTCTTCCATAAAAATGCTCGAAAACTTCCATTATCTTCTGGGAGCCCTCCACTATTTGACCTTTATTATTCTTAATTTTCAAGATATTGTTTCTAGTGCTTTTCTGCCTTATCCTATGTGCCAATGTTTTCCCTATTGCCTCCCCATATTCATACATTTCCCCCTATATGCTTGAAACACTTGAGCCACCTTCTCCTGAAAGTGCGCATTGATATCTGTCTTAGCTACCGCTACCTTTAACATGTGCTCCCGTAGTGCCTCTTCCACACCCCCTTTCTTATTAATCCGACATGCTCAGCTTCCAGTTCTGTCAATATCCTAATCAGGTGATCCGTTTCTATTTTCTGCTGTTTTCGGATTCGAGCTGTATATCCAATTTCTTCACCCCTAAAAGCGGCCTTAAAGGTATCCCATACCATCGCACGAGTTGCACTGTATCTATTACAGTCAAAGAATTCCACCGCCCATTGTTTAATATAGGAGCAAAATCCCTCATCGGCTAATAACTTCTTATCAAAAGACCAAGAGCTCTGTTTTTGCCTACCAACCATAGCCTTTATTTCCAACACCAGAGGATTATGATCGGAAAAAGTTGGGGTCATTTCCTAATATCCATCTTATCTGTCAGCTGGCTAGACACCAAAAAATAGTCCAGTCTAACGAATTTCCTATGGGGATGGGAAAAGTACGTATACCCAGGGTCTTTTTGTTTCTTCTCCTTCCATACATCTATCAACCCATGAGTTTCCTTGAATGAATTTATTGCTCTATAAACTTTTGGTTTTCTCCCTGAATATTTATACTGCTGCGATTGTATATCCACTTCCATATGTATATTAAAATCTCCACATATGATCCGTGTTTGTGACCATGTAGCTAATTCCACCTCTAATTCTTCCCAGATAGTTTCATCATCTAAATTGGACCCATATATGTTAGCCACAGTTAACCCCGTATTTAACTCCATTATGGCCCAACGCCCCCATTTGTCTGCAGCTGTGCGGATAACTCCCCCAGCTCTCTGTTTCACATATATAGCCACTCCCCTTATCATAGTAGTTTGCGTGGAGCACACCGCAAGATTATACCCCCTGATTTCCAACAAATCCTTATTCTTCCATGGAATGTGCGTCTCTTGGAGACATATCACATCTGGATTTACCGTTCTAAGAATCTGAAAAACCCTCTCTCTCTTTTTCCTGTCATTCAAGCCAGCCACATTAGATGTACAAATTTGCAAGCTATCCATCCCTATTTCTATTATTTCTTTTTGCTTTTACTCTCCTTTGCTTGACACACTTTATTTTCCTTTTTTTATTATGTACTCCTGATTTCCACACTTTTTCAATTTTCTCTTCCCCAAACCTCCCCCCTTGCCCCCCCAGACCATCCTCCTCCCCTCCCCCTCACCCATGCCCCCCCCACTCATCCTCCGTCCCTACTACCCCCCTAACCACCCCCGTGTACCCATCCCACCCCAAACCCCCCTCCCACCCTTCCCCCACTTCAGCCCCCACCCACCCTTCTCCCACTACAGAGGCAAAAGGGTGCATTGCCCTTGCGATGGAGAGAGACTCGCGCCTCTCTGTGTCCCCCTTTTCTTTATCCTAGTTATACTATTCGTTTTTTTTTTTGTTTTTTTTTACCATATATCTTCCTATTAAAGACATCATGGATATATTTTACCAAACATTACCCATTGACCATATTACCCTTGTCTAATCATCGTTTTACATATTAGAATCAACATCTTGCCCCATATTCTTTAGCAATCTCACTTCTAGCTTCAGATAAGGTCCAAATATTCTTTAGCTTGTATTTCGGATATAAAAAGCGCATTTGGCCTTTGTTGACTATTTTCAGTGTGGCTGGATTTAGCAGAAAAGCCTGTGCACCCTTGTTCTGAAAAGGAGTTATAAGCTGTCGCAGCTGCCATCTTTTTTCGACAGTATGGTGACAAAAGTCCGGCCTGACAAAAAACTGTACCCCCTTTCCCTGCTGTTTCCTATCCGGTCGAGCCAAATCGTACAAGGCCTGGCGTGCTAAAAAGTTGTTTAAACAAATCATGATCGCCCTAGGCCTGGTCTCTGTTTGTCCTCTTTTGGCAGTCAACTGTTTAAACGGAAACCTGTGAGCCCTCTGGATCTCAGTAGTCCAGTTCCACATTGTTAAATCAGGGAAAGCTTAATTAAATAAATCAATCACAAATTTGCGGACATCCGAACCCTCCATATTTTTGGGTATACCTAATACTCTGAGATTATTCCGGCGTAGTCGATTCTCTAGATCAGCTAATTTAATCTGAATATCGTCTCTGTGAGAAGTCATAGTATGTAAGGTGGTTTTTTGTAATGGCTGAACCTTGATAATGTATGCAATGTTTTTTTTAAAAATATGATGTTAAGACTCACTAGAAATTTTGTGTTAATTTTATTCACAGATTATTATGTTTTTAATACTGTCCTGAGGAAGGTGGTGCATAAAAGCAAGATCCACCGAAACGCGTCAACATAATTTTGGTTTTTGCATTAATTGTCCTTTAGATTTGAAAAGAGGACTTTCTTTGTCTAGAAATTGTTAAAAACTCTGTGTCCGTTAAGGACTATCGCCTGGGACGTAGAAGGTGACCTGGGGCATTAAGGTAACCTGAGGCAGATCTTACAACATATGGAATCATTATGGCAGAGTCCCATTTAGTGGTAGTATTTGACTTTCTAGACTTCTGAGCAGCCTTTCTTAGGGCATCATAGAAGACAGGAGCCTTGAGTTTATTTATGCGTTTATTTATTTGAACTTTTGTAAACATGCGCTTTAGCACCATAGGATACTTTTGAAGCAATGACTTATGTATCTTGTTTGTGAACAAGGGAAGTGAAAATAACAGATTCTAAATTAGGTTGAAATTGTTTTGCGCTGATATCTTGTTCATATTTTTCACATAGGAGTGCATAGATGTTTGACGAAAATATTGAGTTGGAAATACCCTCTTACTATAATATCATGTAATTTATAATGTAACATTTAAAATATCATTGTCAGGAATATCACAGGTAAAAATATCATTTTTTGTGTTGTAAATATCGTTATAAAAACTATTGTTGAAAATAATGTAATAGTTTTTTTCAAAATTGTAGTATTATAAGTGTCATGTTTAAGGATTTTGGCCAACAATGTTTACATGTTTTATGAGTGCAATGTTTGTTATGCATCAGTGTAGGTTGTTTATGTAATAATTTCGTTATTCAGCTCCTTTTAGTAGCAGGATGTAGGTTTTGTAGGTGAAAGGGTGGGTAGCTATTTTTTTACATTATATTGAAGATTTAATATCCTGTAAAAAATGTGTTGTTTTTAAGTGTAAAGTAAATTTTATTTAAACATTCTTATTACAATTTTATTGTATTTGTTATGTAAAAGACTTTGATTTTTAATAATTTATATAACAATTAAATGTAAACAAATTTAATATAATTTGTTTGTTACTAAAATATGATGTTTTTATTTTTATTTCTTAAATCATTCTTTTTTATGGATTAGTTTATTTTAATTTTTCATTGCTAAGAAATGAAGAATTTAGTATGTAGTTTTGTTTATTTGTTTTGTTTGTTTTTATATCTTATAAAAATATATTACTTTTACCTTTTTAATTTATTTTGAAATAGAATTATGGCATTCAGTTTAATATTTAGAGAATTTTTACAATATATAACATTTTATTTATTTGTATTTAATATTCAAATGTAAAGTTGAGTTTATTTTTACTTTATTTTGTTATTGAGTTATTTTGGTTGAATTAAAGTAAATTAATATAGCCCTTTAAAGTGGGATCTTTTCGCAAATGTAGAATGAATTGTAGGCGAATTAGTAAATGTAACCTATCTAATGTCCAGCATTTTCCACAATGTAGCTTAGATTGTAGTGGGAATACTAAATCTAACCCCTTTAATGTCCAAGTTCTCTAATGTAGCTTATATTGGAGCTGGAATACTAAGGGCCCGATTCTGATCTCGCTAGGAAAGCCCTCTGTACGACTCGGATCCGGAGGGCTTTCCGAGCGAGACGTGCTCTGGGAGTCCGAACGAGTGAGTACGATGTTGCCTTATGCTTACGGACTCGGTTCGCTCGGACTCCCATTGAACTCTATGGGAGCCCGTGTACAGACGCGTACACAGGCTCCCACGGCAGAAAAGGGGTGGGTGGGGAAAAGCGTACACCCTGTGGAAGGCACTCCATGGTGCCCGCCATACTGTGCATGCCTGGATTGGCGGGACCCATGGGCACACTCCCGTGACAGATTCGGAGGGCCCCAGGTGAAGGGGGCCTGCTAACGGCCCCCTGAAGTACTCTTTAGACAGCCGTTTTGTCTCACTGGGACAGAGGCGAAGCGGCTGTCCAAATCGTGCATCGTACTCGTCGGTCGGAATTCGGCTCCATGGCGTGGCACGATTTGGCTACGAACGAGTCGTACGGACAGGTTCGGGTCCCGGAAACGATTCGGTCGGCGCGTACGCGATCTTCGCATCGTACTTGGTCGTTCGGACCTGTGTACGATTCGGTCGTAAACAAGGGCTATGAATCAGATCCGGGAAAGCCAAATCGGATTCTGAGGCCTTCCGAACAACATCGGAATCGGGCCCTAAATATTTAGAAAATATTTTACATGTAGCATTACAGTTTATTTTTTACAAATACCTTTTATTGTAACTACAAATTTTAGAACAATTTTTGTAACATTTTTTGCGTTTACATCACATTTATACATTTGTTTTTAGATTTTCCATACATGGTTTAGTTCTATTTTGTTTTTACAAAACTTTTTATGCAGACAGTTTACTTTTCAATCTGTTGTATTTTCTCCATATATTTCAAAACCATTTTTAATAAAAAATACATTTTTGTAAACACATGTATTCTTAGTATATATTAATAAATACTATAAAAGTATAATATTTTATAGTACTTTTTAATATATTATTTTTTATTTTTGTATACGTTGTAACATTTTTATAAGATTGTTAAGCATTTAAACAATTGTATAACAAACATAACAATATTAATATTTATTTTTCAAGAACCACTGATTCCTATGGATGAGCAGCTTTTTGCTCTTATTTCTTATTTTTCATTTAGCAGCCAGATCTTTTTAACGCTACCTTTATTTTTTAGTGTATTAACCTAATTTTTGGGATTTTCCTAGTTCCTGTTTGTCACGGTCCCCTGCTGCTGTTCTACAGATCAGGTAAGACTTTTTTAGGATAATGTTTAGGTATTGGGGGTACGGCGGATATATTTAGGGTGAGTGAAGTTAGTTTAATGTTGTGTTTTGATTTTATAATGTAGTGCAGTAGGTCTTACTGTCTTGTGTGAAGTTTAGTATAGTGCATTAATTATTTCAATTATATGTTTGCTGTTTTATAATAAATGTTATTGTGTTTTAATGTTTATGGGGTATTTGTTTTGTGTGGGAGGGTATATAGTATTTTATCAATTTTTCATCAGGGAGGAGGATTTGTCCTATTTTCTTATGCATTTGTTATTAATTAGGCTGGTTATATTTTAACCAAAATACATTTTTATTTTCTTTAATTTTTCAGTTTTCATGGAGCATTTTTTTATTTGATATTTTGGGTTTTTACTGCTTTCAAGGACTATGCTTCTTTGTGTGGATATCTTAATAAATATTTAAGTTTGCAATTATTTGTGGTTTATTTTAATTAATTTGTTTGGATTTATTTTCTGTGGATTCTTAGAAGATTATGGGCATCAGCTAATTACGAGTTTCGGCGGTCCTGGAGTGGGCGGCATGCCACCGCTCCCCTCCAGGACTGCCAAAACTCACTGCTGCCCACCAGATTACGAGGTTTTTGTGGTCTGGTGGGCGGGGGCGTGACAGTCCTGTGGTGGTGCTTTTCAAAGGCACATATGTATGCCTTAGAAAGGCACAGCCGCAGGACCGACATAGCGAGTTCCAGCACAGCATGGACTGTGAAGTCTTTGCCATTCTGGAACGGGGGGTGCATGCACACAGGAGGGGGCACAATATGTAGCCCCTGCATGCACCCTCATGCTTGGTGCATGAGGATTTCATGACCACCAGTAGTTTCATGGAGGAAGAACCTCCATGACACCGCTGGCGGCCTTGAAACTCGTAATATGCTTGGCAGGGCCACAGCAGCCCCACCAGCATATTGAGGCCCTCATACCGCCGTGGGACCACCAGGGAATGCGGTTCCCTGGCATTTGAGGCGGTGCAATGGCAGTCTGACCGCCAAAGTCGTAATGGGGTGGTCGGACCGCCAGTACCTCAGTGGCTGGACCGCCACCGCCGCACCCCTGTGAATCTGATGGTCCTTCGATCGCCAGACTTGTAATCAGGCCCTTAATGTCGATTTTAGGAGATGTTTCCAAATAATCTTGTTGAAATCACTATTTTTAGTAGTTATAATATGCAGAACATTTTTGTCTTGAGATCTTTTAGGAGCAGCAGGGGTTACAGTTGCAGACTTTCAACTACATGCTATGAATATGTTTTAATTTAGGACAACTGGCAGCTGTCCAGTAATGTAGTCAGGAATGTTTGGTAAGATATTTTTTTCAGGATTGTTCCTGTAGATTCTTCCGAACTAGTTTTTGCTTGTCTAAGGTCTGGAAAAACATTTCTAATTTCTATTTCTGTCATGTTTGGTGGGTGACTATGCTTTCTAATATTAATTACTACAGCGTTTTAATGATAGCTCCCCCATAAGAAGCATTAGCATAGTACTTTGTATATTACCCTTGTATATTTGCTGTCCTCTTGACTGTAAGTATGTTCTATATGTGACAATAACAGTTTTTCTTTTTGGGAAGTGATGGAAGTGGCTTTTTTGTCCATTATATCTGTAACGTTTGGAGTAATAAATTATTAAAATGGTTTTAAAATGATATATTTAGGTAATATTAGTATTTAAATGTACATTGCATTTTTTTTTTACATATTGTACTTTTATGTTTGGTGCCATTTTATTTTCTAGAATTGTTATAATTAAATGTTTTAAAAAGTTTGTTTAGTTTTAGGGTTACATTTATGTTTCATTTTTAATATTTGTGTTTTTGCTTGTGTAATACTTAATTATATTTACTTACTTTTAACATTTTTTGTGGAGTTTGCAGTTTGGAAAGGTACAGTTTTTCTTTTAATGTTCTTTTTTTGTGTTTGCTGGTTCTATGTACGGGAAAAAGAAATAGAAATAATTATATTAAAATGTTTTTTATTTTAAAGTTATCCAGTTGGTATTTTTTATTTTTTTATTTATTATGGAAATCAGGTAATACATATTTACATTATCCAGTTATTCTTACATTAGTTTTACATCTTACATTATTCTCATTGTTAAATTCCTCTAAGTTAACATTGCTATTTACATCTTTACATATTGGCACATATTTACATTTATTTACACAACATTGTATTCTGCTATCTTTTTCTTCCAAGTCATTAGTGGATCCCATATTTCCATTCCTTTCTGCTTAGCTTTAAGGCCTTTACATTTATATAGAGACATTTCCTGCTGACCAATATTCAATATCCTATAAACCCATTGATGATACATAGGTGGTTCCTTATCTTTCCAAACCGTGGCAACCAACAATCTTACCACTGCAACCATTATAAATAGGAAATCTCTCTGTGCAGTATCTAATTCCATCCTGTTATCATAGCCTAACAGCATCAAGGTTGCAGTAATTTTTATCTCTAAATTCATCACTTGAAGCCAGACCTTCTCTATACCTAGTTTAAGTTCATCTAGTTTCCCACAAGAATAAAACATATGAATACTATCTGCCGGTCTGTTTTGACACCTTGGGCATTCATCTGTCTGGCTCATACCCCATCCAAACAGCTTCGCTGGCGCATAGTAGAGGTCATACAGGGTTTTATATTGTTGCGCTTTTAAATTTGATGACAGCAAAACCCTATTCCCTATCTCTAATATCCTATCCACATCTACCTCCCCATCTACAAGTTTTTCCGCCCATTTCATCTCTGTTTTTTCCATGTCATCTGCTAATCTCTGTGACAATTCCTCGTATAAATCCCTAATCCTACTATCTCGACGTTTCATTAATCTCAGCATAGATACCTCCTCAATTTTAACCGTTCCCCTAGCAAAACCCTTGATGCAATGGTGTATCTGTATATATTTGAAGCAAGAGCTTCTACTTAAGCCAAACCTCTGAACAAGCTCTGAAAAGGTTAATTGTTCCTGCTTGTTAAACAAATCTGCCACCATCACAATCCCCGCCTGTTCCCATTGCCTAGCCAGCCCATCATAGAATGCATATGGAAGAAAATCGGAGTGCCACACTGAAGTATATTTATTATATCTGGAGATTTGACAGTGCTTCGTCACCTTCTCCCAAATTTTTATTGCCCCCTGAACACACTTGTATCGAATTCTCTTACTATAAATAGCTTTAGATTGTCTTTGGAAAAAACCTTCTGCTTCTTTCCCCAGTGCCAGCTGATATATGTTAGGTAGCTTAGATCTCTCATCCCTACCAACTTCGGGAAAATACAGCGTACCAAAATGCTGTAGGGTACATGCCCAATAATAGAATAATATATTAGGAGCCTTCCAACCCCCCTTTCTATGGGCAGAGTCAAGAACTTATATGCCCGTATCTTTTTATAGCCCCATATAAATTTTGAGAACATAGCCTCAATTCTTTTTATTTTACTCCCGGGTAGCTCTAGGGGTATCGCTCGCATTAAATATAAAATCTTGGGGAATATCCGCATTTTTAGTACGTTAATCCTACCTATAATCGTAAGATGTAACTTGTCGATTTGTCTAAGTTCTACGTCTATTTTCCCCAATACTGGATCTATATTTACTTCCCAGAGCTTATCTATCTGTGATGTTAGATTAACCCCTAAATACATGGCCTTCTCGATTACCCGAGGGTCCTGTAGATGACATTGAGTAGAGCATACAATTTGCGTTTTCTCTTTATTTAATGAATAACCTGACTGTCTCCCAAACTCTATTGCCATATTTTCAATTTCTTTAATTGTCCCTTGCGGATCTGTAGTGACTATCCCGATATCATCCGCATACGCAAGAATCTTTGTCTCATATCCTTGTGTAATAACTGATTTGATCACCTGATTATTCAAGATTCTTACTATGAATGGGTCAAGATAAAATGCAAATAAAATAGGAGAACAGGGACACCCTTGACGTGTGCCCCTTGAAATTTCAATTCTCCTAGATGTGTTCCCCATCAGTTGTATCTGAGTATACGGTTTAACATACATGGCTTGAATAGCTCTCAAAAATCCAGGACCAAGCCCTCTATCGGTCAGAGTGTCCCACAAAAATTGCCAGGACACTCGATCGAAAGCTTTTTCTGCGTCGAGAAGGACCACAGCCACTTCCGTGCCCTCTGCTTCTGCAATATCCAATATAGATATAACACATCTAATGTGGTCTGTGGTCCCCCTGCCGGGAACAAAGCCATGTTGCCAGGGTGATACCATTGAGATGACTATTCTTTGCAGCCGAGAAGCCATTATTTTAGAATATATCTTTGCGTCCGCATTCATTAATGATATTGGTCGGTATGAAGATGGTAGTTCTAAGGCTTTTCCCTTTTAGGGAAAACCACCATATCTGTGCCCTGCCATGATGCTGGTGGGACCCCACTATATTGTATACCTAAATATAGATCATGTAGGATAGGGAGGATCTGTGTGCCTAGCATTTTATACACTTCTACCGGTATTTTATCTGGCCCAGCAACTTTTCCTATAGAGAGAGATCCTAATGCTTCCTGAACCTCTTGCATAGTGATTTCCTGTTCTAATTCCTGTGCCATGTCTTCTTCCAATTTAGGCAAAATAGGATTGCTATCCACTGTCTCTGGCACATCCTGCACCGTATCCGCCTGATATAGTCTTCCATAAAATTCCTCGAAAACTTCCATTATCTTCTGGGAGCCCTCCACTATTTGACCTTTATTATTCTTAATTTTCAAGATATTGTTTCTAGTGCTTTTCTGCCTTATCCTATGTGCCAATGTTTTCCCTATTGCCTCCCCATATTCATACATTTCCCCCTATATGCTTGAAACACTTGAGCCACCTTCTCCTGAAAGTGCGCATTGATATCTGTCTTAGCTACCGCTACCTTTAACATGTGCTCCCGTAGTGCCTCTTCCACACCCCCCTTTCTTATTAATCCGCCCTGCTCAGCTTCCAGTTCTGTCAATATCCTAATCAGGTGATCCGTTTCTATTTTCTGCTGTTTTCGGATTCGAGCTGTATATCCAATTACTTCACCCCTAAAAGCGGCCTTAAAGGTATCCCATACCATCGCACGAGTTGCACTGTATCTATTACAGTCAAAGAATTCCACCGCCCATTGTTTAATATAGGAGCAAAATCCCTCATCGGCTAATAACTTCTTATCAAAAGACCAAGAGCTCTGTTTTTGCCTACCAACCATAGCCTTTATTTCCAACACCAGAGGATTATGATCGGAAAAAAGTTGGGGTCATTTCCTAATATCCATCTTATCTGTCAGCTGGCTAGACACCAAAAAATAGTCCAGTCTAACGAATTTCCTATGGGGATGGGAAAAGTACGTATACCCAGGGTCTTTTTGTTTCTTCTCCTTCCATACATCTATCAACCCATGAGTTTCCTTGAATGAATTTATTGCTCTATAAACTTTTGGTTTTCTCCCTGAATATTTATACTGCTGCGATTGTATATCCACTTCCATATGTATATTAAAATCTCCACATATGATCAGTGTTTGTGACCATGTAGCTAATTCCACCTCTAATTCTTCCCAGATAGTTTCATCATCTAAATTGGACCCATATATGTTAGCCACAGTTAACCCCGTATTTAACTCCATTATGGCCCAACGCCCCCATTTGTCTGCAGCTGTGCGGATAACTCCCCCAGCTCTCTGTTTCACATATATAGCCACTCCCCTTATCATAGTAGTTTGCGTGGAGCACACCGCAAGATTATACCCCCTGATTTCCAACAAATCCTTATTCTTCCATGGAATGTGCGTCTCTTGGAGACATATCACATCTGGATTTACCGTTCTAAGAATCTGAAAAACCCTCTCTCTCTTTTTCCTGTCATTCAAGCCAGCCACATTAGATGTACAAATTTGCAAGCTATCCATCCCTATTTCTATTATTTCTTTTTGCTTTTACTCTCCTTTGCTTGACACACTTTATTTTCCCTTTTTTATTATGTACTCCTGATTTCCACACTTTTTCAATTTTCTCTTCCCCAAACCTCCCCCTTGCCCCCCTAGACCCTCCTCTTCCCCTCCCCCTCACCCATGCCACCCCCACTCATCCTCCGTCCCTACTACCCCCCTAACCACCCCCGTGTACCCATCCCATCCCAAACACCCCTCCCACCCTTCCCCCACTTCAGCCCCCACCCACCCTTCTCCCACTACAGAGGCAAAAGGGTGCATGGCCCTTGCGATGGAGAGAGACTCGCGCCTCTCTGTGTCCCCCTTTTCTTTATCCTAGTTATACTATTCGTTTTTTTTTTTTGTTTTTTACCATATATCTTCCTATTAAAGACATCATGGATATATTTTACCAAACATTACCCATTGACCATATTACCCTTGTCTAATCATCGTTTTACATATTAGAATCAACATCTTGCCCCATATTCTTTAGCAATCTCACTTCTAGCTTCAGATAAGGTCCAAATATTCTTTAGCTTGTATTTCGGATATAAAAAAGCGCATTTGGCCTTTGTTGACTACTTTCAGTGTGGCTGGATTTAGCAGAAAAGCCTGTGCACCCTTGTTCTGAAAAGGAGTTATAAGCTGTCGCAGCTGCCATCTTTTTTCGACAGTATGGTGACAAAAGTCCGGCCTGACAAAAAACTGTACCCCCTTTCCCTGCCATTTCCTATCCGGTCGAGCCAAATCGTACAAGGCCTGGCGTGCTAAAAAGTTGTTTAAACAAATCATGATCGCCCTAGGCCTGGTCTCTGTTTGTCCTCTTTTGGCAGTCAACTGTTTAAACGGAAACCTGTGAGCCCTCTGGATCTCAGTAGTCCAGTTCCACATTGTTAAATCAGGGAAAGCTTAATTAAATAAATCAATCACAAATTTGCGGACATCCGAACCCTCCATATTTTCGGGTATACCTAATACTCTGAGATTATTCCGGCGTAGTCGATTCTCTAGATCAGCTAATTTAATCTGAATATCGTCTCTGTGAGAAGTCATAGTATGTAAGGTGGTTTTTTGTACTGCCATTTCATCTTCTAGAACCGATATTCGTCCTTCCGCCTCATTCATTCTATCAGTAAATTAATTGCAGGTTTTTGCAATCCTTCTGACGGTGTTTTGGAGCTTCCGACAAGCTGTATGTGTCTTAAGATTTTCCGTGCGAGTTTCAAATCTATGATCTACTATGGATTGATAAATTGCGGCCAGAGATATTTCTTCCGAATTGCCACCAACAGCGCCCAAAGATTGACCATCAGCTTCATTACCGGGAGAGGTGGCTTCAGGCGATAAAGAAATCTCCCACATCAGACTCTTAGTTGTCAGAGGGTAAGATGCCTTTTCCTTCTCCTTATTTTCCACTTCCTTACGTACCATAGTAACATCCAAACTCATTTCATCCGCATTTGAGATATTGGGTTCACTCCCCAGGCTGATTAATGACCCCTCCAAGGATCCAGATCTTAGACCTTCATCTTGCTCATTCTCTGTAGTATCCGAGGATTCTGAAAGCGAGTAAAATTTCTCACTTAGGTCACTCTCTCTACTAGCCTTTGCTGCATTTCCTAGATCCTCCTCTTCCTCCTCTTCCTCCGTACCATGATCCGTAGAGAGATCAGATGCAAGAACATCCTGAGCGCCTTCTGGTGCTGAAAGTATTTCACATCGTCTTACCCCTGACATATTCTGTTGTGGCCATGTCGCTATCTGACCCAGAGTCGAACCTTTTCCCTTATCAGATTGCGCATTATCTTTTTGGCTCCTTCCTTCATCCATAGTTTTTGCCTGTGTTGAAATATTGGCGGGCAGATTTGTATTACCAATATCTTCTGCTCCTATCCTCATTTGCACTGTTTTTTCTTTAGCACCGTTAATCATTACTTGCTTTTCCTTTTTTGTTAATACTGCAAACATTTGAGGAACCTTTTTTTTAGAATCCATCATGTGTTCACCCCTCTGCGTAAGACTGTCCAGATCTCCTACTGCCCCCTCCAGAGCTGCTTTCATGCTGCTACCTACTTTCGGTGTACCTGCCATTCTGCTCCCAGCCTGGGGCTCCAACATTCCCCGACTCTTACCACCACGGGCTGATTTAGGGGGCATTGTTGCACACTTTGACCCACTTAGCCACTATTATTTATTGAATCTGTCGACTATTAAGTTTCGACTTCAGTTGCAACAACAGTCAACAATGTAACTGCCTAGAGCTGAAAAATCTATCAGCAATCCACGAATCCTTCAGAAAGTTCTGTGGGCCATATGGCTAAGTCTTTCTCAATAACGTCCGCTTTCAGCTACGACGCTATGGCGTTTCCCGCCGTCGGTACCAGCACCCCCTTGAGCAATACGCTTACCGGCGAATCTTTTTGTCCAGCTCGATGCCTCCAAGGGTTCGAAAATGACCAGCGAATCGCCCGCTCCACACACCACGCTCCAAACCCTAAAGCTGCGAAAATCTGAATTAGGCTTCGGTCACGACGTGCCGACATCCACTCGACCGCTCAATTGCCAGTACGCCTACCGGCAAGGCTCCCGATCCTCCGTCAGCACAGGTGAGTAATTTGGCAGGTAAGTTGATTCCAGAGCTATCGCTGTCGCTGGTTGCTTTATCCCGCATTTTCTTGCTTATTGTCGCTTATTTCCTGCTGTAAGTTTTCACAAGGATCAGCTTCCCATGTTATCACTTCTCCGGGGCTGTACAGTGATTCTTCAGGCAGACTTTGTTTGAAGAAAGGGGGAACACGCTGAGGAGCTCATCGCTCGCACGTCCGTCTCACGGACGCCATCTTTGCCCCTGACCCAGAAGTTGGTATTTTTTAATTGCTAATAAGTGAGTTTATATTTATATTAGTTACTTTTTAAAAGTTGATTGTATTTTTCTTGCACTTTGATTATTCTTTTCTTCTGTCTAGAATCCTGTACAGTGTTGGTTTTGTGAAGTTTCAGCATTTTTGCTGTCCAATAAAGCTCCTTTTTATGCCTTTTTAGGTTTTGCCTCCACGCTGTGCTTGAGAAATCTATTATTTTTAATATAAACTTAAAAGGGACTTACATCCCGCCTCCTCTCTTTCCTAGCTTCTCATTGGTTCCTGTGAATGCCACTTACCTTTCCTCCATTTCTATTGGCTGTACCATATTTTCCTTTATTTGCCAATGCTTGTTCCTTATCTGCTTCTCTTATCAGTTTCCCACTGCCAAAATACTGTTAACATCAGCTTTGGTGGAACTATATTTTCATAAAGTTTTGCCTTTTACTATTGCAGCATATTTATATAACAATTTATCACCCGGAGAGATTAAGTGATTTGCATAGAATCACAGGATGTTGCACGGCGCCGCCGAGACTTGAACCTGGATCCCCAGCTCTCGAGTCAGTAGCTCTGGCCACTGCGCCACATCCTCTCCACTCCCTTGTTATCAGTCAGGGAGCTCTTTCCTTCTCCTGGACAGTGATTGATGAAAACAGCTCTTTATTCATTACATAGGTGAAACCAATGCATTACCAGTGCTTGTTCTATTGTAGCAATGCAATTAACAAAGTGTTACTAATATATCCTATGTTTAAAGATTCATTTCCTTGGTTTTATGTAGGGTTAAAAAAATGTTGTTAACCATGTCAGGTTGCTCTCTATTTAGTGGATATATGTAGACACTGGAAACATATCGGGTAGAATGTGTAATAAACGCACACTCAGGATAACAATGTTAACCTTGTTTATTTCAAATGTTTCCACAGCTCAGCAACGTGCTTCGACTGAAATACATTGCTGAGCTGGGGAAAATTTGAGATAAACAAGGTGAACATCACTACCCTGAGTATGTATTTATTACACATTCAACACAATGTGTTTGTTTCTGGGGCAATTGGATGCTGGGTACAGCGCCCGATGAAATGCGACACTCCCACAGGGCAGGAGAGCCAAAGCAGAATATATATATATATATATGTATATATATATATATATATATATTCACTGAAAAAACCATAGGTTTCAGGGACGTTGTAGTTAGAAATTAGCATTTAAAAAACCTTAGAAATTCACTGAAAAAACCACAGGTTTCAGGGACGTTATAGTTAGTTGGGCATTTCACTTGTACAAAACCAGAGAAATTCGGCCGTTATAGTTATTTCAGCTAACTATAACTCGCGCCCCCGCAATGCACTGCTGATGACGTCACATATTACATCATTCATGACATGGTCAGTGACATCACTGATGACATCTCAAATAACATCACTGATGACATCATCCAGTGACTGTGTGTTTCTGTAAAGTTTTAAATATGTTTTATATATATATAGGCCAAGGTGTATTGAAGAATGAGTGGGTGTATAAGTGTCTGAATGGATGATTTAGTAGGTGCGTGACTGACTGTATAAGTGAGTGATTAAATGTGTCTTACTGAATGCATGGGTTAGTGACTGATAGACATTCACACAGTTTAGTTTGTCAGTTGGTGTGTAAGCGGTTGCATGGGTTGGTGAGTAGCTAAATGAGGGTCCATATGGGTTATTGATTGGTTGTCTGAGTATCTATATGGGTGCCTGAGTGTCTGTGTGGGTGGGTGGGGGGGGTGTGACTCTGTGCATAGATGTGTGAGTGGGTGATTCACTGGGTGTATGGGTTCAAGAGTGCATCTGTGAAGGGCTGTATGGGTGGGTGTGTATGTGTATGGGTGTGTTGGTGAGTGAATGGATGCCTCACTGGTACATGTGTGAGTAACTGCATATGTGAAAGGCAGTATATGTGAGTGTTGGAGTATATAAATGACTATATGTGAGAGTGAGTGATTGTGAGAGTGGCTGTATGGATGAGTGTGTGCTTGTATCAGTGATTGTATAAGAGAGTAAGGATGTGTTAGTATCTGTATGAATAAGTGAGGTGGTGTGTGTATAACTGTATAGGTGAGTAAATGGGAGTGTGATTGATTCTTTGCATGACTGACTATGTGTGTGAGTAACTCTATGGATGAGTGGAGATGTGTGAGTGTCTGTATAGATATGTGAGTGCATATGATAGTGCCGTATTGATGGTTGACTGCATGTATGAGTGACTATATGGGTGAATGAGTGGATGTGTGTGTAGACCTAGAAATTAGTGAGTGGATATGTACTAACTGGTATTGGTGTGTCTATGGTTTCGAAAATGCTAGTCTGTATTTTAGAGTGGGTGTATCAAAGGTTATATTAGGGTTGCATCCGCAGAACCACCGCCGGAGGAAGATCCTTCTCCTACCTGGCAGCCAAGACCTGGAACTCCCTCCCCACTCACCTTCGGCGAACCCAGGACCATCTCTCCTTCAGGAAGCAGCTCAAGACCTGGCTGTTCGAGCAGTAACTTACCCCCTCCCCCAGCGCCTTGAGACCCTCCCGGGTGAGTAGCGTGCTCTATAAATGCCGTGATTGATTGATTGATTGATATTAGGGTATAAGGAGGTGCATCAGATTATCACATGGATGATGTCATCAGTGATGTCATTTGAGATGTCATCAGTGATGTCACTGACCATGTCATGAATGATGTAATATTAGGTTTTTTAAATGCTAATTTCTAACTATGCCTACAAAGGTAGGACATGTGCAGAAAGAGGAAGAAAGGCGCAGAAAGAAGCAAGAGAAATGCAGCAAGAGGCAACAGAAGTCCAGAAAGACGAAGAAAGGTGCAGAAAGAAGCAAGAGATGTGCACAAAGAACCAACAGAGGAGCAGAAAGAGGCCTTGTTGGAAAGTCATCCTGTGCCCCCAACTTTTTGCTGACGGGTACTGGTGGTAACTGACTCTGACTAACCAGGCCTGGAGCCAGTGCTATGCTGAAAGACACTAAGAATACAGTGAAAACACCTACATACACTAGGGTACACTATGGGTTGGGGTACCCCTGTGATTGGCATGACCTCCCCTGTATGGCCCTAGTACATAATAGGGCAGGGGGATTAAAACTACCTCTAAGAGGTGCAGAAGGAGGCTAGAGAAGTGCAGAAAGAAGCAACACAGGTGCTGAAAGAGGCAAGAGAGGTGCAGAAAAAGGCAAGAGAGGTGCAGAAAAAAGCAAGTGAAGTGCAGAAAGAGGCAAGTGAGGTGCAGAAAGAAGCAAGAGCAGTGCAGAAAGAACCAACAGAGGTGTAAAAAGTGGCAAAAGGGGTGCAGAAAGGGGTAGGAGAGGTACAGAAAGAGGCAAGAGAGCTACAGAAAGAGGCAGGAGGGGTGCAGAAAGAAGGAAGAGAGGTGCAGAAAGAGGCAAGAGAATTGCTGAAAGAAGCAACAGAGGTGTAGAAAGAAGCAAGAGAAGTGCAGAAAGAGGCAATTAAGGTGCATATAGAAACAAGAGCAGTGCAGAAAGAACCAACAGAGGTGCAGAAAGAGGGAAGAGGGGTGGAGAGAGAGAGGCAAGAGGGGTGCAGAAAATGGTAGGATGGGTGCACAAAGAGGCAAGAGAGGTACAGAAAAAGGCAGGAGGGGTGCAGAAAGAAGGAAGAGAAGTGCAGAAAGAAGCATGGAAAGTGCAGAATGAAGCAACACGGGTGCAGAAAGAGGCAAGAGAAGTGTAGAAAGGAGCAAGTGAGGTGCAGAAAGAGCCAACAGAGAAAAAGAGGCAAGAGAAGTGCAGAAACAGGTAAGAGAAGTGCATAAAGAGGCAAGAGAATTGCTGAAAGAAGCAACAGGGGTGTAGAAAGAAGCAAGAAAAGTGCAGAAAGAGGCAAGTGAGATGCAAAAACAGGCAGGAAAGGTACAGAAAGAGGGAAGACGAGTGCAGAAAGAGACAACAGGGGTGCCGAAAAAGCACATGAGGTGCAGAAAGAGGCAACAGACATGCAGAAAGAGGGAAGAGAGGTGCAGAAAAAGGCAAGAAAAGTGCAGAAAGAGGCAAAAGAGGTACATAAAGAGACAACAGGGGTGCAGAAAGAAGCAAGACAGGTGCAGAAAGAAGCATGGAAAGTGCAGAATGAAGCAACGGGTGCAGAAAGAGGCAAGAGAAGTGCAGAAACAGGTAAGAGAAGTGCACAGAGGCAAGAGAATTGCTGAAAGAAGCAACAGAGGTGTAGAAAGAAGCAAGAAAAGTGCAGAAAGAGGTAAGTGAGATGCAAAAACAGGCAGGAAAGGTACAGAAAGAGGGAAGACGAGTGCAGAAAGAGAACAGGGGTGCAGAAAGAAGCAAATGAGGTGCAGAAAGAGGCAACAGACGTGCAGAAAGAGGGAAGAGAGGTGCAGAAAAACATAAGAAAAGTGCAGAAAGTGGCAAATGAGGTACATAAAGAGACAACAGGGGTGCAGAAAGAAGCAAGACAGGTGCATAAAGAAGCATGGAAAGTGCAGAATGAAGCAACAGGGGTGCAGAAAGAGGCAAGAGAAGTGTAGAAAGGAGCAAGTGAGGTGCAGAAAGAGCCAACAGAGGAGCAAAAAGAGGCAAGAGGGGTGCAGAAACAGGCAAGAGAAGTGCACAAAGAGGCAAGAGAATTGCTGAAAGAAGCAAGAAAAGTGCAGAAAGAGGCAAGTGAGATGCAAAAACAGGCAGGAACGGTACAGAAAGAGGGAAGACGAGTGCAGAAAGAGACAACAGGGGGTGCAGAAAGCAGCACATGAGGTGCAGAAAGAGGCAACAGATGTGCAGAAAGAGGGAAGAGAGATGCAGAAAAAGGCAAGAAAAGTGCAGAAAGAGGCAAAAGAGGTACATAAAGAGACAACAGGGGTGCAGAAAGAAGCAAGACAGGTGCAGAAAGAAGCATGGAAAGTGCAGAATGAAGCAACAGGGGTGCATAAAGAGGCAAGAGAAGTCCAGAAACAGGCAAGAGAAGTGCACAAAGAGGCATATAATATTTATATTTAAGGGGGTCTCTCTACCAGAAGGAATATTAGTCAATGCGGATGCTAGAGGTTAGCAAACTAACAAATGGCATGTTGCTTTTTCCAGCAACAAACAAAAATGCAGCCCATGGCAACATTTATGTTTCTGGTTTCAAAAAGGGGTAAGGGGTTTAATATACAAATTTCATTTTGAGGCCCCCATTGACTATTTTACAAGGATGATCTGAGTCGCTTTAACTCTTTTTTGTCTAAAAGAAATGGGGGATAAAATAAACATTTTATTTTGTTAGGATGCAGAAGATTTTTAAACAAGTTCATTGTTGTTACATTATTTGTAAAGCAATAACATGCTTCGCCCTGGACCTGTTTTTCACCACTTCTAGCCTTCGTTTCCTACTGCAAACAAAAGACGACGACCTGGACCCCACACTTCAACAACCTTAATGATTGTCATCTGTTTGTCTCCTGCCTCTTTGTCAGACGCTTATCAGCTCAAACACATGCTCACTGAAGGCTTTTACAGTAAAGGGTTGCGACAATGGACAAAACTATTCACACTTCTATGTCTAAAAATAAAAATACAGATTTAGAATTTGAAATTTTTTGGTTGTTGCAATGTAACGCCAAAATGACTAAAATAACTATATTACAATCGTGTCCTTGTATTGTACTGCAACAAGTGTTGAATAAATATATTTTTTCACTGTATGAAAATTAAACTGTTATTTCTTGCTGAACATTGTATTTGTAGCCTCACGTTGAGTGTTACAATTGCAACACTGATGCTCTAATGAATCTTGCAGCAACAGTTAGTGTGTGTCTAGCATTGTGTGTTAATTTGCTGCCTACACAATCTCTTTGCATTTCATTACCTTCCTATTCAATCAACTCTAGCAAATAAAAGCCCTGATATTGGCCAAATCTGTTTCAAGCAGGTCAGCTAGCATTCCTGTACCCCAACAGAGGGTAGTCATTCAAACTACTCTTTTTGTACGATGCACAGGTAATGTGAATATTTAGGTGAAGGAAACAAAAAGCTACTTATTTTGCAGGTATTTTTATTTTATGTGCGTCAATCAAAAAGTATTACATTTGTCAAAGTCATTACAAAACTACTATTCTTTAAACGAGTCCTCCTTATCAACTAGTAAAGTTTTGATCATTGATTCATCCAGCTTAACATGAAATTGATACATCTTGTAAAGGTCTATCTTGATTTTGTGCTTCTTAACCAATACAAAAGCAGGTGCGCCTGCTGGCGTGTCTTACTTTAGCGTGAGATTCTTGAGTAATTTAATTTCAAAGGAATTATGGCATTGTTGATTTCATAATAAGCTGTACATTCTCTGATCCAGAATCCTGCATATGCTGTCTGTATTTTGACTAATAGGAGGTAGAGTACCTCATTATTCTCTAAGCATAATATTGTATTTTACTCTTTCCCTCTTATCCCTGTTTTAGAAATGTTGTATTATTTGAAGTTCTTGTGCAAATGCAAAACTACCTTCAATAGAAATCAAATCTTTCACAGCTGAGGTGTTTCGCAGACCTGTGTCCGAGCTTACTTCAAAAACAAAAATCAGCATTACGTTGTTTAAACACGTGATTCTTTGATCTCCCTGTGCATCTATACGAACTATATGTTTTTGGCACAGTCAGGGCAATGCCTTGGTGCAAGCCTTGCATCAATATCTTATTGCAGCCTATAGATATAAAGAAAAATGTTGAGATATTTTCATTTAACACATTTACACAATATTTCGGTGCATTTCTCAAATGGACAACCACATTCTAGAACACTAACCAAGGAATGTTTGGAATCTGGCAATATCAAATATGTGTGAGATTTCCCAATGGAATGTAGTCTGCACAATCATGTATGCAAGATCAGCCCAGATCACTAAATTGTGGCAGGTCACTGTTTACGGTGTATGGTTCATTTAATGACAGATATCAAACTAAGTACTATATGGAAAGTATAAAACTATGGGCCCGATTCTGATGCGGGTTGGAAAAGCTTCCCGACCGAGGGCCTGATTCTGATGCGGTTAGGAAGGCCTCCTAACGGCATTTGCTCCTTCCAAATCGGATCGGGAACGTGTCTTCCCGACCGAGGGCCCAATTCTGATGCGGTTAGGAACAAATGTTCCCATTGAAGTCAATGGGAGTTCAACCATCTTTACATCCTGCGCTTTCTAGTGTTGGCTGCCAAGTCTCCCTCACCCTAATTGGCTGGCTGGAGGATCATACTGAACTTTGACATTTGTCAGATTGTAAGCATTTTTGACAAAATACAATAGCTCCCTTCTGTGTCCCTTGTGCAGACAAATATCCCTGCCAAGACTTGATCCCAAACTTTTTACCCCTTGACATCTTGACTATGAGAGTATGTGAGTTTTTACACAGGCGATTAACTGGTTGCAGAGCATTTATGGAAATTTAGAACGCAACTAAAGCAAAATGCTGGTTTTAGGGCAGCTGTAATTTGATCACAGGTGTGACCCCTCGACTGCATCGAAATACACCACATCCACATATTTCTTAAATCTACACATTCTAAGGTTTCTTGTGCTGGATCCCAGACCTCATTCACCTTGATTTACATTTCATGAGATCAAGCTGAACATGACTTTTTTGAGATTTTAGCATTTTTCCTTTCAAAACACTGCAATTCTCTTCAGTCTCTCTCATATAGGAACACATTCTGCCAAGGCTTGACCCACATCAGTGTTACTCATCGTTTCTTGAGTGTGGAGGTATCAGACAAGCATGGGTTTTCAAAAGATTTTAGCAGGGTCCATATCCTAAACACAAGGAAATATTTATGAATTTCCATGGGAAATGTTTGAGGCACTGAAATTTTGGTTTCGGGTGGCGCCCTGGGAAACATATCAACCCTAGATAGTTCCAAAAAGTAGAGACCTCAGAGAATCCATGGTTATGTAGGTTATGTGAATCCCAGAATGCACTACAAATGTCAAAGTATGGGGTACAAAAAAAATCACAATTTTTCAGGGTTTCCGTGACAACTACTCCAGACCTTTTGCCAAAATTCAAAAGTCCCACACACCAACGTTCCTACAATTCTCCTGATAAAAACACTAACCCACATACGTAGGTGGGCCTATTGCATGAAACAGGGATAGGCAATATTTTGACTATGTGCTGATCACATTGACTTCAGATGTTTACAGTTTTGGCCTGTTCTTGTCCATTATCATAAGCCCACCCAACATCTAATGGACGCTTTTTATATGTAGAAGAATGGGAATACTTGGTGGTGGGACATTTGCTGTGTCACAACTTTACGTCAAGGAAAATTTAGGGAATTCTGGTTTTTGACCAATGTTTGCTGTTTGCAGTGCATTCTGGGTAAGAAAAGTGCTGGCATCCACACAAGCCACACCAACTGAACTGCTCTGGAACTGTAGTCTTCAGAAATTTCTGTGGTTGGTACTTTTTCCTAGATGCCAGCAGACCCCCTAAAATCAACCTAATGCCTGGCTTCTTTCTTTTGCCTTCCACAGTCACTTCTCAAGTTTTTCCAGTCATGGAAGATAGGCCCACACACGTGTGGGTACTGGTTTAATCAGAAGTAGAGAGGAAATGCAAAACGGTGTCACATCTGCTATTATTTACTGAATGTCCCTATATTTTAGATTCCTCTTGTAAATCAGTGTATGCAAAACAGTCTTTTATATAAACAGCCTCAGATTTAATTGGCATTATGCTTCTTTCCCAGAATTCGGAGTGGTTAAAATGACAACCTATCCCTCAATTCAAAATTTTGTTGACATTTCAAAAAAATATAAAAGTTGAAAACTTCCCCCGTTTGTACACATTAGAGGTTTCATTATCAATTGATGCTTGGTCAGTAGACAGTAAAAAAACGTAAGCTACAACTCAATTGGTGGCTCTGGGTATTTTGGGCTTTTGAACAAACTAAAACACTATACATTTATGCCACACTCTTCTGTGCCCCAGCAAGGAGATGCGTATTAGATATTTTCCTGGCTTAGGCAAACACCCAAACTGTGTCAAGCTCTTTGCTAGGTATAGTCAGACAGCTCCTTCTTCTCACAATACTTCTACAGGACTGAGTCATTCTCAGATCAAGGAGCTGTAGGAGATGAATCAGGAAGTAGAGATCAGAGTCTCTCACAGAAACAATCTACATCATTACTGTTATTGAACCACATACAGGAACAGGATTCAAGGCCAGAAATAGCAGTGGAATCTCTACGCACATAAAGAGTAGTCCCACCTCCAAAGAACTAGTCTGATTATTACAATATGACATGCACGGACCGCCCCAGGCATCAGCACCAGGCCCAGGTGGGTGCATAGTGCCCCGAGGATTCCGCAGTACCTCACGGCGAGAGGCGTTGGGTAACACCAAATAAGATTGCGTCTGAGGGGCAGAACCTCATATTAAGTCCAGCATGTACAGTGGGCGGATAAATCACAACAACCACCTGATACAGCGGCGAAATCTCACTTTGGCTTTTGAAATGTACCTGTCTTCCCAGAACTTCAAACATCATCCATATGCTATGTGTGGAGCACAGACAAGACTGGAACATGTTGCTGTGAGAAGTGGGCACAAGTGAGCAAGGTCAGAAGGACTGAAATGATGCATGGGCCCTCGCTGGCACCCGCTGGGTCATCAACCTTTATCCTAGGGGTCTTTACATGGAGGAAGCGGCCCACTATATGTCCAGGAGTCCCTCACTTCCCTGAGCGTCTGTACACACCCAAACACTGCTGCATTTGTGAACCTCTATCCCCAACCCAGGGATAAGGGGGCACCCACAGCATAGCTGCCAAGGTTTCAGATTGCTTATGTGTGACATTTTCATAATCTCACTGTAATTATGAGTGACATTCAACGACTATGAGTGACACTTTCTCACAAGCAAAATCAAGCAATAAATACGAGAGGAACATATAAATATCAGAAAATACACCCATTTGAGCAACCAGAAACTCTAAGATATTAAAACTGCTGCAGAGCACCAGAGCCAGGTGTAGTGGGGACAGACGTTCCAGGCTGCATTGGCCACAGAAGCAGTCAGAGCGAACCCCCATTCTGTGCACTCAGATGATTACAACAGGCACCCCAACCACCATACTATCTTTCTCGGTTCAAACTCTTGTCCTGCGGTATGAATACACAGATCTTCACGGATGGCACAAGAAGCCACTCCATTAACAGCAAGTAATCAAAACTGTAACTTGTAGTTTACACATAGGTTTTTTCCAGCAAGCTCACTAAGTGTCTGTGCTCTGTCACCATGGTCGCACCCCTTCGGTCCCTGCAAGATGTATACACATTAAAGCAGGGGCACACAAATACCCTGAGCTGCAGTGCTTAAAACTATAATTTGCAGTTTACACATAGATCACCCCTCCTAAAACATACACAGACCTTTACAGCAGGCACTCTGGTCACTCCAAACACATAACCTGCACACACATCTGCAGCTAGCGCATGAACCACTTGGGCTGTTTTATCATACAGATACCTTTCCAAGTAGTTTGCCCCTCCTGTTGAGTTTGCTGCTGTCTACTGGGGGCACTGGTGGGCTTCTCAATGCATGCCCACTGGCAGCCCCACAGAGAGTCCCGGTGTACAGATACCTTTATGGCAGGCCTCTGTAACTCAAAACTCAAGATTGGATAGATTTTGTTTTGATAGAGCATTTTTATAGCAACTATTTACAGGTTCAAAATCAGGGCAGGAAGAGGGAAATGAAGGAAATCCAAAGGCGCACCTGGGATGGACTTTGTTTCTGACCACCCACCTCCCAAAACCATTCCCTTCCATCTTCCACCCACCTCAAGTCCCTCCTCGCCCAGTAACAGGATACAGATATCAGTACAAATATTGGTACTGTATATATTTGTACAGTTACAAGCCACAGCATCAAGTTATTGCACGGCAGAGTTATTAAAGTGGGCCCTCAGCACTGATAACAGATTCTATGTGTGCATCCAATGTTGCGGTTTGATCGACCTCATGAAGATGAAAGGCTGCGCTCCGCTGCGAGAGGAATCCATGAGGAAAGGATAAACTCGTGTGCACCTTAGTCCACTGAGCCACCGGGCCGACTTGAACACAAAGGTAGGTGAAAAGTGCTGTGAGGGGAAGGAACCACACAAACCCTCCCCAAAATACACAATATAGCAAGGCGTGAATAATGTGTGTAGATGAGATCAAACTCACCTTTTTTACGCGTGTTTAAAAACATGTTTTCAAATTGCAAGTGCAGCCATACGTCTCCCTAAAATCGATTTGTCTGTGCACGAAGAAAGATAGCACAATACACCAGAGCCTCTGAAATGCTTGCAGGGATGAGGCAGAGTCAGTTTAATAGTTAGGTCTCCGCTTCTAATGCCAGAAAGGTAGTGCAGTGGGTTAAAGTGGCTTATATATGCATCTGCGTAAGGTAAGAGGCATATGGTCACACCGTGTTGCTTGCGGCTTTCATTCTTCCCAGTTCAGAATACAGTTGGCCCTATACTAACAAGGGCCCGTATCAGAAAAATATTACAAAAACATCTATCATGATAACACTTCAATATCGCATTGCTAAATGTCATTGCACCTACAAAAAGCCCTGAAATAATCTCATGTAGGCGTTTCACTATATTGAATGCCGTACACACATATTGCACGGCGTGAAATAAACGCTTAAACAGCTCAGTGGATTAATGCTCTGGCGGAAGATCTCTCTTTAACCCGCATTGCTCTGAACTCTGTATAACCGGCAGGTCACAAGTTTAAATACGTAGTATGGGTAGTTCCAGGGTAAGTGTAGTTACAGGAGTTATGTGTGCATAACCTGCGGATGCTAGGTTACTACTCTGCTGCAGACATATGCGCAGCCTGCAATCTCTGAAAGCTAGCTCGATGGGTTAATGTACTTACCAAGACGACTACCTGTATGCAGTGACAGATTTTGTGGTGGGTCGCGCTATTACGTCACGTACCTCGGAGAGGCCAGTCACCACCGGGATGGCACAGTGGGGGTCTGGTCATAGGGGAAAAAGCTGCCGGAGAAGTCAGGGAACAGGTCGGAGTCAAAGACCCCCTCGCCGATGCGGTGGCCGATGTGTAGGCTGGGGAACAAGTGCCCGGGAACCAAGGGGTGGCTGATGGTGCTGCACATGCCGTCGGTTCGGGTGCAAGGGGTCGGTAGATATCTCGAAACATTGTAGTCACTTCTCGAGTAAACTTACATACTCCTCTCACTAAGGTTAAATACTTTGGGGTTTTAGCAGGTTCAAAGTTACCTCTAAATCTACGTCACCAAATACAGCAAACAAAAAAGTGCTCATATGTATTTCTAAAGCAGAGAAATGTCTAATAAAACACTACCACCCCCACGAACTCAAAATGTAACCGTCCCGTCCATGCCTGATGATCCAATATTCACAACTGTGCCTCAGAAAGGCTGGATGGGGGCGTTCAGATGGCGCACAATTTAGTCATATTGACTGAAAAAATGTATCTGGCTATGTCGGGTTACCATAGCAACGTCTTCAAGGCCCGTCAGCAGGCTAAATTGCTTCGCATGCACATAGTGCACAGTTTATGCCTGCATGCGAGGCTGTGTTTTATTAAGAGTCTCATGAATCCTGACAATGTGTCAGGGAGCTTGATATGCGTGACTAACCAGGACTATAGTCACTCTAACGGCGTAGCTAGGCCTTAGGCCGCCCGCGGCGGCCTGATTGAAGAGCGGGGGTCGGGGGAGGGTGTTAATGCCGATTCTTGCGGCCGCGACGGCCGCAGGTAAGAGCAGGGGGAGGGGGGCCGCCGCCCCCAAAACTCGTGCCGCCTGGGGCGGTCCGCCCCCCCCCCCCCCCTTAGCTACACGACTGTCACTCGTCTTCTGCTGAGCAGCGCCTTACCATGCTGAAGCCCCGAGATCTCCGCTGTCCAGGTTAAATAACGAGGTTCCTTGACTTCAGTCCTACATCTGCACACGGGTTGCAGAGCCGCACTCTTCCCATGTGAAGCAAACGAGTGAAAAGCACTAAGCACTGACCACTGACCTGGCTGTATATGGGAGAGTAAGATTTGGACCCAATGCAAATGACAGACGCCGCAAGTGGAATGCGTGACCTTTCATTTTCTGAACTTTCTCTTCCATTCAGAAGATGATTTAAGAGGGAACGTTTCGAGGGGTATTTGTCAGGCTTTTATTGAAGCCTGAAAAAAGCGCCTTTCCAGACGTTTTCATACGAGGAGCCTCCGCGGGCCTTTTCTTCCCCGAGTGAGAGGCGCTGTTAGATCATGCTGAGGACACCAAGGCAAACTCTGTGCGGACGAAGCGGACACTTCCGCAGGCCGAGGGGAACGAGGCCCGTGAGCGGAAGCAGAGGGCTCGTCTTAATCACGCTGAACCCCCTGAAGCGTCCGCAGCCCCGCTAGGGGACGTCTTCAGAGGTTCCCGTCACTGGGCTGCCTGTCTGAATCAAAAAATAAAGAAAAGGGGGCAGGGTAGGAATATCCCGACCCCTAGATATGGTGAGGGGGTTCACAGGGACTCTGTCGGAGGTTAAAAGCATTTCTTTTTAACATTTTGCTGTAAATTCGTAGGTGGACCACGGCAAAATAAAAGAAAAAGACGCACAGGCTCCAGCATGCCTTTTATAAGAAGCCCCCCGAGTGGGCCAATCCCAGAGTCATGTTTTTTTAATTATGCAGGGGGTGCCCATGTGGTACCTCCCACACCCGGGGACCGCCACCTCTCAGGGGCAAAGAACAGTAAAGTGATGGGGTGGCCCGCACCCCCCCTCTCGCAGCCCCAGGGACTGCCGTCTCCTAGGGCTATTTATTAAATAAGTGCGGGCGAGGCCTGTATGGCCTCCCCTGCAGTCTGCCACCTCACCGGGGCTTATTTAATGGATGGGGCCCTCACGGACCCCCTGCCACTACCACCTCGGATGCTGGCCCCCCTCATAGACTGTTCTCGGCCCCAGGGACCGCCTCTTCCCCGGGGCAGGCCTTGCGGTGCCCCTCCATGCCACTACCATCTCCCCGGATGTCATCAGTGATATCATCAGTGATGTCACTGACCATGTAATGAGTGATGTAATATGTGAGGTCATAAGCAGTGCATTGCGAGGGCATAAGTTATAGTTAGCTCAGGTAACTATAACTGCTGAATTTCACTGTTTTTGTACGAGTGAAATCTTAGCCTAACTATACCATTCCTGTAACCTTTGTTTTTTCCAGTGAATTTCTAAGGTTTTTTCAATTCTATTTCCTAACTATAACGACCCTGTAACTTTTGTTTTTTAAGTGAATTAATATAAACATATATATATATATATACACACACATTCATTATATATATATATATTCACTGAAAAAACCATAGGTTTTAGGCACAGTTATAGTTAGTTGGACATTGCACTCGTACAAAACCCGTGAAATTCCCCCGTTATAGTTAGTTCAGCTAACTATAACTCGCGCCCCCGCAATGCACTGCTGATGACGTCACATATTACACCACTCATGACATGGTCAGTGACATCACTGATGACATCACTGATGACATCTCAAATGACATCACTGATGACATCACTGATGACATCATCCACGTGATAATCTGATGCACCTCCTCACACCCTAATATAACCTTTGATACACCCACTCTAAATTACAGACTGCCATTCGCAAAACCATAGACACTCCAACACCAATAACTACATACCCACTCACTGATTCTTAGGTCTACACACACATCCACTCACTCACCCGTACAGTCACTCATACTTACGGTCACTCAGTACAGGACTATCATATGCACTCATACTCCTAGATAGACACTCAAACATAGAGGTACTCACACACCTAGTCAGTCATGCAAATAATTAAACACACTGCCATTTACTCACCTATACAGTTATACACACACCAGCTCACTTACTCATACAAATACTAGCACATTCTTACGCTCTTATACAATCACTGATACAAGCACACACTCATCCATACAATCAATCAATCAATCACAGAATTTGTAAAGCGCACTACTTACCCGCGAGGGTCTCAAGGCGCTAGGGAAAAAAAGGGGGGGGGGGGTGCTGCTACTGGTCGAACAACCAGGTCTTGAGTAGCCTCCTGAAGGTCAGCAGGTCTTGGGTCTGTCGTAGGCTTAGTGGAAGGGTGTTCCAGGTCTTGGCGGCGAGGTGGGAGAAGGATCTGCCGCCGGTGGTAGTTCTTCGAATGCGAGGGACGGTGGCGAGGGAGAGGTCGGCGGAGCGGAGTTGGCGGTTGGGGACGTAGAAGAGGAGTCGTCTGTTGAGGTAGGCTGGGCCAGTCTTGTGGAGTGCCTTGTGTGCGTGGATGAGGAGTTTGAAGGAGATTCTCCTGTCGACGGGGAGCCAGTGCAGGTTCCTCAGGTGGGGGGTGATGTGGCTGTGGCGTGGTACATCGAGGATCAGGCGTGCGGAGGCGTTTTGTATGCGTTGCAGTCGCTTGATGAGCTTGGCCGGGGCTCCCGCGTAGAGGGCGTTCCCATAGTCAAGTCTGCTACTGACGAGGGCCTGGGTGACTGTTCTTCTTGTGTCTGTCGGGATCCACCTGTAGATCTTGCGAAGCATGCGGAGGGTGTTGAAGCAGGAGGATGAGACTGCGTTGACTTGCTTGGCCATGGAGAGCGTTGAGTCGAGGATGACTCCCAGGTTGCGTGCGTGGTCGGTGGGTGTTGGGGCTGCTCCCAGCGTCGTTGGCCACCAGGAGTCGTCCCAGGCTGAGGGGTTGGAGCCGAGGATGAGGACCTCTGTCTTCTCCGTGTTCAGTTTTAGTCGGCTGATCTTCATCCAATCGGCGACGGCCTTCATTCCTTCATGGAGGTTGGATTTGGCGGCGAGGGGGTCCTTGGTGAGGGAGAGGATCAGTTGAGTGTCGTCGGCGTAGGATATTATGTTGAGGTCGTGCTGTCTGGCGATGCGTGCGAGCGGGGCCATGTAGATGTTGAACAGTGTTGGGCTGAGGGACGATCCCTGGGGTACGCCGCAGATGATCTCGGAGGCTTCGGATCGGAATGGTGGGAGGTGGACTCTCTGGGTTCTGCTGGCGAGGAAGGAGGTGGCCCATTCCAGGGCCTTGTCTCGGATCCCTGCGTCGTGGAGGCGTGCGCGTAGAGTGCGGTGGCAGACAGTGTCGAAGGCGGCGGAGAGGTCCAGCAGGATGAGGGCTGCGGTCTCACCATTGTCCAGCAGGATCCTGATGTCGTCGGTGGCGGCGATGAGGGCAGTCTCAGTGCTGTGGTTGCTGCGGAACCCCGATTGGGATGGGTCCAGGATGCTGTTTTCTTCGAGGTATCGGGTTAGCTGTTTGTTGACGATCTTCTCGATGACCTTGGCTGGGAACGGAAGCAGGGAGATGGGCCGGAAGTTCTTGAGGTCTCTCGGGTCCGCCTTGGGTTTTTTGAGTAGGGCGTTGATCTCTGCGTGTTTCCAGCTCTCTGGGAAGGTTGCGGTCTCGAAGGAGAGATTGATGACGTTGCACAGGTGGGGTGCGATGGAGCTGTGGGCTTTGTTGAAGATGTGGTGCGGGAAAGGGTCTGACGGGGAGCCGGAGTGTATTGTGCTCATGGTCTTGATGGTGTCCTCGATGTCACGCTGGCCCAGGCTGGCAGGGGGTCGTGGTCGATGGTGTGCGGCGGGTCTGGTGCATCGATCTTAGTTGGGGCTGTCTGGGTGTTGAAGCTGTCGTGGATGTCGGCGATCTTGCGGTGGAAGAAGGTGGCGAGGGAATCGCACAGGGGTTGCGACGGCGGGATGTCGTTGGTGTTGGAGCTGGGGTTGGAGAGTTCCTTCACGATGTTGAAAAGCTCCTTGCTGTTGTGTGCGTTGTTGTCGAGGCGGTCTTTGAAGGAGATTCTCTTGGCGGACTTGATGAGGTGGTGGTGGTTACGGATGGCGTCTTTGTGGGCTGCGTGGCTGTCCGGTGTCTTATCACTGTGCCATTTCTTCTCTAGTTTCCGGCAGGTACGCTTGGAAGCTAGGAGTTCCGAGGTGAACCAGCTGGCTCTTTTGGTGGTGTCACTGTAGGTGAGTTTTTTCAGCGGGGCGAGGGTGTTGGCACAGTCGTCCATCCATCGTCTGAGGTTGCAGGCAGCGTCGTCGGTGTTGGATGGGTCGGAGGGAGGGCTGAGAGCGAGGGTTGCCCGAAGTTGGTCTTCGGTGACTTTGCTCCAGCAGCGGCGTGGGATCTGGTGGGTGCGGTGGTGTGTGGTGGGTTTCTGGAAGGTGAAATGGATGCAGCGGTGGTCGGTCCAGAGGAGTTCCGTGGTGTGGCTGAAGGAGACGTGGGAGCTTGAGGAGAAGATGGGGTCAAGCGTGTGGCCGGCGGAATGGGTCGGTGTTGTGACGAGCTGGCTCAGACCGAGGTTGGCGAGGTTGTCGATCAGGGTGGTGGAGTTGCTGTCGTTGTTCTCCAGGTGAAAGTTCAGGTCTCCGAGGAGGATGTAGTCGGTAGAGGTCAGGGCGTGCGTGCTGATGAAGTCGGCGATGGAGTCGCTGAACTGGGGTCGGGGCCCAGGGGGTCTGTAGACAAGGGTGCCTCTAAGGGTGGTGTTGGGGTCCGTGTGGATCTGGAAGTGCATGTGTTCGGCGGTGCTGAGAGTGTCGTCGGTGCTGGTCGAGACCCTGATGGTGTTCTTGTGGACGATGGCGATTCCTCCTCCTACTGCGTTGACGCGGTCTCTGCGGGTGATCTTATAGCCGTCTGGGATGGCTATGGCGATGTCGGGGGCGGAGGAGTCGTTCATCCAGGTCTCTGTCAGGAAGGCGACGTCTGGTGATGATGTGTCGAGCAGGTCCCAGAGCTCGACGGCGTGTTTGCGTGCGGAGCGGGTGTTCAGTAGGATGCACCGGAGGTGGTTGAGGTCCTTCTTGGCGGGCGCCTCGGTGGCTCTGAGGCTGGTGTAGCTGCAGTTCCGGCAGGTGAAGGGACCATGGGTGCGTTTCGGGGCGGCCTTGAAGCAGTTGTGCGTCCGTCCGGGGTTGAGAGCGTGGAGTGTGGTGGCATCGTATCGGCGTTGGTCCTCGAGGCTGGAGCGGGGGGCGCGCGGCCCAGGGGTTCTGGCGCTGGGCGCGGTCCAGTCGCGGACGGGCGCAGACGGGCTTGCCTTAGGCGCGGCCGCGCAGCGGCCACCATATATGGGGAGGTGGGAGGGAGGAGCAGCTGGGAGGCGGGAGGCAGGGGCAGCGAATGGGCAGTCAGGGGGTCGGGGCCGCAGGGGACGCAGCGGCGGGAATGGAGAGAGGCAGCGAGGGGCACAGAAGGCAAAATGGACACAAGGGAGGTGGGGGCAGCGAGGGAACAGAGGAAAAAACGGGCACAGTACAGTGGGGGCAGCGAGGGAAACAGAAGGCAAAATGGACACAAGGGAGGTGGGGGCAGCGAGGGAACAGAGGAAAAAAACGGGCACAGTACATTGGGGGCAGCGAGGGAAACAGAAGGCAAAATGGACACAAGGGAGGTGGGGGCAGCGAGGGAAACAGAAGGAAAACGGGCACCGAGGCCACAAGCAGAGGGGCGAGCTTACCAGCAGCAGCAGCGGGCGGACAGCACAGGTGGAGCTGTGTGGTGGGGGAGCGACCTACCTGGCAAGGTCAAGGGTCGCTCTCCTCACCGCGCAGCGGCCGCCATATATGGGGAGGTGGGAGGGAGGAGCAGCTGGGAGACGGGAGGCAGGGGAGGCGAATGGGCAGTCAGGGGGGCGGGGACGCAGCGGCGGGAATGGAGAGAGGCAGCGAGGGGCACAGAAGGCAAAATGGACACAAGGGAGGTGGGGGCAGCGAGGGAACAGAGGAAAAAACGGGCACAGTACAGTGGGGGCAGCGAGGGAAACAGAAGGCAAAATGGACACAAGGGAGGTGGGGGCAGCGAAGGAACAGAGGAAAAACGGGCACAGTACAGTGGGGGCAGCGAGGGGCACAGAAGGCAAAATGGACACAAGGGAGGTGGGGGCAGCGAGGGAACAGAGGAAAAAAACGGGCACAGTACAGTGGGGGCAGCGAGGGAAACAGAAGGCAAAATGGACACAAGGGAGGTGGGGGCAGCGAGGGAACAGAGGAAAAAAATGGGCACAGTACAGTGGGGGCAGCGAAGGAAACAGAAGGCAAAATGGACACAAGGGAGGTGGGGGCAGCGAGGGAAACAGAAGGAAAGCGGGCACCGAGGCCACAAGCAGAGGGGCGAGCTTACCAGCAGCAGCAGCGGGCGGACAGCACAGGCGGAGCTGTGTGGTGGGGGAGCGACCTACCTGGCAAGGTCAAGGGTCGCTCTCCTCACCGCGCAGCGGCCGCCATATATGGGGAGGTGGGAGGGAGGAGCAGCTGGGAGGCGGGAGGCAGGGGCAGCGAATGGGCAGTCAGGGGGGCGGGGCCGCAGCGGCGGGAATGGAGAGAGGCAGCGAGGGGCACAGAAGGCAAAATGGACACAAGGGAGGTGGGGGCAGCGAGGGAACAGAGGAAAAAACGGGCACAGTACAGTGGGGGCAGCGAGGGAAACAGAAGGCAAAATGGACACAAGGGAGGTGGGGGCAGCGAGGGAACAGAGGAAAAAACGGGCACAGTACAGTGGGGGCAGCGAGGGGCACAGAAGGCAAAATGGACACAAGGGAGGTGGGGGCAGCGAGGGAAACAGAAGGAAAACGGGCACCGAGGCCACAAGCAGAGGGGCGCGCTTACCAGCAGCAGCAGCAGGCGGACAGCACAGGCGGAGCTTTGTGGTGGGGGAGCGACCTACCTGGCAAGGTCAAGGTACTCTCACAGTCACTCTCACAATCACACACTCTCGCTTATAGCTATTTATATACTCCAACACACATATATACTGCCTTTCACATATGTAGTTACTCACACATGTACCACTGGGACATACATTCACTCACTAACACACTCTTACACACACTTACCCACCCATACAGTCTATCACAGATGCACTCTTGAAACCATCCACCCAGTGAATCACCCACTCACACATCTATGCACAGAGTCGCACACACCCCACCCACACAAACACTCAGGCACCCATACAGATACTCATACAACCAATCAATAACTCATATAGACACTCATGTAGCTATTCACAAACCCATGCAGCCACTTACACAGCAACAGACAGACGGATACAGACATTCACCCAGTTTAGTCACTAACCCATGCATTCAGAAAGATACGTTTAATCACTCACTTATAGAGTTAGTCACGCACCTACTAAATCATCCATACAGACACTTATACACCCACTCATTCTTCAATACGCCTTTCCCTATATATATTAAAAATATTTAAACTTTACAGAAACACAGTCACTGCATGATGTCATCAGTGATGTCATTTGAGATGTCATCAGTGATGTCATCAGTGATGTCACTGACCATGTCATGAGTGATGTAATATGTGACGTCATCAGCAGTGCATTGCGGGGGCGTGAGCTATAGTTAGCTGAACTAACTATAACGGGGGAATTTCAGGGGTTTTGTACGAGTGCAATGTCCAACTAACTATAACTGTCCCTAAAACCTATGGTTTTTTCAGTGAATTTCTAAGGTTTTTTAAATGCTAATTTCTAACTATAACGTGCCTGAAACCTATGGTTTTTTCAGTGAATTTCAAAGGGTTTTTAAATGCTAATTTCTAACTATAACATGTCTGAAACCTATGGTTTTTTCAGTGAATTTCAAAGGTTTTGTAAATGACAATTTTTAAATGTATTAATTGTTATATTTATTTTTTTGATACTGATTTACTACATTTTTTAAAACTATTTATTTTTAGATATTTTATTTTTTAAATTACATTGTAATTACATTATACATTACATTACAAAATATACTTTCTCAGAATGAATTACTTTAGTTTAAATACTTTGCAAATAGGCAATAGACTTTTAAGTACAGTAGTTACAGTTGTTGCAATGGGCAACACAATTTCAAACACAATGCAACATTGAGCTCAATGTGAATTTCTAGTTAAATGCAATTAGTTACTTTATGGATTACTTTTCTAACCACAGGACTGGATCCTAGATTCAGTCCTGGGACATCTCCTGTAAACAGTTGAGTAAAAGCGTTTTGGTTACAGTAGTGATTTTTAAGGAATATTATTGTATTTTAAAAGTTGACACTTGGAAACTTTTTCACATAGAATCACCAATGTTATCCTATGGGAGGAAATTCACTTAGCAGGTAAGTAGTGTTATCGTTACTTTTTCTTACTCAGTGGTGGATCCTGGATCCAGCACTGGTGCATCTCCTGTAAACAGTTGAAAGAATGCGTTTAAGTCATACAGGCGATTTTTAAGGAATATTTGTAGTTTGTGAAAATTGACACTTTGAAACTTTTCTGCTGAAATCCAGACAATGGATTCCTATGGAAGGAAATACAAGTTACTGGTAAGTACGGTTAGAATTACTTTTCAGGATCAGTACTGGGCTCAAAGATGCAGCACTGAGGTCTCTCCTGATAACAGGTGAGTAAATCGGAATTCGTAGTTCGGCTGATTTTAGAGGAATATTATAAAGTTCCAAAACTCCACACTTAGAAGAATTTCCAAGTGAAACCAGTCAATGTTAGCCTATGGAAGGAAATTCAAGTTACTGGTAAGTACGGTTTAAATTACTTTTCAGGATCAGTACTGGGCTCAAAGATGCAGCACTGAGGTCTCTCCTGATAACAGGTGAGTAAATCGGAATTCGTAGTTCTGCTGATTTTAGAGGAATATTTGTATGTTTCAAAAATCGACACTTGGAAACTTTTTCAGCAAAAAGCAGGCAATGATATCCTATGGAAGGAAATTCAAGTTACTGGTAAGTACGGTTAAAATTACTTTTCAGGATCAGTACTGGGCTCAAAGATGCAGCACTGAGGTCTCTCCTGATAACAGGTGAGTAAATAAGAATTCGTAGTTTGGCTGATTTTAGAGGAATATTATAAAGTTCCAAAACTCCACACTTAGAAGAATTTCCAAGTGAAACCAGTCAATGTTAGCCTATGGAAGGAAATTCAAGTTACTGGTAAGTACGGTTAGAATTACTTTTCAGGATCAGTACTGGGCTCAAAGATGCAGCACTGAGGTCTCTCCTGATAACAGGTGAGTAAATTGGAATTCGTAGTTCAGCTGATTTTAGAGGAATATTTGCACAATGGTGAAGGAAGGGGGTGGGGCCTGAGGTGACATGTCTGCAAACACGCCCTGTGGCGCGTTTTAAGTTGGAGAATTAATTCCCCCTCAATCACGAGGGTCATTAGGGGCCAACTAGCCCACCAGATACCTCCAGTATGCGCCAGAGAGCTGCGTTGCAGAGAGGTGTTCAGAGGCCACGCCCCTTTTGCACCTCTCTGCAACGCAGCTCTGTGGCGCTTTCTGGACGTACCTGGTGGGCTAGTTGGCCCCCAGGGACCCTCAGGATTGAAGGGGATTTAATTCCCCATCTTAAAACGCGCCACGGGGCCTGTTTGCACACATGTCACCTGAAGCCCCGCCCCCTCCCTTCAGCACTGTGCAAACGCGCCCCGTGGCGTGTTTTAAGTTGGGGTATTAAGTCCCCTTGAATCATGAGGGTCCCTGGGGTCCAACTAGCCCACCCTGTACCTCCAGTATGCGCCAGGGAGCTGCGTTGCAGAGAGGTGTAAAAAGGGGCGTGGCCTTTGTACACCTCTCTGCAACGCAACCCCCTGGCGCATACTGGAGGTTCCTGGCGGGCTAGTTGGCCCCCAGGGACCCCCAGTATTCAAGGGGAATTCGTTCCCCCTCTGCAAACGCGCCAGGGGGCACGTTTGCAGACTGCTGCAGGGAGGGGGCGGGGCCTCCGGCACGATGCCGGTCTTTTTTTTTTTTCTTTCTATGGGAGGGGGCCTGCGTGGCCCCCCTTCCCTAGGCCACTTTTGGCCCCGGGGACCCCATCCCCCGGGGCCTGAGGATTTACTTTTTTTTTTTTTTTTTAAACGGGAAGGGGGCCGCGTGGCCCCCTTTCCCTGGGCCTCTCTTGGCCCCGGGGACCCCATCCCCCGGGGCATGCCCACTGTTTTTTTTAAATAAAATATTCGGAGGGGGGCTGCGTGGCCCCCCTCCTCAGGCCATTTAAGGCCCCGGGGACCCCATCCCCCGGGGCCGGCCTTTACGTTATTTTTTTTTTTTTTTTAAATTCCTTTTTTGGGGAGGGGGGCTGCGTGGCCCCCCTCCTGGGCCACTAATGGCCCCGGGGACCCCATCCCCCGGGGCCTGGCCTCTCGTTGGGGACCGTGGGGGGGTCCCCAATCCCCGCACGGTCCCGCCGGCTCCCCGCGTCCTGTGGGAGCCGGCATTGCTTTTCCATAAGGGGAGCTGCTGACATGCAGCTCCCCTTATGGAAAAGCAATTCTGCTTTGCTTCATTGAAGCGAGAGCAGGTTTCCCTGCTCTCGCTTCAATGAAGCAAGCAAGTTTGCAATGACAGGGCGGGAGCCGCGAGGCTCCTGCCCGGTCATTGCAAACAGCAGTGTCCCGGGGGTAGGCACCCCGGGACACTGCAGGAGCCGGCCCTGGGGGGTGGCGGTCCCCAGGGCCACCACAGGCTCCAGGAGGGGGGCCGCGCGGCCCCCCTCCCAACCAATGCACAGCCCCGGGGAGGTGGTGGTCCCCGGGGCTCGGGGAACCTAAACGGACCCCCACATTTTATTATTTAGTGCCCCGGGGAGGTGGTGGTCCCCGGGGCATGTGGGGGGGCTCGAGCCCCCCACACAGGTAATTTAAATTTAAAAAAAAGAAGCCCCGGGGGGTGGCGGTCCCCGGGGCTGCGGGGGGGCCGTGTGCCCCCCGCCACCATTATTTTTATAAAGCCCCAGGGGGTGGCGGTCCCCGGGGCTTGGGGGGCCTTAGAGGGCCCCCCATGTTATTAAATTAAACCCCGCATGCCCCCGGGACTTGGCCCACCCGGGGGCCAATTAACCACAAAGCGCGGGAGCCCGCGCTTCATTTTTTTTTTTATCGGCAGGATCCGCGCACCCAGCGCGTTTTTTGCCGATAATAAAAAAAAATTTTTGGGCCCTGAGCAGGCCTAGGGGGTCAGGGTGTTTCAACCCTGCTCCCTTTTTGCGTTTTGCGCAATTTTTTTTACTGTTTTCTTGTGACTCGGTTCTACCGAGTCACAAGATGGCTGCCAACACTTTCTGGTTTGGAGTGTTGACAGCCAATTAGCATACAGCTCGTCATCGGGAGGGTGCGCGTATCCTCCGCGGCCATAGATATATGTGTTTTTACTTTAGATTTTCTCAGCAACTACTGAACGGATTTACACCATTTAACAAAAAAGGTTCTTTCTGAACCAAGAACTACCTCTTTGCCAAATTTGGTGTAATTCCGTTCAGCAGTTCGGGCTGTAGCCGTGGCTAAAGTTTCCTATGGGAAAATGAATGGGGAAAACACGTTTTGGGACCCCCCCTTTTTTTCTCGGCCCCCGCTTGACGAATCACCCCAAGACTTTCAGGATAGGAGCGGACCGGAGCGGGCCACAAAGTTTGAAAATTTCGCGAAGATTCGTCAACCGACGCAAGAGTTATTTCAAATAGAATGTTGCGGATTTCCTATGGAAAATAGGTCCTAACTATAACTATCTACTGGCGTCTGCCAGTAGATAATATATATATATATATATATATATATATATATATATATATATATATATATATATATATATATATATATATATATATATATATATATATATATATCCTTTCTGCATAGTCCCGTTTCCTGACTGTTGGGCGCCTCTCTGGTGGTGCGTGTAGAGTACGGCAGGACCAAGCCGTTCCGAAAATTGCCACAATATCCCTTTTGACAGGGATTAGTCTCACCGCACTCGCTGCTCCTTATAGTAAACAACAAATAGGCACCGATCATCAGTAGTAGTTCAAGGGTGTTTAATTTTCAAAAGCTGCCAACACAGGGGAGGCCCGTTTGCAGAGTGGTGTAAAAAGGGGGCGTGGCCTTGGACCACTCTCAGCAATCCAGCTGTGTGGGGCTTACTAGAGATAACAGGAGGTCTAGTTGGCCCCCAGGGATCCTCAGGAGGCAAGGGGACTTCATCCCCCAACCAAGAGCGCACCAGGAGGTGCGTTTGCAGAGTGGTGAAGAAAGGGTGTGTGGCCTGTGTGCAGCTCTCAGCAATCCAGCTATCTGGGGCTTACTGGAGGTAATTCTACACACTAGCCACTCTCACACTCACTCACACAGTCACTTATATACTCCAACACTCACATATACTGCCTTTCACATATGCAGTTACTCACCCATATACCTCTGAGACATCCATACACTCACCGAAAAAGCCATACGCACACTCACTCAACCATACTGTCCCTCACAGACGCAATCATGAACGTATACACCCAGGGATTCACCCTCTCATACATCCATGCAGGTAGTCACACAGCCCCTCACCCACCAACACAGACACTCAGCACCCATACAGGTACTCAGAAAACTAATCAATAGCCCATATAGATACTCATGTACCTTCTCACCAACCCATGCAGCCACTTACATACCAACTGATTATTCACTCACCCATACATTCACTAAGACACGTTTAATCACTCACTTATACAGTCAGTCATGCAACCAGCAAATTATCCATACAGACACTCATACACCCACTCATTCTTCGAATACACCTTGGCGTATATATATAACATTCTTAAACTTTTTAGAAACACTCACACTCACAGGATGATGTCATCAGTGATGTCATTTGAGATGTCATCAGTGATGTCATCAGTGATGTCACTGACCATGTCATGAGTGATGTAATATGTGACGTCATCAGCAGTGCATTGCAGGGGCGCGATTTATAGTTATCTCAACTAACTATAACAGCAGAATTTCTCTGGTTTTGTACGAGTGAAATGTCCAACTAACTATAACGTCCCTAAAACCTGTGGTTTTTTCAGTGAATATATATATATATACACAATATACAATTCGGGTAACAGAAATTACTGCCCGGCGCTAAGTATCCCAGTGACTGGTCCCCACCAGTCTTTTTTACAAACATATAAAAGAACAACAAAGTACTGAGATATCAACAACAGCAACAGTACACAGTACACCTTCTTGATAGGTTTAATAAGTAGTATTTATTCTTTCTTCAGATTCATTTTTCATGTAAACACTACATCACATCAGCCTTCAAAACAGCCAACACGTGTTTCGCGCTCTACTGCGCTTCTTCAGGGCTGTCATAAACATAGAATAACAGAAATTAAAATCTAACAATAATCTACATAATTCATGAACATGATCAATCTATTTAACAACACACTCCACATTTGTGGTAACCATTATTGATACATTTTATTTACAAATTACTGCAGTCTTTTACTTTTTTACTGTGGTCATGCCTACAGTGGGTACTAAAACTTATAACTCTTTCACTCCTATGAACCTAATATATACACAAATTACATCAAATTACATATTGTTTTGTGGTTGTACTCCTACAACAGCTCTTTTGCCATACAACTCACAGTCTCCATTAAATTCCAATCCCCATCAATTGAGATGTTCTTGAAACCTCAAATTCAATTTTACTGTTACAGTTATTTACCTTTATTTTCATGTCTTGTGATCTAAATTTCACTTTCCCATATTTCAAATAAAAAGTCTTGCTTCATCTGTTTATTCTGTGGTAAAAAGCACAGTGATCAACTTCATAAATCTCTTTGTCCTCAGCAAATCCTCTAACTCAATACTCTGTAATTGTTTGTTTTTCTCACCTCTTATGTCCATATTTAGTGATCTTATAATCCAAAAGTCCGCTATAATATTAATTTCCTCTTGTCATGAATAAATGATGTCCCCCTTGATACGGATCTATAAAGTAAAAAAGGCAATCTTTTAGTGGGAAATTTACTCTGTTAAAGCACACATAGAACTGTGCCTTTTTCTATTTAACTAGTTCAGTTTCACCCCTATACTTCAAAAACTCCACACCCTTTAGATGACTCAAGTCCTGGACCTCCCCCGGGACACACTCCCCATTCCTTGCTCCCTCCGCTAACCAAATGTCAGCTAGACGCCTCCGATCCTTCACCTTCCAATCCTGCACTCTAACTGCACTCGATAATCTCTCTCTGCTTTTATACTCATAGCCACACTCAATTACCTTCACCTGTGTTGGCGCCAAACCTCCGTTAATCAGAGTAAACCACATAATCCCTCTAAACTCGTGCGATAATTTAACCAAATACTTTAAATTCTGCCTCTAAAAACCATTGTTTCAATTTATATCACCAACATTTTAAACTGTCCTTGCTTAAAAATAATTTAACACTTCTCAAAATCATTGTGCAAAAATAATTTACGTTTAGGTTCGAACCCATAACCTCAGCGTTACCTATTCATAGCACTTTGCCACTATGCTACCTTGCATTCTTCCTCTCCCAATACATTCGTATTATTATCCCTATAAGACCATTAAGTCACTACTAACTTCCCTCTGCTATACAGCTCATACGGGTCCAAAATAAATTGCCGCGTTTCTCACATCCAATATCCACCTAACCAAGGTGTATACATTTCATTCCTCTTGCGCGGATTCCTATATTTGAGGCAATAACACATAATTGTAAATGAAAAATACATTATCATAAAAAATATAAGTGCTTTCTCTTTTAGATTCGTACCCATAATCTCAGGGTCCCAAGTCTTTAACCCTCGCCATTATGCTACCTTCCATTATTCCTTGTGAAACACTACATTTGTACTCTTATCACTAGATGCCCCGTCAGTCACTATTCACTTCACTAGGCTGTAAAGCTCATATGTATCCAAACCAAAGTACCATATTCTTCACATCAATTAATGACCTCATACCGTATATGCCCTTCAACCCTCTTGCGCGAATTCCTATGTTTACAACAAGAATTCAAAAATAAAATAAAAAGTGTATAAAAAATTATATATATTTCCTTGTTTTATTTTTGCAAAACTCCTCATTGAGATTCATACCCTTAACCTCAGGATTCCTATTCATGGTACTTAACCATTATGCTACCCTTCTTCTTCGTCGCCAAATGGTATATTGCTACTATTATCCCTCGAAGATCAATCTCTTCCTATTCACTTTCTTTAACTATAAAACTTACAATGCTTTTCAGCATACAGTTCCTCCCTTGTTGTACATAAATATACAATTCACTGCTACTCCGTTAAAAACATAAACTGACTATCCCATATACCTCTTGTATATATTTAACTGTCTCCTGGGGGGAGTGTTCATAGATCTTCAAATTATCTCGATCCCGGTGAACAAATATCCCAATTGTCTACTATTCAATAGTGGTCATTCCAGATTCCCTTCAAGCAAGAATAGACCTCATTGCATGTAACTTCGTTATTACTCCTTACTAATTCTTAAATAACAGTGTACAATTCCCTATCTATATTCAAACCATATTGTACCGTCAATAGTTTATTAATCCAAAAGGTTTCCCTAGTGCGTAAGTTCCTTTCCAGGTCCCCACCTCTCCTGTCTAGCGTAACTTGTTCCAATCCCATGAATCGGATTCCTCCTACTTCTGTCATTTTGTGGGTATCCCTGAAATGCACGGCCATAGGGTATTTTAAATCACAATTCTTGATGGCACGTAAGTGTTCCATCCATCTGATTTTTAATTTCCTCACTGATGGCTCTACGTACATTTTACCACATATACATGTCATCATATATACACAATTGCTCGTGTTACAATTCATAAATGAACCAATTCTATAAATCTTATGATGTTTACTGTCATGGAAAACCATTGTCTTGTCATTCACATGTTTACAACAGATACAATTATTGCATCTGTAAGAACCTGGTGGTAATATACTTCCTGTCCTAGTCATCACTTTACTACCTACATTTGGAATTTCATAGTTTACTGTATCACTAGGGCTCAAAAGGCTCCTCAGCGTGGGAGCTTTCTTATACACCATTGTAGGTTTGTTTCGCACTATTTGTGCCATCTCTTTATCAAGAGTTAGCACATCCCAATGTTTACAAAGAGTGTTAAATACTCTGTTCTTCATCATCTTTACCTGATCTAACCTTATTGCTGTCCTGAAGCAGTTCATTCCTTGTGACTCTAAGAGCCCTTTTTCTCACTTTTTCCACACTACTCCTGTCATATTCTCTTCTCAAAAATCTCTGTGCAATGTCCTCTGCTATCACTACATACTGTTTAGGTTCACTACAATTTCTTTTAGCACTTAGGAATTCACCATACGGTATGTTGTCTATTTGCCTTCTTAGATGTCCAGAACTTGCATGTAATATTGCGTTTGCAGAAGTAGTTTTTCTATGTAGCTTCGATTCCAACTGTCCCTCACTAACATACATTTCTAGGTCTAGAAAACAATACTCTCTCTACTGTATTCTAAGGTCAATTTAATGTTGTATTCATTATCATTGAGGTATTCATGAAATGATTTTAATTTCTCTTCATCTCCCTTCCAAATCATAAAAATATCATCTATAAATCTACCCCAATATGCAACATTATCCTCATATACTTCACCAAATTTCCATGCATGTTCTCTCTCGTAGTGACCCATGAATAGGTTAGCGTACAATGGGGCGAATTTCGGCCCCATCGCCGTTCCTGTGACCTGATGGAATAGGTATTTCCTATAGTAAAAAATTATTCTCAAATACCAGTCCCAGTAAATCTAAGACCATATTTGAGTGCTGTAAATAACTCGCTGATTTAGTATATAAAAAGTATTTCACAGCTTCTATTCCTTTCACATGTTCTATGCTGGTATACAGACTATTTACATCCATCATTAGCATGATCATATCTTCTTCCCAACTTATGTCTCTCATTTGTTTTAAATAATCTTTAGTGTCTTTAATATAAGAGACCAAAGTCTTGACAAATGGTGCCAAGTACATATCTACATATTCAGAGATATGCTCTGTCATACTTCCTATTCCCGATATTATGGGTCGTCCAGGAGGTATCCTCCCTCCCTTGTGAATTTTCGGTAGAAAATAAATTATTGATACCTTGGCATTCTCAACCCATAGGTAATTGTACTCATCATTTTCTAGTAGTTGTTTCTCTAGATAAGTTCTCAGTCTTTTCTTTATTAAATCTTTTGAAGTTAATAACTGTGTCATTGTTGCTTTCGCATAACTCTTATGATCTCTCAATTGTCGCAATGCTTCATTGTGATAATCACAGTTATTTAAAATCACTACATTTCCCCCCTTATCTGCCTGTCTAATAATGATAGATTTGTCATCACTCAAATTTTGTAATGCTTTAAATTCTTCTTTATTCAGATTATAGTTGTGTTTCATCGGTACATGCTTATCAAAATCCCTCATCACAAGGTTGGTAAAAACATCCAATACATTCTCACCTTTCATAGGTGGTACAAACTTAGATTTAGGTTTCAAATCACTTGTGAGACAGTAATCAGTTTAAATGTCCAATTCCAATGGTATATCCTTAATATCACAATTAGTTTCGTTGTCAAGATTAACCAAAACCCCAATATCCATCAAATCTTTAATCGATATATGGCTCGGATCTCTTTTAATCTGCAAGGTCTCCTTGCTCTCAGGTTTGTTCACAAAAATATTTTTCAATTTCAATTTCTTTATAAAACGATTAACATCAATCTTGGCGTTTAAGTCATCCCATCTATGTGTGGGTGCAAAACTTAATCCTCTTTTGAGGACACTCTTCTCTGCATCTGTTAGAACTTTATTAGATAGATTCACTACCAGGTTCTCTACTTCTTCTGTTCTGTTTCCCTTTGTAGCGATAGTCTGGTTCTTACCCCATCTCTGTTTTTGTCTCCTACGGAAGGATCTGGTACCCCCTCCTTTGTTACCTCTCCCTCTCTTCTGTCCTGTTCCCGATCTCTCCCCCCTGTTTGAAATTGTAATCGCCTCATTCTCCGTAGTTCCCTTAAAAAAGACGAGGATCTAGTCCTTGTAGCTTGGTTTCCTACACCTGCTCTCTCAATATCTGATTCACTACTACTTAAACCTGTACTGGAGGTTTCGCTCAATGTAATGTTCTTGTCCCTCACATTACTTGTCTTATCATCACTACGAAGTGTGCCATCAAACTTCCTGGCATACGTGTAAACCCTGCCATATCGATAATCTCTTTCATCCCTGGAGAATTTAATGTTTCTTTTCCTGTAGTTCTACCTGGTATTTATCCATTATTTTCTCCAATATCTCATAGTTCTTACTAGTGTTTTCTGGACAATTCAGATTCTCTATTTCTTTTCTAATCTCTTCAATTTCTGTCAATAAAGTTTTTCTTTGATCTTCCGCAAATTCAATCAACATTATCATAAGCTCTTTGGATGTTGCATTGAGTCTCTCCTCCCACCTCTCAGCATTTTTCTCATCTAAATCCTCCACAGCAGGAAATATGTTAATCCTTAACCCTCTAGGTGTTCTCTCCGCATCCAAATATTTCCTCAAGGTCATGGCATCCCACCATTTAGCGGATTCTTTCTTTTGAACCCTTTCTAATCTGACAAACGATTCTCTTAAACTTTTAGTACCCCTTGTAGCCCCATCTGTTTTTGTTAGTACTCCTGAAAACAAATCCTTGGCTAACACCTCCCTTCTATCAAAATGTTTTGCCATATTTGAATAGTTAGCGATATGTCTAAAAATACAATTGAACACCTTAGAGCGCCTAGCTTCTGTTTTGCTAATACAATATACAATTCGGGTAACAGAAATTACTGCCCGGCGCTAAGTATCCCAGTGACTGGTCCCCACCAGTCTTTTTTACAAACATGTAAAAGAACAACAAAGTACTGAGATATCAACAACAGCAACAGTACACAGTACACCTTATTGATAGGTTTAATAAGTAGTATTTATTCTTTCTTCAGATTCATTTTTCATGTAAACACTACATCACATCAGCCTTCAAAACAGCCAACACGTGTTTCGCGCTCCACTGCGCTTCTTCAGGGCTGTCATAAACATAGAATAACAGAAATTAAAATCTAACAATCTACATAATTCATGAACATGATCAATCTATTTAACAACACACTCCACATTTGTGGTAACCATTATTGATACATTTTATTTACAAATTACTGCAGTCTTTTACTTTTTTACTGTGGTCATGCCTACAGTGGGTACTAAAACTTATAACTCTTTCACTCCTATGAACCTAATATATACACAAATTACATCAAATTCCATATTGTTTTGTGGTTGTACTCCTACAACAGCTCTTTTGCCATACAACTCACAGTCTCCATTAAATTCCAATCCCCATCAATTGAGATGTTCTTGAAACCTCAAATTCAATTTTACATGCTCCTGTACAGTTATTTACCTTTATTTTCATGTCTTGTGATCTAAATTTCACTTTCCCATATTTCAAATAAAAAGTCTTGCTTCATCTGTTTATTCTGTGGTAAAAAGCACAGTGATCAACTTCATAAATCTCTTTGTCCTCAGCAAATCCTCTCTAACTCAATACTCTGTAATTGTTTGTTTTTCTCACCTCTTTTGTCCATATTTAGTGATGTTATAATCCAAAAGTCCGCTATAATATTAATTTCCTCTTATCATGAATAAATTATGTCCCCCTTGATACGGGTCTATAAAGTAAAAAAGGCAATCTTTTAGTGGAAAATTTACTCTGTTAAAGCACACATAGAACTGTGCCCTTTTCTATTTAACTAGTTCAGTTTCACCCCTATACTTAAAAAACTCCACACCCTTTAGATGACTCAAGTCCTGGACCTCCCCAGGGACCCACACCCCATTCCTTGCTCCCTCCGCTTACCAAATGTCAGCTAGACGCCTCCGATCCTTCATCTTCCGATCGTGCACTCTAACTGCACTCGATAATCTCTCTGCTTTTATACTCATAGCCACACTCAATTACCTTCACCTGTGTTGGCGCCAAACCTCCGTTAATCAGAGTAAACCACATAATCCCTCTAAACTCGTGCGATAATTTATCCAAATACTTTAAATTCTGCCTCTAAAAACCATTGTTTCAATTTATATCACCAACATTCTAAACTGTCCTTGCTTAAAAATAATTTAACACTTCTCAAAATCATTGTGCAAAAATAATTTATGTTTAGGTTCGAACCCATAACTTCAGCGTTTCCCATTCATAGCACTTTGCCACTATGCTACCTTGCATTCTTCCTCTCCCAATACATTTGTATTCTTATCCCCATAAGACCATTAAGTCACTACTAACTTCCCTCTGCTATACAGCTCATACGGGTCCAAAATAAATTGCCGCGTTTCTCACATCCAATATCCACCTAACCAAGGTGTATACATTTCATGTAGGAATTCACCATACGGTATGTTGTCTATTTGCCTTCTTAGATGTCCAGAACTTGCATGTAATATTGCGTTTGCAGAAGTAGTTTCTCTATGTAGCTTCGATTCAAACTGTCCCTCACGAACATACATTTCTAGGTCTAGAAAAACAATACTCTCTCTACTGTATTCTAAGGTCAATTTAATGTTGTATTCATTATCATTGAGGTATTCATGAAATGATTTTAATTTCTCTTCATCTCCCTTCCAAATCATCTATAAATCTACCCCAATATATATATATTTATGTATAAAGGAATAGTTATATATAGACATACAAGTATTAAAGTATATTTACTTAATTAAATGTAATGTGGTTGTAATGATATATATTCTATAAGTGTAATTTTAGTTTATGCAATATTTTATTTAGAAATAATTTATTCTGTGTTTCTACGTTAGATACATGTTTTTGAATATTTTAAATTGTAGTTTTAGGTGTTTGAAATTAGGTATGTACTGTAATTTGAATATAGTTTTTTTTGTATTCATGACAATATAGTTGTAGTTAATATTGTTATCAATTTTTCTATATTTTGGTGTTGTATATATTTAACATTATGATGATATTTTGTATATCTTTATTTATGTTGTGGATATTAGGATATTTAGGGCAATAGTTTTCGAGCCAATATTTGTATATTTGCCTTTTAAATATAAAATGCCAATATTTTGGTACTCAATATGTTTTTTTACCAATAATTATGTAGTTGGATGTAGTCGATATTGTGTCATAGAACCATGGAACAATTCTGACTTCCGAGGTTGTTATTTCCACTTGTATTCAAATAGTGATATAATGTTTTTATTGAACTTCAATATAGATGTTAACTTCCATTAGTTATTAATTATATTATTAAAATGTATAGCTATATACAGACTGGATTTTCCAAGACAAGATCCAACATAAATTCATGCATAATTTTTATTTTGTATATAAGCTTCTCCAAAAAATGTGCATGGGTGAAAAGAGTGGGAGTCGACCTTGAATTCAAAATAGGGTAAAACTGTTAAGGAAGGAATGTAGTTTTTTTTTTTTACCAATGAATATGGAGCACTGTTATGATGTGGGAGTATGTGAGCAATGTAGGTCTAATGTTAAGGGTTTTCACAGTGAAACACTTATGTAGATTCAAAGATATGAGGGGAAAAAATGGTGTGTGCTTGAGATTGCACCTGCCGTGACCCGGCATACCTCCTCAACCCTCAGAAGTCGGAATCTAATGCTGCTGCAGTTGCAAATACAGAGCTCACGATGATCACTGCATGCTTACCGCCTATCACAGGCTTTCTTCCATCCCAGATTTCCACTTTGAGGACTGTCACCACTATGGTCTCACCAAAGGCAAGCCCAGACTGGTAAAGGCTGAATCTGTGAGTGGCTCCAGGAGGTTATGTTGGGACGTCGGACAGCTGTACCGGTGGTTCATGATGCAGCCTAAAACGAAGCAATAAACCAAGACTTTGTTAATCGGGAAACTAGTAATTAACTTCCTTGCAACAAAATCCAGCTCTTTTCTTGAAGCCCCATGATACGTTTAGAGGTGGCTCAGGTCTTGAGCTGCATCATGGATGCCATGCGGGAGGAATCGCGCCTGGCTCACCTGCTTCATGACTCAGCTCCTCCTGTGGTGATCCCGGACAATCAGCACACCATTGAGGGTGAGGCTGCATATGGTAACAGAGGTGTTTATGGTATTTTAAAGACTGAGATGTCTGTGACTACATCTAATTGTGAAACGGATGATATATGTGTTGCAACTGCTTCCATCGGCTCTATGCTAAAAATCCTCCTACTCTTTCTATAAAGAATGTCTGTGTTGCTGATTTGCTGTCTGGAGCCACTGAAGTAAAATGGCAACACTAATACAAGGTTCTCAAATTGCTTTTAAGAATGCAACTTTAGAGAGCAGTGCTCATAAAATAGGGACAGATTCTGAGACTGAAAGCAAAGCCAACAGTGTGGAAGATTCAGGGAATGAGAGCCGAGTGGTCAACTATATGGGAAGCTCTAATTCTGTGTACTGTCTAGCTACTCAATTCTACCGAACACAAGCACCTGAACCCAGCACAAAAGTTAGGGGTGGTCGTCCAAAAGACACAGTGATTGAACAATTGACTATTATAACACCCTGGGAGAAAGGAGACAACAAACTGAATAATATCTATTTTTTAAAATAGGGGTACATAGAATGGAGCTCTTAAAGCTGTAGCTTTAACTAAGGGGGGGGCACAGTAGCATCTAAGGGCAATACAATTCATGAGTCCTATAATTTACAGGCAGTTAAAAATTCAAATTATGCTACAAACTCGGACAAGCTTCTGTTGGTGTAGACATGGAAAATGACATGCCTTTGCACAGCTCCCTAACTACCAGAAACACTGAGAACTCTGAGAATGCTATTTCATCACAGATATATGATAATGAATACTGCACTACTAAAACGCAGAACAGTAATTTAGAACCCTTTATAGCCTATATGTTTAAACTAATTCAGACACATCGGCAAGAAGAACAAGTGACTTACCTTCGATAGCGATATATCTGTAAGAGACATATATTAGTTAAAGATTCCTTACCTTAGAATTACCCCCAGGGGTCAGACTGGATCCGGAGAATTTTTTCTCAGCAGTACCCCTGTGCATCGGTAGGTGGCATCGGTCGAATCCACGTTCGTCGTCGGCGTCATGATCGCCGGATGACGTCGCAGTATTTACTTAGACTCCGCCCCTGCGCGCTGACGTCAGTTATTTTACACAACATTCCACGCCAGAAGCGCAGAGCCATGCAAGACATTGACCACTGGTGCACAAAACTAGGGCCCTGAAGAGGAGTCCCTTACTCTAGAAGTCAGTTCGCAGAACGGGGAGGATGGGTGGGGCAGTAAGGAATCTATAACTAATATATGTCTCTTACAGATATATTGTTACCGAAGCTAAGTAACTTGTTCATCTGAAAGAGACTATTAGTTATAGATTCCTTACCTTAGAATAGATACCCCAGCAATACCAACACCGGAGGTGAGTCTGCAAACTAACTAAACACCAGAAAGTCCTGGAGAACTGAACGGCCAAAGAAGCCGTCTCTCCGGACTTGACTATCCAGCCAGTAATGTTTAGTGAGCGTGTGCAGTGATACCCATGTGGCTGCCTGGCAGATATCACCGAGGGGGACTCCACGTCCCAAAGCAGCAGTGGCTGCAGTCGCCCTGGTGGAATGGACGCACATCCTACCGGAGGCTCCTTTTTCACCAAGGAGTAACAGATCTTAATGCAAAGGACGACCCATCGAGAGATGGTCCGTTTCTGAATGGCCCGACCTTTCTTTCATAGCCAACAAAGAGTTGATTGTCCACCCGGAATTGTTTTGTGCGATCCAGATAAAATGATAACGCATTATCAGAAGGATGTGGGGCGGGAAGAAGGAGGGCAAAGTGATGGTCTGTCCTATGTGGAAAGAGGTAACCACTTTGGGAAGAAAAGAAGGTCTAGTTCGAAGGACAACCTTGTCCGGATGGACAGCAAGGAGAGGAGGTTTAGAAGATAGGTCCTGAAGCTCACTCACCCTGCGAGCAGAGGTGATGGCAACAAGAAAAGCAGTCTTTAAAGTCAAGAGCCTGAGAGGACAATTATGTAGTGGCTCGAAAGGAGAACACATAAGGTAAGGTAAGACCAAATTCAAGACCCACTCGGGCATTACGAAAGGAATAGGAGGAAATAGGTGAGTAATGCCCTTAAGAAACCTACTTACAATAATGCACTTGAAAAGAGAAGGCTGATCAGGAAGGCAAAGAAAGGACGAAATGGCCGAATGATTGCCTTTAAGGGTGCCCAGAGCAGAGTCCTGCTGGGCCAAAGATAGACTGAAGAGGAGAACCTCTGAAAGAGGGGCAGAAAGGGGATCCGCAGCCTTTGCTGTGCACCATGCCACAAATTTGTTCCATCTACAGGCGTATACCGTTTTAGTGGAGGGACGCCTGGCTGCCAAGATGACATTACAGACTTCGGAAGGGAGGTCAAAAGCTGTCAACTGTCGCCGCTCAATGTCCACGCAAGGAGGTGGAGACTGGACAGGTTCGGGTGAAGGACCGTCCCCTGCGACAGAAGATCCTCCCGAAGAGGCAGTGTGATCGGAGGATCGATGGCCATGTTGAAGAGTTCGGGATACCAGACTCTTCATGCCCAGTCCGGAGCCGCAAGAATGACATGGGCTCAGTCGCGCTTGATCTTCTTCAGCACTCTGGGCAGAAGTGGTATAGGCTGAAAGGCGTATAGAAGACCGCAATACTACTTGCGACGAAAAGCGCTGCCGAGTGATTGCCGCCTTGGAAATTCCAACGCGCAGAACTGCTAACATTGCGCGTTCTCTTCGGTGGCGAACAGATCTAACCAAGGCTCTCCCCACTGCTGAAAGAGACGTTGCACCACCTGCCGAGTGAAGACGCCATTCGTGATCCATCATGCACCAGTGGCTGAGTTCGTTCGCCCTGGCATTCAGAGAACCTGCCAGGTGTTGAACCACCAGGGACATGCCCTGATGTTCCAGCCACATCCAAAGGCGAAGAGGCTCCTGGCATAGGGTCCACGACCCCACCCCGCCCTGTTTGTTGCAGTACCACATGGCGGTGGTGTTGTCTGTGAACACCTGTACTACCCTTCCTCTGACAGAAGGAAAGAATGCCTTCAGTGCAAGACGAATCACCCGGAGCTCCAGAAGGTTGATGTGGAGCCCGGACTCCGCCGGAGACCAGAGGCCTCTGATCACTGCCTCTCCCATGTGTGGCCGCCCCATCCCAGGAGTGACGCATCTGTCACCACTGTGAACTGTGGTTGGGGAAGGGAGAGGGTTCTGCCGTTGACCCAATCCTAGTTCGTTAGCCACCACTGCAATTGGTGTGTAGTGCCCTCCGAGATCTGGGCTCAATCGGAACGATTCCCCTGATGCTGCGCCCACTGGAACTTCTGGTCCCACTGCAAAGCCCGCACATGTCACCTGGCATGATCCACCAGCAGGATGCAGGAGGCCATGAGGCCCAGCAGCCTCAGGGTCATTCTCACCGAAATCCGGGATAGAGGCTGAAACATCGGTATCATAGCCCGAATATCCCGGACTCGCTGCTCGGGAGGATAGGCCCGAAACTGAGCTGTGTTCAAAACCGCTCCAATGAAAAGGAGCTTCTGAGAGGGAATCAGGTGTGACTTCGGCACGTCGATAGTGAACCCCAGCGAGTGCAGGAGGTCCGCCGTAGTCTGGAGGTGGGAGACGACAGCCTGGGGCGAGCTCACCTTCAACAGCCAGTTGTCCAGATAGGGGAAGACTGGAACCCCTGATCTGTGCAGATGAGCTGCAACCACCACCATCACTTTTGTGAACACCCGAGGGGTGCTAGTAAGGCCAAAGGGGAGTACGGTAAACTGAAAATGCTCGTGGCCTACCGTGAACCGTAGGTAACGCCTGTGGGCTGGCAGGACGGGGATGTAGAAGTAAGCATCCTGCAAGTCTAACGCTACCATCCAGTCTCTAGGGTAGAGGGCAGACAGGACCTGAGCTAATGTCAACATTTTGAACTTCTACTTCCTGAGGAAGTGGTTGACGTCCCTGAGATCCAAGATAGGACGCAGGCCTTTGTCCTTCTTGGGTACAAGGAAGTAGTGGGAATAACAACCACGACCTACTTCTGGCACAGGGACTCGCTCGATAGCTCCCTTGGCCAAGAGAGCCATAACTTCCTGACGGAGAAGGGCCAGGTGAGCCTCCGACATGCGATGGAATGCTGGTGGCATGGAGGGAGGGTTAGTCTCAAAGGGGAGGGAGTAGCCCCTTCGGTCTATTTGCAAAACCCACCTGTCCGACGTGATGTTGTGCCAGTGGGGGAGGTGATGGCAAATCCTGCCGCCCTCTGGCAACTGGCGGCCCTGAAAGGTCAGACTAGGAAGGTTTGGAGGCAGCTGTAGGGAGGGCATTGGTGGACTGGCCCGCCCCCTCGCCCCCGGACCCACGACGCTGGGTCCCATGTCCCCGGCTTCGCAGAGGCTGGGTGGCTTGTGCGGCCCTGTGGCCCTGGGTGGAACTTGGTGGGGCACCCCTTCCGTGGCCACGAAAGGGGTGAAAGGCAGACTGCATGGGGCGAGAAGTCGCTGCAAGGCCCAAGGACCTGGCCTTAGCTCTAGAGTCCTTGAAGCGCTCAAGCACGTTGTCTGCCTTGTCGCCAAACAGGAGACAGCCATCAAAGGGCATGTCCAAAAGGGTAGATTGGACATCACCAGAGAAGCCAGAGGTTCTCAGCCACGCATAGCGTCTCAGGGCTACTGACATGGAAATTGTCCTACCAAGCGAGTCAGCAGTATCCAGTCCACACCAGATGATGAACTTTGCTGCGTCTTGGCCCTCATCAACAGCACGGGAGAGCACGACCCGGGCCTCCTCCGTGCACTGTGGCAGCACTTGCGCAACCGTGTCCCACACTAAATGAGTGTAACGGCACAAGAGACGTGCTGTGTTCACCGACCGCAGTCCTAAGCTGGCGGAAGAAAACATCTTCTTCCCAAGATGGTCCAGCCTCTTGGATTCCCTATCTTGAGGAGCTGTAGGGAAAGCGCTTCCTTTCAAAGATGAGGCTTGGACCACCAAGCTCTTGGGGGTAGGGTGTTGGGAGAGGAAAAGTGGGTCGCCCAGTGCTGGGCAGTGGCGTCGGGCAATCATCCTATCCACAGGAGCCCCTGTGCTGGGCTTGGACCAGGAGCCCAGAAGGACGTCAGTGAGGGCCTCATTGAAAGGCAGCAAGGGCTCCGAAGAGGCTGCTGCCAGCTGAAGCACCTCAGTCAGGAGGTTAGTCCTGACCGCCACCGTAGGAAGCTCAAGGCCCAAGGCCTCAGCCGCCCTACGCAACACCACAGTGTAGGAAGCTCCCTCCTCCGTAGCCACGGTAGAGGGAGAAAGCATACCAAGGTCTGGGGAAGTATCCAGACCACTGGCATCACCCAACTCCTCTCTCCAGTCCGGCTCTTCAAGCTGGTCTGCCAGAGGGTCCACAGACCCCTCACAGTCTTCCTCACCCTCCTCTGGCCGCCACTCAGGGTGATAAGAAACGCCAGGGAAGAACAGCTGTACAAAAGTACCCTCTGGCACCCGTATCGGCATCGATCTATGCCGGTCCGGCTCCGTGTCCAAGTCGAGGGGGAGGCCTGGGTCAACGCCGGCGGAGGCGTCGTCAGAGGGATCGGCACCGGGGAAGGTACCGTGAGGTCGACCGGCACCGATTCAGATCCAGGCCTGGATCCTTGGGAGCCCTGTGGCGCCGAGGCCAGAGTTGCCGGCATCGAAGGCCTAGAGCACCCAGCCGAGTCCGTGGGGCCCGAAGGCGCGCCGGCGGAGTCGGGCTGCCCAAAGATGGAATGGAGGGCTTCATAAAAGGCATGAAGCTGGGCAGGGGATGCTCCGGCTCCCGTGAAGGGAGGGAAGCTCGGAGCCATCCCAGCAGGCTCCGGGGGCGGAGCCGGAAGACGACGACCCTCCGCGTCCCGCATCGCGTTGGTCGATGGACGGGGAGAAGTCGAAGAGCGACGATGCTTCTTCGCCTTCTTCTTGTGCTTCGACTTACCCGATGACGAAGACTTCGATGAGGAATGATGGTGGTGGCTCTGCCGACTGGTCCCGCGACCTTCCTTTTGACCGATACCTCGAGCTGCGCGGAGCCGACTGCCGGGCCTCCAGAAGCTTTCTGGACTGCTCCAGCAAAGACTTTGGGTTCATGGCCCGACAGTCGGAGCATGACTTCGGGTCATGGTTGCGCTCCAAGCACCAGAGGCACACGAGGTGCGGATCCGTGACAGGAGGAATCTATAACTAATAGTCTCTTTCAGATACATCCACTCATTATGCTGAAGTCAAGGTCGATAATATCTTAACACAAAAGTCTCTGGCTGAAGTTGCATGCAATATCTGCAGGTTGGTGGCTCAAATAGAACAGCGAGAAAAGAGGACTGCTGATATTGAAGAGGCAACCACTCGTGTAACAGAAGTAGTGAGTGGACACACTGATCAAATGCAAATGCAAATGCAAAGGTTGCAACATAAGCTCAAGGATATGGAGAACCATCAGTGACTGAATAATCTAAGAATAATATGGATTCCAGTAGCGCTTGAAGGGGGAGAGCGCAGTAAATTCATAGACTATTCCAGCAAACTTTCCCTGAGTTTGCTGATTGGGATCTGGAAAGTCAAATTCAGCATGCTCATCCTATCACATTGTGATTAGACCACAAAGTTTCTTGAACTATTAATAGATAACATCCCTTTTTGAGTTTTTATAGGGAACTTTCTGCTACTTCAGACTATCTACTAAAACGTGTGCCCATCTGCACCTTTGATAGTTGGCTCAATCTCCTTTTTTGTACGTTCAGACTTCTGTCAATTCATTATACAACCGGGATAGCGATTATGTCACATGATCTGTTGAAAAAAGCTGATGCTCAGGTCTGTCTGCAAGACACGGCTCATCTAAAAATGTTAAGAGATGACAAATTTAATTTTGTTATTCTTACGGGGATGCAGCCGCTATGAAGCAATGGAAGCAGCTGAAGGATATACCGGGAGATACCCTGCTGCCTGCTGCTGCTTTTGGACTCAAAGTCTCACAAACGCTCGAGCCCAGGAAAGAAGGGGCAGCTGCAGGCTTGAAAGGCGCCTGCCACCTCCCGTAGCACAGGATATACCAGTAGATACCCTGCTGCCCTATTGCTGTTTTGGGACTCGAAGTCCCACAAATGCTCGAGCCCAGGTGGCAGGGTCGCTGCAAACTTCCCACGCCATATGCCTTGGAAAGTGTCTGCCAGCTCCTTCTGTGCGGCATATACTGGGAGATACTCTGCTGCCCTGTTACTGCTTCGGGACTCGAAGTCCCACAAGCGCTTGAGCCCAGGAAAGGAGGGGCAGCTGCAGGCTTCCTGCGCCACATGCCTTAAAAAGTAGGACCCGCGAAGGCATGCTCGAGCAAAGCCCGGGTCCAAGGGCGGGTCCGTCCTGCGCCCGTCAGCACTAATGTGAGCCAGGACAGGGCCACCCCGTTGGCTCTGCGACTGGGTGCTCCACCAACAAGTTCACTTCATGTCAGGTACTGTAATTACATTTACATGTGAGGACGCTCGAGTCTCCTGCTGCTGCCTGTAATGATATTTTGCACATTTGTATAGTAGCTGGGACAGATCCTTATTTCTTGGCTTCAGCCTATTGTGTGACAATACCTAATGCCCATTGCCCCTGTTCCTTACCCGTTTTGCTTCTTTGCATGTCCGCATATTTGTCGGGGTGGGATCTCGTCCCTCAGTCTTGACTTCCCAAGTATTTGCACATCTGCTGGGGTGGGACCTCGTCCCCAAGCCTAAACTCCCTGTGTGTTTGCACATTTGCTGGGTTGGGACCTTGTCCCCAGCCCTGACTTCTTGCATGCTTGAACATCTGCTGTGGTGGGGCCTGAGGTCTGTGGCATTGTTTGCCGGGGACTCCAGCCCCCAGGAACCATCGTACCAGGAGGCATCAGCACCTACCACGTGGCTGTTATTGCCTGACTGCGGTTGGGCTGTGCCAGCTTCCTCCTTTCTCTCTGGGCTTTGTAACTATTTCCCTGCATTAGGATGGTGTTAGAACTGGGGGTCTCTAGTTGGCAATGGTATACACCTTTGACCAAATAGGGACCCTTGCTTCTAGTCAGGGTAAGGGGGATACACTACTAAAATAACCCCTGCTCACCCCCTTGGTAGCTTGGCACGAGCAGACAGGCTTATCTCAGAGGCAGTGTGTTAAGCATTTGTGAACACATACAGTAATACAGTGAAAACACTACAGATGGACACTACACAGGTTTTATAAAAATAAGTATTCTTTATATAGACTTAACACAAGACCACAAACGACAAAAATCCACAATACTGTACTCAAAATAGACTTAAAGATGGTAGAAGTAACTTAGTTCAAGTTGATGGTAAATGCGACACGTTTCTCTCAAAAGTACCTGGGATGCGTAAAGTAAAACAAACAAAGGGTCCGCAGGGAGGACGATGCAGCGAGCAAGCGCATCGATGCGGTGCAACGATCCGGTGCGATGCGATGAAAGTGCGCCCTTGAGGCGATGCGACGGTGTGAAGACGATGCATGCACGCCCGACGGCCGTGCGGCGAACTCTGTATCTTTGGAGCCGCGACAGGCCCTGCGACACGCTTTTCCGGTGATGCAACGGCAGACAGCTGCGACGGCGACAGGCTTCTCGGGGATGCGACGGCGACCCTTGACCTGGTGACACGTTTCCCTGTTGATGCGACGGCAGGCAGTTGCGAAAGCGACACGCTTCTCCGGTGATGCGACAGCAGGCAGCTGCGACGAAGGCACGCTTCTCTGGTGATGCGGCGGCAGCCTCTGCGGTGGCGACACGCTTCTCCTGCGATGCGACGGCAGCAGCATCGTCAGCGACACGCTTCTTCTCGTTGCGTCGCGCTTCCAGCTCCCAGAGACACGCAGGCTTCTGCAGAGAGAATGCCCAGCAAGGGAATTCAGGAGGGAGCTGGTGGTGAAGTCTTGTAGCCCTGAGACTTCAGCAGGAGGCAAGCTCTAGTTCAAGCCCTTGGAGTAAAATTCTGCAAGATGATGAAAGTTCTTTAAAAGTTCCTTCTCCTCTCCTTGGCACTGAAGACACCACAGTAGGCCAACCCAGCAACACAGCACACTGGCAGGGGGGCTGTCCAACTCCCTCAGCTTCCTTTGGTTCTTATCCTTGGCAGAGGCTCGTCTTGTTGTTCCAGAAGTGATCTAAAGTTCTGGGGTCAGGGCCCCAATATTTATACCCCTAAATCTTTTGTCCTCTGAGGGCAGAGGGGCCTTTACTTGGTCCAAACCAGTTCTGTGCAGTCCTGGAGCACTTTGTTTACAGGACTCCTTCTTTCCTTTGATAGTGGGCCAGGGACATCAGACGCACCACAGGAGGTAGAGCCAGCATTGTGGAAGGCAGGCACAGCCCTATTCAGACCCAGGTGCAACTCCTCCCACCACTCTACATGCAGATAGGTCTATTCAGCCCTGTGCTGACTCACCCTGTCTCCTGGAATCCCTCCCAGCCCCTGTCACTCACAAACCAGACAAGGAATACACAACCTAGCAGAGGCAGGCTTGGACAGTTAGGCAAGATAATTCCTACTTTCAAAAAGTGGTATTTTCAAACACAGAATGTTAAAACCAACTTTACTAAAAGATGTATTTTATCATTCTGAGTTCAGGCATACTAAATTCGTTTTTCTACCATGTTCCCTGGGTCAGTTAGGATTATAAGATGTTATAATCAAACTGCCCATTCTGGCCTATGGGGACAGGTAGCCTTGCAATAGTGAAAAACGAAATTGGCTGTAATTCACTATCAGGACATGCTACACACACCAGGTCATGTCCTACCTTTTACATACAATGCACCCTGCCCTTTGGCCTACCTTAGGGGTGACTGATATGCAGAAAAGGGAAGGTTTAGGGACTGGCAAGTGGGTGCACTGGCCAAGTCGACATGGCAGTCACAGACTGCACACAGGCTCTGCAATGGCAGGCCTGAGACACACTTTACAAGCTGCTTCTGTGGGTGGCACAACCAGTGCTGCAAGCCCACCAGCAGCATTTGATTTACAGGCCCTGGGCACACCTGGTGCACTATACTAGGGTCTGACAAGTAAATCAAATGATCCAATCATGGAGTCACTAATCAATACATCAATTTACCATAGGGAGCACTTGCACTGTGGCACTGAATAGCAGTGGCACAGTGCCCAAAGCATCTAAACCAGCAAAACATCAAAAACAGAGGAGGCAATCAGAAACAAGTGGAAGGGAGACTCACGCCAATGGTACCAGGTCTAACACATGTCCCCTCCAGCTGAAATGTGGGGAGAACTACCCTTCCCCTTGGGAGTTCTCATCACTAAGGCGGAAAAATCTGGACAGACCATCAGCATTGGCGCGTTCTGTACCAGGGCGGTGTTCCACCGTAAAGTCCATCCCCTGTAGGGAAATGGACCACCTCAACAACTTTGGGTTCTCACCCCTCATCTGCATCAGCCATCTGAGGGGCCTGTGGTCTGTCTGAACCCGGAAGTGAGTCCCAAACAGGTATGGTCTCAACTTCTTCAGTGCCCAGACCACAGCAAATGCCTCACGCTCAATTGCACTCCACCTCTGTTCCCGTGGAAGTAACCTCCTACTGATGAAGGCTATAGGTTGGTCTAGGCCCTCTTCATTAATCTGTGATAGAACAGCCCCCACACCATGCTCTGAAGCATCTGTTTGAACAATGAATTCCTTTGAGAAGTTGGGCGCCTGAAGCACGGGTGCTGTGCACATGGCAGTCTTCAGGGCGTCAAAAGCCTTCTGACAGGTGTCAGTCCAGTTCACTTTCTTGGGCTGCTTCCTCGAAGTCAGCTCAGTCAAGGGTGCAACAATGTTGCCATACCCCTTGACAAACCTCCTGTAGTACCCCGTGAGTCCTAAAAAGGCTCTCACCTGTGTCTGAGTCTTAGGGGTTCCCATGCCAGGATGGTATCAATCTTGGGTTGTAGGGGCGCCACCTGGCCGCTCCCCACCTGGTGCCCCAAGTACACCACGGAACCCTGCCCGATCTGGCACTTACTCGCCTTGATCGTGAGGACTGCATTTCGCAGTGCCATCAACACTTCCCAGAGGTGGCGCACATGTTCTTCCCAACTGGCGCTGAACACTGCAATGTCATCCAGGTAGGCGGCACTGAAATCCTCCAGTCCAGCCAACACCTGGTTGACCAACCTCTGAAAGGTGGCAGGGGCATTCTTCATCCCAAAGGGCATAACCCAGAATTGGTAGTGCCCATCTGGTGTGGAGAATGCTGACCTCTCTTTGGCCCCATCAGTTAAGGCGATCTGCCAGTACCCAGACGTCAAATCAAACGTGCTGAGGTACCGTGCAGCCCCTAACCGATCAATGAGCTCATCAGCTCTGGGGATGGGGTGCGCGTCAGTCCTGTTGACTGAATTGAGTCCTCGGTAGTCCACACAGAACTGGAGTTCGGGTGTGGCACCAGGCGCGGCAGCCTTTGGGACCAAGACCACTGGGCTGGCCCAAGGACTGTGAGAGGACTCAATCACCCCTAAGGCAAACATCTTGGAGACTTCCTCCTTGATGTAAGCTCTGACCTTGTCAGTCACTCTGTAAGCCTTGTGCTTCACAGGAGGACTGTCCCCAGTGTCCACATCATGGACGCACCACTCAGTGACACCAGGAATCAGGGAAAACAAATCAGAGAATTGTCCCAACAGTTGGTGACAATCTTGCTGCTGATCAGGGGTCAGTGTGGCAGAGAGGCTGACACCATCCACTGACCCATCTTGCTCTGTTGCAGACAGGAGGTCAGGAAGAGGCTCAGTCTCCTCCTCCATTCCATCATCTGTCGCTAGGAGCATGCCCACTTCGGACCTTTCTAAGTGGGACTTCAGGCGGTTAACATGCAGGACCCGCAAACGGTTCCTTGGAGACCGCAAGTTCACCAGGTAGGTGACATCACTCTTGCGCTCCACCACCTCAAATGGTCCGGTCCACCTGTCCTGGAGCGCACAAGGCTCTACAGGGGCCATGACCCAAACTTTCTGTCCAGGTTGAAGCTCGATCAGAGTGGCATTCTGATTGTACCACCGCTTCATCTCTTCCTGGCTGGCTTCCAGATTCGCCTCAGCGAGTTGCCTGAATCACCTGGTCTGGTTCCTGAAGGCCAGCATGTAACTGTATACATCCTGGGGAGGTTTCCTGGGAGATTGCTCCCAGCCTTCCTTGACCAGACTCAAAGGTCCTCTTACCGGGTGACCATAGAGCAGTTCACAGGGACTGAACCCTAAGGACTTCTGTGGCACCTCACGGTAAGCAAACAGGAGGCATGGCAAGAGGACGTCCCACTTACGCCTCATAGGTTCCTCAAGACCCATTATCATGCCTTTGAGGGTCTGGTTGAATCTCTCAACCAGCCCATTACCTTGGGGGTGGTAAGGAGTGGTGAACTTATAAGTAACACCGCACTCCTGCCACAGTGACTTCATATAGTTGGATATGAAGTTTATACCACGGTCTGACACCACCTCTCTGGGGAACCCCACACGGGAGAAAATCCCCATCAGTGCACGTCCCACCACGGGGGCCGTCACTGTCCTGAGCGGGATGGCTTCCGGGTACCGGGTAGCATGGTCCACCAAGACCAGGATAAACCTGTTGCCCATGGCTGTCTTGGGGTCCAGTGGCCCCACAATGTCAATGCCCACCCGTTCAAAGGGGGTACTGACTACAGGGAAAGGTTGGAGAGGAGCCTTGTGCTTCCTTCCACTTTTCCCACTTGCCTGGCAAGTTTGACAAGTTTTACAATGAGTGTCTGAACTCTTCCGCATCTGGGGCCAATGAAAGTGGGAGACAAGCCTTTCAAAGGTCTTGTTCTGCTCCAGATGTCCAGCTAAAGGTACATCATGAGCCAAACCCAGTAGGAAGGTTCTGAAGCACTGGGGTACCACCAGCACACGGGCTGACCCAGCCTCAGCAACCTTAGGCTCGCTATACAGGAGGTCGTTCTCCCAGTAGATCCAATGTGATCCAGACTGATCACCTGCTGCCTGGGCTGTGGCCTGTTGCCGCAGACCCTCAAGAGAAGGGCACTTCCTATGCTCCTCACAAAATTCCTCCCTGGAGGGGCCTCCTTCCTGCTGCCAATGGGTCAGCTGAGGCAGGTCCCCCAGTTCGGCCACTTGTTCCCCTGTAGGTTCCAGTGCATCCCCCTCAAGGTCTGCCTCCTCCTGGACCGTGGGAACTAGGGGGGCCGGTTTCCCACGCCCCCCACCTCTTCTCTTTAAGGCAGGGGTCTGGGTCATAATTTCAGGCTCCAGAACCGCTTCAACACCCTTACTGGCTGCCATGGACCGAGTGGTCACACACGCCCACTCAGGCAGACCCAACATCTCCAAATGAGACCTTCTCTCCACCTTAGCCCAAGGGGAGCTCTCCAAATCATTTCCCAACAGACAATCAACAGGTATGGCTGGCCTCACAGCTACTTGAAGAGTACCGGAGGACACCCCCCCCACTCAAAGGGAACTTGAGCCACCTCACACTGGCTCTGTGAGTTGTCCACGGCAACTACAGGGAAGAATGCATGGGTGATAACCTGCTCTCTGGACACCAGCCGGCAATTGACAGCTGTCACACTAGCCCCAGTGTCTCTGAGAGCTTCCACCCTATGGCCATTGATGGTCACCGACTGCCTGTACTTTTTAGTGTTATCAGGCAGCTGGGTCTCAGGGACCATCTCAAAGTCTCCTAAAGAGACAAGGGACATCTCTGCGGGACCCCACCCACCTTGGGCATCCATCTCCTCCCCCCCCAGGGCTACACTCGCCATCTGACGGGGTGGTGCACGTGGTGGTGCTTTGGAATCCCTCATGGGACATTGTGCATCATACCAACGGTGGCCCACTTGACCACACGTAAAGCACTTGTAGGGGCCCCTCTGAACAGGTTTACCTGTCGGGGCCTCTTGCTTCTTCTCAGGGGAGGCTGGGAACCCTTCCCTTGGTTCCCTTGGGAATTACTTTGGGGCCCTTTCTGGAACTCCCTCTGTTTACCCTTGTCCCCCCACTCTTCTGCTGGGGACCCTGCCCACCTTTGGCAGAGTCTCCCACATGACCCTTGTGGACCCTGGTACTGACCCAGCGGTCCGCCTCCTCAGCAAGCTTCCTAGGGTTAGTTAACTTGCTATCAATAAGGTGCTGGCGTAGCTCTGGAAAACAATTAGCAGACAAGTGCTCCCATGCAAACAAATCATAGAGCGCTTCAAAAGTATCCACTTTGCTACCCTTCACCCAACCATCCATGGCTCTGCAAAAGAAAGATACATATTCTACCCAAGTGGTTGCCTCCAGCTTCTTGCAACTCCTGAACCTCTGTCTATAGAGTTCTGGGGTCAAACCATACCTTGTCATCAGGGCTTTCTTCATATGGGCATAAGACATCCTATTCTCACTGGGTAGGTCTAACAAAGCATCCCTCCCCTCACTCACAAAGCGGCCCCACAACCCAGCTCCCCAATCCTTCTCAGGGACCCGGTGGGCCAACATTGCTATCTCATAGGCTGCAAACCACTGCCCAATATCTTCATGCTTATGGAAATCTTTGATGACATCCTTGGGGATATATACCCTGCCTTCTGAAGGCACAGATGGTGTGCTGCCACGAGAGGGATTGATCTCTAGACCCTTTGCCTTGATCTCTAACTCCCTCAACATTCTCTCATGCTCTAATCTCATTCTCTCTCTCTCCAAGGCTAACTTGTTAATTTCAAACTCCAGCTTCTTATTCTCTAGGTCCTTTTGACCCTCCATTTTGAGCCTGGCCAGCTCCATTTTATGCCTTCTATTTCTCTCCCTATCCTCCAGCTCTCCTGGGGACAGGTCTTTGGAAGAAACACTGCTGCCTGGCAGGGTAGGTACTTTCTCCCCCCCTGGACCCAGGGGCCCATCTGGCTGCCCTTCTGCCTTCTCCACAGGGTGTTCCACATTTTCAGATGCATTTCTTGCTTCCACCCAGGCCCTCAGCGCCTTGTGGAACTCATCCTTTTTATTGAGGCCTGGAATAGCAACTTTACATTTTCTACAGAAGGCTTTCAGCTGTTTGGCATTATAGGTATCCAACCTCTCTTCCTCAAACTCTGGATCCATAGAGGCAATAGATGCTGGTGGACTCATGGCAATAAGAATTGGCAGTTCTCAGAAAAATAACAGTCCAAGGAGAAAAAAAAATTCTACCAAAAAGGTATGTGGTTGCGCTTGGTCTGCACTCACTAGTAGTGTACACCAATCACTGTATATGAGTCACAAATGCAAGTCCAGAATCCTCACCGCTGACCACCAATGTTAGAACTGGGGTCTCTAGTTGGCAATGGTATACACCTTTGACCAAATAGGGACCCTTGCTTCTAGTCAGGGTAAGGGGATACACTACTAAAATAACCCCTGCTCACCCCCTTGGTAGCTTGGCACGAGCAGACAGGCTCATCTCAGAGGCAGTGTGTTAAGCATTTGTGAACACATACAGTAATACAGTGAAAACACTACAGATGGACACTACACAGGTTTTATAAAAATAAGTATTCTTTATATAGACTTAACACAAGACCACAAATGACAAAAATCCACAATACTGTACTCAAAATAGACTTAAAGATGGTAGAAGTAACTTAGTTCAAGTTGATGCTAAATGCGACACATTTCTCTCAAAAGTACCTGGGATGCGTAATGCAAAACAAACAAAGGATCCGCAGGGAGGACGATGCGGCGAGCAAGGGCCTCGATGCGGTGCGACGATCCGGTGCGATGAAAGTGCGCCCTTGAGGCGATGCGACGGTGTGAAGACAATGCGTGCACGCCCGGCGGCAGTGCGGCGAACTCTGCATCTTTGGAGCCGCGACAGGCCCTGCGACACGCTTCTCCGGTGATGCGACGGCAGACAGCTGCGACGGCGACACGCTTCTCGGGGGATGCGACGGCGACCCTTGCGGTGGCGACACGCTTCCCTGTTGATGCAACGGCAGGCAGTTGCGACGGCGACATGCTTCTCCGGGGATGCGACGGCAGGCAGCTGCGACGAAGGCACGCTTCTCTGGTGATGCGGTGGCGGCCTCTGTGGCGGCGACACGCTTCTCCTGCGATGCGACGGCAGCAGCTTCGTCAGCGACACGCTTCTTCTCGTTGCGTCGCGCTTCCAACTCCCAGCGACACGCAGGCTTCTGCAGACAGAATCCCCAGCAAGGGAATTCAGGAGGGAGCTGGTGGTGAAGTCTTGTAGCCCTGAGACTTCAGCAGGAGGCAAGCTCTAGTTCAAGCCCTTGGAGTAGTATTCTGCAAGATGATGAAAGTTCTTTAAAAGTTCCTTCTCCTCTCCTTGGCACTGAAGACACCACTGTAGGCCAACCCAGCAACACAGCACACTGGCAGGGGGGCAGTCCAACTCCTACAGCTTCCTTTGGTTCTTCTCCTTGGCAGATGCTCGTCTTGTTGTTCCAGAAGTGATCTAAAGTTCTGGGGTCAAGGCCCCAATATTTATACCCCTAAATCCTTTGTCCTCTGAGGGCAGAGGGGCTTTTACCTGGTCCAAACCAGTTCTGTGCAGTCCTGAAGCACTTTGTTTACAGGACTCCTTCTTTCCTTTGACAGTGTGGGCCGGGGACATCAGACGCACCACAGGAGGTGGAGCCAGCATTGTGGAAGGCAGGCACAGCCCTATTCAGACCCAGGTGCAACTCCTCCCACCACTCTACATACAGATAGGTCTATTCAGCCCTGTGCTGACTCACCCTGTCTCCTGGAATCCCTCCCAGCCCTTGTCACTTACAAACCAGACAAGGAATACACAACCTAGCAGAGGCAGGCTTGGACAGTTAGGCAAGAAAATACCTACTTTCTAAAAGTGATATTTTCAAACACAGAATGTTAAAACCAACTTTACTAAAAGATGTATTTTATCATTCTGAGTTCAGGCATACTAAATTCGTTTTTCTACCATGTTCCCTGGGTCAGTTAGGATTATAAGATGTTATAATCAAACTGCCCATTCTGGCCTATGGGGACAGGTAGCCTTGCAATAGTGAAAAACGAAATTGGCTGTAATTCACTATCAGGACATGCTACACACACCAGGGCATGTCCTACCTTTTACATACAATGCACCCTGCCCTTGGGCCTACCTTAGGGGTGACTGATATGCAGAAAAGGGAAGGTTTAGGGACTGGCAAGTGGGTGCACTGGCCAAGTCGACATGGCAGTCACAGACTGCACACAGGCTCTGCAATGGCAGGCCTGAGACACACTTTACAAGCTGCTTCTGTGGGTGGCACAACCAGTGCTGCAAGCCCACCAGCAGCATTTGATTTACAGGCCCTGGGCACACCTGGTGCACTATACTAGGGTCTGACAAGTAAATCAAATGATCCAATCATGGAGTCACTAATCAATACATCAATTTACCATAGGGAGCACTTGCACTGTGGCACTGAATAGCAGTGGCACAGTGCCCAAAGCATCTAAACCAGCAAAACATAAAAAACAGAGGAGGCAATCAGAAAAAAGTGGAAGGGAGACTCACGCCAATGGTACCAGGTCTAACAGATGGGCTAACCTAAAAAACACCTCAATAGACATTGGAAGCTCACAGTCCGGAGTTACCCCCAAGGACCCTGCCTCCAAAGGCCTCTTTAAGTCCTTAATTCTTTCTTAGTTAACAACAGTAGTGGGGGCAATTAACGATTAAATCAGTAGAGTGGAGGAGAAGCTGGATATTCAATCTGCCTCTATGGTGCCTGTAGTTACCCTTGTGGCTTCTCCTCTGACTGGCTCTGATCCCAGGAGCAATGTCGCCACATGGGAGACTGGTGTGTTCCAATCTACCGGGGCTATTGATATAACTGTTATCACAGATGTTCACAAATCAGAGGCCTGGGTACTGACTAGGAATTCTCCAGTGGCTGTGGTCCTCCGGCATCCAATCAAAAAAAAAGGTAAAAAGGTTGATGCAGGTGCCATGCAGATTGGGACTAAAGTTAAGGGCAGACTAGCTCCATAGTCATCCACAAAGGACAATGCTCAGGAACTGTTTGGAGATCATGTCATAAATACTAATCTCAGTGAGCTTCAGTCTTTAATAGAGGCAGCAGTTGGTAAATGTCTAGAAAAACTGTTATCTATTGAGGGCAGTTTAAATAATCTAATACAGTTTTGTAAAGCTAATGTGTCATTGCCAGGACCAGTGTTCGGTCCTATGAGCCACATATCTGAGGGGACTGGGCAGACAGGGATGAAGATTATGAGGGAACCAGTACAGGGTTCCACAGGTGTACATGGTTTATTTAAAGAGGGTATCTCGTTGCCCCCCACTCAGCCATCTTCTGGTCAGGAAACTTTGTCAACTTAGCGTGTGTTGCCTGGTGCTCTAGGTCATTCAAATTCGCTGGCATACTCAAGTTATTAAGGCATCTCATGGGGAGTTAGGAGCCATAAATAGTAAAGATGGTCTAATACCCCCTCGAGTTGTTCTAAATCTCCATGGCGTTTCAGCCCCTTATGTTGTGGTACTCGCTGGGGTAAAATGTAGCACCTCAGCTTTATTATTTTTCAGTCAGTAACCAGGCATGGCAGATTTAGATGGTGATTACGATGACGCCCACGTGGAAACGGGACCGACCGACCTCAGGTTGGCGGTCCCGACTGCCTTATCACGATGCGACCGAACACTGTTCGGTCGCATACTCCCATTCCCCTGTGGGAGCTTTTGTTATTACCATAAACCGGCCGTTACACAAGCTCCCATAGAGGAATGGAAGTCCGTGTTCATCCCTGCACCCTGAGGTGCCTGCCACACGGTGGAGGGATGAACAGGGAGGCACCATGGGTGCCCCCTCGGCCCCCAACCGGAGGCCGCAGAGGCAAGGGGGGCCTGCTAGGGGCCCCATACTCACTCTTCGACAGACTTTCCATGTCGGACAGCCCGACATGGAAAGCCTGCCGGACACTGAGTATCATAATCCAAAGGGCGGAAAGGCCGCCCTTTGGGATTACGACTGGCCGACGGGCTCCTTGAGCCTGTCGGAAGGCAGCCGTAATGACCAGCCAGTTTAATTTCCGACCGACAGCCTCGTAATGCGGCGGTCGGAAATTAAACTGGGATGCAGCCCGGAAAGGCTCCAACCGATGGTCGTAGCCTTTCCGGGCCGCATCATAATAAGGCCCTAAGTGTCAATTTCCTGCACTACTGCAGGACTGGAGTGTTAAGAGCCTAACAGGATCAGAAGTATGTCATCAGCGTATGAAAACAATTTAAATTCTTTATTGCTAACTAAGTCCAACTCCATTTAAGTGGTTATAGAATCTGCATTTTTTAACAAGCTTACAGGAAAGCAAAAGTTGAAAAAATACTATCTTTGGTTTTGCAAAATAGGATTCAGATTAGATGGATAAAATTATCTGGGCTACCATTTAGCAGAAACAACTGAAATATATAAGATCAATCTGTACAATTGATGGCCTTTTCTTCATTTAAGGTGGCCACATTCAATGATTCTTGCAAAGATTTGATAAATGCAATTATTTTGCTCAGGAGTCAAGTGTTGGAACATGCAAAGCTCCCTTTGACAAAATGCATTTGTTCACCCTTCACTAAAGTGTAAATGTTTTTCAAGGAGAACTACTAAAATCTTTGTATACATTTTACAGTCCATATCAGAAAGTTATGAGGATAATGCAGGGGATCAAAAACTCTTTAGCTTTTTTGGGGGTGTTAGCTGTAATATAGCTTCAGCAAAGTTGCTTTAGTTTTTGAATAAAAAGGAGTCATCATGATGTTATTGATGGATAAGTAAAATTCCATCAAGACCTGGGATTTACCTTTATTCATGGTGTTCATGATTGATGAAATCCCCTTTTCAGTAGATTTTGTCTGGGCTATGGTTGCTTTTAAAGTATTCCATGTACCTTTTGTTGATGTGTCATTTAGGTAATTAATTGTAAAGACGTTTCAGTGAATTTATTACGGTAATTAGAAAAGTCAGAGTGACATAGCAGGACTATGGTGAAGCATCAGTAGAATGAACGAGTGGGATAGTGTCTAGTAACCACGAAGATGGATACTCGGATCTGATCCATAATTGTGATGATCCAATGTTGTCATCTATAATAGCAGTGAGCAGATTCCTTTGCACAAAGATGAATTTATGTAGGGGATATTAAAACTGAATTGCTGTATTCTGGGTTGGCTAAACTCCAATGATCAAATAAAGCATGATTTTCAAGGTGCTGGAAAAACCCTACTGGCTTTTCGATGGGATGTAGAGTCACAGCGATTTCTTTTCCACTTTGAATCATTATAGGTGTTACAGTTGCCCTAGCATATCAAATTCTCTTGATGAAATTTAATATTCATTTCACTAATTTCCTCCCATAAATTAGGATAATTGCACGTTAGAGCATAGATGGTGAGAAGGGTGTATTGACATTCCACGATCTGGTCTGTTGCCTTATTCCAACATCCACCTCATACTTTTAGGATAAAATGAGGAAAGGATCAAAATATTTGTGTCCTGATGGTCATTGTCCATTTTTCTAAAAATGTTGGTTGTTGATAATAGTGCATTGGCAGCCCATTCGGTTATCTTTTTGGTAGAACCTTCATCATTAGAGTGTCTTTCCTGTATAAAGCAATGTTAAACCTATTTTTTAAATATGAGTTAATATTTTCAGCCTCATTATTGAATGATTGATTACCTTACAGTGCCAGGATATCCTTTTGATGCTTATAATAAAATACTGAAGTTTCAGCCTCCTCTCGTTTTGCTGTTTGCAGGTAATTGCAGTTGAACAAATTACCATGGAATGAGTTGTAGATTTTATTTTGCCTTATGGAGGTGTCTCTTATAAAGTAATTCATCAGTGTCACTTCTAGCATGATGTATGCTGCTGAGTGGAACCAAATAAACATAGTGAAATGGACTGTTAACACACAGTCACAAGCAAGGGGTGTTTGAAGAGTATTTAATCTGTCTTAGCCATTTTCCCTTTCAGTGCTTTTCACAACTATCCAGTTATTGCACAACACACATGAGATCCCAGTGAGCAAGCACTTTAGGAACAGAGGGCAGGAAATGGGCTGATAACCTCATTTGTTATGGGGGAATTATTTCAAATTGTGTTCCGATACTTCCATTTGGTCAGTCAAATTAAGAAGGGCTGAGTGGAGAGATCTCCCGGGGATGTAACTAAGAAACATATCCTTGATTCCTACTGGACAGGTCTGAAAGAGCGCCTTGTGGACTAAGCAGATGCCCTTGAACATAATCTGTTTACTTACAGGGATCCAGTGAAGGTCATGTAATCCCTTGGACGTAGACTCCCGTTTTGGAATGTCCAAGATGAGCTTGGCCAGCGCATTCTACACTAACTGAAATTTGGCTTAAGTGCTCTTATTGGTTTCCAGATATAGGGCCTTACAGTAGTCAATTCTAGACATGACGGGTGCCACGGTCACTTGTTGATGTGCTGAAAGGGAGATAAAGGGAATAAATGTCTCAGCATTTTAATAAGCCAGAAACACGTAAACATGGCGCGTTTGACCTGAAGATCTAATGAGAGCTTACAGTCCAGCATCACCCCTAGGGTCTTAGCCCTCTCAGTGGGTATAGGTTTAGTCACCAGAGTCTCAGGCCGCCAATTATTATTCCAAACAGAGGTTTGTGCTCCACAGAGCAATACCTCTGACTTTTCCCATTTGAGCTTCAGGTAGTTCTTCCCCATCCACCCAGCTACTGCTGTCATGCAGTGATTGAAATTGGCTGCAGTAGTGTAAAATCCCATAAAATGATGCAATAAATCCAGATGGAGTTTTGCAGTGGAATATGTCCCAGGAAAAGTTAATGTTACAGCTGATTGTCTGTCCAGACTCCCCTGTGATGCGACTGAAATGTGTGACGATGAGGAGGTTGTTGCTAATATTTGTGAAATAGTGTCCGGGAAATTTAGTTCTATTTCAGAAGATATGTGGAAGAGTGCCATGTGTGGTGATGATGTGTTACGTAAAGTCTTTGATTACACCACAAGAGGTTGGCCCTCCAAAGCTGAAATCTCAGCTGAAGTATTTCCTTTTTGGAAAATCTCTAGTGAACTTGTTATCGAAGGAGATCTCTTTTTCAGGCAAGGGAAATGCATTCCACCTTTGTCACTTCGTGATCATATTTTATCTGTAGCTCACGAAAGTCATTTGGGAATGTTGTCCATGAAGAGATTAGTCAGATCTGTGTTTTGGTGGCCTGGTTTAGACAGATTTGTAGACAGGATTGTGAGGGAATGCCCCGAGTGCATGAATAGTGAGAAAATGTTGAAATGTGATCCTGCTCCCCTTGTTCCTGTTGAATGGCCTGAGTTTCCATGGCAAAAGATCGGTTTTGACATTGCCGGTCCTTTCAATTTCTTGCCTCTAGACTGCAGATTTACCTTGGTGATGGTTGATTACCACTCGAAATGGCCCGAGGTCAAATTAGTACCACATACAAATTCTGAGAGTGTCATTGGGTTCTTCAAGGAAGTTTTTGCCTGCGAAGGTTACCCAGAAGTCCTTATCACCAACAATGGTGTACAGATGAAGTCTCGTGAGATGGCTGACTTCCTTGCTTTTTTAAATATTCGTCATGTCACCACAGCCTTGTACGAACCTCAAAGTAATGGCCAAGTAGAGAGATACAATAGAGTTATTAAACAAGACATTCTGTGGGCACGTAATTTTGGGGTCAGTGGAAAGACAAGTTGAGAGAGAAGTTATGGCTATACCGTATAACTCCACATTCCTCTACTGAAGTCTCTCCTTTCCAATTACTTAAAGGGAGGGAGCCAGTCTCCAAATTGTGCCCATGGTGGTTTAAAAAACTGTAAATACCCATACCCATAGTTCTATGGTCAACAAAGAGGATGTGGCCCTTAAGGTGAAAGAAAAGCAAGTAAAAAGTAAACATTATTTTGATCTTCGCATGAAAGTGAAACAGCTGCGGTTTGTTGTTGGAGATTGGGTCAGGATACGTAAACCAGGTATTTTACTTAAAGGTGAAATGAAATTTGGTAGACCCATCAAAATTGTCAAGATCAATCGCAACAGCATTGTCACCCAAGATGGCAAGGTTTGGAATGTCAAAAGAGTGGCCAAATATGTAAGTGTTCCTTCTTGAATTTTCCTAAGGGGGGAAATGTGTTACATTACATGTATTTTCCCTGTCTCCCCCTTTAGTCCTTTCCCTTTAATTCCCTTGTATACTTTTAATTCTGGCACCTGCCATGCGGTTGCTAATCCATTGTGCTTTGCACGCGTGGGTTCGGATCCCATCCTCGTCGCCAGTGTAAAATGCAGTAAAATGATGCAATCAATCCAGGTGGAGTTTGAAGAAGTTTAATCCACAAGGCACAGTACTGTTCAGTGTACAGGCAGGAACAGAATGAATTGAATTCCAGTTCTAAGTGGAATCACTGTCAACCGCATGGCAGGTGCCAGAATTAAAAGTATACATGGGAATTAAAGGGAAAGGACTAAAGGGAGAGACAGGGAAAATACATGTAATGTAACACATATCTACAGTGTCTTTCAAAATGAACACGATGAGCTGGGTATCATTGGAGTAAGACACCACCTGTGGCCCAAATGAATTAATAATCTTGCCAAGGGGGACATGTACAGGTTAAAAAGATTAGGGCTTAATGATGAGCTCTGCAGCACCCCACTCGGCAGAGAAAAAGGGTCTGATAGATGATGGTTCACTGCAACCCTCTGGGATCTATCCTTGAAGAAAGAGGACAGTAGTTTCAGCGCTCTGCCTGGGACGCCAAGTTCCTGCAAGCGATCAATCAGCAGGGATGGGGAGATGTTGTCAAAGGCCGCAGGCAGGTCCAACAGGATCAGCACCGCTCCTTGTCTCCCATCCACAAGCTGCCTAACACTGTCCGTAGCCACAACCAAATCAGTTTCGGTTCCGTGATCTTTCCAGAATCCGCACTGTGACACATACAACCAGTTCTGCTCTTCCCCATAGGCCATCAAGTGGTTGTTAAGATGTTTTTCCAAGATCTTAGCAGGAAATGGTAGGCGAGAGATGGGTCGGACGTTTTTAAGGTTGTTGGGGTCCAGGTTGATTTCTTGAGAAGAGGCTTCACTACTGCCCCTTCCACAGCCGAGGGTATTATTATTAAAACTTATAAAGCGGTTGGTTACTCCAACGGAGTGTCCCCGCACTACGACATCGCAGCCTAACAGCAGAGCCCTACCCCCCCCTCCCCCAGAAAACCCCAGATCCCAGCAAAGATAATCTATTCGCAGCCACCACGCTTAACACCAGTCCCCTGGTGATGACTGAAAGAACCAGGTCTTAAGTTTTCTGCGAAACATCGCTTCAGAAGGATGCATCCTCAAGTCCAAAGGCAGCTTGTTCCAAGCTTTAGCTGCTAGGAAGCTAAAGGATCTGCCTCCCAAACGTACTTTTTGAACTTTTGGCACCACCAGCTTAGCAGTTCCCACAGACCTAAGATTCCGGGTAGGTCTGTAGGGGGCGAGTAGATGGCGCAGAAGCCTAGGCCCTTTCTCATTGTAAATCCTATAGCAGAAACATAGGGCTTTAAAAGTGACTCTCACCTGTACTGGTAGCCAGTGTAGCTCCCTTAAGGCAGCTCCCACTGAGGCATGCCTCTAGATATTCAATATCATGCGGGCCGCTGCATTTTGGACCTTCTGCAATATATTCAGATTGCCTTTTGTAGCCCCTAAATAGAGGATGTTGCAATAATCCAAACGGGATGTAACCAGGGCCTGCACAACAGTCCTTTTGGCATCTAAAGGTAGAATATCTAACATTTTACGTATCATTCTTAGAATGCCAAAGCATGTGCCTGCCAGAGCTGATATTTGACTTGTGAATGATAAGGTGTAATCAAACCAGACTCCCAAATTTTTAATCTTCGGTTTGGGAGTCGGGGTTGGTCCTAGTTCTTCCGGCCACCACATATGGGACCAGATGGAGGGTTGTTTACCCATAACCTCTGTTTTGCTTGCATTTAGTTGCAGGCAACTGAACTTCATCCAATTCGCCAACTCACTCAGGCAGGCTTTGAATTTAGGCGCCGTCTCTACATCCTTCTGCTCTAATGTGACAATCAACTGAGTGTCATCAGCATATGACACCAGTTTCACCCCATGTTTCATTACAATCGCCGCAAGTGGATGCATGTACACATTAAATAGTGTTGGACTGAGGGCGGAACCCTGTGGTACCCCTTGAGATAAAGGACATATCCCGGACTCAAAGGGACGTTGTAGAACCTGGAAGGATCTGTTCTGTAAGGAATCTTTGATCCACTCCCATGTGCTCCCTCTAACACCGACCTCCCAAAGCTGCTCCAACAGAAGGCCGTGGGAGACAGTATCGAACACCGCACTCAAATCCAACAATATCGGTGCCGCTGTCCTTCCCTCGTCGGCTGCTCTTTTTAGCGCCTCTGAGGCCAGGAGTAAAGCCGACTCGGTGCTGTGGAGTGCTCTAAAGCCAGATTGAGTTTCATGGAGTACCTGTTTTTCCTCCATGAACATAGTCAATTGGGAATTTAAGAATTTTTCTGCAATTTTTGCAAATAATGGAAACAGAGATATAGGTATCAGATTTTCTGGGTAGCATCCAGAAGCGATGGCTTTGTTCATTATGGATGAGAGGGGCTGCGCTATCACATTTGCCACCATATGAAGAATTTTAGGAGCACAGGGTTCAAGGGATAAGCCAGACTTAGTAATAAGTAGGTGCTTCTCCACCAGTTCTTCTCCTCCAGTTATGGTGTGAGGGGGAAAAACTGTGAGCCTATTTGTGGTTATTTCCAAAGATTGAGAGAAAATGAAAGGCTCTGACTGCCCCTGTCTTCTTAAGGGTTGAGAGTTCCATTGAATTCCGTTTTTTTTCTCTGCTATACTTAGACTCGCCTTTGCTTGCGCAAATTCCTGGAAGGGCATTATGATTCTTCTGGGTTTTGTTTTTGATTGCAGATGCTAAGAATCAGCTCTTGCTGGAGATGTAAAACTTTTCCGGGAAACATTTTGAGGGAGGCGCACATCACAAATTTTCTTCATCAGTACCTTCTGATAAGACATTCAAAAGTTATTCCTCCTTTTGAATTTTTGAGCTGTTTATTAGTTTCCAGGAGCTGGGAAGTTTACATCTTGGAATCTTGGGAGATTTATTACAGCCTTTGAATTTCTTCTCATTGATGGAAGATTTATCTTCTATGGCTTTGAGTTCCTTTTAATGGTTTTAATAAGTGGGTCTATTGATACCATGAATCAGGTCAAGATTCTCACCTTCACAAGGATTGCGTCTATTATGTAGTGTTCTTGGGACCAGATATATCTAGGGTTTGCACAGGTGCTCTGTCCCAAAAAGTGACACAAATAAGTGCAGAGTCTTGAATTGGGGTTTACTTTCTAGTGCAAATTTTGATTTGTGCCTGAATGTAGCTCTAAAGTAAGGCAAAGTGGTGCATTGCGCTACTTTGCATTACTTTATGTCAAGGGCGTCCCAAGGATGGTATTTGGGTGTTCCAATGCAACCACCAATGGATTTTGATTCAAAGGCCGGTCTAGTGAAAAAGGGAAACAAGGTTTTGCTCCAAAAATGTATGCCTCAAAGCAGGTGTAAGGTTTGAGAAATATTTTCTTTCCTCCAAACTTTTCTAACTTTTGAATGTGTGCTGTAATCGATGCACACACACAAACCCTTGAAGTCTGGTGCAAGGGGTTGTGCGCAGCACAAGGCAGCCTAAAGCGAGCCGGCACAGAGAGAAGAGAGCAACTCTATCATATCTTAGTAGATATGCACCTGTCCTTCTCTCTCCCATTCACTCAACACAGCTCAACCACCAATGTTACTGAGATGAGTGTCTTTTTAGTAAATTTGCGCCTTAGTGTTTAGGTGGGGAGAGCGGGTGATTGTCTGACCTTATTAAATGGTGTTGATAACAAGGATGAAGTCTTTCCTTGTTGTTGTTACCATCATCCGAAATGTTTCTCTTGGAGAGGGCAGATAAGCCAAATCCTTAGTGCTGGTCACATTGAGTGTATCGTTTCCCATTATTGCAGTAAGAGGTACAAATTATGATGTTGTGATGTAGTCTTAATAGCATCCCCTGTTGCAGTTTAAGCAATCATACACTGGAGGAGAATACAGTTAAAAAGTGCTTTTTCTGACATATCTGGGTCCAAGGAGAAGCCTCTTTATTCAGCTCAGAACCTGCAGAGGTTTCTTAGCTTAGATGCACTGCGAAGTCACAGACAAACTAAATAATGTGTTTGTATTTTGGGGGTTAGTTAATCCACTTCCGTTTAGTTCACTGTGGTAATAAATACTTTTTTTATTAATTTCTCATGTTCTGAGGCAGGGTGCATTCCCTTTTCCCTTCAAAAGATATTTGACTAGTGCTTCAGTGGTTCTAGTTTATTTGAAATGATGCCCTTGTCTTGTGTTACCAAGACATCTTTTCAGGGCAAGACCTCATTGGCTAGGAGGTGTTCAGCTCATTAAACTGGGTGCCTGGAGTTGATATGTTTGCTTCTGCTGTGTTGTAGATGGATGGCTACCAGCATGATATTGCACAGATGAGTGTGTTTATCAAGAAGCACCTGAAGGTCAAACTAAAGGCCTAGCTTCTCTTTAAACTGAGACTTGTACTCTCAGAGCTCGGTCTGCAGACTGAGTGGTTGGATGTTGCACGCAACCTGCAAGGACTTTTGTTGTGACATAATAAGGGCATATAGCAGAGTGCCGCTCAGGGCCGGCTTTAGCACTGGTGGTGCCCAGTGCGACAATCTTTGATGCCCCCACCCCCAAAAAAAACACCTTCTCTATGAATTCCCTCATTACCATGCTTCGCCAGTGCCCCTCATCTCTCCATTGGCCCTCTCTCACACGCATTTTGTTTTATAGCGCTACTCATACCAGTGTAGGGTGTCAGAGCACTTTACATCACACACACATTATACAGAGCCAATGATTCATGTGTGTGTAAATCAGTCTATAGGAAATGTTACATAAGATAATGAGGATTACAAGGTGTAGAAGTCACATGTCACCGATACTGTAGGCAGTACATTTAAAGTGTTTGATCTGGAGAAACACAAACTCAGAATTTAAAACGTACTGCAGTGGTTAGTTTTACTAATAAAAGTGTATTTCTACCCAAATGAACTCTTTTTAGCACAATTAGGATAATGACTGGGGAAAAGCATAAAGTTCTAACCCATACCATGCAGTTTGCATGCAATTCTTTGACGACAGTCCATAGGTCATTTTTGCTATATTTGCATTGTAACATATGAACTGCAAGTAAGAAAAGGATCTGTGACAAAAGCAGTGACCTGCTGAGCAATCCACATAAAATACAGATCAGTGATTCGCGTGGAACATGTTCATTGCAGCAGTCATCTTAGGCCTCTGTGGTACTTTAGCATGAATGGAAACTGCCACTAGATAAAAGTCTGATCTTTCTCCAGCAGGTGCATTAATCACCAGAGATATCTAGACATTTTCATTGCTGCCTGAAAACATCTTGACATACAAGGAACACTGCAGTGTTGATGTTTAAATCCCTGTTATTTCAAAACACGGTGCCCCCACCCCCCTGAGGTCAGCACCAGGTGCGGCTGCACCGGTCGCACTGCCCTGCTGCAGATGTACCATGAGTTCCTGCATTGTAGATGGTCTGTTTGGGCATGCGACTCCAGAGGCTGTCATCCTACCAACCAGAAGCTCTGAATAAGCAGTCTATTTACACCCAGTGGAAAGCTTGAGTATAGATTATAGAGCAGAGTTCTCCAAAGTCGGTCCTGGAGGGCCGGATCCATGCCAGATTTTTAAGACAACTACATTTATCTAAATGGGGATATGCTAAAAATCTGGCATGGATCCGGCCCGCCAGGACCCACATTGGAGAACCCTGTAGAGTATGGTAAGCAGAACAGCTGCAGATGACATATTAAATGATGGGTGGTATTTCAATGAATGTCTCCTGAAGGATGCAATGCTGGCACTCTGGTGCGCACAACGACTTGGGCATAAGGGCTTCTTCAGGATGCTGAACCAGTAACTGGCTTGGGTGGAGACCGTAAGCCAACCTGGCATTATGGATGAATGGAAGCGATCTGGTTTCGGCAGATGATGAAAGATTGAATCCTCTTACAAATCTTTTTCATTCCAACTGTAATACTGTTCTGTTAAGGTTCCAAGCAGCACCCCTACAAGACGACCAGTGCGGTGAAGGATCCGAGAACATGTAGCATGTTTGATCACACTGAGTTGCAGTTTCTTCTGGAAAAAAAGGGCTTATCCATGTTTCTCATTACCTCCTGAATCCTTAATCAATAACAAACACAAAATAGTCAATTTGTACACTTGCAATAATAGCATCCATTCAGAACGCAGCAAGGGAAAGCCGGCTATGTTCCCAGCAGGCAGTTTACCACCTCCTTTTGAATCCAGGATTGGGTTCTTGATATGCAAGGCCACTTCTGTTTTCATTTGACATTTGCTGTAGTTAACAGGTAAGGTTTCGGTATAGACAAGTCAGGTGCCACTTATTCCCTTACTCCCTTACGTATAGGACAACACAGGCCACAATCATACAATATTCATTCTCATTTGTCTTTCTTCCCTTTCTATAATTACCTCAAACATTCGAACAAAAGGACAAAAAGAAAAAAATAAGTAGATACGATCGGTTGTGTGTTCATTTTAGTGTGCTCAAAATATACCCTGCGGATTCTCATTCATGATTGTGTGTTGAGATATCGAACAAGGGGCCTCGTTTATGAGGCCCTACCAGCACTTTTGCACCGCCGGAACGTCACTTTTTTTGACGTTCCGGTGGCGCAATGTGCCACTGGCATATTTATAAGGCCATGTAAAGCCATGTTACGTGGCTTTTCATGGCCTTATAAAAATGTGCCCCTTTCACGCAGAAAACTGTGTGAAAGGGGTGTTCCATGGGTGTTGCTAGGTGCATTCCCAGCAACATCCATGGCTTTTTGACACTGCCCCAGATTTACGAAGAATCGGAAGTCTGAGGCAGCTCCAAAAACTTACGCCTCCCCAGGGGAGGCATAAGGGGGGCACAACGAGGAGAAATATCTTTATTTCTCCACTTTTTTCCTCTTTCTATGTCTGCTGCATTCTGCAGCACACATAGAGTGAGGAAAAAGCCTCAGAGGATTGTTTTTGTGCAGGAAGGTTTCCCTTCCTGCACAAAAATAATCATCCCCGCAAGGCAAGCACCCTTGCACAATGGTGCAAAGGTGCCTGCGTTGGCGCACAACAGCCTCATATAAAGGTCTGATTTTTAAAGAAAAATCCAAATATTTCACCCAGAAGATAGAAGCAGCGAAAAGCACTACAAAATAACTCTTTGTTACTGTTAAACAGTTATCTAAACCTCCAGAAAAGGGGAATCAGGGCATGGACCAAACCTTCTGCAATTAATTGACTTCCTTTTTTCAAGACAAGGTTAAGTCCATTTTTAATCTCTTTTCCTCTAATTCCTCTAACCCCTTGATTGATCATAATGTTTCCCAAATTAAAAATAATTAATGTAAGGTCCGTCTAACTGCCTTTTTCTCAACTTTCTCAGGAGCAAATTAAAACCATCCTTTTGCAAACAAAGTCAGGATCTCCTTCGGATCCTTGCCCGCCTAAAACAAATCATTTAGCAGCAGACACCATCTCAGGCTACCTAACAGAAACTTTTAATCTTATGATTAAGTCAGGAAAATATCCCAGCGTCTGGAAGATAGCACACACCCTTCCTTTACTTAAAAAAGCTAATCTAGATCCCACAGTTCCTGGGAACTATCGTACTATTTCCAGATTGCCCCTTCCGGCCAAAATAATTGAAAAAGCTATCAATTCTCAGCTGACAGCTTTCATTGAGGACCAGAGCCAGCTAGACCTTCCAATTCGGATTTAAGAAGCATCACAGTACAGAATTGGTGCTGATAAGTGTCTCAGAACAGATCAGATTGACGTTGGATGGGGGCGGTAGTGCAGTGCTGGTCCTGCTAGACCTCTCAGCAGCATTTGACACTGTAAACCACGAAATCCTGCTAAATCGGACGGAGGACATTGGGTAAAAGATAAAGCTCTTGCCCTTTTTTAAATCATTTTTGTCAGACAGAATTCAGTTTGTTGCAGTTGATGATTTTAACCCCTTCCGTGCTTCCGTCGGCCAATGGCCGTCGCGAGCACTTCCTCGCTAGTGCTGCGCACGTCCGTTGGCCGACGCGGCCCCGCCCACTCTTTTAAACCACCACACCGCGGCGGAATTCGCGCCGCGGTTAAATCTTCCTTCTTCTCTCTCCCTTGTGGCGTCCCCCAGGGCTCGTCTCTCAGCCTGACCCTTTTTACACAGGCCCGGTGTGACGGCGATGCACAGTAGGATTTGCTGCATGGCGTGTTGGCTGCAAGTAAGGTTGTGTGCACCAGGAATTGAATGTAGAGTGAAGATAGGTGTAGAGCCCATGATCTGGCCTTTGACCATGCACTGGGTGTTGGCTGCATAAGAGGTTGGGTCCTAAGCCCTGCAGCCAATGACCCTGCCAATGGCTAAAGGCTGTGTGCAGCGGGTGTTGGCCGCACTGGTGGTTGGGCCACACCCATTGGCCAACTTCTGCTGTGCATGGCCAAAGCCTATGCGACAGATGTTGGACTCAAGGTGGGGTGGGCGCACAGCGATTTGCAGCATGGATGTTTAGTAATAATGTAGTATAAAAACATTGGAGTTGTATGTAGTCAATCCTCTAACACCCCATTGACCAAAAAAATGGATTATTTTGTCATACAGAAAGTGTAGTTATTTTACACTGGTGCAATTGATGTTTAATAAAAAAAAAGCCCCTGGAAAAAACAGTGAAAGTTAAATTTTGGTAAAGAAAAAATAAATCATGGTTAGCCCAGCAAACCATAATCTTCAATCTCGTCCTGCACTGTCCATGATCTCACACGTCATCAATGATAGTATTTCATCATTTATTCATTAATTCAGTATGGATAGATAGGTAATTATTAAAAGAGACTTGTGAAGTATTCAGAGGACGAAAATAAGTAGTTAACAATAGAATAAAATACCATTTAAAAGTTAGGTGAAGCCACTTTGTGGTTATGATTTCACCCTGACAATCTCACAAATTCACCAGGTATAACTAGGAATACAACCATAATTCACACTCAGTGCACTGCTCTTCACCTCACACCTGACGTCACAGGTGATGTCAGTATCACTTCACTACAGAGCATTTGGTCAAAACCCACTGCTTTTGGAAGCGTGAAGACGTGGTTGGCTGCAGGGCTTGACTTTGACCAAGACCTTCACTGAGGCCCCGTGAGATAATGTCTCACTGTCCGTGACCTTTCATATTGTCTCCTGCACGTTTGATAGCAGGATCCCCAAACCCGCTCACCCATAGGATGTTCTGCCCCTGGTAATGTGCTGGATCCGCAGAAGCTCAAGGATCCTTAAGAGAACCTTATTCATTCTTATATATGTATTCTCTCGCCACAAAAAATAGTGCCCTTGCTTTAATTTGCAAGAATTGAAGCGTCATTATATTTGGTTCATGGTTTCTCAGACAAGGAACCAAGGGGCATATTTACAAGGAAGTGGCGGAGCACGGCGTTAGCCTCCTTGGCTTAACGCCATGCCCCACCACTTCTGAAGGCAGGGCTGCACCCTGACGTTTTCCAACTTCTATGTGTGCTGCATTAAGCAGCACACATAGAAGTTGCAAAACGTCATTTTTTTAATGATTGTTTATGTGCAGGAAGGGACACCTTCCTGCACATAAACAATCAATGGCTTTTTGCTGTTTCTATGTGTGCTGCACAATGCAGCATACATAGAAACAGCAAAAACGAGGAGAAATAAAGCATTTCTCCTCGTTTCGACAGGGTAAGGCCAGGTTTTCCCTGGTCTTAATTTTGACGCTGCCCCATATTTACACCACCCTTGTAAATATGGGGCAGTGTCAAAATCAATGGGTGTTGCAGTGGAACGCCCACCACAACACCCATTGCCCGCCCCTTTCCCGCTAAGTGTAGCATGAAAGGGTGCCTTATTTACAAGGCAGCGTTAAGTCACGTTAACTAGCTTAATGCTGCCTTGTAAAAAAGTCAAAGCCCATATCGCCACAGAAACGCCACTAAAAGTGACATTCCTGTGGCGACAGGGGCTTGTAAATATACCCCTAATTTTCTTCCCCAGATGTTTTGCTTCCTGCTGCTTTTGACCTGTGGAGCACATGGCTTCCTCATGTGACAACAACTCATAATTCTAACAGGGTCCAGAATTTTAACGATCTGGTTATCGTGGAAGAAGCAGATGAAGGGATCACAACAGTGCAGTTAGAATTTTCCCATCCCAGGGAGAAAAGAAGATGAATACCAGACATGGCACATGCCTTGTGTGTGACCAACCCCTCAACCAAGGAAAAAACAAACAGCTTCAATTTTGGTAAAGAAAGAGAAGAGAAAAAGAGCTCTACCACTTGCACCATTTGAAGGACACACTGTGCCACGAAACGTTTGTGAGGAAGAAACAAGGAAATTTGTAAGCATTACCAGAAAAAGCACAACACTGCCTGTTGTGTGGAACTCATACATGTGGTGAGGAACACAACAAAAAGATCCATTCTCATCTACTGGATTCACACCTTAATGTGTGCAAATCACATTTCTGGGTCATCCCTGTTCCACATCCCATTTACATTTTCAGAAAATAAGATGTCCTTATTCTGCTTCTCCGATTTCTAAGGACCTTTATGTGTTTTAAAAGAAAGTCCAATAAATACAAAGCAAGAAGTTGATTTTGGAGCGGCTTTTACAAGTTAAGAAATAAAACACTTTCACTAGTCAAGTCAAAGATTTATTATGTGATTACTTAAAATCGTATAAGTAGCATAAATAACACGGTCATTGCAATAAAATCACTGTGTTAAAACAAGACCCATTAAAATAATAACATTTCTTAGCTCGAGAGATATCTCTCGGACATGCTAAAATTAGTGCAGTCTTGAATATTGTGTGAACTGACTTATTACTCTGTACAAACTTCGGCTCAGGCCGTTAAAAGTTAAGAACATCTGAGATACCGCTGGGCCCTGAATTTAGTGTCCCTAGGGCTGTAAGGTGGGATGTGTAATTTATAAAATGTAAAAAATATATGAATATGAAGAAAAAGTGCAAATTGCAAAGTGCAGTGCCTGAAGATGTACGAATTTCACTATTTTTTTTTTTTGATATCATGGGTGTTCAATGTGGCACACATGAAGGGGCAGATTTAATAATTTTTCACGCAGGGCATCAAGCAAAGTTGCTGCGCTGCATTGCATGAAAGGGAGAGAGCAGAAATGCGCCATATCAACTAAAATAGCTATGGGCAGCCTTGCGTTACTTTCCTGGCAAAATCCCATGTAAAACCACACAAATCTGATTTGCGTGGCTTTGTAAATCACAAATACAATTTTGTGTTGAGCCTGCACCAATAATAGTGGCCCATCCACGAGATAACATGTTTGTAAATCTGCCCCGAAGGGTAGCTCGGCAACAGACCCTGCCCAGTCTTTCACTCACACTTTCTGCGACAGAACTCCAAGTTCCTTGTACAAAGGTAAAGCAGAATGGCATATGTTCAATGTTTATGCATGTGTTCAGCTGTCCTGTGTTTAGCAAATTTTAGGGCATATTTACAAGCCCTCACCGCCACCGGAGCATCACTTTTTTGACGCTTTGGTGGCACAGCGCCATTTTCCATATTTACAAGGTGGTGCTAATCCACTTTGCGTGGCTTAATGCCACCTTGTAAATATGCCCCTTGCTGCAGCAGTCCTCTGCTGCAAAGGGGCGTGCAATGGGTGTTGCTGTGGGCGTTCCACTGCAACACCCATTGCTTTTTGATGGTGCCCCAGATTTACAAGGCTGAGGCAGTGCCAAAACTAACGCGATGGAATATTAGGCGTTAGAATGGCGATACAAGGAGAAATTATTACATTATTATTCTCTCCTCGTTTTTTACTCTTTCCATGTGTGCTGCATTCAGCAGCACACATAGAAGGTGCAAATCGCCATTATTGATTGTTTATGTGCAGGAAGGTGTCCCTTCCTGCACATAAACAATTGTCCCTGCAGGGCAGGCACTCGTGCAACCTGACGGCAAGGTGCTTGCGCTGACACCAGGCAGCTTTTTTTGCGCCAGCGCTGGGGGAAACACAGGGTGCGTCATATTCTTGTGAATATGGCGCATCCCTGTATTTTGAAAATGTCAAAGCACGGTGCTGCCAGATTTGGCGCAGCTCCGTGCTCCAACACTTTATTGTAAATATGTCCCTTTGTCTTTCTCAGACTGTATTTGAGCGCAAAAGGGGCTGTGTCTGATATGCTAAATTAGGCTCCGTTTTTCTGGCCGATCACATGGGACACAGGCCACACCACAGCCAGGCATTGGGCTGGAGCCAGGCTCGAGCCTTTCTTGGTTCGTCCACCTATAATGTCTGACTGCCTAAACATTTCAATAGTCTACGTCATCTTCAAACGTACACCTTTTACTGTCTCTTCCATATATTCTATTAATGACTCCTCACTATGCACACACCTGAGGAGCGTAGATATCAATGGTGCAGCAGGTGCAGTAGCACCAGGGCCCAGAGGCATGAGGGGCCCGCTGAGCCCTGATTACTTCTCTATGTTACTACCCAACCAGTGGTGAGAGATGCAATTTACTTGCTTGTACTGGGGCCCATGGCACCATGCTACGCCACAGCTCACACGCGAGCAGTTACCACTCATTTATATGACAGCTTAGTTAATAAGAGGCGGTGTTTTTTGTCACTGTGAAATGAGGTATCCTCTAATTCAGCATGTACTAAAGAGGTTTCGAGACCCACAGAATAAAAACAGGGAACCTTGCAGGCATTACAGGCATTAATACTTCCCTCTGTGCACGGATTACTTTTTGAAGAAGAGTGCAAAGACAGCAGTGGCAAGGGTGGCAACAGCAGGTGCTTCGTATAGCTGCCCCTCAGAAAAGGTTACCACTGGGCTGGAGTTATAGGAAGTTATGGACAGCAAAATGCCTTTCAAGCCTCTTTACCAAAAGTAATCTGCGCCCCGGCTGGGCCTGATCCCAATGTAACAACAGGCATCTCATGCTCATTGATTATTCCTTTCAAAATACACTTTTCTTCTGCATTTTTTGCAATCGACGCGCGGTGGCGCACCAGGATAAACAGTCGTTCCGAAAGTGGAACCACACAAGGCATTTGCACTCTCTATTATTATTAATTATTTGCAGTCTTATATGACGCGCGCCAGTTTCAGAGCGCTTTTACACAGCTCATCAAAAAAGGTATACACAATTAGATACAATACGAATATTGACAAAGCTAGGCCTTACAGTCAGATGGATTGAAGCGAGACAGCACATGGTTGAGATTTGAAGTACATCACATTTCTAAGGTGGGAGACAGCCATGATTTTCTCTTGTATGATTTTTATATGTGGGGTCTTGGGCTACTCAAGTTCATATTTATGAGTTACGTAGAAAAACACGATTTAAAAACCTAAAAATACAGCTTTGTTGCTTAAAAGATAACCGAAATGTTCTTGTCCTATGCAAAGTGCACTTGAATTAAATTTACGAATTGATGTTTATAACCTGCACCTGCACAAACCCCTGTGGAATTGTCATCAGGTTGGGTTATCCATGCAGAGGTGTGTGTAACAGTGGGGTGTGGTCGGTTCTCCTCCAATCCCGAGTCAGCTCTGGTGGTCGTTCCTCCATGGGACCCTGTGCTGTATTGGATCTTTCCTGTGTTTTGGGGGGTGATTAGGCGGGTTGTTGGGATGCGGTGCGAGCTGCAGCTATCCCTTATATAGTTGGGGGCGTATTTACCTTGCGCTGCCGGTGCGTCACTTTTAATATGGGGAAAAAGTGACGTAACGGCGGCGCAAGGGGCTTGTAAATAAGCTTTAGCTGGGCCTAGCATTCATAGTGTAGTAAAGTGGTCTGTTCTTTCCTTAGATATGAGATTAATAGCATTGTGTAGGTTGATTAGGGTTTTAAATCATATCTCCAAGTCGGAGCCATATTTTACCCGGTCCTGTGTCCCCTCGTTGCTGTGTTTGCCTGTAACCATGTCCGGGTACATTTCTGGTTCCTTTATCTCTGCTGCTGTAATCCGAGTTAGTGATTGGATGTCAGGAGTGCTTCATTTGTTTAAAAAAAAAAAAAAGAAGAAGAAAAAAAAGTAAGTGCCAGGGCCCTTCTTAGGAGACCGCTGTAGCCTCAACCACCCACTGCCCCTGCCAGCACAGCTAATAACAGTACCAACGCAATTATTAACCATCACACTCCTACAAGTGTGCAATTCAGACTACTCCAGGCCATCTAAAGCTATACGAATGGGTGGAATAGTCGGAATTGACATTTTTAATGTATATTGAATTATTAAGCACTTGTTGTGCTCATCTCAAAATGAAAAAGACACACAGATGATGGACGGAATGTAGAGCAAATCAAACATTCACCCCCAGTCAATAGATCTGGGTTAAATCTATCGTTCTTTTGCTCACCATGCCACCCCAGTTTAGACCCAGCCTTATGCAAATCAGTCTTGACCCTGTGCCTCATGGGAACAATCCAAACCGAACTGCCAAGCCAGGTACTCCCTGGACTGGAAACAAGCATCCTGGGACCAGTTTCGGGCCATCACCCCTCATCAGCCAAGCTAGCTTGAAACCAGTGGCACAGTGAGCCCGGGACCCACGTCTGGGCATACCCGGCGCACTTAGGGCGAGAAAGCAAAAGACACACAGATGATGGACGGAATGTAGAGCAAATCAAACATTCACCCCCAGTCAACAGATCTGGGTTAGATCCATCTCAAAATGAGACAGACAGTGACACCATGTGGTGGCTAATCTTTAGCGCAAGTGATGAGAATAAAGTTTGGCTGTAAGATACTTATATCTAGCAGGCTGCTCAGTGTTTAACTGGATGGAAATGTATAGTTACTTGACATGTTCTGCACACATACAGTCTCATTGATCCTCTTTCTCGGCTCTGGCTGCCTCTAGCTTCAATGCTCTTCCTTTGGATCTGAGGGCTATCAAAGATGAAAGTGCCTTCAAACACAGCCTCAAAACTTGGCTGTTCAAACTTGCCTTCTGGAATGCTCCTTCTCACTAGTGGTTTCAGTTCTTAGTGCCAGGACGCTCTTTGAGTAGCTGTGCGCTTTATTAAAGTCCAATAACAAATAACATACCACAGTAGTTAACTTGTAAATATCCATATGAATTTGAAATGTTGTGGTGTACAAGTCACCACCACTCTAGCAGCTCTAAGGTGGAGGTAAGAGCAGGGTGACTTTTAGCAAAAACACTAAGCATGCTGGTACTTGTAGGCCAATACTTATAATAGGAAACTTAGTAGAGCACATCTCACATGCTTTGTACTGAGGGATGAAAAACTAGGCCTGGATAAAAGACGTCCACTTGACATGGATCCAGTTGACAACTATGGAGTTAATCTTGAATCGTTTGGTGCAGTAGGGGAGCAAGATAAGGATGGGTGTTGTAGTAACTAACCTGAGGGGTCGGCTGAGGAAGGATATAAGGAACTCCATCTGACTAGATTATTTCCTCTTTCGTTTTTCATTTTGGGCCGCTAGATTTTGCATTTCTGCTTTGCCCAGTGGCGGGCTCCTCCGCTAAAGTGGAGGGGCGCCGCCCCACATAGAAGGTCAGAAAGGTAAAAACTAAAATAATAATAACTCATTATTAATATTATTTTATTTTTACGTCCTTGCTCAGCTGGGGCGGGCTGCTCTGCTCACAGAGCAGGGCAGGGGAGGAGTGGTTTGCTCACTCCTAGTGCCAATTACCCTTTTGCTGGACCTCTCGGGCCTGTCAAACCGTCATACACACTTTGTATGTTCTTCATGCAGGCTGTATTGCAGCCTGCATGGAGAATATGCCCAGCCTCCCATTCTCTGGCTAAGCTCTGATCCACGGCGATCAGACCAATCGCAGCGTTGCATTACAGCGTTGTGATTGGCTATCGGGAGGCTGGGAGCCAGTTGCTTCCTGCCCTGTGGGCAAGAGGACCAAGAGGAGGAGGAGGCAGCGGCGGCAGACAGGTAAGTGTATTTTTTTATTCTCACTCCCTCCCCCCGCTTCCCCCCTCCACTGCGACCCGTCTCCCCACCGCCGGTAAATACCAGCCGCCACTGCTGTGGCCTGAGGCTTGCCGACATGGGCCTTATTATGATCAGGCACACTTGGTCAGTACAGACCCAAATGCCTGTTTTTGTTGCGTCTGAAGCATCGAAAGTTCAAATCTTTAACTCAGAATTTCTCAGAATGAATGCATGAAATTTAGACAGAACAAGTCAGAAGGACGAGCAGAGCGGCTCATCAGCCCAGGCCTTAGCCACATAAGTTACTCTCAGTGCAGTGATTGTTACTCTGGGTTTAGCTGACTGACAGCTGTCAAAATATTAATAGCTTAGCCCATTATAAGGCCACAGTGGGAACACAGACACGCTGCTACATCTTGTGTCTGTGGGGAGACAATCTGGTACATGGCCTATTCCATTATCCAGTGCTTAACATGGGTAGCAAGGCCTCAATGCACGCTGCCAACCTCTCGTCTTCAAAGACGGCATGGGGGAGGGTGGAAAGGCTTAAGCAGGAGAGAGCAAAGATAGCACACATTTGGTCAGGGCCAGACTGGCTATTCTGCCTCCTGTGCTTCATTTGTAAATAAATAAGTGCAAGTGCCAAAAGCTCAGCTCAGAATCCTGCAGCCGATGCACTAAATACCGAGGCTGCATTGCATTAAAACCACCTGCTGCCTCTTTAATTGATTACCGTACACACTCTGCCACTTTATCTCACTCCTTCATGTTTCTGATTTCTCCCATTTTGACAGGTTTTACATCATTCTTTTCCTCCATCTGTCCACTCTGTGTGTTTTTCCTTCTCTTCCTCTTTCCTAATATCTGATGCAGAAAAGTAAATGCCGGCCCCAAAATTAAGCACTGTCTGACTCTATGGCATTTATCCAGTAGGTTGCATGCGTTGCAGCAGAAGTGTGGTAAAATATTATTATACGTTTACTCTCCTTACTACTCTAACCGTACTGGGCCCTTTATAATTAGGCAATCTGCCTTTTGAGAATTTCAGTTAAGAATATCACAACTTGCATTAAAGCATGAAACACTTAGGCAAGACTTTATCGTATGGTTATTATCAAAATCAGTTTATAGAGTTACAGAGTCCCACTACCATTAAGGCAGAAGGATAGATTGTTGTCTAACAGCTCAAATCCTACACGGAAGGGGAAAGGTTTCAGATTTAAAGTCCATTAAGGGCGAGTCTATTAGCATAAATATGGAAATAAAGGAAATGGAAATGGTTTGCCAAAGAAATTTTTAGTTCATCAGCAACCGATTGTAGCATCAGCAAGGCAGTCCAAAAGTAAAAAGAATGTTCTTAGTAATCATCAAAAAATCGATCAGCATAGCATCCGGGTCTCAGAGTAGGAAAAATCAGAATGGCTTTTCATCAAGAAGCAAAAATCAATGGCGTTGCCCCTCTTCTGGGGTTTTTCTTTTATAAAGTCTCTAGTAATTTCCAATGATGTAGCATCACACCACCATCGGAAGACTGTCGTATGCTCAAATTCACATAATGTCACCTAGGACACTTGCAATAGTGAGATGCTTTCCCATGCTGCTCATGAGAAACGAAAGATATAAAAGTCCACAAAGGCCTAACATTGGCGAAAAAAAATTCAAAGTATCCATCTATAGCTACAGCTGAAATCCCGTTCCCACAGGAATATTTCTCTGTGATCATTGAAGAAACTTTCAGGAATGTTGAGATATATACACGTACACAATATATAAAGCAACATTTCACTAGTTGCAAATGGTCTATTGTATTAGGTCTGGGGAAAGGTCAGCATTAGAGAATTTATATTTTCAAAAAGCTTTTTAGTTAGCATCACACGTTTTAAATGAAATAAATTCTAGATCATATCAAATATAGTTGTAATAAAATCAATTAAAATATGGAATATGTAGACCTGTCACTAAAGATTATTACATGGAAATAGCTAATGTTAGAAATACCCTACTACCACAGTTTTTCTCAACATTCATATGTTTATAATTATTTAAGTTCATACTACAAAATTTGTTTTTCATTTTTCATAAACTATAAAATCTCTATTATTACTAAGCGAAATTTCAAGATCGTACCTAGTTTCTACACATTTTTGCACCGACTTTTCTAAATGGTGCAGTCTAACAAAAAGCATTAGAAACACTAGGCCACTTTATTTAATCATTAAACGTTAAATAACAACAGGTTCTTAAGAAACTCATTATTGCAACTCGTTTATATGTACTAGTATTGCCTTTTATGTATGTTTTCTTTGTCTTGCATTTAGCGTTCTTCTACTCCACTTGTCTCACTTTCATGTGTAACTATGTCTAACGTGTGCAAAGTGCACTTTCAGCTTTTCGTGTCTTTTATCAGTAAATTTGTTGTGTATTATGATTTTTAAAATCTCGCTTCATCATATGCTAGGTAGCTGCTTCCAGGGTAGGATGGGCTGTCATGACCCAAACATGCACCCATGGCCCCATTCTAGTCATGATCTCTGGTAATGTGGGACTGGTTTGAACATCTTTGCTAGGGCTGCTTTTGGTTTCCTGTATGGGCCTACATAGGAAATAGAGACAGGCACAATATTTAAAGCAAAATAGACATATGCATGAAAGTGAGTCAGAAATCTTACAGCACACAGAGGTAGATCTATGGAATGGATGCTGATGAAATCACGAGGCATGGAAAGAAGGCCTAGCGAGACAGATGGGGAAGTCCTTAAATCGTGTCAGAGACTTGTGACATGGTGTCTTCAAATCATTCAAGCTTGCATGTGAGATAACGTTATCTAAAAAACCCTTGACCTCAAAGAGACGGTGGACAGTGTCTGTCCCAGAACTGTTCCTGTGCCTTTCAAGCAATGTAACGGTTATTTGAACTTCAATCAATCAATCAGTAGATTTATAGAGCGCTTCTTGACACCCATGAGGGTGTCCAGTCGCTCGTGCTTCAAAAAATTGTTCACAGAAAATATATTAAATTAACAATGCACCAATGTCCCTGGCTGTAACAGATGGTCTGCTAAGAGACAAGCATAGGCCCGCCTCCAACCTCAGCAACAGGATCGTTCTCTGTGCTCTCAACAGATTCCTGCTTTCTTGCAATCACCGCCTTCTTCACACTCCCTCTTCCAAATATGTAAATAAAGCAGACAAGATAAATGCCCACCCGCTCAGATTCTGGAACAACCTGGCCCTTTACATAAGATCCTAACTGACCCTTATCTCAACTTGAAAAGCTCAGAGGGCTAATAAATCTCTTCTCTCACCTGTCTTACCAACAGTGGTTCATAAAGGTCTGCTGGCTCAATCAGTCACATTAAGGATTGTGGGGACCCCAATTAGGATATTTTTGGGGGGTTCTCTGTTTGGAACAGCTTTGAATTTTATTATCTATTTTCTGCTAGTTCAAACCTCTGTTACTGAACAAAATTGAATTAAACATTAAAGACTGAAATACAGAAATATGCATGTGAGGTTGAGAAAAAGTTCACTTTCCGAGGGGGACCCCTGGAAGATGGGGGCCCTAGGCCATTGCCCACTTTGGCTGTGCCTTAATACGTCTTTGGATTGATGTAATCAAATGAGCACGCATCTGACCCCTGGCATTGCCTTTGCGACCCCTGGCCTCAGAGGTGGCAAAATCAGTGTCAGGAAGACAGGGGCAACTCGTCCTCATGGACGTTGTTTGGGGCTCCAGCTTCCTAGTTTTCTGGCAATTTGTTATTACACTAATAGTGAATAATATTATATTACATTATTCACTATTAGTGTAATAAAGTATGGAGTACAACTAGCTGGAATATGACTCTCCTTGGCAGCTAAGGTAAGTAAAAATGCTTTTAAATGTATGTTGTTTGCCTGCTTTTGGGTGAGAGTGCGTTTATGTGAGAGAGTGTGTGTAGGTGTGAATATGTGTATGCATGTTTGTGTGTGTGTGCGTGTGAGTGAAAGTAAAGGTCAAACGGCGTGTGATGTCTCTTCCACTACCCCTGGCATTTTGGTGAATTAACGTTCATGACTTTCTTCTCTGTCGATACTGCTCTGTCTGACTTGTAAAGAAGACCTAAAGGCTTCTATCAGTTAGCACCCAGATGTGACTAAAGGGGCAGATATGTAGGCATACATTGACCTCATTAAGTAGTACACACGATACAAGCAATATAAAGAAATAAAGGAAGCGATAAAAGAGGAAAAGAAGTGACAAAAGACAGCAATGAAAATGGGCAGAGAGGAAACAGAAAAGGGGAGGCAGAGAGAAAGACATGCAAAAATATTTAATTACATTTCTAGATAAAAAGTGTGCAGTCTCACAAAAATACTTACTGTTTAAAGTAAAAATATGTTTCCCTACCTAAATTGTAGGTTTAATCCCAACTTTTAGATGAAGAGAACAAAATGGGCCAACTCCAAAATATTTATTAGAATCCTGACCTCTTGCCTTTTTAGTTCCGACCACATGACGTTATGTTATGCTATGTTATATTTAAGGCTCCCTGTTTTCCGTTTTTACTGATTTTTACAGATAAATGTAGACAGAAAAACATTTCTTTTCTTATCTGTATTTATTTTTAAATGTGGATAAAAACGGAAATTGGGTTGTTTTGGAGTGAATCAAAATGCTGTCTGCCATGACTGCCAAGCCAATAGCTGTGGGAATTGATAGGTAAGGGGTAAAAACAAAAAATAATTTTAGTAAAGAGGCTTAAACAGCAGTAGATACACACAGGGTTGATATTGAAATGTGCATATTATCATATAAGTGCATTGATTTATCTTCTGTGGGTGTTCATAGTATTTAAACCTGGCAGGCATTTAAGCATGAGTGCATATTTGTGAGTTAAATAAATGTGGAGATATACTAATTTCAGCTTCCTTTTTTCACAAAACCCAAAATAATTATGGAGAAATACAGATAAAAGTAGCAAAAAATAAATGTAGATTACTACAGATGGAAATGTTAAAAAAAAAATACCATAAAAACGGGAGCACTAGTTATATTATTATCAGTTGCGTACCCCAGAGTCTGCCAATGGGATGGTCTGGTGGCACTGTCGGCAGTCTGTTAACTTTACGCACAACTCCTTGGCTACCATGATAGACTGGAGTCTGATTCAGCTTGAAATGATGTGTTAAGCGTAATGTATCCTCCACAGGTGGCTATGTCACTTCCATTCAATTGTTTGCGTGTGGCTTTGGTATATAATAGTCTTAGTCGAATGACTTTCCCACTAGTTACTCAACGTCCGGGTCACTAGCCATTCCCACTTACCGCCAGATGAAAATGTGTCTTTGTGGTGTTTGTTGATGATGAGTACTGTTGTGTACCGTGATATACAAACTATGTTGTGAATCTGGGACAGACTGGATGCATGTTAGGAATTCTGTCCAATGCACTGTGTTCTACATAGCAAGTAGTGCTGTGGTGAGCATGGTGGTTGCCGGGTCTGGTGGCTTAGTGGACTAATGTGTCCAATGTAGAGGCCTGTGTTCAACCTCATGGTCACAGGTTCAAATCCTGGCGGGTCCACTCAGTCTTTCATGCTTCTGAGGTCGATAAAATGAGTACCATTGAGTTGGGTAACAATAAACATCTGTTATTCAGCACCAAACTACCCTTGGTTGAAGTTGCGCTTTACAAATACACATGTTATGTTGACATTGGATTATGCAAGGTGCCTGTCTATTGTGTTCTTTTGGAAGTTTGTGTGATTGTTGCCACATGTGTTGTAACAATTGTTACTGTGTTTACGATTCTCGCTTGCTTAGAGGCATCCACATAGAACAAACCTTATCAGACGGGCAGCTGAGCGCTCTGCATGTTTATTTGTTTATTTAAATGTTTTGTAAATCAAAGTTATGAAACAACAACCATAACACATCTCTGTTGCACTTTAGAGAGCAAGTTTGTGCAAAACCAAAAACATCCACCCCCTACAAAAATGGGCCTATGTTGGTGGTTGGTCGAGGTAATAATAAAGCTTACTCAATTTCAAACTTACTTCAGGTCAGCCTTGAGATTTTTGTTTACTGATCCCTCATAATCGGGGTTTGGAGGGGCGGGAGGAAGACCTGGGTGCTTCAAGAAGTGATGGAAATTCCTCTTTGAATAATTTTGTTCTCAAGTTTTCCGTGATCAAAGGATAGGACACATGGACGCCGATTCACCAAAATGCCAAGGGTAGTGATAGTGACATCGCATGCCCTTTGGCCTGTGATTACATCACAGGAAGTGGCATCACATAATCTCAATCCTTGCAAGATAAAAGGAAGTGATCCTTGATCCCATGACCTTTGCTATTCATGACATCACAGGAAGTGATGTCACTGAAATAAAAAAAAGTACAATAAATGCACAATTAAAGAATATGTTCAGGAATAATACAATTAGAAATAATATTGCTAGAGGAGGTACAAAATAATTTTAGTTATTAAACATATATCTACAGGGCTGCTTCCATGTCTGGGATGTAGCCTGCACACACGTAGGTGCCAGCAATCATTTGCCAGAGACCCATGCAATGCTCCCCAATTGGAATTCGTGATTGTGATGCTCCTCTTCACAATTTTCTCACACCTGTAGTGATAAAGAGTCACTCAGAGTGTGAATGTAAGAAGTTGTATCATCACAAAGGTACAATGGAAATATAAAAATGCCAAATACAATCACAGGGAAAACTTGGCAGCTATTGCAGCATTGCAGGAGCGACAAACACACACAGTGGTGTGCCACATCTCTTGGGTTTGACAATACATTTTATTAATTTGCCCACATCACCATGAGGACTGAAGATTGCCATGCAGTTCTAGCTGAGTAAACAAAGTTTGTTACATGTATTCCTCTCTCTCTGCATTGTGGTGGTGCAACGCTGTATTTCCGGCAGGATAATAATACAACTTGACAGGTGGGATTCAAGCCTTACATCATGTCCTGGTTATGGCAGGATCAGTGCTTTAAGGCTGAGGCTCAACTCTAATCTGATTACGAGTTTGGTGCAGCGGCGCCGGCTCAACGCTGGCTCCGCTGCACCAAACCTGTGCATGGACCGCAGGCCGTATTACGAGTTGTAAAGGTACAATTCGTAATACGGTCGGCGGTCCTGTGGCCTTTCCCATGGCGGTGCCTTGAAAACAGGCACCCAGGCACCACTATGGGAACGGCCAAAAAGTTCCAGCATGGCATGGACGGTGACGTCAATGCCTTGCTGGAGATGGGGGGAATACAGACAGGGGGGCACATGTTGTGCCTCCCTGAATGTATCCTCAGGGGAGAGAGGTTATGGGGGCCCTGTAAGGCCCCCTTTGTTCCTGCACCTTCTTTTTCATTGCGGGGCTCTGCCATGAAAAGGCAGGCAGTCCAGCAACTCAAAATATAATACATACATAATAATGCATTGTGGTGCTCCTGCACCACTGCCAGGGAATGACTGTTCCCTGACGCCGCCGGCGGTCAACCGCGATATGACTTACAAGGTCATAATCGGCAAAATGGTGGACCGCCACTTCTGCGCCACCGCGAGTCTGGCAATCAGACTTGTATCAGGCCCTTAGTTCCTTCATCCAGCACTGATTAAGTGATAATTGTTTCTACAATGACCCACCCCCACAAATGTGGTGCTGTTCAGCCACCACCGAGGGAGAGGACAGTCATGAGAGGAAATAGCTATAGAAGAGTGGAGCATCTGTTTTTTTACAAAGGAAAGTATCCACCATCTGAGAAGTACAGCCAGTGGAGTGAGTTCATAAATAGCGCTGCCAAGCTACCAAAGAAAGGGTTTCGTGTGGGGAAATGGGAACTTCAATTGACAAGTAATTGATAGTCACTGTCACAATTGGCCTGGCCACGCCTCAAGCAGTTTGTTGTCTGCTAAACATGTAACTTGCTGCTCGGGGCACTCACCGACTTTGGGCAGTCAAGTATAGCCGCGACGGTCAAGCCACGGACGAAACTTCAAGTGACCATGTCTCACAGCAATGCTGGACTCTTCGACCTGGTGAGTGGGCTTCTTTAACCTGAGGTGGCTGTAGGTCCATCTACCCATACTGATCCGGCAACCTGAACCAGCAAAGACACCAAATCTTTGGCAGTGACTGGTGCTCTATCTAAGTGTACCAGTGACACAGCACCACTAGACTATTGCCTACCACTGATCCATCATCCCAGAGTAATCGCTCCTTTTACAACACTAAAAACTATATTAAAGCCTGCAGCCTGGGCTGCTAACTTGTTATATCAATATCTACATTGCGCTAAGAATTACACAACTTTAAAAGCACTCTAGAGCTCTTTGAAGTTGAAAGCACCTTCCCTTTGAACTCATAAAACACAGTGAGCCACATGCATAAAAATTCATTTTGCCAAACGTGGTTTCAAATTACGCAGCAATTTTTTCCAAGGAATAGAAGATTGGGATCCGACCTACGATTAGGTCAGCTTGCAAAATTCCCATTCAGATTGGGTCGCAGTCCGACATACCTCATTACTATCCATGAAGTAGGTTGCAAATTGTGACTCGCTCCTATTGAGGGACATCACAGAGATAATGGTCTGTGGGGGTCAGCAGACCAGTATGACTGTAATTGCTTTTCATTTTTTTTTTTAAAGCAATCTGTTTTCCTCAAAGGAAATGGGTCACTGTATAAACAAAACAAGTTTCTTTTTTGAAAAGTCTGTTTAAGAGTAGGCAGTGGTCCCCTGCACCACTGCCTGTGACCCAGCAACTAATTTTTTAACATTCACAAAGGGGAAAGGGTCAGAAGGGGAAACCTTCCTTTTTGTGAACAGGTTTCCACCCCAATTCAGGCATCAGTTACTGTTCAATGTTTTGCCACCATATTGTGGTCACAAAACATTGATACATTGCATTGAGAATCACAGTTTAGAAGGAACGCCCTACACACGCCCCTTCGAAATAGCAATTTGTATTTCTAAACCCATTTTGCTATTAGTTAACCATTTACAGAATTGCAAAATGGGTCTAATGTATAGCAATAAACCATTTTCCAATTGCAAACCCTGTGATTTTGCAAATCGTAGACTTTGAAACCGCAAAATGCTTTGTACTTCTGACCCTATGTTCTGTTTAGTCATGTCTTCCAACCAGAGAAACTCAATCAAACATTTTATTGTTTGTAAGTGGTGCCAACATGTGCATTATTACATTTGTTTGTGCATATATGATAATGCAACGCTCCCCACAGAAACGCCCCAACTAATGCTTGGCTTTATAGTCTAGCAACATTATATTATATATGCAGAATGTGACACACTTTCGGCAAGTTCAGGGTTTCTAAACCTACAGCTCATGTAAAAAGAAAAACGACAAGCCCCAGAAAGCAACATGCTGTCTCAAACGGCATAAAAGGGTTGGGAGGGGCAAGACGCTCATTTCTGAAATGTACCTCAATGTCAAAGCACCACTTCCAGGGCCAGACAGAAGTTTTATTCCATTGGCCATTTCCAAAGTGGGCTGCAGCCTCCAGAGGCCACTTGCGTTCTGTTCCTTTCCCCAGCTCCCCGAGGTTAAATACAGCAGGCTTCTGACAGAGAAAAGTAAGGGAGGGAAGGGGAAGGTAGGGGGAAAGCAATCCTAAACAGAAGAGAGAGAGGGGAAAGATGGAGAGAGAGGAAAGATGGAGAGAGAGGAAAGATGGATGACAATGTGAGTGTGACTGGTTTAAGCATTTTTGCCTGGGCTTCTTTTGGCCTGCAGTCCGGCCCTGATCACTACTTAGTTTTATTTGCAATAAAATGGTTCTCAGAGTGTCACACACAGGAGAATTACATGACACGTCTAAATACACAGAAAACATGGACATGTCAAACATAAGCAATCAAAACAGCTATTGTAAATGAAAGAAATGAAAGCAGTAACTGTGACGTCTGCAAGGCTGTTGGCAGCACTGTACACAGGGCCAGAGGAACAGCTGGAGTCCAGCAGCACAGGGCCAGAGGAACAGCTGGAGTTCAGCAGCACAGGGTGACTAGCACACACTACTGACAGGAGGTCTGGTAACTCCTTCTCTGTGCTGTTGAGTCCAAACCGGAGCCTGCAGGTGGAGTCTTGTGTCTGGGAGGCCTTAAAGGATGTGTTGCTAGGCAACACTTTAGCAAACCCTTAGCCATGGGACAAGCTGAAACAGTTGTGAGTTTTAACTGTGGCTTGTCCCTACCAAGAACCGCGTATTTCAGAACTGCTTCAATTTTCATATGAAAATGTCCAGCCTAATCTGTTCCTGGTGCTGCCCGAGCAGTGGCAAGGACCACATGGGGGCAAGCCAGGGTTTGCGTCTGCGACTCCTGGTGTCCCCTAAATGATGTCCATGATGAGACAGTTCCCGCTGCTTGATAAATTCCAGAGTTTAGTGTCCATAGCCTGATTCCTCGCCATCTGAGCTTCTTTCTTCTTCTTGTACCTGGTTTCTAAGATCAGGTCTGCCTTGCCGATGTCAGGATGCAATTGAGGATATAAAATAGAAAAAGCCTGTACTATTAGGGGCAATGCTCACCCCTGTCTGCATCAAAATAGCTTAATCACAGCAGGCCCAGTTTTCCAGATAGTGACACTAGCAGAAAGTATGCGGCCTTTTGAGGGCTGGCACATTGTAGTACATTTAGACCAAGTGCGCAGAATAGCACTTGAAACAGCAATCGAAGATTGTGATTAAGGCTCCCAGTTTTCCGTTTTAACTGATTTTACAGATAAATACAGAAAAACAATATGTTTTCTGTCTGCATTTATTTTTAAAAGAGGATAAATACAGAAAATTGTGCTTCTTTTAAGTGAATCTCTGTGCTGTCTTTCATGAATTGTAGGCCAACATCTGAGCACATAGATAGCATCCAAAATTAAAAAACAGGATGAAATTTCCTTAAATAACGGTATATGTCAAAATACGTTTGTGGTATATTGTCATGTTATATTTGGCAGCTTAAATAGCTAAAACATGATAGACATCAAAGCATATGTGTGCATCAGTTAAATAAATTTGAAAATGTACAATTTGACAACTTCATTTATCCGCAAAACACAGAATAAATATGGATAAATACAGATAAGATGGCGAAAAAAAATATATGTATAAATACAGACAAATGTTAAAAAAATAAATACCATAAAACTGGGAGCCCTAATTGTGATATAAACAGAACCTATGCAACCTTTTAAGGCATGCATACTACTGCTAGCTAGCCATTTGCTGTACATTCATGAGGTGTGCCTCCTAAATATTGAGGCGGGAATATAATGGGACCTTAATATCGCAGACAGACTATCAAGGGAAATTTTTTCAAAAAGAAAGTATTTATAGATTTTCTATACCTAACTCCACATATATGTACCTTGACGATATATGTGTAAATTTTCAAGGTATGTAAGAAGAGTAGATTTATACCTCCTATATATGCACTTACCTTTCGTTATTTTGTCCCTCCATATTTCCACTACGATATTATGATACCACAACATTTCTATGCTCGATATTCCGAGGTAGAATCCATTTATGACAAATGAGAGGTGACAAATGTTGCTCATTCCTTCTCGTCTACCTGCCCTCCTTTTGCATGGCTGTCTGCGGCACACCTATCTCATGTACCTTTTTTCTCCCAGACCCATGTCAATGTGATACGAGGTTGTGGGTTTGAGGCTGCATGAGGGAGCACCAGATTGGACCCCGGCACACTATAGTAACAGCAGCAGCATCTTCACATAAAGCACAGACATCTCAGGCGAAAATAACAAGAACTCCAGGAAGAAAGCCAAAGGAACATGTGGCTGGGACAGCAGTGACAGTAGGAGGTGGATAGCATGACTCATGCACGAATATGGGAAATATTGAAGTAGAGAAATCTATTTTTCTATTTGCTCAGTTATTTGTTCAAAGTGAAATCGAAGTGTGCAGATGGCACAGTGTATGGTAAGAGTAATGTTCCTAACATCTTCTTTAGGTTTACTGCATCCACTAGTGTTGCCATGGTTTTCGAAAGGATGGGGCTAACCCTCATTTACTTTGGGCTACTACAAGGACCACAAGCATGACTAAAAAAATTAAGGCTAGAGGTACTGTGGGGCTTATTTACATGCCCATTGCGCTGCTGGTGTGTCACTTTTTTAGATGCACCAGCGGCGCAGTGTGCCTGCCCATATTTACAAGGCCACGTAAAGCCACCATGCGTGGCTTTTCATGGCCTTATGAATATGGCCCCTTTCACGCATTACTCTGCATGAAAGGGGCATTCCCTGGGTGTTGCTGTGGGTGTTCCCACACAACATCCATGGAATCTGACACAAAAACAATCATCCCTACAACACAGACACCCTTGCACCATGTCGCAAGGGTGCCTGCGTTGGTGCATGGCAGCCTCATAGATACAGTGCATTTCTGCCCTTTTCTTTTGACGCAGGGCAGCGCAGCAAGATGCAGATAATAAATGAATGGGCATACGTGTGTATTGGTTAAACACAGCAGGTTGAGATATTTGTTAAACCAGGTGCATTAGACACTTACCTGGCAGACCCAGTGCACGCATGTATGAATGAAAACTACTGGGAAGAAAAGAGAGAGAAAGTAGAAGAGAGAGATGGAGAGGCAAGAGAGGGACAGAGAAAGAGACGAAGAGAAAAGAGGAAGAGAGTGGGAGAGGAAGAGAGAGAAGGAAAAAGAGAGAGAGTAAATAGTGCTGTTGACTTGAATTGTGTGGGTAAACAGAGCAGGTATAATGGTAGGTCCAAGGCAGTGCTTAATTTGTTGTTAAAAATGTGTGCCTGCCTCTCGTTCAGGAGGCCATTGCAGCTTGCACCACCCATTGCCCCTGCCAGCGCTGCCAATGACAGTACCAACACAACTACTAACCATTACACTCCTACAAGTGTAACAATCAGACTATTCTATGCCCTCAAAGCTACAAGAATGTCTTGGCCGACAGGTGGTAGTACTTTTTAATTTATATTGATTTAATGAACAACTGTTGCTGTGTACATCTCTTAATTAGGCAGGTGGCTCAGCCATGTGGCAGACTGTCATAAGTGCTGCTGCTGACAATTAAGTGCTGGTGCAGAGCACCGGAAACCACTGGTTCAAATTAAGCACTGGTCCAGGGTAAGGTAACTCTGGACAGCTTCCTGACGCGTCAGCTAGAGAGGGTCTCGAGACTGTGTCCAAAGCCATCAATTATGGCCTCATTTCGCAAGGAAGGTGTTATGAAAAAAATCACTTTGCATTGTTAATCCAAACCTCTTGTGCTGACCTCCATAGTGTGAGTGTGAACATTATGTGTGTGTGTCTCTGTAATACAAGTATGTAAATAGTTTAAGTGTATGATTGGCTTGGAGTTGAATGGTGAGTGTAAATGATGTGGGTGCATATTATGTAAATAATGTGGGTGTACATTGTGTGTGAATGGTATGGACTTAAATGGAAGTTGTGTGAATGGTGTGTCGGAATAATGTGAAGGTGTGAGAGGGGGGGAGAGAGAGTGTGAGTGTGTGTGTGAGAGTGTGTGTGTGTGTGTGTGTTGTGTGTGTGTGTGTGTGTGAGGGTGACTGTGTGTGTGTCAGCAGATGGGTATGTTTGTAGAGTGGTTTGCTTGTGAGAGAGGAGTGTTTTGATTGAAAGTGTCCTTTGCTGAATTCCAACAAGGAACAGTGCCTTTCAGTGCACTACGACTACCGCAGTGTGATACTCCTAGTAGCAGTGAGTGATCCCACAACAATCACATGTCTGTACTAAAGAGCTGAGATAGTGTTATCTTTGTCCAGCAGTGTCCTGTCAGTGCTAGAGGAGTCCAGCAAGCAAGCGCTGTCCCAGCAGTATCCTGTCCATGCACAATGGGGTTGTGTGTTTTTTCCAGCAATGGCCTGCCCATGTAGTGCCCTGTCAACAGTGCCCTGTCAACGCTCCATCACTCCGGCATTGTAAGGCTTTCTTCCTGCAGTTTTAGATAATTTATCCAAGATTCCCATTAACGGGAAGATTGCTTCAGTCCTTCATTCATTTACTCCCTAACTCTTTTACGTGTCTCCTTTTTATGGAGCAGCTGGCCTCCTGCACATGCTTTCTTACTCTTGTCCCTTTCAGATTCCCCCCCTTAGTCCTCACCTCTACCTGTGCCACATCCAAGTCCCGGAAACATGGTCCAGTCGCTGTCTAGAGCACTGGCCTGTTCAGCTCTCTGGGTGCACTTGGGCGCTCTTCTATTGGCATGACACTAATACTGGATGTAAAGGCTTTAGGGGCCAGATGTACAAAAAAGTCAGTTTGCGAATAATTAACTGCGTATTTTTGTGCTTCACAATTAGGAAATCACAAACACCCATGAACAAATGTGTCTTAGACACATTTAGCGAATCCCAATGGATCACAAATAGACCTACCTCATTAATATTTATGAGGTAGGTCTCGCTTTGCGACCCTTTGGGAATGGCCGGCACTCACAGGGATAGTGGCTTGCTGGGATCAGCAGACCACCATGTCTGTGATTGCTTTTTAAATAAAGAGATTTTTTTTGTGTAATGCAGCCCGTTTTCCATAAAGGAAAAGGGGATACATTTCAAAAATGAAAATGACTAGCTACTTTGTCATTTGTAAAGAGTAAGCAGTGGTCCATGGACCATTGTCTGCTCCTGAAAAATGTTGGCGCCCACATTCACAAAGGGGAAGAGCTCCCTTGGAGACCCCTTCCCGTTTGCGAATGGGTTACCACCAATTTGAAGTTGGTGGTAACTGCAAATGTATTGCGAGCACATTCTCGGTCGCAAAATATGACTACATACCAGTGCGACTCGCTATTAGGAAGGGGCGCCCTTAACATGCCTCTTTCTACTAGCGACTCGCAAACCCTATTTTGAGAGTTGGTAATAGGTTACTGACTCACAAAATAGGGTTGATACATGACAAAAAGTATTTTACAGGTCGCAAACGGCAGTTTACGACCAGTAAAATTCGTTGCACATCTGGCCCTAGATCTTCTCCTCATGCAGAGTTTTTCACACACACATGCACACACAGGTCCCCCCCCACCATATGCTCTAAAGGACGTTTCCTCATCCCCTCAAATGATTCAATGGGGAGTTATCACATCTGCAAGTAGGGGTGGCCCCATGCAAATAAGGAAACAATGCATCTCTGCGCCGGGGCCATATTACAGACTTGGACACAGAGGCAAAGGAGTTGCCAGGAGGTGCACTCACTGCACGCCATATGGAGGTGAGCCCACAGTCAGAGCACCACCCACGGGTGCTCCTTGAAATGGGCACACAAGGGGCCCAATGGACACCCCAGCCATTCGTCTGCTGGTAGGTGCAGTAGGTCACTGAACCGCCCTACCTGCAAGGGGGATCTTGTACCCCCAGTGCTTAATTTGTAAAGAAAATAAGTGCAGGAACTCTCCTCAGGAGGCCACTGCAGCTTGCACCACACATTGCCCCTGCCATACTGCTAATGATAGTAACAACTAATAACCATTTTATTCCACTTACAAGTGTGACAATTCGGACTATTGCAGGCATCCAAAGCTATAAGAATGGCTTGGGAGGCAGGTAATAGTCATTTTTTATGTATATTGAATTAATAATTAACTGTTGTTGTGGTCACCTGTAAATTAGCCAGACAGTGCCACCTTGTGGTTTGTTCGCCCTAAGTTGGCAGGGTATGCCCAGACGTGGGTCCCTTGCTCACTTTGCCACTGGATTCAAGCTAGCCTGGCTGATGAGAGCTGTTAGCCCGAAACCGGTCCCAGGATGCTTGTTTCCGGTCCAGGGAAGACATGGCTTTGCAGTTCGGGCTGGACTGTTCCCATGATGCACAGGGTCAAGACTGATTTGCATATAGCTGTGTCTGAACTGGGGTGGCGAAGTGAGCTAAAGAACGATGATGGGTTCAACCCAGATCTATGACTGGGGGTGAGTGTCTGAAAAGTTTCAGCGCTCCGTCCATCATCTCCTTGTGTTTGCTTCAGACTGTCATAAGCACCAGTGTTGGCAATTAATAAGTGCCGGTGCCGAGCACCGGAAACCGCCAAGCACCAGAAACCACCAGCTCAAATTAAGCGCTGCATAGTCCCTTTCAAATGCAGGCCTTGTTGCCACCTGCCCAGTCAAAGGTGTTCCAGTGGCTGCAAAAGAATGGACCATCTTTTACTAATGCACTGTTCCCAGGGCAGGTCACGACCCCAAGTCGGACCAGCTTGTTTGCTGCGATACATCGTACTTGTAAACAGACTTAGGTGTGCACCGTGAAGCAGAGTGGGACAGTGCACCGTATCCATATCATAATCCTGCTCGCTGTGCTGCCCCAACGCAGGGGCAGGTGCATTTTTTTCCCTTCTTCAGCACATGTATTAACACCAAAAATCTCTGAGTTTGTGTATGGGTTGCAGACAGCAGAGCTGGGAAATGGAGGACAGTCATCCATCACCCCTTCGTGTTTCTGTGCTCTGGTGTCAGCAGCGTGTGCACAGACTCGGAAATTACGCTTATGTTCGAGCTGTAGATGGAAAAAATAAACACCCGGCCCAGAACCCTTCTGCGTCAGCAAAGTCAGGCCTGGACTGGGAACAGCAACCAGCCCTGGCAGATTGCTGCTCGACCGGCCCTGGGAGGGGGGGGGAGGGGCTAGATGGAAGGGGGTGGGGGGCGCTAGTAAGAAGCACCGCTCTTGCTTTTGTTACAGGGGGCCGATATCACAGCACTGCCACAAAACCGGCCCCCACCCCTCCGGCCCACCGGAGAAACGCCCGGTGCCTGCTACGGCCAGTCCGGCCCTGAGCACAGTGCAAAGATTGGGATCAAGGTACCTGAAGCCAAAACATGGAGAAACGTGCTGGTTCAGCGAGCGAACAGCCGAACTACTGTTTTTGCAGGTTAGGTATCTAAAGCTCATATCTATAACTCGGAATTTCGGCGTTAGTACACGACCTTTAGACTGAACAAGTCGGAAAAAGACCGAGGCAATCTTTACTCAATGCTTCCGACTTATGCTGTCCACATTCCATGCATTAACTCAGAGCAATTCAGAGTTTTATGCATAAACTGCAGACACTTCAAACGCAAAAAGAAAGGCTCCCAGCCAGTACTGCCCTTCACGATACTGCCACTATTTCAGCGCTCAGTGACAGAAATCTCTGACTGAAGCGCTATATAAACATATATTATGATTGTTTGATATCTAGCCCACAACATTGGTCTTGGAATGTTCGTGGGCTGCTAATATCAACGTGAATATATGGAAAACAGGATGTAAATAAGTACATGTGGTAAAGCTGTAACTTGGCTCTGCAAACGCAGGGGTGAATAAAGTTCCCCAGGGCCTGCTGTTAATGGCCAGTACTGGGAATTCGAGGCTCTCGTTCCATAGCCAGACTGAACTTGCAAAGTTGCAAGTCAATGATTCACGAAGGACGTGCCCCTGAAGAAGCCTATATTATATGCACATGCACGCTGCTTCAGCAGACTTTATTTTTGTGCCCCATTTACTCTGAAGGTTAGGATTTCCATCACCTAACGGTATTGCGCTAAAATCAGACTTGCAAGAAAGCAGTACTTTGATTTAGACAAGTCTCAAACTAAATCATTCTCAGAAAATAGTTAATTTTAATACTAAGACGTGTTTTTACAATCTCGTTGCTATACAGTTCCATATTCACAATATACTAAAGAAGTAATTTAAGTTACAGCATACAGACTATTTATAAAACACTCAATTTGCAGCAGTGTGTTATTTTGAAGTGAAACAAATACATTACTTTTTCAATTTAAGGCTGGAGTCGTGAAACATCCAAACAATAAAAAAGCCAGCCATGATTTTTAGAAGACCAATAACTAAAGTATGTAAGGACACTCTAGATGTAAAGCTGAATTTCAATGAAGATTTTAAACATATTTGTGGGTGATTCTGAAAATTCAACTGCATTTTGACTATTCTGTTGTGAAAGACCCAGCCCAAGCTTTTTAAAGGGGGGTAACAGCAATAGTAATAATATGTTTTATGTTCATCTCTTACACCACACCCCTGGGGCTTCCTAACATGGTACAAAACAGTTGCTTCTATTACCCAATTTTGTGGTATTTAATTTATGACCTTAGAAGGATGAAAGGCTTTGTTGGCCATGCTGCATTCAAGCTGATGCCCCTGCAGGTTACAATAGATGTTACTGAAGCGTTAACTCATGGGGCCATCTTGCCAATAAACGCAACAGTTAATTATTTTTAAAGTGTCTTTGTTTATGCTACTCATCTCATTTCGGTTTTATAACTTTTCATGAACTATAGAATTATTCCCACTACAAAAGAACACTGGAATTAGTATTTTCTGTTAAAAGCCATCTCACCCCATCCTATGTGGTTAATCACACAGCACTGTCTCTCTGCTTCACTGAAACCAAGTCACCTTCCCCTGATGTCTGAAACCTTCCCTGGCCCCAGTCTTAGATGAAGGAAATCAGAGCGTGAGTTCCTTCAAAAGCCAGTCCATTCCTTACACTACTTTCTACAGGTAATAATTTCTGTTTCTACACGTTGATGGATACATTCTCTTTTTCCGTCACAAAAGAGTTTAAAAGCTCTTTTATTGGTCAATAGACAGGGAACATCAAAGTATAACAAATGTAGAATAATAATACAAGTAAATTGAAAAGCTAGACACCTAGCCCCAGATTTGTTTTGAGCTGCGCAGAAGCTCATGGGCAGCTGAGCATCTTTGCACTGCACACGCAGGCCAGTTTAATGTTAAGCGAAAAGATGCAATGCTTTGCATCATTTTGCACTGCTTGCGCCACGCGGCACCCTTGCAAAACATTAGTAAATAATGCCCCCGCTTTCATAGATACAATATCATATTCTTTCTCATTAATTGGTATACATTTGCTAAGTACAGAGCATTATTGAACAAAATAGTTTTCAAAAACAAAGTAATGGCATATTTTTGACACCAGGAAAATTGTGTGGCCATGCCATGCTTCACTCAAGTGTGAATTCACGCTTTCTATTTCATCTTGAAAGACTTTGGACTTGAATATCTGTACCCTGTTAATTTAACAGCCTTGAGCTGGCATTTGGCAGACGCCCACACAGGGTGAAACGTGTTGGTTGAAGATCAGATTACCTAGCGTGCATCAACAATGCATTTATGCAGCAAAAAGTGGTTTTAACCTTCAGGAAAAGCAATCAATATTTTATCGTTTATTCTCTATACAATGTACTGTGTATTTAGAAATAATGAAAGGTCTATGCATTGAGGCATGTATTTTCTTAAGTATGTTGTCTATGTCCATTTTCAAGTAATCACACTGTGACTTTAAAAAGGAGTATTCACTAGGCAATGTTGTCATGTGATCAAGGCAGGGATCTGCCGAAACGCGTCATGGCGGCTGGTGGTGTGTCCAAATAAAGAATTGCACCAAACCTGAGGTCTACGCTCGTTTTTCTTCAGGAGAAGATTTGTAAGGCGAGTTTGTGGCATATGTGCACCGGCTCCGACTTTCCCCGGTGACGTAGACCCCCTCTCCAAGTGTTGGCTCCGTGAACAGGAAAGTTTCAGGCTACCGGTGGATTCAGACGGGTATCGAGGCTTCGATTTCGGATGGGGACCCGGAAGCCGACACTCAACGACCCGGAAACGGATATGCACGGAGCCCCCTGCTGCTGAGTAACGTTGTCCCGTGAGGAGAGAGAGGCTGCGGCTGTGTTGATTCCTCCGAGGCGGATGCTCGGATGAGTGGAGCTACGGAGGAGCGGGGCTGCGGCGGCAACTGGCTCTGAAAAGGTACGGGACAACACCAGATAGACAGCAGGTGGGGAGGTGTGTGAGCGTGAGTCCGTCCACAGAGCAGGCTTGCTCGTGTAAGGATCGACGCGCATAAGGCATATACCATTTAGACATTGACACGCCACCATGTCAGCCGCAACATTGCGAGACCACGAAACTGCAGCGGAAGAAGTGTTTGCAGATGTTGTATTAGAACCGCAACTCGAGATTAGAAGTGCCAGTAGTGACAGCAACGCTGGGGGGAAGAGCCTTAAAGAGAAATACCGAGCGCTGGAAAAACTCATGCGACAAGAAACAGCAAAATGGTGGGAGTCCAAATCCTTACAAAAATATTTGGATGTTGGGCGAATCCCGAGGGGGTTGCGAATTATGATAGCGCCAAGCTATGATACCCCCAACCCTTTGATGATGGCTGAATGGGCTCAATGTAACCTGGATTCCTCACGGAAATTAGTAGAGATACTAGTGAAATACGCTGAAGTTGACCGGAGGGATCTATTCATCAAAATTGAGGCCCTCAATGAGGAAATTAAGGTGCTTGGTGACCCACAACAACAGAAAACGAAATTAAGTGAAGAAATGATGCTTAGACTCCAAAAGAAGGAAGATAAAATTAAACAACGAAAAACCTATAAATTCAGGAGGGACAAACAAGATTATGAGAATGGCCAGATATTTACATTTGCTCGTAAATACGACACATTTCGTAATGCCACTGCTAATAAGCGCCAACAAGAAGCAAGTCACCCCGTCCTTATGCTGCCTGAACAAGAAGCTCCATCTTCTTCAGACCTGAGTTCCGCAGTGGAGAGTGAGTCGGAGGTGGAAACTCGAGATGAGCAGCAGAAGCGGAACAAAATCAGGCTTACAATGGGGGAGGAACTTGACTATTTAAGACGGAGTAGGAGAGAAACCCTAAGGCCAAGAAACCAACCGGCAAAAAACGGCGTACAAGGAGCAGGAGGGAAAGAAGGAGGGCAGTCAAACAACACAGGGAACAAGCGGGGAGGACGGGGACGGGGGTCATGGAGAAACAAATAGAGAAATCAATATCGACACCCTCCCCCAATCTGAAAAATGCCAATACAATCATTAACCTGGCAAAAATAAACCTAACCGCAGCGGAGGAACAACTGCTTTCTTTAGGGCTAACATACTGTCCGGAATCTAATTTTAACTATACTCAAACCCGGGCAGATGTATATCAATTCATCAGAAAACTAAAACTCCGCAAATTTCACCAACTCCAATCACAAACTCAGATGAGGTCGAGGCTGGTTATGGATGCGCCTGGCACATCTAATTTGGTAGTGGGAGATTTTGAACTACTAACAGACCTACAATCTTTGGACACTGAAACGCAAGCGTCCAACTATGGGTCTGATTTGGTGGTTTGGAAAAAACCAGACACCCCCTTCAAAAATAAATCGAAATTTACTCCTGTCACAGTCAGAGACTCTGTTGACGTTTTTAATGAAATTGTTGTGGCCCAGATAAAGAAACTAAATGTGGCAATGAATAAAGAGAAAAGAAAAATTACAAATCATGAAAGGAAATATGGACAATTAATGGCTAAATTTAAAAAGGAAGGAGACATCGTAATCAGAAACTCAGACAAAGGAGGCAACATAGTGCTGTGGCCCTTAACTGACTACATGACTTAAGCCTATAGCCAGTTAAATAACATTGAATGCTACCGGAAAAGCACTCCCCTTAAATTCAAAGCAATGCAAGACCAGTTACACACTAAACTTTTGGCATGGAAAAGTCTAGGTCTTCTGAGTTTGGATGAATTTAAATTTTTAAAAGGACTACCCTAAAACGCCTGTTATTTATTTCATTCCGAAAATACACAAGAATATTAAGAAGCCAGCAGGTAGGCCCATCATTTCAGCCTGTGATGGGCCCCTAGAAAATCTATCCCAATATATAGATTTCTTCCTGCAAGAACACGTTCACAACCTGGAATCATATGTACAAGATACCAGTGATTTCATACGAAAAATTGGTAATGTGACATGGCAGGAAGGATACCAACTAATAACTTTGGATGTGTCTTCTCTTTATACATGTATTCGGAATTGTGATGGTGTGAAGGCAGTAGAGTATTACTTATCCAGAAGACCTCTTGAGTATCTGCAACACAATAGAATGCTAAGGGATATGTTGATTTTCTGTCTGGAAAACAATTTCTTTTTATTCAAAAAGCAGATGTTCCAACAGGTGCAGGGTGTTGCCATGGGGGCCAGCTTCTCCCCCAGCTATGCTTGTATGTTTATGGGCTGGTGGGAGGAGCTGGTATTACGGAAGGAATATGATTCAATCTATAGGGGGAAGGTAATATCTTGGCTGCGATACATTGATGACTTGATGATCATATGGAATGGAACTGTGACAGAAGCTAAAAATGTTATTGCTTTAATCAATGTTAACAATGTCAATCTCACATTTACATCCCACATAAGTCATGAGAGTGTTTCATTCTTAGATGTAAAGGTAACAGTGGTCAACAACATCATAACCACTTCCCTCTTCCGTAAAGAAACTGCTGGCAATACCTTACTACATGCGTCCAGTGCGCATCCCCCTCACCTAATCCACAGCATCCCCTATGGGGAGATGCTGCGGTTATGCAGGATTTGCAGCAATACCTCAGATTTAGAAAAACATCAATCTGGAAGCAAGACACGATTTCTGCAGCGGGGTTACAGCACCAAAGCAATTGAGATAGCCATTCGTAAATCACGGGCCTGGGCCAGAGAGGACCTCTTGCTTTATAGGGACAGGTCTCAAAAAGTTAGTGATACAGATCCTATAGCTTCCACAGAACCAGTGAGGTTGATCTTGACATTCTCACGACAGGAACAACAACTGCGCAAAATTATTCAGCGCAATTGGCATATAGTTAAAGAGGATCCTATTATAGGAAGTTCCCTCCCTGTATTCCCCTCAATTACGTTCAGGAAATCAGTGTCTATGGCTAATGTCCTGGTCAAGAGTAGTCCAGAACACAAGGAAGGAGAAGGTTGGCTAACTGCAAGAAAGGGGTTCTTTAAATGCTCAAACTGTAAGGCATGTACATATGGAGACAATAGAACAACATATTTGACTGCATTCAGGGATCAGCCCCAAAAGATCAAATTTCATCTGACTTGTAAGACCGAATTTGCGGTATATGTCTTAGAATGTAGCTGCAAACTGGTTTATATTGGGAGCACCAAATTACCAGTGCACAAAAGGGTCTTACAGCATATCAGGGCAATTATTAACAATGATCCTAATTACCCGGTAGCACGGCATTTCAAAGAACAACATAGCAGTAACCCAAAACATCTCAAATATTATGTCATAGACACTGTCCCAGTACAAAGAAGAGGTGGGGATAGAGAAGGGAAGCTAAGAAGACTAGAGACCCATTACATCCTAGAACTCGATACTAAACAGCCGGGGGGCTCAATATGAGCGAGGATCTGTACACTTACCTTTAATTACATCAACATCTGATAATAGATATTTGTCCTAGCATTTCTACACTATTTTTTCACTTTTTTAATGTAATTGTTTTTGTTTTCAAATAGAGCTTTTTAAGAAATGGAACTATATTCCTTTTAACATTTGTAAATGTATTTGTTTTTTTTTACGACAAATGAATTATATTTATATTTATGGATTGTATATGTATTTATTTAGGAATTATTTATTTACATATTTATGAATATATTTATGATTGTGGGAATCATTTTGTCATAACTCAAAAAACTCTTTAAGGAATGGTAATCCCAAGGAAAGCGTTATTTTGCACAAGCTGTTATTTGCACATGTTTTTTTGCCTAATAGTAACACAAATAGAAAATATGAGTGTATTTTTACTATGTAGGTAATGAATAGGAGAAGGTTTTGTGTCTTTTTAAGCACTTGCACTTTACAAACGGAGATACGGGTTCACTAATTTATTTTGCGTTGTTCTATTCATTGCACTTCACATATCAGTATATTCTTTTACTCTTTTACTCCTTTTACATAGTCCAGTGAAGATACGGGTCGTTTTATATCTTTTATATAATGGACAAACAATGCATTTATGCAGCAAAAGTGGTTTTAACCTTCAGGAAAAGCAATCAATATTTTATCGTTTATTCTCTATACAATGTACTGTGTATTTAGAAATAATGAAAGGTCTATGCATTGAGGCATGTATTTTCTTAAGTATGTTGTCTATGTCCATTTTCAAGTAATCACACTGTGACTTTAAAAAGGAGTATTCACGAGGCAATGTTGTCATGTGATCAAGGCAGGGATCTGCCGAAATGCGTCATGGCGGCTGGTGGTGTGTCCAAATAAAGAATTGCACCAAACCTGAGGTCTACGCTCGTTTTTCTTCAGGAGAAGATTTGTAAGGCGAGTTTGTGGCATATATATATATATATATAATTATCAACAAACATAATATATAATAACAAATTCCACTATTTTTAAACTAATATGTTCATTAGTGCTCTGTACTTAGCAAATGTACACCAATTGACGAGAAAAAAAAGTAATGTATTCTATTAATGGACTTATCGTTTGGGCCCACAATCTACCTGCCCAGTTAATTACCCTGGGGATAAAGACCTTCCCAGAACCACGCCTCCTAATACACCTAACACATTTTAATTCTGTAAATTAACTAATGTAGTCTTGGGACACTACCAATTTCCTCAACCTTTTACGCACTTGAGCACAGAATAATACTAATACAGATAATACACCCAGAAGAATGGTGTGAAAAGAAATGTGGTATCTCAATTTAAGACATTAACAATACAAGCTTTCTTAAAACCTTCCCAAGTACAATTTAAATGTGAAACCCCTGTAGTGTAACTACAATAAGTTGATGTTACCATCTACCAATTTTGATAGTTTATTACACATGGGATAAAGTACCCACTGCCTTACATCATAAAGAAATTGCAACTTACCGAGGAATTCCATGACCACAGAGAGGAACAAGGCCATAGGCCCAGTTCCTTTTTAACGCTATTGAACTCTGCGGTTACTTGCAAAATCATTATCATGTACAGCAGTTGGTATTTTATTCCTTAGAATGCATGGTCACATCATCAGTTTTCCCACAAACCACTTAAATCCTAGTTGCGCAGGTCTTTTTTGTGAAAGAGAGGGCATGTGTGCAAATATGAAAAATAGAAATAGAATCTTTAGTTTGAGATTAAACACCTACAAAAGCTGTCAGATAATTGTTGTAAAAAGATGTTACAATTAGTTTAATACAAGTCGATTATTTTTTTAAAGAAAAAGACGTAATAGCTCAGAATGTTATAAACATGCAGAAATATTCCAACCTTTCTACAATTACCTAAGGAGTGCAAAAAAATAAACATGTTGCCCTAAATAGCTTCTTTGTGCTTGTCGCTGTACAGATAGACAAACAGAGCAGAAGAAAGAAAAGCAACGTATTTTTTCAGTTCTTTATACTGTTGCTTGAACTGCCTTTCCCTCTTAGCTGCTGATACTGGCAGCAGGTATTGTGACGTCAGAGCTCAATTATAATAAGTTATTGCGGTTCAGTAACTACATCATTTCTTTATAAAAGTTAAATACAATTTTCTCTTGATTTCTGAAGATGTTTACTGCTTCTTATATTTCTCAGAGAATTAGATTTAGATGCAGATAATTCAATATATCTCCCAGTGGTAAATTGTATTTAATGTTTAGCCCTGAGAAAGAGAAAATGTATTTAATGTTTAGCCCTGAGAAAGAGAAATTGTTCTCTTCTAGCATTGCTTGCTTTATTGAAATGATATTGCGTTCTATCCAAGTCAAGATTGTTCCATATTGGGACCTCTAATAGCCTAAATTGACTAATACCATTTTTTCATACAGCTTTTGAAGGTGTATTCAGCAAAGCTCATGTGTCTATACATAAACATTGTCACTTGTGTTTACCCTCTAAAAGGCTGTTGTTTTGCTTCTGTTTTTTTTATATTTACCTGTGTGGGAGTTTCTTTTATATGAGGTTTAAGCCAATGCGAGTTTGATAAAGTATAAAAAAAATGATACTCTCATAAATTATGAAAAACAGATGCACCTTTTGGAAAGTACATTTCTGGTTACCCCCAAAAATCTAGAATTAAATTTTGGCATGTCAGATAAAATTTGCCATCATATCTTCCGAATTTTCTCTGGGTAGCATATTCTTTTTTATGATGTTACTTTTAGCCCATATATCCCAAATTGAGTTTATGAAACCAATCAAAATCCCAATTTATTTTTTATAAGCTCTTCAATGTTCAATGTTCATTTTCAGAGTTTCGTCTACCTCTTTAGGAACTTTTATGCCAACATATACAACTTCTTTTGCATCCCCCATTGCAAAGAACACTCTTTATTGTCTTTTTTATTTATTTGTTTCAATCTTGGCAGTACGGTAGATTTTTATAGTTAATTTTGTAGCCCAAAAAGGAGACAAAATATTCAATAAATTAAGTAATTCTAGGATGAACTTCACAGGTTAAAATAATGTTAATATAATGTCAACTGCAAATATTAAATATTTATAGTCTTCTTGATCAATTTTGACTCCTTGCGATTGGGCTTATATATAAGCGCATTTCCTTATTGACACAGAATGGGTAAAACCCTTTAATACATTAGGCCTATTGTTATAAGACTAAGTATAAATGGTAAAACGTTGCAAAGCTCAATTAACAAATGGGGCAGAGGCAACCCTCTTTAGTCCCTTTGCATCAGCTACAACAGTACAATACATAGCTCTAACAATGTTGTTGACTGTATCTCCAAAATAAATTCTGAGTATGATTGCAAATAGTAAGGTCCAATTTGCATTGTCCAATACCTTCTCTACATCTACCTTTAACACGTTATGATGGACAAGTTTGAACTTAGAACAATTAATTATGTGTCATACTTGACTTTTTGTTTCCGCCATAAACTGAGGTATCACTAAGTTATCTAATAAGCTTCTCATATTTTCAAATTTAATTTGGGGTGATCATACAGTATTTCATAAGATTTCACAAACTCCTACTATATGTACCTATGTATGTTTACAGCAGGAGCCTCTTTAATGGAGTTGCAGAAACTCGATGTATAATGTCCTTACATTGAACTCCTCAAATCAATGACGAAGCATAAGCTTGCATATTCATAGACCTTTTAGATGTTTAAAACATACCACCATTAATATATTGTTCTTAAATGCTGTTCAACAGCAGCACTTTACTCATTTCTAAGCTATTGTAATTTTGTCACAAAGGAAAGCAATGTACTACAACATATTATGTTATGTTAGTATAACAGTGAGCGCAATTGTTTCGGCTTTGTAGCACACTCTCTATGTTGGTGGCTTTGCTGCAGGTCTGGCAAGGCTACCTATCGAACTTGATGAACAATAATTTGAGAGAGTCTTTTGTTTTGATGTTTTTTGATTGTGAGCAGTTTGTTGAATTTCTAAATGATGTGTGTGAGTCAGTGTGAAAGTAAAATAAGTTTGAACTAAGAAGATCTACCCGGGTTTTGTGAGTATGGGTACTGAAGGACATTCCATTTTTCTCTTGATTGTGGGGGTAATTGCTGAAACATATCAACCTAGGTCCATATTTGTCACCTTTTTCTCTCTGAAACAAGTATAGTAATGCATTTGAGACTAGCATCATTTTTCAGATATATAATAAAGGTTGTACTACTTCCATATCACATGCTCACTGAGAACTGGCCAAAATCCAAGTCTGTATAGACAGCCAAAAAGTATTTAAGTGAATGCAAAGAAACTGACAGATTGTGAGCCCATCAACATACATAGAACTGCATTATTCTGTGAAAATGATTTGTATCCATCTCCAATCTGGCTATTGTATTGTGTAATTTCCCAAGTGGAACACTGATACTAACTGTGTGAGTTCACTTGTGCAATACTCTAAAATGTCAACTCTATAAAAGTCAAAACCCATTCTATGTCTGTTGTAAAAATGTGTAAACAATAGGTATACAGGGAACAGAATTTTCAAGCCATACTTAAAAAAAAGAAGGATACATTTTTGTTTACACCCAAGCTAGTAGCCTCAGCAGCCAGCCTACACTTTCAGATGTATTTGAACTTCAACAACAGCAGCAAATTTTGTAACAAAATATTTTGGATGAAATTGGCGAAGTAACAACTTAAATTAAAATATATGAAGCAAGGCTGACATCTGCCCAAATACAGATTTTTAAGGTGTTGAAATCCGAGCATCTGCGGGTTTAATAAAGAATCCTAAATCAAATCAGGTAGTAATACAAGATACATCCAAAGCCTGTGGCAAATGCTTGTTAATTGTTTGTAAAACTCGACAAAACAATCAGGGATTTAAAATGTACCCTGAGTACTCTCATCAAATCATCATTCATGGTGTTAAATAAAAGTTTTGTTGTCAAACTCTCTTTTGAAATAGAAATTGAAAATACTTACAGCGCAGGTAGACACATAGAAAATGCTGACTTTAAGGGACAAGTTTTAGCTCAGTTTTTAAGGTCACTGCAAGGGAGAAAAAAACTAAAGGAAGAAGAGAAATAGCTTTTTGAAGGCTCCTCAAATTCTCATCATTTAAAATGCACCCTAGGAAGTTATAACAAGCAGGAAAGGGTTTTTCGAAAACAAATTAAACCAACTTTCAAAGCTCTGGCAGTACTAAAAATACACTTACATTCTAGGGTGAAAAATGCGTACATATCAGTACCAGTAATGTTGAATGATTTAAAAGATATTAACGAGGTGCTTTCTAGCATACACCTCTTAAAGGAATTTGTACTAACAGTTTTATTTAAGAGTTCTAAGGGAGTTTAATCTTGCATATATTGTATAGTTGGTCTGTATAGACTTTGAATAGGAGAATACACTGCTGTTTATTAAGATATGAAATTGGAAGGAATCAAATTCACTTATTTCATTGTGCCTTTGTGATGATTACCATTTTTAAATATACATTATTTAAATTAATGTTTATTTATGATGAGAATCGTTTGAGTCGGGTGATGTATGCAACACGGTTCCAGTTTATTTTTTTAGCAGTCTGCAAACTGTTTATTTAGTATCAAATGTGTATGACCTTTATTTTCTCCAAATACTTTTATTAACTTTCTTAAAACACTGCTTACTCCCATGCCCTCATCGCACAATTTATCAATAAAATACTCCATGATCCATGTTGTTGATTACAATAAATCACAAGACATTTTCTTATGTCCAACACTATCAGTAGGGGTGAGATGGCATGAGTAAACTACTGGAAATGTTATATTGCTTTTAATTCCTACTTCTGCTAACTAGCCACTTGAGACCCCTCACCCAGTTAATATTTCATTAAAAAACTGACATTTCTGAAGCCTCACATCTTGGTTTTACCAAACGTCCGGGCCACCTTCTACCTTCATAAATCACATAAAAAATTATCTTTTGATTCTTCACTTCTATCTTGCATCAATTATTTTTGATTTGCCTTCAGAAGTGTATTGTATGTTTGCCCCAGCTTCTGTTTTTTTTAAATATCTACTAGCAGCTTCTTTTCACACTGTTTGTTCAAATAACTAAATTAGAACTTTTGTGGTAGTTGAGCAGAGCTTCCAGATCACATGAAAGTAACATTGATTTAAGTTAAATTGATTGAGAAGCCAGCACAGCGATGGAGCCAAACTGATCATCAGCACTCTTATGGACAGCTGGCACTTTGTGAATTAAGTACCACCCCAAGTTGGATGTAAGTGTCTGTCAGATGGTTTGCAAGTGCAGAGAAATAAAGAGGGCAGTACTTTCATGGTCCATCCTCTTTGCATTTTGGAATTAATAATAAAAAGACAATTTGCAAAGTGGAAAGACATTTCTGATTCATAAAATACACGCAGTGTATTGCGACTCCGGATTATCCAGTTGCAAAGCATGTGATTTTGCTAACTGCAGGCTTTGTGACTGGGACATCAGGTTGTATATTGGGCTCCTAGTGTGTTAAGATCAACACTGAGGGGCCGATTCCGATTCGTGTCGGTAATTTCTCCGACCGAGCCGGCCTCGGAGAGATTTCCGACCGAATCGGACCCGTGCAGTCCGACCGAACGAGTCCGATGCATTCGTATGCCACCGGACACGAGTCGGTCGGACTCCCATTGAACTCAATGGGAGCCGGTCATACAACGCGTACGCGGGCTCCCATTGCCTCAATGGGTGCGAGGCAGACAAGGGCGCCCCCTACAGCGAGTACGCTGCGAAGCGCTTCGCGGCGTACACGCACAGGTAGGGGGACCCATGGGTCCCCCTGTGTGCGCCTCGCACGGGTACGCGTACAGGGGGTCCGACACGGACCCCCAAAGTACGGCTCCGACAGCGAGTTCGAGTCGGACGGCGCGAGTCGGTCGGAGCGGTCGAGGTGCGCATCGTACTTACCCGGCCGGAAAACGTCTCCATTGCGCGGTGCGAATCGGGTCCGAGCGAGTCGGTCGGAGCGGTACGATCCGGGAACCAGTCGGTCGGAGCGGTCGGGTCGCCCGGACGAGTCGGTTGGCGAATACGCATCGTACTCGCTCGCCCGGACGCGCGTACGACTCGGTCGGAAAATAGGGCTCCGGATCGGATCCGGTAAAACCGAATCCGATTCGGAGCACTACCGGCCGAGATCGGAATCGGCCCCTGAGTCTTCAGGGCAAGTCTATGCATTTGTTCACCAACACATAAAATATCCTGAAAGTCCATGGAGATTGCAGTAAGGGTACATACAAATACTGGGGGGAAAGTGCAGAAATTTACACGTCATGGGTGTCCTCCTACCATTTGTATAGATTTGTGCATTGAAACGACATAAATTAAAGATCTCCATGCACCCCCCTCCACAATTATGCTTACTTCGGGACTGTGTGCCGGGTGGTAAATCCAAAATGTTAATTTACACTTGTAACTTATTTTTATTTAAAAAATCTCCACATGTAAAATGTAGTTCCTTGTATGAAATTGGCTTCTCCATACAACACCTGAAAATATTGGCCTGTAAAGGAACGTTTTCTCTACGCTTGCACACTTGCAGAAGTACATGTGCAAATAGGATTGAAAAACGCATAAAAATTTTTGGGGATATCCACAACTATCCATCTGTGGGCCTCATTACGAGTTGCCCAGAGCAGTAGCCCCATGGAGGATACCGTGCTGGGCAAGTATACCATTATTTTTATCACCGGGACAGAAATTATCAGGTCTGTGACCTCCAGACCTGATCATTTGAGCCCAGATTCGTAAGCAGAGCTGTGTTTGCTCCTTCCAACTTTTGTGCCCAGCCACACCAGCTAACATACTGCAGCATGGGGGAGAGACGAAAAAGCTCCCTCAGCTCAAACTAAATCCACTTGGCCCTCTCGGCACACCCATCCTCCTCACCAAAGCTGAAAGTAAAGGCCCCCAACATTACTACCTACTGCAAACAGGTGGTAAATGTTTGTGGATTTGGGTCAATATTTCCCCCAGAAAAGCGCAAACAAAAAGAACTGGACTCAGTCCAAGTGCTGTTCCTCAATATGTGGAAAGTATCTTGTAATCCCTGTATATAGGAACCCCCGCACCTATATCCATGGAACGTGTAAAACGCCCTAAGTGAATGTTACCACATGTTCTCACCCTCTTCATTGGAGCTCATATGATCCTACCTTTAAGTTCCAACCTTACATACCTGACTGTGGAAAATCTGCTTACCGTGTTATTTTCAGGTTTTTCAAGATAGTAAGTTCTGTCTGCTGGTAAAAACTTCAACCAGAATCTCTAATTTGAGCCTACAGATGGTACTTTTACATCCCTACTGTCAGCATAGAGGTGCAACAGGGTTCCTGAATTGGGTACACAGATCTTTCAGGGTATGTTGAACTCTGGGGGTACATTATGGTGGCTGATATGAACTAAAACGTCTGTCAGTAGGTTGGCATGAACACTGGGCAATGACAGATGTGCTCCCATTGCAATCCTAATTTAAGTAAAAGCGCTCGTATTAATATGATATTACATGACTTTGTGGCATAGTCTTGCAGTAGCCCAGGCTGTGTCTTACCCTGTGGTGTTTGTGCCAGTATAAAGCTTTGTGTGGATGTATCATTGAGTAGGAAAAAAGTTGTGGTAGTAGTGCTGCTATCAATTCACAGCACATACTTCAAACAACTACGACTAACTGTTGAACAGAGAACCATAACTCACATATTAATGTGATAACACTTTGCAGAGATTATTAAGGTGTTATAATTTAACATCTATTGAGGTATCAAGTCCAGGCCAGATGATTCACATGCGAGGTTAGTAACAATTTACACGATAGAGGAAACCAGTCAAAGTATGAACATCAATGAACAGTTATGACAATAAGTACTTTGCGTTCGTAATTTTGGCCCCAATTTCGGTTTTGGCAGAGAGGGTATATTGTTGCAAAGGCAACAAAGTACCCTCTCTGCCAAACTGAAGGTGCATCTGCCTCTTTTAGAGTTGGACAGAACTTCAGTATGTTTACGGCAAAGACTATCTGACTACAACATACAGCTTTGACAGCCCAACAGCCAGTCAAAGAAATGTTTATTTAGACCAATGGCCTTTAAACAACACAATTACACATATAATCACCTTATCCTAAACATTTAACAATTAAAACATTAAATATTGCAATATTTAAAAATTCAACGACAAAATTCACAGCTAAAACCAATACAATTTCAAAAAGCCCTAATATTTAAATACCCCTTCATACTCATTGTAGTAAAAAAATAAAGGATTATTACAAAATTGTTAGAATACCTATTTTAAAATTGGATATCCTACCAGGTCCGTTTTTAGCTGCCTCACCTATCTTCAAATTAAGATATGCATCTGGGTTTTCTTATTTAAAACCAAGATAAAGACAATAACGTTTAACTTCCCAGTTATATTTATTCTACTTAATTTCTTATTATCACTGCTATAATAATTTACCTAGACACCTAATTCATTTATTTATCAGAGCACGACTTTTTAATTGCAATAATAAACCTTCCAATAGCTATTACAATATCCAGGTAGCGCATATCAGTAAGAAGCTCTACAGCCTGTGCTCGATTCTTAATTCCGTATTTAAAAAATAATGGACGTAAGATCAATTTCAGCAAGGGCAGCATCTTTAGGCAACCCACTAACATGTGCAAAATGTTGACTTTTGTGCGGAGCTCGCATATACAGTTTCCATCAGGTTGGATCACTTCCCTTTTTGTTTTCTCATTTGTATAATAGGGATTGACATCAATTCTTATTCTTAGTAATTCAGACCTAATCCAGCGGTCTGGTAAAATATCCAGATACGGAAACCAAACTCCCTTCTGCCAGGAATTTGACATAAATTGTACTGATTTTTTCCCACTCAGATACTGCCAATCCTTTTCCCGAGATAGTTAACTCCCTAATGACCTCAGCTCGCCCTTAGAGACTTCTACTTGCAAGGTCTGGCGGCATAACCTCACCTTCATATCCCTACAAACAAACTTCAGATTCTTTCTGGCCCCTTTGGCCCATTTTAATTAACTTTTCTGGACCTTGTTTTTACACCAATGGGAGACTTTCCGTTCCTCTCCCTAGCACAGTCTTTTCCAGAACCTTTATTTCAGTCTAATGGCCTGTATCATGGAGGAGCCTAGTAGGGTCATTAAGTTCTTAGTACATTTCCCTTCCTCTGTGTCCCACCCGCTTTTACCACTAATGCAGAGTAATACATCTCAGTATTATAATTGTGGTGGCATCATGGCCACGAAAGCTTTCAAGACTGGTCCATGCGACATCTCCCCATTGTCCCAGTTGAATTTTCTCAAGCCACTCGCCTAGGTAAGGGCCCTCTCCTTTAGGGCCTCTGAGTGGGTATGCTAGTTCAGGGACCTTTCAAACCAAACTCCTAGATATTTATAATCATTAACAATTTCCAGTTTTGTGGTTCCCAGATGCCAGCTAAACTTGTCTACTTTTTTACCAAAACAAACCTTAGTTTTGTCCATATTTACTGTTAGCTGTTTGTAGTTACAGTAATCCCTGAATGCATCCAACTTTCTCTGAAGTCCCAACTCCATCTGATCTAAAATTACAAGATCATCTGCATACAGAAGGCATGATATGAGTTTACCATTCATTCTAGATCCCACCAAACTTGCAAGCTACCGTCCTATCTCTCTCTTACCGGCATTGGCAAAGGTGTGTGAAAAAGCTGTCTTCAGACAGCTAGACGCCTATTTTGAGTCATCTGGCATTCTCCACCCTGCCCAATCCGGATTTAGGGCTACATATAGTACAGAGACTGCGCTGGTCGAAATGTCAGAGGCAATAAGGGAGTGCCTGGATGCGGGTGGCAGAGCGGCCCTGATTTTGTTGGACCTCTCTGCCGCCTTCGATACGGTGCCCCATAGACAATTACTAGCTCGACTTTCGAACATTGGCGTTACAGGTCTTGCTTGGGACTGGCTTAAATCCTTTTTAGATGACCACACCCAGCAGGTCTGGATGCCACCCTTTTCGTCGGCTCCCAGGAAAATGTCCACAGGAGTTCCACAGGGCTCTACTTTGAGCCCTTTACTTTTTAACATCTATATAACACCCCTGATCTATCTTGCGGAGGAGCTGGGAGCCAAGATCATAGCGTATGCCGATGATACCCAGCTCCTTTTTACCTGGAAGGATGATGACCTGTCCTCGGAAGTTGCCCAGAAATGCCTCTCGACTGTCTTCAAATGGTTCGCACATGCTCAACTGAAGTGCAACGAGGACAAGTCGGAGGTCCTCCTGTATGGATCTTTCCCTCCTTCTTTCAGAGAGACCCTGTGGCCTTCAGACTACCCTCGGCCCAACTCAGTGGGCAATCCAGTGAAGAACTTGGGGGTCTGGTTTGGTGAGGACCTCAGGTTTTCCGAACAAATTAAGAAACTTGCAGGGGTATGTTTTGGTACTCTCAAATCCCTTAGAAAGTTTTTTCGCCTGTTACCTAGGTCAGCGAAAGAAATGGTCACCCGTGCCCTTATCTTGTCTCGCATTGACTATGCCAATGCCCTGTACATTGGCATACCAGGCTACCTGATAAAAAATTGCAGATAATACAGAATGCAGCCGCCAGACTTCTGTTGAACATTTCAAGAAGGTCTAGTGTTAGACAGCATCTACGTGATCTGCATTGGCTCCCTGTGATCCATAGAGTGCAATTCAAAGCTCTCACTCTGGCTCACAGAGCCCTGTATGGACTAGGGCCGATGTACCTCAGGAAGCGTTTTGCCTTTTATGCTCCTAGTCGACCTCTGCGCTCAGTCACCCATCGACGGGCGGTGGTCCCCGCTTTCGCAGGATGCGTCTGGGGGTCACTCCCTCTCCGTTAAAGCAGCGTTAGCATGGAACTCCCTTCCTGTGGAATTGCGGAACACCCAGGATCCTAGGCTCTTCAAAAAACAACTAAAAACCCTTCTTTTCAATCTGCCCATTTAAATCCCTGCTTCACACGGCTATGGTCACTTCCCGCGCCGGGACACTCTTGAGTATCTGTGCGCGTTATAAGTGTATTATAACATAACATTCTAAGGCTAGCACCTCTAATCCCCGCCAGGGCCTTTGGGAGATCCGCTACAAATATGGAAAAGAGTAGTGGGGCCAACACACAACCCTGTCTTAGTCCATTATTGATTGCTATTCTCTGTGTCAATGTCTCCTATGTGTCCACAATGACCTGGGCCCAATTATGCTTATGTAGCTCCTGTATTAGGGTCAAGCTTCCCTTTGGAATATTATATTTTATCATGGTTTCCCATAAGCGATTCTGGTCCACCAGATCAAAGGCTACATGGAAGTCTATGAAACTGAAAAACAACCTCCCTTTCTGCTCGACTGACTTCCATGCAACAGAGTAAGAGCCATCTGAGGTTTTGCCATTTGTCCGCCTGCTGTATTTAGAGTGGGTGAACAACTGGCAAGTTTTCAATGTCCGTCACCGCCAGGTGAAACCTGGCAATAAGGGGCAGTAAAACGGCAAAACAACCTCCACTCCATGGCCCCCACTTCATGGGATTAAACTCCCATGGTGAGGGAGTCATTGCTTTAGGATTTTGTTTTTGAAAATAAATAAAACATTTAAAGTTTGCCGTACGGCTCCGTCATGTTGATGGAGATGTCTGTCAAACTTTCAATGTATTGTCAGAAACCACCATGATGGCGGTTCCTGCCAATGCAAGAGATGTCTGCTTGGCCAGTTGACAGCTTTAAATTTAGCATGCGGGCACTCCCCCAGAGCGGCGGAGTACTTTACTCCATTTCCCTGATGGAGTACATTCCATCCGCCAAACTCTCAATCAGGCCCTTAGTGTTATTTGAACATTTTCAAAGCTATGTTAAACATTTTGTGTTGGTATTGTTTACCAACATCTGCTCTTCATCATCAAGATCATAAGAACAGGACCATTGGCTGTTGACGTTAATTCATTACAATCTCTAGTTCATTAATGATGGCCATCACCGTGAACACTTTCCAAAAGTTCTATATTAGGTTTGTGTTGTGAGGAGCAGCTGCACTGACCCAGCCACTAAATATTTGTTGTACATAACAAATTCTCTGTCTTAGGTATTGTCATCCGTTGCTCATCCTGCACTCCAAGGAGATCTTATTTATCAAGCCAATGGTGTTTTTCTGACATCTTTGTTCCAAACATGAATATGGTTTCTTAGACATGAACAAATTAAAATTGAAATATCCAGCTTGGCAGACATGGAGAGGCAGTTGACATTGTAATTCCTATTTGCGGAATTTTCAAATAATGTTGTTAACTCAGGTTCACACACCCAATAAAAATGATTTAAAAAAATCAATGCACACATTAGTTTTGTTTTCTTTATTGGAACTCTTTGGTGAGCATTCAACTCTCCTTCCTTCTGTAACTTCCGAAAGTAGAAGTGCTGTGCTGATGTCTGCACTAAATCCCTACCACATGTTGCTCCAACTTATACCCTAGTACATGGTAAGGCAATAGATACCGTCCTTCAGATGCATCACTTGCAGTTTTCAACAGACTTTCATATCTGAGATGACACAATAAATGCAAATCCTATGATGACAAATCTGGTCAACCATTAGTTGTTCAAGTTCTACTTTCTAATGAATTTCCCCAATTCAGTATGACTATCCAACATTTCCTCTACCTTGGAGGAACGTTTTACATCTAAGAAAAAAGAGTCAGTGTATACAAGGAATACTTCTGCTACAAAGATTAAAAAGGTATCTTCGGCTCCTCTGCCAGCTCTCTCTTTTAGCTGTATTTGCAAACCCTTGATACATTTGAATAATTTATTATAGGTAATTCTGGAGACTTTATTAAGCATTTCACAAAAACTCAGGATTAAGCTACTTCCCTTTTATGATCTAGTAAAACTTTGGAACAACTAGTCAGAAAAGGGCAACGTTCCTGTAGAATCATAGTGGTTTTATTACAGAGCATATCTAGCCCACGATTTCTTGGATTCTTTATGTCGTTTGTGAAGAAGGACTTTTCTGTTGTTAATGTTCACAAGAAAAACCTTGTTAGAAGGATGTTGGACATCAGTAGCGGTCCCATACTCACAGGTATTTCAGCTGTGGGACAGAAACAGTGACATTGTGTAAGACAACAAGTTCATGTTACACTTACTTTAGACATTTCAGGCACAAATGATGTACTCAAGGCTTGGGGGACTGTATGACCCTACATGTTACAACCCAGAGAAGATGAGTTGGAGGACCTTTCAGGCTGCAAAACATGGGTGTAGGGACTTTATGACCCAAGAGTTTATAACACCAATGAAAAGTTGATTATGTGACCCTAGAGTTTATAGCTTTGAACGAAGAGGGACTGTTTGATGTAAAAAAATCACACTACTCAAGGATTACCTAAGAAAATATAACATTCAGAAAAGAGGATTTGTATAACCAAAAGAAGTTTCAACATTCATGGAAGCAGGATTATGTAGCCACAATTAGAGAAAGAGGATTCTTTGGCCTGCAAGACCCAGTAGATTGCAGTTCTGAGGGTGGAGGGACTGTATTGCCCAAGAGGTTAAAATGTTAAGCAGTGCGATAATTGTATGACCCAAAGGGTTACAATAACCAGGAAAGGGGGATGGGTGACCCAATAGACTGCAAAACTGAGAGAAAGGAATTCTATAGCTAAATAACGTGTGACATTGAGGGAAGAGGAAGTGTATGTTATGTTACTGTAAATTTCTACAGCAAAGCATTCATCAATTACTTGGCCTATTGGGACTTTGCACAAACAGGAGTTGTGATCCATCCATCCAAATATTTGTGTGGGTCTGTGGTTTAGAGGGTGATGGTTATCCTCATTGAGGTGTTCCTTGGATGGGGACCATCTTGTGATCTTCTAAGCTAACCCCTGCGAATTTCAATTATTTAGTGCTTTGCCTTTTTTGGGCGAGGTTTCTGGTCTTCAGGCTGACTGCCTAAAATAGTCTGTTACGGTTGTGTTGTCATGTTGGAGCAATAGATCTTATGGCCTTCCCAACAACCTACAAGGCTGTGTATCAGACTCTTACCAACACTGTATTTGTGGAGGTTCTGTTTCTTGTCTGGGGTGTAGAGCTCCTGATCTAGGTTCAAATGAAACATTCCACCTTAGGTTGTTTCCTTGACGCCATGTAGTTGTAAGAGGTGTGTCCCTATCTTACACTATTTCTATTATTCATGAGTACCACTTTCCCATGTTGCCACTCATTTATGACAGTGGCTCCACACTTGGTAACCTCCACCCATGTCTCCCTGTTCCATACTTTTCCTTGTTCCGCCCGAGTGATCTCCAAGGTTTCTTTACCACAAGGCTGCCCATTCCAATGCTACCTGACCTTCGAGTGTCCTTGTCCTTCAGTCATTATGTCAAGGCTTCCTGAGCTAGATGGATGATCAAGATAGACTTGCACAACAGACGGATAATTAAACAGACACACCTATCTAAGGATAGCTCAGCGGAGCAAAGGCACACCTCTGTAGTCTGTAACCAATGAGTGGTATCTCTGCCGTCTGCACTGAGTGAGATACCAGCCATCTGAGCATGGGAATGATCTTCCAAAGGTGAGCAATAGATGTAATGACTGTGGCATGTGAGAGGTAGATCTACTGTATGTGAATTGAGAGATATCTCTGCTGTCTCCTTGGAGCAAGGTACAATTCAGCAGAGAAAGGGATGGCCCTGCTGTCAGTTGAAACCCTGCATGTGGTGTCTGGCACCTGTCTTTGGTCATGTGGCAGGCTCTCCCCCCCATCCCCAACAATCTGGCATTCATCTCATCATTCAATATGATGAGCCATGGAAAGAATAATCAGTCTTAAGGCTGTCAACAGAGCAATGCAACAAAGGCAATGGCCCCCTATTTGAGAAAACACTTCTAAAAATAGAATTTCAAAGAAAAATATAATAGGAAAATTAAGGAATGTAAAGAAGCAGTGCCATAAACTAACATCTGGAGTTCTCTGAAGTGTTGTTATGTCTAACCCACAAACAGACACTTTTGAAGCATCTAATTATCAGCGACAAAGTACCAAAGAACTGAAAAAGGGTAGATGAGCTACCTTTATTCAGACAAACATTTATTGAGAAAGAACACAAAACATGACCCTCTGCATATAAGTGTCAATTCAGTTCTAGGTAAACTGCCAGTACCTGTGTTACAAAAATCTTCTAAGAATCCAAAGGAACCTTGTCATGTAGGTCATGCCCTTTCTCATTATGGGGAGTGTTCCAGCACAGGCATGGGAGTGAGACCCATGAAAATGATTTATCCCCATTAACCTGCAGGATATTTCTGTCAGAGAATATTTGCCAGGTCAAGGTGCCACCTATGGGTGCAACACAGAATATCAAATAAAAAGGAAGTGATCAACAAATTGCCCCCCACCATGGTCAGGATTTTTCTTCTAGAGAGGGTGAGGAGAATCTCAAGTCTCCTGCCCCATCTGAGTTGAGGGAATTCTGCACCATTCCTCTAAGGCAGCCTTAGATAGAATCCGAGGTTGCCTGTTTGGGGTGGGGGAAATGAGAGCCACCACGACTGTAGCTGCAATTCACCCCCCGCCATTAATATATTCAAGATCCCTGAAGCACTGGGAGATCCATGTACATACTAACAGATCACCAGCTAAGATCACTGGTCTGTCATGCTGTGCAAAGGTCAGAGCTGCACCGGTAAGGGTGTGAAAAGAAGGTAAAATTGTCTCATCTTATTTTCACCACATGCTGTACCACGTGACGAACCACTAAGTAAACCGGTGAAAAAATGGATTAGGCATGCGTACTATAATTTGATTGAGTACCAGATGTGTGAAGAACACGTCTTGTAAAGGGGATGAAGGTTTATGCAGACAGAGGAAGGAGAAAATATGTGTATGCGATGCTCAGAGAAGACATAATACTTAGATCAGTATACTCATTTCATTTGACATAATAAAGATAAAGGTTATGGTACATTTAAAGAAACAACTAGGTAAAGCAAAAGTAACTGATTTAAAAGCATAAATATAAAAATGTAGGTTTTATATTAGGGAGAAGTATAACCAACAAAGCAGTGAATAATGAAACAAGTATCCATGTGAGTGGTAGGAAAGCTCATTGTTAAAATGGTTCAACATACTGATCATAAAGTATTGATGGACTTAGTGGAGGGATTATTTCAAATCAGATGGAGAACAGAATGAGAACACAGATCTTTCCAAATTTCCAGTTTTAGGATGATACGTTTCTCTCCAAATGTAACTCATACCATAAGCCTTCTCTTCCAGCTCTAGAATACACCCTTGGCAGTCATTGAGAACCTGGCAGCCAGTGCGGCAGCATTTGCTCTGAAAAAAAAGCCCTTTTCCAAGAGGATCCAATGCTGTTTTGGCTCCGCTGTGCAAAGTGTTTTGTATTTCAAAGCCAAACTCCCAAACTGTACGTTTGTTTTTGAAAACCAAATGTTCAGGGAGTTTTCTCCCTGTGGGGTGGGGTCATTGTTTGATTTCTCTGCCTGGGACTGCCATGCCTCGTATGCGGTCCAGAGCAGAGAAATGTTGTGATCGTTACCTCACCTGCTGAACCTTCTCTGGTGGAAATCCTTTGGTTCCCCCACCACTAAATGGGTAGGGTACCCAGGAAGTAGGTAGTGGAGTGAACCAAAAATGTCACCCTCTGCAACAATGCCAAAATTAGCCTCTATGTGTTGATCCCCTGGTAAATGAAAAAGGCAAGAAACCAACACATCTTCCCACAGTGTTGCTGTTTAGATTAATAAATGAAATATAAAGGATGCATCATTATATGAGCATTACCTGAAGATTACAGTCTGTTTCGGTGGCTGAGCTTCTGTCTGGAGATTGTTTCTGGCTCAAGGTAGTGGTCAATATGAGAGTAATACAGAGCATCCTCACTCTTTTTGCTGCTGCCTGAAATAAACAAAGTTCAGGACGCATTGTACAATCTTCACTCGGTGCACATCCTGTGGCACTGCTGGCCACAGGAAGCGAAGTAAAGGCTAAAAGATAAGTCAGTTATTGAGGCAAATAACCTATTTGAGATATGGATTTCTCTTGGCCAGTCAACATGGCTTACATGATGGAGACCCTCCAGGCACTGTTATGTGTCTAGCAACAAGGCTTATATTATGGAAGTCCTCAAATAGGACTTAAACCAGAGACATTTGGAAAGAGCATCACATTGGATTAGATTAACTGGTGTGTTCATACAGTGTACATGTAGTCTCTGTGAGGATGTACAAATTAATCAGTCTTTGCGTGATAGTACTGCAGCTTTGAATGCGGTGGAATGAAGCAAGATTGAATATAATGCGTAATGATTCAATTTTTACATTCATCAGACTGAATGTGGAGGATCTTCTTAGCATGAAACAAAGCATAGCTAAAACCGGTTAGTGTGGTAAATTTGCAGCATATACTCGAAAGGATCAATAGCAGCGATCATTTGATCTTTAGCATTCTACCTCCTGAGCTCAGGATCACCTGCAGATCATGCACCCTTGAGCCTACTTGATGGCTAAAAGATACACCTGAAGCATTTATGCTGCAAATTCATGTCAATAATGCGTTTCCATTATCCAATAATTCTAGATTTTGCAAATACATTATTGAATTTTAGATAATGTACAACCTCTCAATACACAGCATCTATATCTGCCCCTTCTGTGTAAGTAGACCCTCTGAAAAATGTATGGGCTTATTCACAAAGATAAATTTACATGTGTACTTTCACTGATGTATAAATCAACTCATGCGCCTAGGTGAAAATCTACATGTTGCGCTAGTCACCATTTTCAAGTGTAGATTCACACGTAGATGTAGACTTACATGTCTCCTCAATTTAGAGGGTGGAGACATTCAATACTGAATTTATAAGTGTAAACCTGCCACTAATAATTTTTCTCACATAAGTGGATATCATCACCACCCTATATGAGAGTATGGAGAAAATAATAACTTTTTTTTTTTTTAAATAAAAGTATTACAAATATTTGAATGAAAAATGTAATTGTGAAATCATTCAAACACTTCAAAATAAATGTTTTTTAAATATTTATGTAATTTAAATATATTAACTTATTTTATAAATACACTTTCAAACAAAACAAAGCAAATCCCACCCTTCCAAGGGTATTTTCTAATTGTAACTATGTGTTTCATTAATGTACATTTTGTGAATTCTTAATAAAGTTTGAATACTATAATTTTGTTTTTTATTAAATAACTTAACTATTTATTTTTAAAATGATATAATGTCTAATTAGCAATGTTGTAGAAATGTCAACACAAATAGATATAGATATATAGATTTAGGTGCACTGAAAAAACAACGGTTAAAGTGACATTATAGTTAGGTGAACATGTCAGTTTAACTCAATGTTCTAAACAAAAAAAAACACAAAAATGTAACAGTTAAGTTTACTTCAAGTAACTATAACCTGTGTCCCCGCTATGCACAGCGTTGTCGTCAACGATATCAGTTCAGTCGTCATCAGTAATGTTATCATGTCACAGAACATGTCATGAGCATTGTAATAGGTGAAGTCATAAGCAGTGCATGGCAAGGGCACAGGTTATAGTTACCTGAAATAACTATAACCTTGCCATGTACTCCTTCGACTGTCTGTGGAGTGAGATTGACTGCAAGACCAGGGCTGCAGCCCAACCAAGCATCCAGCCACCTGCAAGCAGCCAGCCCCCACGTGCAAAGCCTGGTGCAGGGATGGCTACAGGGCCTGTGCTCAACCATCCCACAGACAGACAACCTTCTGCTGTGCATGGCTGCAGCTTGCAGGTGCCTGCAGAACCTGGCCAGTGGTGAGACCCTGCACCCAACCCCCCCCGCGCGGGGGGGGGTGTCTATCGGCACGTACGGTCGTGTGTGGCGTTGGTTTGGCCACGTCCAACACCCCGTGGGCAGCCAACCCCCCCCCTGTGTCTGGCGTGGGGTTGGACATGTATATATATATATATATATATATATATATATATATATATATATATCTACTAGCGGTCGCCAGTAGATAGTTATAGTTAGGACCTATTTTCCATAGGAAATCCGCAACATTCCATTTGAAATGACTTTGGCGCCGGTTGACGAATCTTCGTGAAATTTTCCAACTTGTTGGGGCGCTCCGGTCCGCTCCTATCCTGAAAGTCTCGGGGTGATTCGTCAAGCGGGGGCCGAGAAAAAAGGGGGGTCCCAAAACGCGTTTTCCCCATTCATTTTTCCATAGGGACCTTTCATCGCGGCTACAGCTCGAACTGCTGAACGGAATTACACCAAATTTGGCAAAGAGGTAGCCCTTGGTTCAGTGTCGTGCCTTTTGCTTAAATGGTGTAAATCCGTTCAGTAGTTCCTGAGAAAATCAAAAGTAAAGTCACATATATATCTATGGCCCAGTAGGGTCCGCGTACCCTCCCGATCACGAGCTGCATGCTAATTGGCTGTCAACACTCCAAATCAGGAAGTGTTTGCAGCCATTTTGTCCCTCGGTAGAACCGAGGCACAGAAACAAGTGCGCAAAACGCACAAAGGGGGCAGGGTAGAAACACCCTGACCCCCTAGGTCTGCTCAGGGGGTCCCACAAGGAACCCCTGGGCAGAAAAAAGCATTTATTTTTTTAAATCGGCGGGATGCGCTTAGGGTGCGCGGATCCCGCCGTGTTTACAAAAAAAACGAGGCACAGAAACACGTCGCAAAACGCTAAAAGGGGGCAGGGTAGAAACACCCTGACCCCCTAGGTCTGCTCAGGGGGTCCCACAAGGACCCCCTGGGTAGAAAAAAGCATTTTATTTTTTATTTTTTTAAATCGGCGGGATGCGCTTAGGGTGCGCGGATCCCGCCGATAAAAAATCGAGCGCGGTTTCCGCGCTCGATGCTAATTGCCCCCGGGTGGGCCAAGTCCCGGGGGCATGCGGGAGTGGGTTTATATTTAATGTGGGGGCCTCTAAGGCTCCAAGCCCGGGGACCGCCACCCCCGGGGCTTTAAAAATAAATGGTGCGGGAGGGCTCTCGGCCCTCCCGCAGCCCCGGGACCGCCACCCCGGGGCTTCTTTTTTATTTAAAAATTAACCTGTGTGGGGGCTCATGCCCCCCACACGCCCGGGACCGCCACCTCCCGGGGCACTAAATATTTCAATATGGGGGTCCGTTACGGACCCCCGAGCCCTGGGGACCACCACCTCCCCGGCGCTGTGCAAAGGATGGAAGGGGGGCCGCGCGGCCCCCCTCCTGGAGCCCTTGATGGCCCTGGGGACCGCCACCCCCCAGGGCCGGCTCCTGCAGTGTCCCAGGGTGCCTACCCCCGGGACACTGTAGTTTGCTATGGCAGGACGGGAGCCTCGCGGCCCCCGTCCTGTCATAGCAAACTGCTTTGGATATTGAGGCGAGAGCAGGAAACCTGCTCTCGCTTCCAATATCCAAGCACATTGCTTTTCCACACGGGGAGCTGCATGTTAGCAGCTCCCCATGTGGAAAGCAATGCCGGCTCCCCGCAGGAGGCGGGGAGCCGGCATGGTTCGTGGAAGTTGGGGTCCCCCACGGACCCCAAAGGATAGGGGCCAGCCCCGGGGGATGGGGTCCCCGGGGCAAGTAGTGGCCCAGGAGGGGGGCCACACGGCCCCCCCTCCCCAAAAATAATTTAAATTTTTTTTTTTTAAATAAATAAAGGCCGGTCCGGGGGATGGGGTCTCCGGGGCCTAAGGAGGCCTTAGGAGGGGAGGCCACGCAGCCCCCCTCCATGAAAAAAATAAATAAAAAATAAGGTGGCAATGACCCGGGGGATGGGGTCCCCGGGTCGAAATTGGCCACAGGAGGGGGGCCCACGCGGTCCCCTTCCTGTACCTTTTAAAAAAAAAAAAAAAAAGGGGGTCAGGCCCTGGGGATGGGGTCCCCAGGGCCCAAAATAATTACAAAGAAGGGGGCCACACAGCCCCATTTAAAAAAAAATCCCCCCAAAAATCCGGCATCGCGCCGGAGGCCACGCCCCTCCTTGTCAGCACTCTGCAAACGCGCCCCCTGGCGCGTTTGCAGAGAGGGAACGAATTCCCTTGAATACTGGGGGTCCCTGGGGGCCAACTAGCCCACCAGGAACCTCCAGTATGCGCCAGGGGCTGGGTTGCAGAGAGGTGTTCTGAGGCCACGCCGCTTTACACCTCTCTGCAACGCAGCTCTGTGGCGCTTAATGGAGGTAGCTATTGGGCTAGTTGCACCCCAGGGACCCTCAGGATTCAAGGGGAGTTAATCCCCCGACTTAAAACGCGCCACGGGGCGCGTTTGCACAGTGGTGAAGGGAGGGGAGGGCCTGAGTGACATGTGTGCAAACAGGCCCGTGGCGCGTTTTAAGATGGGGAATTAAATCTCCTTCAATCCTGAGGGTCCCTGAGGGCCAACTAGCCCACCAGGTACCTCCAGTAAGCGCCACGGAGCTGCGTTGCAGAGTGTTGTAAAAGGGCGTGGCCTCTGAACACCTCTCTGCAACGCAGCTCTCTGGCGCATACTAGAGGTATCTGGTGGGCTAGTTGGCCCCTAGGGACCCTCGGGATTGAGGAGGAATTAATTCTCCAACTTAAAACGCGCCACAGGCGTGTTTGCAGACATGTCACCTCAGGCCCCACCCCCTTCCTTCACCATTGTGCAAATATTCCTCTAAAATCAGCCGAACTACGAATTCCGATTTACTCACCTGTTATCAGGAGAGACCTCAGTGCTGCATCTTTGAGCCCAGTACTGATCCTGAAAAGTAATTCTAACCGTACTTACCAGTAACTTGAATTTCCTTCCATAGGCTAACATTGACTGGTTTCACTTGGAAATTCTTCTAAGTGTGGAGTTTTGGAACTTTATAATATTCCTCTAAAATCAGCCAAACTACGAATTCCGATTTACTCACCTGTTATCAGGAGAGAACCCAGTGCTGCATCTTTTAGCCCAGCACTGACCCTGAAAAGTAATTCTAACCGTACTTACCCGTAACTTGTATTTCCTTCCATAGGAATCCATTGTCTGGTTTTCAGCAGAAAAGTTTCAGTGTCGATTTTCACAAACTACAAATATTCCTTAAAAATTGCCTGTATGACTTAAACGCATTCTTTCAACTGTTTACAGGAGATGCACCAGTGCTGGATCCAGGATCCACCACTGAGTAAGAAAAAGTAACGATAACACAACTTACCTGCTAAGTGAATTTCCTCCCATAGGATAACATTGGTGATTCTATGTGAAAAAGTTTGTGTCAACTTTTAAAATACAATAATATTCCTTAAAAATCACTACTGTAACCAAAACGCTTTTACTCAACTATTTACAGGAGATGTCCCAGGACTGAATCTAGGATCCAGTCCTGTGGTTAGAAAAGTAATCCATAAAGTAACTAATTGCATTTAACTAGAAATTCACATTGAGCTCAATGTTGCATTGTGTTTGAAATTGTGTTGCCCATTGCAACAACTGTAACTACTGTACTTAAAAGTCTATTGCCTATTTGCAAAGTATTTAAACTAAAGTAATTCATTCTGAGAAAGTATATTTTGTAATATAATGTAATTACAATGTAATTTAAAAAATAAAATATCTAAAAATAAATAGTTTAAAAAATGTAGTAAATCAGTATCAAAAAAATAAATATAACAATTAATACATTTAAAAATTGTCATTTACAAAACCTTTGAAATTCACTTAAAAAACCATAGGTTTCAGACATGTTATAGTTAGGAATTAGCATTTAAAAAACCTTTGAAATTCACTGAAAAAACCATAGGTTTCAGGCACGTTATAGTTAGAAATTAGCATTTAAAAAACCTTACAAATTCACTGAAAAAACCATGGGTTTTAGGGACAGTTATAGTTAGTTGGACATTGCACTCGTACAAAACCCGTGAAATTCCCCCGTTATAGTTAGTTCAGCGAACTATAACTCGCGCCCCGCAATGCACTGCTGATGACGTCACATATTACATCACTCATGACATGGTCAGTGACATCACTGATGACATCTCAAATGACATCACTGATGACATCACTGATGACATCATCCATGTGATAATTTGATGCATCTTCTCACACCCTAATATAACTTTTGATACACCCACTGTAAATTACAGACTGCCATTGTCAAAACCATAGACACTCCAACACCAATTACTATATACACACTCACTGATTCTTAGGTCTACACACACACATCTACTCACTCACCCGTACAGTCACTCATACTTATAGTCACTCAGTACAGGACTATTATATGCACTCATACACCTATATAAACACTCACACACCGCCACTCATCCATAGAGGTACTCACACACCTAGTCAGTCATGCAAAAAATTAAGCACACACCCATTTACTCACCTATACAGTTATACACACACCAGCTCACTTACTCATACAAATACTAGCACATTCTTACGCTCTTATACAATCTCTGATACAAGCACACACTCATCCATACAGTCACTCTCACAATCACACACTCTCGCTTATAGCTATTTATATACTCCAACACACATATATACTGCCTTTCACATATGTAGTTACTCACACATGTACCACTGGGACATACATTCACTCACTAACACGCTCTTACACACACTTACCCACCCATACAGTCTATCACAGATGCACTCTTGAAACCATCCACCCAGTGAATCACCCACTCACACATCTATGCACAGAGTCGCACACACCCCACCCACACAAACACTCAGGCACCCATACAGATACTCAGACAACCAATCAATAACTCATATAGACACTCATGTAGCTATTCACAAACCCATGCAGCCACTTACACAGCAACAGACAGACGGATACAGACATTCACCCAGTTTAGTCACTAACCCATGCATTCAGTAAGATACGTTTAATCACTCACTTATAGAGTTAGTCACGCACCTACTAAATCATCCATTCAGACACTTATACACCCACTCATTCTTCAATACGCCTTTCCCTATATATATTAAACATATTTAAACTTTACAGAAACACACAGTCACTGGATGATGTCATCAGTGATGTCATTTGAGATGTCATCAGTGATGTCATCAGTGATGTCACTGACCATGTCATGAGTGATGTAATATGTGACATCATCAGCAGTGCATTGCGGGGGCGCGAGTTATAGTTCGCTGAACTAACTATAACGGGGGAATTTCACGGGTTTTGTACGAGTGCAATGTCCAACTAACTATAACTGTCCCTAAAACCTATGGTTTTTTCAGTGAATATATATATATATATATATATATATATACCAACTCAACCGTTTTCTGCAACTTCCCTTCCACTGGGAACAAACGGAATGCAAACCCAAAATTCGTGCTGAATTTCTTGTTTATTGTTGAGCCACCACGACCGCCATAACGCGTTTCGGCCAGACACGGCCTTGATCACATGGCGCGCTCTGGGAGTCACAGTGCTATTTTTAAAGTGCTAGGTGCCTTCTCATGTGATACTATCGACTAATAGACAGAGACAAAATACATGAATCTTCTCTGTACATAACATATCAGTGCATAATCAGCAATAAATAGGGAGTTAAAATACAGATAATATAAATACATATTATTAAAACAATTCTATGTAAATTACATAAAAATTGTTCTAAAAACATTCAAATTGATATAAAAACATAATGTTATCATTTTGCATGTAGTTGTCGTAAATAAATAAAACTGCCATGCTTGTATAATACAGTGTGGCCCCATGCTTGTTCTATTCCACATCTCAATCTTCCTTTATATGTGGAATATAGTATAATTACATGTTTTCCTTCTTTTAACTCTTGCTGATTAGTTATGTCAATAGAACAGGAACGTCTTGGTGACCCATATACGCTCATGTTGTCGCCTGTCATGTCTTTGTCTAAAGTGCTCAGTGAAATGCTAAAAAAGTGCTACCCTTGGACTAAAAATGTTCCTAAAATGTAAAAAGTGTTGATAAATAAATTAAAATAATAAACTGATTATAACATAGTGCTTAATGCAGTGTGCTGAAAGATACATAGGGATAGTTACTAACTGATTAACCAATTTTTAGCTGATATCTAGTACGAGGATTGCATGTTTTAATCACATGTCATTTTCCTTATAACCAGGTATGAAAATCCTCACTAGAATTATGTCCGTTAGGAATCTTAGTGTCAAGTTCTAAGATATATTTTGTTTCCAGGCCTCGAAGTTTAACCTCTCGATTGCCTCCTCTTCTTAGCACTGGAATGGAGTCAATTATAAAATAGGTGCGATGGTTTAAATTATTGGCATGTGTCTCTTTGAAATGTCGTGCTATAGGATATGTGTGGTCACAGTTGGTTATTGCTCTCATGTGTTGCAGTATCCTCTTGTGGGCCTGTAACTTGGTACTGCCCGCATACTGCAACCCACAAGAGCACTCCAACACGTAGACCACATATTCCGTACGACATGTAAGGAATTTCGTGATTTTAATGGGATCCTTTGAAAAAGGAGTATTGTAAGATGTTCTACAGGTCCCATATTTACAAGCATGACAGGTATTACACTTTACAGATCCCTTGCGGGCGGTTAGCCAATTAGTCGATAGTTTGATCTCGGGACTACTACTGACCAACGAATCTCTCATGGACTTGGATTTCCTAAACGTAATGCTAGGATTTTTCGGCAGTGTATTACCAATTATGGGATCGCTACGTACAACTGGCCAGTTTCTGTTTATAATCTTACATAGTGTAGTTTGTTGTTTACTATACGTAAGTATTAGTCTAGTTTCAGTGTTGGTTTTTTCCTGATCACATGAACTATTAGGGACTTTTAGAGTTAATAGTTCAATTCTGTCAATGCTGTTCGCTTTTGCTAGGGCTGTATTTATGTTTTTTTTCTTTATAGCCCCTCTCCCAAAACCTGATTTTGCTAAGCTGTTGTGCCACCACCAGATCGGGTTCAGTACTGCATGCTCGTCGTATCCTCAACATCTCCCCAAATGGTATACTGTGTATGAGATGCTGAGGATGATGGCTCGTAGCGTGCAGAAACTGTTGCCCGCCTTTGGCTTGCGGTAAAGCTTGGTTTCAATTTTCTGATCTTTAATGTAAACTTCCACATCCAGGAAGTATACACTCTTGCTGCTGATAGTGGCCGTAAAGTGAAGATTTGTGTTGTTTTTATTGATATCATTCACAAAATCTAGGGCTGATTCTTCTGTTCCCTGCCATATCACGAATAAATCATCAATGTAGCGTAACCAGGCCTTTACGTGACTATCTACAGCTGCCTTGTGTTCTCTGTTAAGGACCATCTCCTCCCACCATCCCATGTGGAGGCAGGAGTAGCTAGGGGAAAAACAAGCCCCCTTTGCTACTCCTCTTACTTGTTGTAATACCTGGTTCTGAAACAGGAAATAGTTATTATTAAGACAGTACATGATCACGCAACCAACATTTTGTTATGATGGGCCAGATGTAACGGTCTAGAGTCCAAATAATATTCAATTGCCCTAATCCCGTCTTTGTGATGGATGCTTGTGTATAGGGACGTTACATCAAGACATATCAACAGGTAACTAGGGTCCCATTTGTATGCATTTAAATGTCTAAGAAAATCTCCTGTATCTTGAACAAAGGAGGGTAAGCCTCTGACAAAGTTTTGCAAGAAGAAGTCTATGTACTTAGATGTATTTTCCAAAAGACTTCCTCTTGCTGAGATTATTGGCCTGCCCGGTGGCGTAGTTACATTTTTGTGTAGTTTCGGGATAAAATATATGACTGGCATGACAGGATGTTCATTTTTCAAAAACTTAAACTCGTCCATACTGAGCAATCCTGCACTGCGCCATGCACTGAGTTTGGAATAATACTCATTCCATGATGTACGAACTGCTTGCACGTTGCTTCTTTTGTAACAATTTACATCCTCCAATTGTTGATTTGCCTCCATGTATTCAATCCGTGGCCATATGACAATATTTCCTCCCTTATCAGAGTTTCTGACAATGATCTGATCATTCTTTTGCAATTTTTTGATCAGCCGGTTGTATGCATCCTGTTGATAATTACATTTCTTGTGTGTCCTGGCTGATTGAGATTTTAGGTCTTTAATTTCAGTAGTGACTAATTCACCGAAAATGTCCAAAGAGTCTCTGACTGCAATTGGTTGGAATGTCGATTTTGGTTTGAACTTAGTTCGAGTTGTGCCAAAGGTATTCCCACTTGGACTTCCAACTGCTGTTCCCTCATTTGTACTTTCACGTTCTAACTCCTGCAAGTTTGCCAATAGTTCCCCCACCACTAAATGGGTAGGGTACCCATGAAGTAGGTGGTGGAGTGAACCAAAAATGTTACCCTCTGCAACAATGCCAAAATTAGCCTCTATGTGTTGATCCCCTGGTAAATGAAAAAGGCAAGAAACCAACACATCTTCCCACAGTGTTGCTGTTTAGATTAATAAATGAAATATAAAGGATGCATCATTATATGAGCATTACCTGAAGATTACAGTCTGTTTCGGTGGCTGAGCTTCTGTCTGGAGATTGTTTTTGGCTCAAGGTAGTGGTCAATACGAGAGTAGTACAGAGCATTCTCACTCTTTTTGCTGCTGCCTGAAATAAACAAAGTTCAGGACGCATTGTACAATCTTCACTCGGTGCACATCCTGTGGCACTGCTGGCCACAGGAAGCGAAGTAAAGGCTAAAAGATAAGTCAGTTATTGAGGCAAATAACCTATTTGAGATATGGATTTCTCTTGGCCAGTCAACGTGGCTTACATGATGGAGACCCTCTAGGCACTGTTATGTGCCTGGCAACAAGGCTTATATTATGGAAGTCCTCAAATAGGACTTAAACCAGAGACATTTGGAAAGAGCATCACATTGGATTAGATTAACTGGTGTGTTCATACAGTGTACATGTAGTCTCTGTGAGGATGTACAAATTAATCAGTCTTTGCGTGATAGTACTGCAGCTTTAAATGCGGTGGAATGAAGCAAGATTGAATATAATGCGTAATGATTCAATTTTTACATTCATAAGACTGAATGTGGAGGATCTTCTTAGCATGAAACAAAGCATAACTAAAACCGGTTAGTGTGGTAAATTTGCAGCATATACTAGAAAGGATCAATAGCAGCGATCATTTGATCTTTAGCATTCTACCTCCTGAGCTCAGGATCACCTGCAGATCATGCAACCTTGAGCCTACTTGATGGCTAAAAGATACACCTGAAGCATTTATGCTGCAAATTCATGTCAACAATGCGTTTCCATTATCCAATAATTATAGATTTTGCAAATACATTATTGAATTTTAGATAATGTACAACCTCTCAATACACAGCATCTATATCTGCCCCTTCTGTGTAAGTAGACCCTCTGAAAAATGTATGGGCTTATTCACAAAGATAAATTTACATGTGTACTTTCACTGATGTATAAATCAACTCATGCGCCTAGGTGAAAATCTACATGTTGCGCTAGTCACTGTTTTCAAGTGTAGATTCACACGTAGATGTAGACTTACATGTCTCCTCTCCCTCAATTTAGAAGGTGGAGACATTCAATACTGAATTTATAAGTGTAAACCTGCCACTAATAATTTTTCTCACATAAGTGGATATTATCAACACCCTATATGAGAGTATAGAGAAAATAATGTTTTTTTTATTTATTTTTTATAAAAGTATTACAAATATTTGAATGAAAAATGTAATTGTGAAATCATTCAAACACTTCAAAATAAATGTTTTTTAAAATATTTATATAATTTAAATATATTAACTTATTTTATAAATACACTTTCAAACAAAACAAAGCAAATCCCACCCTTCCAAGGGTATTTTCTAATGGTAACTATGTGTTTCATTAATGTACATTTTGTGAATTCTTAATAAAGTTTGAATACTATAATTTTGTTTTTTATTAAATAACTATTTATTTTTAAAATGATATAATGTCTAATTAGCAATGTTGTAGAAATGACAACACAAATATATATAGATATATAGATTTAGGTGCACTGAAAAAACAACGGTTAAAGTGACATTATAGTTAGGTGAACATGTCAGTTTAACTCAACGTTCTAAACAAAAAAAACACAAAAATGTAACAGTTAAGGTTACTTCAAGTAACTATAACCTGTGTCCCTGCTATGCACAGCGCTGTCGTCAACAATATCATCAGTCGTCATCAGTAATGTTATCATGTCACAGAACATGTCATGAGCATTGTAATATGTGAGGTCATAAGCAGTGCATGGCAAGGGCACAGGTTATAGTTACCTGAAATAACTATAACCTTGCCATGTACTCCTTCGACTGTCTGTGGAGTGAGGTTGACTTCAAGACCAGGGCTGCAGCCAAACCAAGCATCCAACCACCTGCAGGCAGCCAGCCCCCACGTGCAAAGCCTGGTGCAGGGCCTGTGCTCAACTATCCCACAGACAGACAACCTTCTGCTGTGCATGGCTGCAGCTTGCGGGTGCCTGCAGAACCTGGCCTGTGGTGAGACCCTGCACCCAACCCTGTCTATCGGCATGTACGGTCTTCGGCCGTGTGTGGCGTTGGTTTGGCCACGTCCAACACCCCATGGGCAGCCAACCCCCCCTGTCTCTGGCGTGGGCGTATATATATATATATATATATATATATATATATATATATATATGGACTACAGTAAATTTAGCCTATTTTGTGAATAGCAGTGGTCTTCTTACTCTTTAGTGGGTGAGTGTTTGTATTAGCATAGCATGTCCCTCTGTAAATACTTTCCTACATTTGCTTAAACCTCTCCCATTTTTGAGTAATTATTCCCAATTTTCTTACCACTCACCTGTTCCATCCCATATTTACACCTAAATTGTATACTTACCTGTGCTAAGATCTCTGCCACGTTGACAGAGAGCTACGCATAAAAAGATAGGACAAGCGGAGGTCTCTGCATGTTGATTTGTGAATTGTATTTTGTAGTAGTCCTACCGTGTACGACTCATATTGTCCATAACAGAGTTTATGACTATAGTTTTGATTTTATCGGTGACTATCAATCCACCTAGTGCTCTGTATGAGTCAAAGGGAATTTTGCAATAGGAGGAATGGACAGTGCTTTTATTGCACACGCTTTAGGGTTCATATTGAGCATAAAAAATGTCTGATCTTAAATCTAGACAAAGAAACCAACATTGATGTCTTACCTCTTCCAGAAATGCATTGCATTCCTTCCAGTGAGTCGATGTACTCTTTACCAAGCCATTCTGTATATGTGTCTTTATCGCCCACTGCCACAATTCTTTCTGTCGCGTCCTTAAAGATGAGGTCCTTCCCACCATATTCTATTGAACTGAACATGGAAAAGTTTTTGCCATTGTCCGCTGCAAAGTAATCCTGCAAAGAATATTATATGTTGAATCAGATTCCATCAGCCTGGTCGAAACATCTTGTTTGCTTCCTGTTTTTTTGACTGAAAAAAGGAGAGATCAGTTCTAGGCAGAATCTAGGTGTCTTTGTCAGAGCCATACACCCACCCACTTCATTTATAAGAAATCATGGGGGATAGTAATCAGACGCTGAGCTAGGTTTTCTAACCTCTATAGCTAAAACCTAAGCCTGTTTTAGGCAATTTCTAAAAACACACCTGTTGAAATCATAGATTCAAATCAAATGAGTGTTTTTGGGTGATGCTCTGAGCCCCAAGAAGCATTGGCGAACATTTGCGCTATACAGGTTCCGCTACCATACCATGCAATAACATCTACCATGTCGTTATGCTCCAACTTTCAAGCACATTCTGATATGTTCAAACGTTAAAGCAAAGGTATGACGAAAAACATTTTGGCCCAGATTTGTCATAATATTGCGTTGCCCTTGCGTCACGCAAGGTGTCGTAAGGGCAACACACTACAAAAGTCAGACTTACCAAGCAACGCAGGGCCACAAAAGGTGGCCTTGCGTAGCTGCCCCAAGAAGGTATTCCATGGTTGAAGTGCGGTTGTTCCCACGCATCCACCCATGGATTCTGACACATTCCCTGCTGTACCAAGACTGGTAAACCTGGGAATGCATCAAAACGATACACCGTCGAAGGGGAGCCGCAACAATGAGAAATATTTTTTATTTCTTTTTGTTGTTTCCTCTTTCTACATGTGCTGCATTCCGCAGCACACTTAGAAAGAGAAAAAAGCCTCAAAGGATTGTTTTTATACAGGAAGGTATCCCTTCATGCACAAAAATAATCCTACCTGCAATGCAGGCACCCTTGTATCATGGCACAATTGTGCCTGCGCTGGCGCTAGGCAGCATATTGTGTGCCAGCGCATGCAGAGAGCAGGAATGCACCATATATTGGTAATATGGGGAAAAGGGGCAAGCTTCACTCTCTTTATTGCATCATTAGACAAAGTACGTTTTCCACAACCGCAAAGTCATTATTTTGGTAACCATATGTGCATTTGCGATACTGAATTTAAATAATTTCTTAGCAATACCCTATAAGGTCAAAACATATATAAGATGCACCAGACATATAATTAAAAGTGCACAAACCTATATTGAAATTCGGGCAAAACTCTAGTAGTAACTAGATAGAGGGAAAGGCAAATAAAAATCGGATTTCATTGAGGAAATTGCCCATGATCACAAAAGACACAAATTGTGCAGCAAAAATCTCCATATTCTAGATGAAACCTGGATATTCTCAGCTGTTAAATCCTGAACAGGAGCAAGCCAGCTGGTGATGTTACTGGTCGCTCACTGTTGAGCATCCGGACACTTAGATATATGTCTATGTGCACGGATGCTCAACAGTGAGCAACCAGTACCATCACCATTCGTACTGTGCTGGAAGCTTCCCCCCCGGGTAGTCTTGCTGTGTGCCTCGGCAGGTGGACATTCCTTGACAGCAAGACGGCATGGAGCATCTCAACTCCCCAATGTGTCCATCGCTGCTTAATATGGCAGTCGGTGTTGTCGTGTCGTGGGCCCTAGGCCCGCATGCTAACGAATAACTCACACATTCACAGTAGGAATCGTTACTAAAACAGGCCTCAAGCACATACATTTGGGCTCTTTTATTTGCAGGGTCACCTGACCGGTGAAGTCTGTGTTGGCTGGGTGTGGGGTGGGTGTAAAGGCCAGCCCTCAAGGGAGTGGCTGGTAACCTAGTGCCTGCTGAGACACTAGAACATGTCCAGCAGGACACTACAAGTGTGTCCGGAGATTAAAACTGCAAATGGTGGGGCAGGTGCTGATTCTTGGCCTGGGGCATGTCAGGGCCTTCTACACTGGCCCATGCACTCGACTCTCATTGAGGATCTATTGAGTGCTTGCCCCGGGTGAATGAGGCCAATCCAGGTGGAAGGGTGGTGATGAACGTCTGCCATTTTAGGATTGGGTGCAACAGCATGGCCTGACTCTCATCACCACTTTATTGCTGATTGAGGTGAGCCGTCATAACATAACTTGTATTTGTAAAGCACATGTTCACCCAGAAGGGTATCTTGGTGCTGAATAATATATGTTTATTGTTACCCAACTCGATGTTACTCATTTTATCGACCTGAGAAGGATGAAAGACTGAGTGGACCCGCCAGGATTTGAACATGTGACTATGAGGTCAAGCACAGGCCTCTACAGTGTACGCAATAGTCCACTAAGCCAGAAGACCCGGGTCATTTCCTAGTGTGAGCTGACAGGGTTGAGGGACTGTATGGGATGGCAGTAAGGCACTGCACATTTTCTGAATAGGAAACCCCTTACCTGCTGCCTCACTGCTCCCATGCCTGGGTCCTCCTGCACATATGCAGAAGCTGGTCACAGGACTAAAACCGCAAGCCATGTGGAAGTATCGCCATTCCTGAGAGACCCGTTTCTTGTCATTCACCAGCTCACAGGAACTGTTTGGCTAGTGTTTCCTGGAGCTGCACCTCAGCATTTGCCAACTCATACACTGCTGAGCTTTTACCTAGGGCTGCAGCTGGTGACTTGAATTCTCCTAAGGGTGGCATTGAGTGGATCCTGGACCCTCCTGAAGCCCAGGAACTTGCAGACCCCTGACTGAGTCTGAGCCGTTAGTATTAACTGGCCCTGGTGGGCATAGAGGCAGTCATGTTGGTATAACCTGTGTGCCCGCATGGGGATTTACCCTTTGTCTTTGTTCTACCCGTTGAATCTTGGCATAAATAAAAGGATAGAATACACCCTATTCCATCCTTTGCATGCATCATTTATACTGATGTTTGACTGTAACTTAGGCTGAGTCGTATTATGGCCCCTGAGCCCCTGCTATACCTCCAATCTCTTATTGTTATACTTGTTGCCCCACACTTATTGACCACAAGTCCCCAGAGCAGGTCCATAGCACATGTCTCAAGCAACTAATCAAATACCTTTTTTCAAATGCAAAGACAAGTCAGCCACCACCAGCACACTGTCAGAGTTCTTCGCTGATGAGTGAAGGAGCAATCCAGCAACCACGAAGCCATAACCGGACATAGAACAACTGACAGTAGAATGTAATAAGGCTTTAGGTGGCAAAATGGACATGTTGAAAAGCAGTCTCAATATGGTTTGTGGAGCATTCTACAATCCACAAGTGGACCTTAGAGCTTGGAAAGGAGAGAGTCAAGCTTATGTTTATGCAACCAGGGCAAAATCAGAAAAAACTATGAGACATGGAAGATAGCTTGAGACAGTAATTTAAGACTTAGTTTGGCTGAAGTAAAGTGGGAGAGACTGCACACACCTTATACAGGGGGGGGGGGGTAGTACATCAGCCGCTCCAGAAGGGACCAAGAGCGTTACTGTAACACCTTGTTGATAACATAGGCCAAATATACCATGCCCAGCATCCACTCACTGACATAGGATGGTGAAGATCCTTCATTTGTGAGACAGGATTACCTTGCTCAGTGCATCAAAGGAACCGGTGTGTGGTGGCCAGACTACTAGCCCCAACTCAAACATGGTGATTTAGCCAACAGTGGAATGGCCCACACATTTGTCCATGCACAAATAATACATAGTAAAATTGAAGCATGGAAGTGACAAACTGTCCTTTCATCAAGAGACTAGGAAGGTGCATCAGGGATGTGATGAAGTAAAAAAGCAGCCGCCGATCTTGCGGGGAAATATGCTGTTGTTGATCAAACATATATGCATTTGAACTTCAAATACAGACGCAAATATTTTGACATAGTTCAAACTCCAGCTGCATTCCCATTAAAAGCCACGGTATGTGAGTGGTGTACTACTAAGTCTGCATTGTGTGATGATTTCACCACTGGCGGTGCTAGGATTGGTTTGTCCACAGGGTTTACATTGTAGTCATGAAGATGGTGTTGGGAACTTGAATGGCTAGTAATTTCCCACAGATAGCTGTAATGTAAGTATGTTACACTTAACATCTGCAAGTTAAGTGTGCTATACCTATACCCATTATCCTGTGCAAATGAAGCAGTATTGATGGTCGGGACCAAGCACCCACTTCACTAGGTTTACTACAGTCTAATTTCTTAGCATTAAAAAATGGCAACCTCTAAGTATTCAGTTTGGGTAAAAAAACTTGTCTAACATATCCTGTAGGATGAGGGAGTGAATATTAGAGCATGTTCCACATATTAGAATATCTAGGGATTGTCTTTTCCTCTTAGGTTCCCTGGAAAGCCATGGTCAGCAAGAGAATGGCCATGCTGGAGCCAGCAGTAGGTGCTGTGCTTTGCTTTAACTGGGGATGAAGGGGCTAAGTAAGGAAGGAAACACCTCATTTTGTCTTAGTGCAGGGCAGTGTTTGCCACCCATTTTATGGGGCAGAGCCATGGAGCTCTAAAGGGGGTATCAACTCATAATACCGGAAAAGAACTTCTGGTACAGCATGCATGTGTGGGCATTTAGACTCTCACAGTAGCATGTGAGGCAGTGGTAAGACAGTAGGATTGCAACCAATGTTGATTGCATAGATTTTTGAGGCAATGCAATGAGCAAGATACAGAACAGGCCCCGGGAGCTGATTTCAATGTTGCTAGAAGTTAGCCCTGCTTATGCATTTTACCACAACATGTGAGAAGCAGGATCATACATTTCTTCAGGGTGTACAATTTAGCCACACTGGTGGATTAATTTGATCTCAAAGCCCTTAAGTGATTGGACTGCCCAGTGACCATACACGGTGTTTGACAGATGGCAAGCCATTAAATGTCTTCTGCATTGTCATATGCATAGTTTCCCTAACTAATCCTCTAGCACACTATACTTACCATTGAATATATCAATTAAAATATAGCTTTTGCAAGGGGAGAGGTCACAAACTTGTATAAGGTAATTAGTGAAGGATTTCCTACGATGTCTGTTAATCCCTGGGAGAAATTTTATTTAGACATTGGTTATAAACCACAAAACTCAGAGTGTGGTGCTATATAATGAAGAAGGTAGAGTTTGTAACACCAAATACAATTTTGTCTAATTCAGATGCCTACATACAATACATTAAATGTAGAATAAATGTACCCTACACACACAATTGCATGCCACAGATGCCTACACATGGTAGGGACATTATTGCAAAATTCTCTAAAGATGTCCATAAGAAAGTAGATGAGTTCATTAGTCATATTTGTGATGTAGGTTGGATAATGGTGTGGTGGCAAAATTATATTTGTTGGGACTTCATACATGTGGTCTTTCTCTCAACAAAATGCGGAATTCTGCTGTGGTGATTTGTGGAGGGAGGCCCCTCAAGTTCAATATTAGAGGAGATTTTGGTGGACAAACTCCACTCTAAAGATGGGATCTAGTTCACTGTTAGGATGAGTGAACAGAGAGCGGCGTGAACGACCTGTGGAATAAATACCTCATAACTTTTGTGCATAGTGTTCCCTCTGCGGACACTGAGTAACCTGAGCTTATGTGGAATGCAAATGTTACAGTGTACTGTGGAGTTTGCTTGTGCTATGATCTTATTTGACCCTCCATGGATCTTTCAACTTTTTTTATTTTTTTTAGGTACTCTTTATTGATTTTCACAGGATATGAACAGATCACTTTGGATCATCAGTGTTCCAGTACATATCAGATTTGTAAGTAGGACAGTGTTAATAACAAATCCCCAACTCCCTCCCCACCCGCTGCTCTCATCCATCAGTAGTAGTGTGTAAACTGGTACCCATTTGTTGTGCATAGAAGCAAACATTTTGAGCCCTGCAGCTATCCCCTGGGACTATGAGCAGTTCTCTTGGCCTACATGATAGTGTAGCCTCGATCCCAGCCTACTCCCCTCGTGTGTCCACCACTCAGTCTCCACTGCTCTCAACTTCAGCTGTGTCCCCTAGGTGTCTATCATACTCCTCCCGCCCACATAGCAACTCATCACAAGTTAAGGCACCGGTTCGTGCCCAGCACTCACAGTAGTCCCTGGGGTTTCACCTAAGTCAGTCAGCAATCGCCGCCCAGGCAGCCAGATCATCTTCTACTTTCTCATCTCTTCGTACATGCTTCATTCGTACTTCCTCTGCCACTGCCCATTCTGACATGTCTCAAAGACAGTCTGAATATTTTGGGGGTGTGGCACCTAACCATTTTATTGCAATGCGGCGCTTTGCAAGTAGGAGGCCCAGTAAAATAAATATCTTTCTAATTTTCTTATTTTCTAGGGTTATATGGCCCAACAAAACGTTATGGGGTGAACTTTGTTGTATGTTAATAAAAATGCAAATAAGTAGATTAAAAAAATCCCAATCATTAATCATACTAGAGGTTCAAATATTAAACACTGGCTAATGCAATATTTGGGCCTGCTCTTTAATCTTACCTGAGCTTTCCCTAGCAATCCAGAAATAGCTAATTTGTTGGTGTCTGGGTGGATCATCAATGCCCGAGCAGGTACCTGACCCCAGTTGCAATATTTAAATTGATGTACTTCTGCTAGTGCTCCATTTAGGCATAGTAATTGATAATCAGTCGATTTCAGTGTGGAAGCCCAATCATCCTTGTTCTTGCCTACCATGAGATATAGAGAAAGGACATTACTTAACACCAATACCATGGAGTCAGTTGGATAAAACTCTATTCAGCAATGTCTACTCATACCATTGGTATTGTCATGCACCGTTGAATGCTTTACAAAGGCCACTTCTCCAGCCCCATCGACCAGGCACCTTGAAATAAAAGAAATACAATGGTTTATTCATTTAGAAATGTATGAATCACTTCTTGTAAAGGTCAAAATACTACCTGATTTATGTTATGAGGTTGTAACTTTAAGATGAAGGAATAGTCAAAAACAATCTTATGTACAACCACCAATTTATAGCATTCTTTGAGTTTATGTAGTGCGATCCCATGGTTAGTAATGAAACCTAGAGTACTTCTACTAAAGGGCAGTATACCAAAGCACAGGGGTTGCCCATATAACCCCACATAACCTGGGCTGAGTCTATGAACAAAAGAAAACAAGGTCAGTATTGGGGATAAATTATACACCAATGGTAATTTATCACAATAGGGACATTAATTCACATTGGCAATGTGACTCAATCCATATCATTATTCAACATACTTTATTCATGCTGCCACCAATGTATATGTATATCACTGTGAACATTTCACTCTCCATTGTTTTTTAAAGAATTAATACAAAATGTCTGGAGACAAGTATACATATATAAAAAGCATACATAATATATAACATTTCAAAGAAGCTCATCCTTTCCTTGTCCCTCGATGATTTACTGTACATTATAGGTGGAACTACACTCGTTCTAGTCCATGATCCGCGTACAAAACAGGACTATTGCAGGTATGCTTGTTAAATGTAGTCAGTGGCACTGAAATTACTCAATGATGCTCAGACTTTGCAAGTAAGGAAAACCATTGGAAGATGGAGCTTGTGTCAACAGATAAAGATGGTACCCAGGGTTTGAAATAGAGTTTTGTGTCTGGTCTTAGTATTGTGCGGTTACCTTATGAGAATGTGCCAGATTCAGGTGTTGAGAAAGCTTTGAAGTCTAATCTCAATTTTCAACAAGCAGCAAACTTTAAGCCACTCAAAGACTTGAACGTACATCCCATTTGAAAAGACATCTTGCAAGATTGTGATCAATCTTGTTCACTTGGCTTAGGTCACCTAAATTAGTATTCCATAATACACATTGTTAGCAATAAGACCACCAGCAGCATCAACATCAACAATCATCAGTGGCTTTGTGATTCAGTTACCTGAAGGCACCGGAGTAGCCAAAATACGGCTCCTTGGCAGAGTTGGTGGCACACCTGGCCGGTCCCTTACCCTGGCAGAGGCTGCAGAGCTGTGGTGCAAAGCCCTCCAGGTTGGCTCCAGGAACACAGCTAGCCGGAAAGTAATCACCCACAGCTGATGATCAAAAATCATATAACAAAAGAGAAGGTCACAAATTAGGAAGTGAAGCACGTATAACAACCGCACAATGCTTTAATAAATTACACTAAATAAATAGAATTATGCACACAAACAAGATACACATTTTTGGAAAGTCCCATTCAAAGGTCATGCAAAGACAACATAATACTTAATATTGCGTACAAGAAGCTATATTAAAGTTCTCGGCTATAAAACAAAAGAGACGATATTAATATTGATATGTCAAGGTGGTGTTTTTGATGACTTGCCAATGTGATAATGTGTGAACATTGTAAAAATGTAAAAAGCAGCTGTCTCATATGTGTTTCAATTTTTGTTAATCCAATTTTGGATCTTGTATTCGCCTTAACCTGACCCAACAGACCATAGTGTTGCATGCCAAGCGCCTCCTGATCAAGATAACCCTGCTATAATAAAAATGTTCTATTTATACACATTCTACTGCTCTTTGTAATTCAGTTGATGTATTAAAAACCTACCTAGATGCCTCACTAAGGCTCTCATTACAAGCCAGAAAGTCATCCCGATTTGGCAGATAACGAGAGTTACTGGGTGATCTGGCCAGTAACTTCTTTTATCTGACAAATCAGAGAAAACTGCACCCCCTCTATGTACTTTCTCTCGTGCTGATTTTGCCAGTAAAAACATGGCCAAATGTGTGTGGGGAAAGAGGGTCCAGAATAAGGGAAAAGCATGCAAGAATCACTACTTACTTATTTCAAAATGTAATTCACAAACCTACGAGTGTAAATCTACACCTCTCCCATCTTTTCTAAGGGTTATCTGCACACATGCATGCTTACTACTTAGTAGCAAATTTGGTGGGTAGGACCACCGTACCCGGGGATGACAATCCTACCGCCGCCATCGTGTCGGGCCCGATTATGATGGTGGCGGTGGGACTGCCACATGCCCGCTGCCTCTGCCGAGATCCAAGATCCCGCGGCAGTGGTGAAAGGGGCGGGAAATGGTGACGGTGCTGATTCCGGCACCACCGAGCAGATTTCGACCTGCATTTCCACCACCCATTTCATGGAGGGGATCTCGCCATGAAAAGGGTGGCAGAAATGCAGGTAAGGTGGCCCAAACAGGGCCCCTGGGCGAATCTGCCCATGTTGTGCCCCCCTAGAATTGCACCTTCATGCGTGTACTGTGTGGCATGCACGGCATGGTGTATGCCACACAGTGCACCCGACGTGGCAACAGTCCCATGGCAGCGGCATGACTGCTGGCTGTAATCCTCAGCCAAAGCATGCCACCGCCATGGGACCGCTGCCGCGGCCCCGCCAGCCTTGGATTACAATTGTAATCCGGCGGGCGGGAGACCGCGGGCTTGTCGTTCTTCCTGGGACTGCTGTGACGGCAGTCCAACGGGAAGACCGATAAATCCTTAATCGGGCCCTATGTTTCTAAGTTTACACAGCCCTAAATGTCCAAAAACAGTAGAAAATAAACGCCAGACCAGGTGAGACTTGGAGTAGGTCAATGACCCTCACCGGTTCTGCAGCACACTCCCTTAGAAAATAATGGAGGCATGTACGTAAAAAAACACCCCATAGGAAATAATGTTTAATAAATAAAATTAATTGTACTTGTTAACTTTTTTTTAATATAAATATATAATAAATATATACTGTTAAATGTTTACAAATATGTATAATAATAATTTTATTATTTTAAAATGGAATAATAAATGGAATTTAAAAGTCAAATTAAATTATACTTTTAATTGTTTTCTATAAATGATAAATAACATTAATTTAACATGTAGCATTTAAAAGGCATACACAATAAACAAAAATAAAAAAGTTACTGTGAGTGGGAGCCTTTTTAGAAATATGATTCATAAATTAAATAAATATATTTGAGTTAATATGCTGCAACATTTTATTTATCACATTCTATGTTAATAATAAATATTTAAAAGTATTTTACAGTTTACATTCAATATTAAAAAATGTGTAATAATTTTTAAAGAATAATACATTTTATTAATTTCCCCTGTTCTTTCCCATATGGAGATCTCCGCCACAGTGGTGTAGATCTCCACCGAGATGTGAAAAGTTACTGGTAGTTTACCCAAGTAAATTCAGTCGTATATGTCTCCGCCACTTCAAATGAAAAGGGTGGAGACATGTAAATCTACCCTTAGATGTAAATCAGCATTCGGGAATGGTGAAAAGCACATAAGTGTACATTTACACCTCGGTGCATGAGCAGACTTACACGTGAGTACATTTACATGTTTAATTTTATCTTTGTGGTAGGCCCCGGTGTCAGGAGATTTGCATTTCTGAAAAAGTCGATGGTTAGGACTTTAGCTCCACACCAATGAGATATCATACCAAAACCTCTTGAGAGCAGGACTCTCATAGGAGTTCCATGGTGCTTGTGTGAAAAATAATTGTGTTACCTCTAAAACTGGAGACTCACAAATACTGGATGCATGTGGTGCCAGTGTGTCTTACGCAATATTGGCTCCTTTCACAAGCTCTCCTAGTGAAGAGCTGTTAGTATACAAGGTGCACAAGGTGAGCTGGGAAACCCTGCATAGAGCGGGTCTCCTGGTTGTGTGTAGGTTTGTCATAGCAGACATTGATTAACCTCCGCAGGATGTGACTAGCAGCCTCAGAAGTATTTATGTGTTTTTGGCAGCGAGTGGAAGGGTCTGCTCAGTAATTGCTACATTCTTAGTCCCACCCTTCCATAGTTGACTAGGTGGGGATGGGCTCAAACCCCTGCCCCCTCTCCAAATTTCTCCCCTCCAAGGTCCTCCTCTCACACAGTAAAACAATTTTCAAAGTGAATTAATGTGGACAATCAGCAAGATGGTGACCTGGTCCTGAAACTGTTCTAACACTGTATTCACTACTAATTTTAGATTAACAAACATTAATTTCCTTATGAAAATAAATTATTATACAGTTGTAAAGATTAAGTGGGATGCTTTGTAAATTATTCCAAATGCAGTATACCAAACACTTCTTTCTGTATTTTCCACAGTGACGCCTGCCATTTTGTTTTGTCTCTATGCCAAACTTTGAAGCTATTTTAACAGGAGTAACTTCTTTCTGACTATCTACTCGAGGGTATTGGGTGAAAGCATTACCAAATTATATTTTATAGTTCTGTCATTGAAATTGATGATATTTCTCATCGCGCAGCATTATATCAATAGCAAATTGATGATGGTTTTATTGACACATTTCTTTATTTTTGCCATCAGTCTTTTCCTGAATATCATAGAGGGGCTATTCACAAAGGTAAACTTGCACATTAGGAAATCTACATGTGTGAGTTTACTCTTAAACGTTTGAGTAAATTTGCAACTTTTAATTATTCACCCTTTACAAATGTAATTACTCAAAAGTGTAGACTTACACGTCCCTGACATAAGCAATGGAGTCGGGTAAAAATGTCAAATCTGAGCGTAAAGTTACTACGAGTAGACACTTCACAACCATATTTGACATTATGCACATTTGACAGAGACCTCCCCAATCAGGGCAGAGATCTCCTTATGGTAAATTATAGGGAAATAATAAAAGCTTATTAAAATGTAAAAAAAAAAAAAAAAGGTGAATATATTAAAGTTTAATGTTAAATAGCTTCATGTTAGTATTTTAAATAAATAAAAATACAAATGTGTTCATTTATTTTAAGTCCCCACTTCCATTATTTTCTATGGGATGGTGTTGCAGTACCTCTGAGTGGCCATTGGTGGTGACCGACATACTCCAGCTCTGAGCAGGAGCACATATATGACTGTTTTGGATCCTTATTACCTTATGAAGTTTGCTGGGAAACACTACTAAGGTTTGATCCACGGGTAAAAAATGTTGAATAATATAGAATTCACAAAGAAATTCACAACTATTCCTAGGAATCTGTGACTGTGTCATATTGCCATGAGCAGCTGTGGAATCCTTAGTGAAGTCTATGGTAGTAAGAAATTTACTCCAATTTACCCATGTGTGGCAGGGGGTACCCAATCATTTTATCTTTTTTAATCATCCACAGAGAGCCTTTGTGGCACTTATGTCCTAACTGTCTACTCTCTTGCGATAGATCCGGCTGTTGTATACATGCTTGGGGGTGCGGGTGTGAACTCGTACTGTGTTTTATGACCCCTGGCCTACCCAGAGGGGGCTACTTGTCAGGGTTGCCGTCTCTACCACTTGTTGTTTGCTCTAATGATGGAGCCGGTGGCGGAGACATCAGGTAAGTAGGAGACAAGTGGATATATCAGTGGGTTCAATAATGCACAACATTTCACTCTAAGTTGATGACAATTTGGTGTAAGCACAGGATGCACCCCATTCAGTCCTAAGGTCATCCCACAATGGCAGATTCCGGTGGCAACGATCTCTGAGAGTGCCTGAGCCTGCCTGACTTAAAGATGGCGGCCGGGCGGGTCTGATCTAGGAGAAGCAGCACAAAGGGGCCACGAACTAAGAAGAGAGGCTCAGACGGGCAAGGCCAGCAGGGGAACTTAGTGACAGTGGAAAGCGCCATAGTTGCAGTGAGGCAACGAGAGTGAAGGCGTTGGAACAGTGGCCGACTGGGCATCACGCTTCCCTCCCATCCCACTCACCAGAGCAGAAAGGAAGACCCTCTAGAGGCCGAGACACGACGATCAGGCTGAGGGCAAGGGTAATGGGCTAAACAAACAGCGGACCTGTGCTGGTGATCACAACCACTTGGGAAACAGCAGACCCTGGAACTGACTGGAGATGCCGGCCATCAGAGAGCGGGAGAGCCAGTGACCTGGAACCGTCAGAAGGTGGGCTCTAACGAAGGTACACACTTTGGCACAACCGGAGCACAGGAAGGTGCTGGTCAGCACGAAGGAACGAAATCAAGAGGTCAACCTCAGGACTCACAAACAGGCCACCTGTGGAACATCTCCCTACACCGCCTTCGGCAGCCAACAGGTCCGGACTAGTTGAGGTGAGCCGGGTGACCGGGAGGGCCAGCGGTAGACGTGGGGCCCAGCGGGAGGTGGATAGCGGAACCTGCCTGGCCATTGGAGGGGGAACGACAGTGAGAACGTGGGCACAACCACAGAGGTACCACTAGAGCTGTCCCCATGACTTCCACCAGGCCAAAAAAGGATGCCACCATCAAGGATCTCCTCGCCAAGAGCTATACTAAATAAATGGGGCCTACTTTGGATTCTGCTTCTCCGGACCCTGCCGCCTTGGATACGGTGGGAAAGCAGGAAGTGAGTGAGGAGGCTCCCATCATGCGCAGCTTTATGGAGTCCCTCTTTAGCATGCTGCGAGATCCATAGTGACTCTGAGGACTGAAGTGACTAAGGAGGTTAAAAAGCTGCGCCAAGAAATGAGCATACTGGAACAATGAGTGGACACGGTGGAGAAGTCGGGGGACGCAAGAGAAGAAGAACTAGAAGAGTGTTGTAGGGAGATCCTAGAACTCAAAGACTGCAAGGCAGATCTTAGCTACCACTTTGAAGATTTGGAAAACAGGTCCTGCAGATCCAATATTCGCATCAAGGGTGTCCTGTTGCAGGCAAATGCGGGCCGCCTGGAGGAGTACGTTCTACGATTGTTCCGCCACATCGTCCCAGAATTAGAAAGGAAGGACCTCCCGCTGGACCGTACGCACAGGGCTAGTCATCCTTCACAGACGCCCAGCTCCCCACAAGACATTCTTACCTGCCTCCATGACTACCGCCAAAAGGAGCGCATAATGGCTGCTGTAAGGGACCAATCACATATAACCTTCGAAGGGAACAAGATTTGCCTCTACCAGGACTAGTCCATTATTACCTTGCAGTGACGACGCACCATGAAGCTAGTCACAGAATTCCTAAGGGATAAAGGAGTGCGTTACAAATGGGGACAGCCTTTTCACCTAATCTTTGTCTGGGAAGGGGAAACACATGTGGTCCGCACACCCCCAGAGGCGGCGACGATCCTTGGGTTGGATTTGTAACAAGGGGATCTTCCTCAGCAGCAGAGCTTTCAGGGCCCCTCACGGGACCGTAACAGATGGCGGCAATCCAAGACTCGGACTCAACAACAACTGAACAAACCGTCAGCCACCGAAAGCCTCAGAGAGAGATCAGCGATACTACAACACCTCACTGAGCAAAACCAATCACCAGAGCGAGAAGTTGATTAATTTAGGCTGTGCTGGAAACTGAGACATGAACCTACTGACACGGCTGCAGCTTGCAACGGGACAACTCAGCGGACTCATTTGAGGGGTTCTCTGTATTGGTGCCTGGATGATCCCCCCGGGTTAGCCGTCAACAAGACGACAAAGCGCAGGTAGCAGGGGAGGCTCCTGCATCCTTACTACTTCTTTGAGAACTGCCGCAAGGGACCTATGACATGGACCCCTACTACGTAGTTGCTATTTTAGCACTAATTGGTGTTTTAGTTCTTTCAGTTTTAATGTTTATACAGTTGTTATACACCACCATGCTCCACTTTCTGCTACTCTGTCTCATCACTACACGTGGGAAGGGAGGGGGGACACCATCTGCTCTACCCAGAATGCTAGCTACCATTGGTACTAGATGGTGCGAATAGTTAGCCTCAACGTGAGGGGTCTGAATTCACCAGCCAAGAGAATATCACTATTGGCGCAACTCAAGGCTTCAAGTTGTGACATGTCTTCTGCAAGAGACGCACCTCCAAAGGAAAGATTGGGGTCGAATGCAATCCAAATGGTTTGACCGACACGTATGGTCTGCAGGTCCGGGGAAAAAAGCAGGAGTGGCTATTCTTATCACCACACATTTCCAGGGATGTATCATCCAAACACACTCAGAGATCACAGGCCGGATGCTATCGGTACGCATCTCATTATCCAGTACACATTCCCAGTAGCATGTATTTATGGTCCTAATGATCACCAAGAGCCCTTTATTCGCCAAGCAATCGGGACCATACTTACCACACTAGATGTACACATAGTGGTAGGGGGGACTTTAATCTGGCTCTCGGCGCTGCCATGGACCGGACTCCCCAAAGAACAGGGTCTACTGAGATAATTTCCCCACAGGGAACACGCTGGTTGGCAGATGCAGGGCTGATTGACATATGGAGGACACTGCATCCTTCGAGGCAGTCTTAGTCCTTCTTGTAGGCCGCACATCAATCCTATTCCAGAATTGATTTTCTTCTCTCAGCATCTCCTCTCTCTGTAGTGACAAACGCGGACATCGACGTAGCTTACATCTCAGATCATGCTCTGATACAAATAGTGCTGCGCCTGCCGGTCTGTAACAAGGGCTCCAAGATGTGGCATCTCAACCCCAAATTGCTATCCTATGAGCCCGCAGTTAAGGAGGTGGAGCAATCAATCACTGACTACCTCGTGATTAACGACACACCAATAGCGACACTATGGGACGCTCTCAAGGCAGTGGTGCGGGGAACATACATAGCCATAGCAGCGCGGCTCAATAGGGAGCGCAAGACAAAGTGCAACGGGCTGGTGACGCAGGTGAGGGAGTTGGAGGAGAGACACAGACAGACGGGCTCTCACAAAACACGCAGACAGCTGACCATCGCCCAGGAAACAGCTCAAAGCCCTTGACATGGATATGGCGGAGCATGCCTTGCTCTGAACGAGACAGAAGTACTATGCAGGGGGCAACAAGGCTGGGAAGCTACTGGCACATAGATTGAGAGTCCAAATGTACTCTAGATGCATACACAGCTTGATAGGCCAGGATCAGAAACTCAAGAAGAGAGACGAGGACATAGCGGAGGAGTTTGGCCAATTCTATGGGCAACTATATAAGGCGGACACGCCCCTCACTGCAGGCTGCTCCTCTTACATGGCGCAGATATTGCTAACGCCACTCCCGGAATCAACAGCGGCACAGTTAAACACTGTAGTGAATCCCTTAAGCACACCCGCTAGGAAAGGATGGGAAACAGAATGTGGCCGCCAATTCACAGATAAAGAATGGGCAGACATTATTCATCACGCCTGCACATCAGCCACTAGCGCCTCTGGGAAAGAGACATTGCTTAAAACAGTTCACTACTGGTACTATACACCTGCTTGTCTAGCCCAGTGGCAAAAAAGGAGGGACGATAAATGTTGGCAGCCATGCAGCCATTCCAGTACGCTCTCCCACTTGCTGTGGCACTGTCCTAAACTTCACCGATACTGGGGGGAGGTGTTGGCAGACGTAGATCAGATGTTCGACACCGAAATGCCCTGTTTCCCCAGCTATATTCTCCTGGGGTTTCCCAATGTCCAAACATATCTACTACGTTCCACTAAGGGGAGGGCCATCACCTTGGCGCTAGGCGCAAAATGGGAACAGACACAATCCCATCACACTTGGACTGGCTGCACAAACTATGGGGCTTGGTGGGCATGGAAAAGCGGTCAGCGGTGATGAACCATACCCTGCCCAAATTTGAGAAAAATTGGGAATCATGTATAAAACATCTCTCCTCTACATTTCATGAGCTTACCTGTCCAATATACTTCCGTATCTTACGTCTTACGCCCAACACCCAGGCTTGAAAGTAATTCGCTCATAGACGTGGAAGAAGACAGACTCAAATGACATCATCAGAGAAGAGCATGGCTGTTGTGTTTCATCCCTCCCTATGTCTAGTCCCCATCCCCATCCCACTTCTTCTTTGTTTTCTTCTCTTTTTTCCTCTTGCATTTCTCTTTGCCGGCCAAAGGATGTAGGCGAAACATGTTGTCCTTTAAAAACAATAAAAATGATACAATCCTAAACTGGCGGCTCCGCAGCGGCGCCTTGCCACACCGCTATGGATCCTTGTTGCACTTTGCGATCGGGTGGGCTCCGATCGGACCAGATTTTCTTCTACCCCCTTGGCGATCACAGGGCCACACACTCTTGTGGCAGCCTTAGTCAAGAGCACACTCAATAGTTAGTGGGGGCCGCAGGGATGAGGATCGGCTGCTTCTTGTCCACCGCAATCGGTGACGCAGGTCACGTACTCGAGCCCGCTGCTTCACTCGAGGGTGCAGGCCACTCATACCTATCAACAATCCACAGCAGGCAACTGCATTATAAAGGTATTATTGGCATTGCCATGACGCCTGGACATGAAAACGATAGCCAGGGAGTTGCTGAGAATGGATTATAGGGCGAATTGCTGGGTATTCAGACAGTGGGTTTTGAAAACCGCTAAATTAAGCAGACATCCTGCCTGATGGTCAGCCACGCCCTTGCGCTCCCAATAATTAGCCAGATTGCCATTTTGTAAAGATGAAAAAGATCTCTGTTTATGCAGATGATATTCTGTTATACATGTCAATTCCTTAGAATTAAAACTTTCTAGTTATTAAAGAAACATTGGCAAATCTTAAATTCTCTCCTTTAGTGTTTTATTTGATTGCACTATGTTTTGTGGCTATGAATGTTAATGTAAAATAAAAAACTGATGAGTTTGGTAAGCAAAGGACATTTGTGGCATTAGCTGTATTATTCCTAATACTGCAAAAGAGAATGTGAATTATTTATGAAGCATCGATCTCCGATGTACTTATCATGGTGGGTGAGAGGCCCTGAGAATGATTGTGGTACCCACAGTTTTATACTTTCAATCTATGCTTTCATTTAAATAACTGATTTTATTAAGTATGTTGACTCTGAAATCTATATATACTATATCTTAGCTGAATATAACTCAGGGCACCTATGATAAATTATGTTGGCCATGCCATTCTGAAGTGACAGATGTAGCTCCTGTGCTTTTTCTATTGTGATACATTCCATTGGCTTTAGATGTCTCCTTTGGGTAAAATTACTGACATTTTAAATGTATATTTGACCAACATATACCAATTTATTGAGATGTATAACTATTCCTTCAAATGTAGTGACATTTTATGTGCTTGTAGAATGATATTTTCTCTTACTATAGCCGCTAACTAATTTATTTGCTAACTGTGGCACAACAGTACCAAGTATGTGTTAAGATGGTGCTCTGAGATCCTCAGAAAGTATTGAGGGTCCTGTTCCCAAAGGTATCTGTACGTCTACGTGAACCTGATGTGCTTACTTACCTGCTTATATGAGGGCAAATTACTGTTCCATATTCAAAGAGTCATGAGTATTGGGATTTTAACGTTTCGAATGGTATTAGCTCACACAGAAAATCCACTGGTGTGGCAAAATTTCACTGTGAATAAATATACTCATATGATTGGACTTGTGGACGATTCACCAAATGAAACATTGGTTCAAGAGAAAATATTTTCATCAAGCATCCGAACTTTTCCCACTCAATTTTGTGAGCATGCTTTGTAATTTGTGACAGAGACATGAAAGGGTTCCTAACATGCTCTCTCATGATGAGTGAAATTACTACATCATCGAATTTGTATAAACATTTAATATGTGAAAAATATATGCGCTGTAGTGCTGCATACTAATTGCTTTATCTCCAAGTCAAAATACTCTTTATTCGGTTTTGCATAAAACCATAAAAGATAGTACAATTATAATCGGAATCACAGAAAACACATTTTAAATATCACTAAATACTTTACAGAAAGACTATATGAAATATACAGAACAAATACGATCACAGATAATCAAATAAAAATCAATTTTGCCTCCTTTTTGCTATCAGACTAGACGAACAGGTAATAAAATCCTGAGTCACCCCTCCATAAGTTTTCTACACCTCACCGCCTCTCTGAGAAAAGAGAAGACTCTAAAACACACATCTGAGCTACCTAGAAGCTGTAAAAAAATAAAGCATCACAACACTTTCTAAATTCCAGAAACTTTAAAATTGGCTTCAGGTAGATGACAAAAGGAGCTCTATAAAATTTTCAAAAAAACATAAAATACATCTGAGTTTGAGCTGAAGTGGCGAAGTGAGCTAAAGAACGATGATGGATTCAACCCAGATCTGTGACTGGAGGTGAGTGTCTGAAAAGTTTCAGCGCTCCGTCCATCATCTCCTAGTGTTTGCTTTGTTCGCCCTAAGTTGGCAGGGTATGCCCAGACGTGGGTCCCTTGCTCACTTTGCCACTGGATTCAAGCTAGCCTGGCTGATGAGGGCTGTTAGCCCGAAACCGGTCCCAGTATGCTTGTTTCCGGCCCAGGAAAGACATGGCTTGGCAGTTCAGGCTGGACTGTTCCCATGAGGCACAGGGTCAAGACTGATTTGCATATAGCTGTGTCTGAACTGGGGTGGGGAAGTGAGCTAAAGAACGATGATGGATTCAACCCAGATCTGTGACTGGGGGTGAGTGTCTGAAAAGTTTCAGCGCTCCGTCCATCATCTCCTTGTGTTTGCAAAGGCAACCGACATGGACTTTCCCAAAAACATAAAAGGCGCCATACTGAATCCGCCCTGAAACAGAACAGAAGCGTCCTCTCCCACCTAGATAAGTGCTTTATGGTTTAAAACATATGTAAGGAAATGCACTCAAATGAGTGCACACTGCATCTGATGAATAATTTTTGAAAGTGTGCTTCTGAATATTCTTACCTTTGGCAATATTAGAATCACTGCAATCCGTAGGCAAGATCATGCCCCTTTTAATTAGAGCTCCTATTGGTATCCTCCATCCAGCCGTCCTTCCATAGCCAGTGTGACAGGATTTTTTTCCTTTAAGCTCATTGATGGTGAATGCATTCTGGCTGTTTTTCTTAACTACTGCAACCGCATAATAACTGCTGCTATTGTCTGTATCTGGTTTTGAAAGAAGAAAGTAAATGTATTAGGTTATTACAGTAGCAAATCATGAAAGCTACTTTTCAGAACAAAACTGATTAGTGCACAGGCTTACGTAGACTATATTTTTGGGCCTCTGAGATTTATTCTGCACATAGGTATGTCTGCTGCAGAAGAAACTGAAAGAGGAACTATGTCTTAGTTAGTTCATTCATCACTGTGTAAGTACTGGGAACACAAGCTTCACTATGGAAAGCATAGGCTGTGGACTTGTTTCTAGCACAGGCGTATGAGTCTTGCAGAGCCTTTATGTCACCACTAGATGTGTGCAGAATTTGGCTAATTTTCTTTTGAGTAACTTTGTCAAATTTTGGAAAACATTTGCATAATTATGCAAAACCCAAAACCAGCATTTGGTACTATATTTTACCTTAAAAAGCACTCTGAAGCAGTTCATGTTTAAAAAGAAAAACATGCACAGCCACTCATATTCTGGTGGTTTCCACGAACTGTGACGTAATAGCATAATTTTGGGATTTCGTATTTCAAGTGTAACGTTAAATTACGAAAATTACACAAGATTACGCCTGGGTGATAGAAATTTCATCTGGGGCGTAGTCAGCACCTCATTTAGAGATGAGTGGTAATGGAAATATCCCAATTATTGGATGGAGAAAGAGCTAAATCCGGAGGAGAATCAAGCAGTGGAAATTTCTCAACCTTCAGAACAAAATGTTGAACAACATTCCCCTGGTTGATTGTCAGCCATATTTAGGTCTCCTTCCTATATTTTTGGGGGTTTCAATTACCACCCACTCTAGACAAACCCATAGGTCGCCATCTGAGTCCAATCTCTTTCTTTGTTTTCCTTTCTTTTTCCATCATGTATTCAACCAAAACAATTGATAGTGTTGAAAGGATCTTAAGCTAAAAAGGGTTCACTCAAATAAAGATATTTATTTAGGCAGGGCAGAGGAGCTGCAATAAGCATTATGTTATACACTTGCAGGCAATGTTATGACTAGGTCATATAGAACTAGGATTTTTGTGAATTGACGTCAAAATACAAGCGGGGGGATCGGACACGCACTGGTACTGTTTTCAATTCTTTCATTTTTGTGCTGTGAGTGTGAGGAGGCATGAGCACAGTGAACTCAGGCACATTAAGGCGTGTGCAGTAAGGAACGTGCAGTGAACAGCAGTGCAAGACTGTGGAGAAGTGGAGCATGAGCAGATTGTCAGCCGTGCGAGGCAACACAGAGACTATGAAGAGACGCATAGCGCATCAGCTCATAACAGGCAATTCCCGTGAGTCGTGCATATGTGGTGTGCGTGGGTGCCATCTTGCGTTGGACTCACATACGGTGATACGCACATTCGGCTGCTGTTTTGTCTCGCAGCAGTTTCCATGTAAACGCCGCAATGGCGCATCGGCAATTCTGGCGCTGATACATCAACTGTTTCGCCACAAAACTGGTTTCATACAAACACTGCAACACTGTAACTTTTGCAATTATGACTTAAGTTGTCATACGTTGCATTGGTGACTCGCACACCAGGATTAATGGTTAGCGAGTCATCTTAATTATTTATGGGTGATTCATACACCAAGTTTTACAGAGTGTCCAATTGCTGATATCTGCTTCGGTGACACGCACACTTGTTGTGAGTTTTTTTTAAACAAGAATAAGAGCTTGCGTGACTGAAATATAATTATTACTCACATAATATTCAGAAAGGAGGGAAGACTATCCAATTTTTAACTTGTGTTTAGTCCACTTTCACTGACCATTATCCAGTCTAAAAGTGCCATTATTTCTTCATTATTCCTATCACAACCAGGTCCATTGCCAGTGGTATGGGAGCATTGGATAGGAATGTTTGAAGCATATATAGAGGCACTATATGGTCAGGAATTTAGTGTGACTAGGAAAAAAGCTCTACTTTTAAATACACTGGGTCAGGAAGGCCAACATATTAAATACTTAGCTTTAGCGACTGAGTCCAATGGTGATCCTATTGAAGATGTGTATGTTAAGGCAAAAAATTGTCTCGAAAGCAGATTTGCCAAATAAGTGAATTTAGTCCAGAATAGGTATACGTTTTAAACACATCCTAAAAGTATGGGTGAGTCGATCGATGAGTTTGTTTCTAAACTAGAGGAACTATCTATGAAATGCAAATTCGGTGCGATGACGGATGAACTAATTCGTGTCCAAGTAACTGTTCACGGTAAAAGTAAAAAGATTCAAGAGAGTTTGTGGGCTGCAAAGAATCCGTCACTTATAATGTCATAGACATTGCCAAGGTAGTAGAGCACTCATAACAGTGTATGACAGGAATGGAGAAAAAAGACACCAAATGTAGTGTAGTTTCCAACACAGTGAAAGCAGAAACTGATGTGAGTATGATATGTAAGTTGGGTAATAGTACTGGGAAACCCAAGCAGCTTACCAAGTCATGCTATCGGTGTGGGAGCAATTTTCACACTGCAGACTATTGTAAATGTATAGCAATTAGCAAAGACTGCCGGGAGTGTGGGCATAGAGGTCCCTTTGTAGTGGTTTGTAAACAGGAGAACAAACCAAGAGTGGCTACAGTGGATGAAGAATACACAGAGGATGTACATGAGGATAGAATCCTTAGTGTTGGAGATGCAGAGGCTGGGAAGCAGAAGAAGCAGCCCAAAAGCGGAATTTGTGATAATTGGGGAGACTGTACAGCTTATGGTGGACTCAGGCTCCATGTATTCGATTATTTCCAAGGAAAATGTTAGCGAAGCATTGGTCAAGCGTGGACCTGTTGCCCAAAGATATTAACTTGGGGGTATCAAGGGGAACCATTAACTTGGTGGGGTACATGGAGTCTACTGTGGAATTTGTAGGGAGAGAGATTAAAGGGAAGGTCTACATAGCGGAGGATGGACCACCTAAATTGGGTTGGATGCATCAATACAACCTCAAAATCGTCATAAACCCAAGAGCCCCCAATCAGATGATGGTAGTGGAGGACATCTCATGATCTGACATCCTAAATGAAGCCTGGGATGTTTTTAGAGAAAAATTAGGCCATCTGAAAGGGTGTGTTCAGAAAATAGAGTTAAAGCCTGATGCTATACCAATTCAGTGCAATGTACGGAGAATTCCCCTAATTGCTCAGGCTGCAGTGAAGGAGTTGCTAGAAGAGATGTTTTTGAATGTAGTGATCAAGCCGGTAGAGAAGTCTAGATGGATATCTCTGGTAGTAATCACTGAGAAGTCCGATGGGAAGTACAGGTTTTGTATTGACCTCAGATCCCTTAACCAGAATGTGGTAGTAGACACTTACCTGTTGCCGAACATAAACAAACTAATATTGGCTTTGTATGGTCGAAAGTATTGTTCTAAACTAGACTTGAAAAATGATTACCACCAAATCAAACTACATGAAGGATCCAGGCCACTGATAACCTTTATCACTATGGAGGGTACTTTTCAATTTACATGGATGCCGTTTGGTTTATGTTCGGCAGCCAAGGTTTTTCAAAGAATGATGAACGAGGTGTTTAAGGGTATGAGCAACTCCCATACTCCCAGGATGATATCTTAATCTTTGGTGATTCGATTGTACAACACAACATAGTCCTCAGACAGGCTTTACACAGAGTAGGAGAGGCAGGCCAGTCCCTCCGAAGTGATAAATGCACGTTTTTGGTGGACAGAGTAGAATATTTAGGTTACAATATTACTGCTGATGGAGTAAAATCTAAAGAGAATGCTATTAGATGAGCTCCTTCAACTTCTTGATAAACACCGTTTCAGGTCTTTCCCTAGGCCTCATCGAATATTATGACAAATTAGTTCAAAGGTTTTCTGATAAGACAGAATGCTTAAGATTACTGTTAAAGAAAGGTGCCAGTTTTGTGTGTGGTGATGAACAGCAAAAGTGTTTTTATCTCCTAAAAAAGAAATTTGTGGTGCTGGAATGCTCACACCGTTTGACACCAAACTGAAGTCTGTGCTCACAGTTGATGCCAGTGCCATCGGCATCGGGGCGGTTCTCTCGTAAATCCATGGCAAACATGAGAAAACATTGGCATTTGCCTCCAGAACCTTGACCACCTCCGAGAGAAAGCACTCTGCTATAGAGTGCAAAGCACTAACTGTAGCGTGGGGGCTGAATATTTCAGAACTTTCCTGTGGGGAACCAAGTTTGTTTTACTAACAGATCACAAGCCATTAGTAAAGGCTCTGCTTCCAGGAGGAGCTGGCAAGGGATCTGCGAGGTTGGCCAGACTTGAGGATCGACATAAGGAGTATTGTTATACATTGAAGCATATTCAAGGGTGGAGGAATTGTCAAGCAGACTGCTTATCTAGGTTGTCATTAAACTAGCGTGAGGTGGATGGCCCTGCTGTTTTGGCAAGGGAAAGTGAGGGTACAGTGGCATCAGTGCAAGACGTGATGGAGGTAGGGGTGCACATGCCATTACTATGGAGAAATGGAGAAAGGAAATGGACTCTGATCCACGATTAAGGAAGTGAAACGCTTAATTTTGTAAGGAAGTAGGAGGGAAAGTTCTGTGGTGCTCTCTGTCAGGCCATATCTCAAGGTCTTGGATGAACTATCAGTGTGTGATGATATGGTAGTCATCAGGGGTGAAAACTTTGTTCCTCCTCGTGGGTTGTGGTCAAAACTAGTGGAAATAGCACATGAGGGGCACCTTGAGCAATCCAAGACAGAGAAAAGATTAAGAGGAGAATGGTGGTGGCCAGGAATGGATGAACAAGTGGATAGGTGGGTAGAGAGGTGTAGTATATGCAAGGAGGGTGAAAAGTGATTGAGAGTAGGAGTGCAAGCAGACTTGTGACAAATACCCAATCTGGGCAAGGCATGGCACACCTCGAGCTTAGATTTTATTGGGCCTATGAATGAATTGAGGGGTGAATTGAGGTATGCTATGGTGGTGGTTAATGTACATAGTAAGTGGTTGATAGTCAAGTTCATGAGGGAGATTACTATTACAGCGACGGTTTCTTTGTTGAAAGAAATTTTGAGAGAGGAGGGTGTTCCCTCTGTAATTATAACGAACAATGACACTAAACTGACTTCGCATGAGATATGAGTTTTCTTAGAGTCTTAGGGAATTTAACACAATCGCACCTCATTATATAACCCACAAAGCAATGGAGTTGTGGAGAGGGCACATAGAATGGTCAAGGATACCATCCAGATGGCCATAGCAAGTAGGCAAGACGTAGGACGAATGCTCATGGTGATGGTGTGGGCATATCGAATTAGTGTCCATGAGGTAATAGGTAAAACCGCATTCGAAATGATGGGGGGGGCTTCCAAGAATGAAATTGGTCCCTTCTTGTATGAAGAAGAGAATGGAACAAGATAAAAGGGGGGACCTGAGTAGAAGTCAGGAAGGAAGAAATACAGTCACCAGACGCATCAATGAAGGAGACTGGGTAAAGCTTTGTTGTGGTCAGAAAGGTGTGGGTTTGACAATATTCAGAGGCTATTTCAGAGTTGAACAGGTTCATCGTTATTCAGTGGTCCTGGACAATGGGGAAAAGTGGAACAATACGTGGGTGGACTTATATCAAAGAGGTGGTCAATCTGATGTCAGCACAGGGGTGGGGTGGGGCAGGGGAGCAGTGCTTTCATGTTGATATCCGATGAAGATTTGTGTCACTCAACACGAGAGTCTGGTAACACTATGGTGGCTGCCCGGGATAGAGAGTGGATGCGATTGTGGAAATTCTTGAAGGGTCAAACCGGCCCGCAAACATGACAAGAGGCATTAGGAGTCGCCGACCACCTGTTTTCGAGAGGCCATATTTAGTAGAGTTTACAGTATTTCTTTGTTTCTTTTGATTTTATTTCATATATGAATTTTCATCTCAAGTTTATTTTTGTTTCTATGTGTAGTTTATGAAATTTCATTTTTATGAATATGTTTTGCATTTGTAAAGGAGGAGGATATGTTTTACACCTGTAGGCAATGTTATGCCTATGTCGTATAGAACTAGGAATGCAGTCGTGTTCTAGGTTCTAGTTATTGAGCTTGCGATCCAAGGATGTCAGTTGGAGTCTGACTGGCTGAGGGATAGCTATGCTTAAGTTGTAGGGAAACTGAATGAATAAACAAGTTCTTTACTCACCCCTGGCTGTGGTGTCTTCGATTTGGGGTGCAAGACATTAGTCAAACTTTACGTATTCAACAATGTTTGGAAAATTCACAGCTCAACAATAAAAAAACGGACAGATAAGTTTATTAGACACTGAACAATCAGGTAATACTTGTAACTTATATTATGCTTTGAAACCAATACCGCTACCGAGTTTGGGCTAGCTGATCACATGACACTATCCTGTATATAAACTATATGTAGCGTCTATGGGGCCCATAGATTCTGTTGTCCTCATTTTGTGTACCGCCATACCGCTGGCAGTGTACAACCCCATGACTAACCCTGGGCGTAGTAGCGCTACACGTAGCTACGCGAAGTGCACTTCGCACTACGCGAGCTACGCGTAGCACTACGCGAACTGCGTAGTGCGGTAGGAAATGCTGTTCGCAATGATTGCACAGTGCCGGATGCTTGTCCGCACTGTGCAATCATTGCAAACGGCATCTTGCACAGTGCAAGCGGTCGTTTTCTGCCGCTCGAGTAGATTTGTACTCGAGCGGCAGTTTTCTCAACGCGGACTGGTAGTTTCTCATCGCAAGCGGTCGCGAGCACACGCAACCACTCGCAATGAGAAACCTGACCTCCCCGCGTTGAGAATCTCGCCGGGAGGTTTATTTTCGACGCTCGCGATCGGCAACTTGATGTTGCTGATCGCGAACGAGGAAAAAGTCTCGCCGGGATGTCATTTTGCTCGCTCGCGGTCGCCAACTGGACGTTGAGGACCACGAGCAAGCAAAAAATGCCCACTACGCTACGCATTTTTGCACTGTGCTACGTGCAATTCGCGTAGCGCGTAGTTGCGCAAACTACGCAAACTACGCGAGCATAGCGTAGTTTTCCGCCCAGGCCTACCCATGACACGAGTTGGGCAATTGATATATTAATATAGGACTGAAAAGGCCTCTTTCTAAACAGTACAATTCCTAGGCAGCTGGAGGAAGTCACACCGCACTTATCAAAATCTGTGACAAGTGTGTGCTCTTCGAGGCTATAATTAAGATTTCTGAAAGATTCCTATGTGATTTGCACCCTCACCTGAAATTCCAAGACTGTAACACAAGATTATTTGAGAACACAGTCTATTTACTGGAGCAAGTCTATTCGCAAATGGTTACAATGCATTTTCTATCCAGTTGCTGATAGGACTACCGAAGGTCCTGTTTATCCAGAACTGTTAAGGGACATCTAGGAATGACGTTGATGTAACCGACCAATCACAATTCACGGATCTGCCACTCAAGGTTAGAATATGATTGGACCAGTGTGAGATGAGAGGTTTCTACACATCCACCAGACACTTCAACTGATACACAAGAAGGGTCCAGCATGGACTTGGAATTTGCTGTATTCAAGTAACACTGTGTGGAGCATGTTGTCATTATAGCTTTATACATGCTCTCATCTCTGCTTATGTTTGAGTAAATATATATATTTTTTAAATAGAGGATCTTGTCTACCTTTTTTAAGGAGTATAGAAGATAGTTATCTTACCTTCTTTCATCTCTCCACATAGCTTTTCTGCCCTCGAGCCAGTAGTGCTGGAAACATTTCCAGAGTGGAGGTGTTGCTATCAATGTTACATCACCGAAGTCACAGGGTTTGTGAAAAATCAAAAGGTCAAGTGTAGCAAATGAGCCACGTCCATTCAGTAGTATTGTAGGGTTGTAGTGTGTATCTGCGGTGCATTCTGAAGCACACAGTCCCAATTATCAGAGTGAAGCATGGAATGGTCGGGCACTGCCATGTACAGAAATGACCTCTTGAAATGGCTATTAAATTTGTAATACAGTAAGCAGGTTTCCTGCTAAACCTATGTTTAGCACAAACAATAACTTGTGGAAAATTGGTGTCTTTGCATATTTATCACACAAGAAGTGTCTGGGTTTGTTCCGATCCTATGAAAATCTTTGTATCCATAACAATTCAGAATTGGAAAAAAATACAATATACCTTATTTGCTCCTTACTTGCTGCTAATATATTTTGAAACATTTGTAAAGTACGTTTAAACGTATTTCACTTTTGTTGTGTGTTAGAAAATATTTGACATTCTGCAGCCTTCTCCTTGTGAGTCAGTAATTGATCAATGGTTTGCAGGCTGAAGTACTGTTGTAAACCATTGATATAAAGGGAATCGCAATTTGCAAGGGACACCCCAAAAACGCCCTATCCAAATTACTTGAAGGAAATCATTTCCGAATCCATTTTGCAGTGAAGTCAAACTTTTCAGAACTGTAAAATGGGCTTAGCATATATGTGAAAGATATTTTACTTTTGCAAACGCTGTATTTGACCAAATTTGAGACTTTACAACCACAACAACCCATTGTACGTCTGGCCCATGATGCGAAGATAAGGGCAGGCACAGTAAAATCTTTACTTTGTTTCCCCCTTGGATATAACGCTAATTTAGACCATCTGCCATGCCCATGTGACGGTCGGAGCGGGCAAACCATGCTCCACTTTCTATTTTTTTGTAAATTTTATATGAAATATGCTAAATGGCTTTTGATACCGTTAAAAAAAAAAATTCTTGCCTGTCCCTCTCGAAGCTTCGTGCATGAAAATTCTCAAATTGGAAGATGATGAACTAGATCTCCATGTAGGCTCCTTTTTGAAAGTCGCAGTACGTGCTCGTAATACAATGTGTACTTTATAAAGGAAGTTTTTACAGACCTCATATTTATAATATTACTTTGATTAATACGAACTAAGCGGACACTCTTTGCAGACTTGCTTTTTATTCCCTCACAATGATCATGAATGGCACAAATCAAGAGGGTATTAATTGGAAAATTGTTTTATCCCCTTACAATTCGATGTATATTTATGACGTTTTTTTTTTTTTATTGTATCAGTTTTTATTGCTCTTATGATTAACAAGATTCGGGCATTTTTATGTTGTTATGTGATCTGTGCTTTTATGGATATACTTCTATCCGAATAAAGATTTTTGAATTGAAGATGGGGACATTATTCCCCATTGCACAGGAAAAAAATCCGAATATGGTGCAAAAATTGAAATTCGAAATATGAAGGAAGCACTTCCAGAAGCACGGTTATTGTACCAGAAAGTTCACTGTTGTATTCATTCCACAATTCCGAGGTATGAGAATTAGACCAGGGTCTTTTCTTCTTGTGAAAGACAAAATCTTTTATTGAGGATAAACATAATTATAATGATTGTCCGCACAGGCCAGCCAACACGTTTCGCCCCATACTTGGAATTTCATCAGGGCTAAATGTTATTGTTGAACTGTTGGCCTTCTAATCAATATGAATGGGTGATGCATGGTCTCATATCCCCATGTGGTAAGCTCCTTTGAGTGATGTTACATTAATTCTTTGCACTTCTTCAATAACAAAGAAAGGTATTGTTGTTTCATCTTGAGTTAAGTTCCAACATCATGTAACTGGTAAATAGCGCAAAAATCGATATGATAGTGGGCCCTAATGGTATTCCCCCAGTGGGTTTCTGCACCCACTTTCTTCAGTGACCATTTTCAGGGGGGCAACTTTCATGAGTCACTGGTAAGCTAACCTAGAAGTGCCCCCCCATGAACAACCCAACACAGAACCTAGGAAATACTGAATAAATATTGATCTAAAGACGTTGCATATATTTGAGGATCCTTGTACATATTAACATCACTTAGGTAAAAAAATTAAATTGCACAAAGAAGATAGCCTTTTACTGTGGGAGTTATGTATTTAAACAGTGCATTGAGCATGAATGGTAGAGTATCATGGCTGTGCAGGAGCATTAAGCACATAATCAAGTGTCAGCCATTATTCCTATTTACAGGTGTAGCTTATGTCATATAATGCAGGAAGGTCTGCTAGTTTTTTTCTCTGCCTTGCAATACATCCTGCTTCTAATGAACTGCTCCTCTTGAGTCTGGGAGTGCCTTGATGGCATCACTAGCTCTTCTTTTAGAGTTTCTGTTCAAAGATTTCAAAAGTACCTAATATACGTTTGGCATTCACCTTTGAACATGCTATTGTGAATCCCCTAAAGTACGAGACACGTGTTGTTGATCATATCACACCATTCCAGCTGTCTCCTTTCTCTATCACTCCTATACCCCCTTTCCTCCAGGGTTGGGTTCTGTTATTTGTGGTCACTAACGCATGGATGGACCTGACAGTGTTCTGGGGAGTTGGGTGGATTGTCTTTAGACTCTATTGATGAAAAACCACGAATCCTGACATACATATCATCCACATGTTGAGATGCATTTAATCTTAGGTACAGTGAAACCAGCCTCATTGTCATTTGGGAGGACATCTATCTTGTAAAGACTACATTTGTGACCAAATCTAAATGTAGGGAAATTAAAGAAGTATTGCTGTGAACCTTAGTAGCAGTATTTTGATCATCAAACAGAGGTTTCTCATTCTGCCTAAGTAAATCTGGCATGTAGCATGGAAGCAGAGTGTCCAAGGACCATTCTACTTTTGTGAGTGGAGCCCTGTCTGGTGAAGATAAATATGCCAATGCAAACCATTGAATATAATGTTACTGACCCCGAAGCAACTTGCGATTTTTTTTGTTCAAGCCACAACATAGAGTTCTGGAGACGTGAGCTGAACACTTGCTCGTAACACGCCCATTAAAATTTGGTAATTCAGGAAAACCCTGGGATGTCATCTGTTCTATTTTCCATTGGAGACATGACTATTAAAATGCAATGTGACATGTCAAAGGGAATTCTAAGTGATACTGAAAATATACTCTAAACAATTCATATTAGAAATACAAGCCTATATGTACAGGGGTATACAAAGTCCACAAGCTACATAGGAGAAGAGAATGGTAAGAACAAAGTTAACACCTTCATTTCCAAGGTATGCACACTTTCCTGTGGCAGATGCCTTTTCAAACATTTCCACTGAGCTTTTGCATACTTGGCAGGGTCACTTTCCTTATCACTTGTGCCTCGTGCACATGACGTACACTGGTTATACCTTTTTATGGCTTGCATAAGTAAACAGGACAGTCAACGAGTTAAATTACCTGGACGTCTGCATGGCAGAAGAGAACAGATAATTATAATACGAAATGTCATATGCAATGGTGTGTGAATGAAATATAAGTAAACTTTTATATGAGTGTTTATTTAATGGTAGAAAACAAACAAATAATCCACATTTGATAGTAGCGAAAATTAAAAGTATGTTCCATTTGGGTCTGAAGCCAGCATGTACTTTTATGGAAATAGTAAGAGGTTGTATTGATTCATTAATCAAAGCACTCAATATTATTTGGATGTCAGATTAAAATACAAAGTCAATCTGAATGATAAGTGGTCCAATATTGGTTCTAGAGTCTAAACTTTTTGGATGCCTCACTCTCATATTGGCATTACTTCACACACAGAGCCCACATGACTACCTCTGGCTGGTATGGTTAGAGTGTCCAGTTGTCTGCAAGACCTACTGCTAACAATTCTTGTAAATATACAAAGTGGGCTTTGGCTCCACCCCTAGGAACTTGCCATCTCACCTTATTCTATTGGCTGTTTGTTGCATCTTTCTGCCTTCTCGGAAGTGCTTCCATTAGAATGCCTCAGGGAGCTATTTTACAGCTGTGAAGTATACTCAAGCTGTGTGTCACATTCAGTTCTTCATCTCCTATATACTTTCTGTACCAAAAGTAATCTTTTTTGGCTACTTTTTCCCCAGCACTGGCACAGCAAATAGTCATTACTTTAATGAGCTAACAAGCATTTGTGTATGCAAAGCGTGCAAAAATGAACTGTGTTTAAGCCTTAGTGCGTTTAAACCAGAACTAAAGGCTTAACCAAAGCTTGTTCCTACTTACATTTAAATTCAATATCGCTTACCCACATCCCTTTACCTAATGTCTCATGTCTTATCTTACCTAATTTTTCATGTCTTACTGCCCTTCAGCAGATCTGTTTCTTTTTTCCTTCAGATATTTCACATCGCCCAACTCCAATGCATTTTTCTTTCTCATTCTAATCTTTCATTCTCTTTTTCGTGTCTCATCGGACACCCCTCCTGATTCTTCTTTTTTCCCCCTGTATCTTGCCATGCATACTCCTACTTCTCTCCCTTGTTCCTCTTCCTTATCTCTCATCGCCTTTTGTGGCACGTCTATTCAGAAAGTGTCATCCATCTCCTTGTATCTGTCTCTCCTTTTACCTCTTCATGTCTTACAGATCATCTCCCATACTCACTTTTGTTGGCAACTAAATCAGAACCAAATTACTCTTATGGTATGGAAAGTGCCATAAAGTTTGTCATAGTTTACAGAATTTGTGTACAAAATGGGTCACGTGTATTAAAAATACGGACAAAATTAAGTAGAAAACAAGCAAAATCCCTCACTTTTCATAACCTTAAACTTAAAGCACATAAAATACACATAGTTTTGAAAATAATGTAAGTCATCAATGTATGTGAATATCATATACATACCTGTGAAAATTACATCATGCTACTTTACATGTGAGAGCATAAGGAACATACACACATATCTAAAAATATAAAATGATGCGTCTCCATAAGCATATGCATAACTTACTTTACATACCTTACTGTGTTTGTAAGTCTGGCCTACTCAGTCTTTTGAAGAAACTGTGAGACACGACCAGAGTACTCACTCTGTTTTCCAGCTGCATTTTCCATTATTGCATGTCTGTAAACCAATCAACAGTTTATTGTGATAAAATTATGTTGATTGATTTATAGACTTACAATCATTTACTGGGAAATTAATTTCTCAGGGCCCGATTCACAGAACTAACTTAAGGCAAAATCCTAAACTTACTACCATTTTGGTATTCACAGAAGGCACTTACTCATTTTGGTATTCACAGAAGGCACTTACTCATTTTGGTATTCACAGAAGGCACTTACTCATCAATGAGTAAGTGCCTTCTGAGGCACTTACTCATTTTGGTATTCACAGAAGACACTTACTGATCAATGAGTAAGTGCCTTCTGAGGTACTTACTCATTTTGGTATTCACAGAAGGCACTTACTCATTTTGGTATTCACAGAAGGCACTTACTCATCAATGAGTAAGTGCCTTCTGTGAATACCAAAATGAGTAAGTGCCTTCTGTGAATACCAAAATGAGTAAGTGCCTTCTGTGAATACCAAAATGGTAGTAAGTTTAGGATTTTGTCTTAAGTTAGTTCTGTGAATCGGGCCCTAAATGTATACAAATGAATCTGCTTCTTTTTAGCATCTATCTCATGGAGGATCAAAGGGTCCTCCATATACTACAATTCCTGCTGCCCTTAACTCTCCTCCCTTTTTATTTTTTTTTATTTCCCAGGTGCCCTGGTTTGGCAGATTAAGTCAAGGGTTGAGCTGACCTAACTTCTATGCTCCTTGAGGTAGTCTGAGATACTTTGCATGTAATTGTTGTGTTCTGTGAACTTGTAAACAAACACCTGTGTTTCTGCATGCAAGTCTAAAGAGTCTACTGACAATTGCAGCTTGTGTTTACACGCACCATATCTTTATTTGGATTGCACACTATGTCCAAGACTAAATAGTTGGGGTAAGAAGAGGGTGGTGGTGGAAGACCACCAAGGCGGTTCTTCTGAGCATCAAAGGCTTAGACTAAGGTTCTCCAAAGTTGGTCCTGCAGGGCCAGATCCATGCCAGATTTTTAAGATAACTGCATTTATCTAAATGTGGATATGCTAAAACTCTGGCATGGATCCGGGCCTCCAGGGCCGACTTTGGAGAACCTTGGCTTAGACAGTGGTGCATCCTGGGTAATGAAAAAGAAGACTTTATATATATCATGGACGTTTAATTAAAGTTGGCATGGTTGGAATAGTCCTACCACTAATGAGAGGCCACAGGGCACGTTTTTTGTCTGTGTAAGTAAGAAAGGTCCACCAGGGGGAAAGAAATAAAAAGTAACTTTTAAAAGGAAGGGGGTTAGACACAGGGACCAGAGGCTGAGGGGGGACATGCTGAAAGATCACATTCCACCTACAGGCATAGCAGCAAAGCAAGGTATGCTGGGAGAACCAGCATTACTAAGCATTCTGTAAATCAGGTAGGTGATACAGCAAGTAATTATACAGCTGAAGATACTTCTGAATAATTGATAGGGATTTTAGACTGGCAGGAATAGGGAAGTCTGATCAGCATGGTTGATCCTTCCCATGGTATCGCTCTAGCTTTAGTTATAAATGCAGAGATTTTCATAAAAATTAATAGACTGGAATGTTGAGATCTCCCCTGAAGACAATGGAGTGGCTCCGGGCTTATAATGGCCGCCGAGTAGGAGCCTCCCGAGGAGCTCCCGGTTTGGGGATTACCGCATCGGTAGTTATCCCCGTAAAAACCTCGCCATCCGCCTGCCACCCGCCTACCCTAGGAACCGACTGCTCACGTGCACTGAAATATACCTTTGTAGCATATCTTGGACCTCCGACTTACCCGCTGGATCGACTGCTGTTGCTGCCCCGGACTGGCCTACGCTGCTCGGCTGGCCTCCTGCTTCCGATACCGGCATGCTGCTGGAAGGCTGACATCCACAGGGCTGGCGAAGTGCCCTGCTTCTGGCGCTCGCTGTTGGCTCTCCCGATCCCGTGCCTGCCAGCCTCCAGAGGATCAACGCCTCCTGGTGCCAGTGGGTGGCCCTGGACGCCGGCGCCATTTTACAGTGACTCTCCCGAGGACCTGCATCGTTGGACGACGAGTCCCTGCCTGCTGGCGACGATCTGCGTCGCCTGGGACCTGCCTGGAGTCTGGCGACCAGCATTTGATGGGGAGTCTTTCCCCTCCGCCTCCAGAGGACTGTAATCTCCTCAGACCAGCAGGGGGGCCCTGTGTCTGGCGCCACTCGCAATCTGCATCTATGCTATGCTTTTGACCGGCCTGGAGCCCGGCTGACAGCATTGGTGAGTCCTCTCCCCCCCCCCCTTCCCTGCCCGGCCGTGTTCCTTGGGGACCGTGGCCTGGCGGCTCTGGGCGGGATCCCACGGAGCGATTGCTGGTCACCAGGGAGTGGGGCCTCGACGTCCGGCACTGGGCGCGCCCGTCTCAGCTGGGTCTCTCGCTGCTGACCTCAATCCGAGGCTTGAGGCTTTGGGCCGGGCCCGGCTCGACTTGGCCCGCTGCAACCTCGCACCCACGGCTACATACCTGACTTGGCCCGCTGCAGCCTCAGCCCCGCGGCCTCCCACCTCCGCGATTTCCTGCCTGCCGGTGGGGCGGCCCGGAGCCCTGCTGGGCCGAGAGCGTTGCGAGTAGATCCTAAAGCTCGGCTTCCTACACTCGACCAAATGCAATGCATCCGCCCATGAGTTTTCCTCCTGTGCAGAGTTAAATATAGCGCAAACTCATCCGAAGGTATTGGAGCGCTTTTTGCCTGATTCCAGGGGCAAAACACAAGGCCACGTTCATTTTTGGGAGGCACGGGGAGATTCAGTGCTTTGCCCGGAAACACTGGGTGCTGAGCCCACACGAGGCCTCAACTTGGCCCCCTAACTCTAACATCGGCAGCTCTGGCCGTGAGGCTACGCCCTCTCCCCTCAAACTAACATCACCAGACGTTATGCTTGCCTTGAAGTTTTAATTTATAGCGCATCTGACCCGAAGGTATCAGCGAGCTCGCTTGGGCACCAGCTGTTGGCACACTGACTCATTCATCTTTAGCAAGCATGGAGCGATTTGTGATGTGACCAAATGATGTGCCTAGACACCGGATGTTGTGCGTCCCTGCCGAAACCCGGCGGCCTGGAGCCAGGCTGCGCCGGCTGCGTCCTCTCTGATGGTTGGCTATTGATGTAAAGTAAATTTAAAACACCTCACTTCGGCCCACCGCGAGTGGGGCCTTGGATTTGTCCTCAGTGCTTTGGCAGACGCTGCTCCTTCATGGCAATCGTTATCGGGATCCAAATGGAGCGATCCTTGTGTTTGGCTACCCTCCTGATGCGGAGACTTGCCTCCATGTCAGAGCAGTGATCCACTGAGATTTTCCCTCTATTACCACCAACGGAGCCATCTGGAGTGAGGCCGTCCTCCCCAGCCCACCCTACCCACACGCATACTGCCTGGCCACATGATCTTATGCTCGCTCCCTTTACTCTCTACGCCCTGCTACTCTGCGGACCTCCTACTTTTGCCCTGGAGCAATATCCCTCACTACCAGAGCCCTGCTCTACCCTGGTCTGTACCCCGGAGCAGGGATCCTCACTGATTAGCCACACCCGCAACCTCCTTAGCTCTCCCCGGGCCCTAACATTTTCCCCCTCTCCTGCCAGTATGGCAGGGCCTTGCCTGAACTCCACAGGGGAGAACTCCTACACCGTTGTTTATCCTCCTAATCTCTCCAAAACCGCTGCCAAAACCTTCAAACACTCCATTCTGAAAAGACACCCTGAGACCCTGATCTCTGACCTACGTTATATCGCTGATAAGGGCACAATCATTAATGACCTCATCTTCTACTCCAGAAAAACATCTCTATGGCGCGACACCCTCTCGAACCTCCTTAACATACACGAAAACAGGAACATTCCGTACGGCACTAAGCTCACGATCGCGCCCTCCTCAAACTTGCGAGCTGACCTTACCATTAACTTATACAAAAACGGCATCGTCCTGATTCAAGCTTCAACTAAAGACCTCAATAAATTCGCAGACCTTTTCACCCTCCTCAAAAAACATGTGCACAACCCCATCCTTCCACACTCCCCCTACACCAACTTTATTCACCCGACCCCCTCCCTCGCTCCGTCCAACGCAGCCAAAGGGTAAGGATAAAAGCCACCCGCTGAGTCCCACCAAAGGCCCAACCACTCCCCCTCGCCCCCCCACCACCACCAAGGGTGCAGACCAGACCAGCCCAACCCTTACCGGTCCCCGCCCTAAAAGGCAATGTCACCCATACCTCGGCTAGGAATCCGCCATCCACCCCCACACAACCTCCACCTTCCTTCATGGAGATCCTGCCGCCGCCCTCCTCCGCCAACCAGTGCCCATCCCCCACCTCCGTAATGACTCATTTGCCAGACACCTGCAGGGTAGCTAACACCCGCACGAAGTATCCCTCGACCAATCCGCCAAGCGCGCCAAGCCACTCACAAACCACGCTTCCAAGGGTTTATGACACAGGCCGACCTAGCCCCACTCCCATGCTACCAGCGCATACCAACAGAACCGTCCCTAAACCACTGACCTCCTTCCCGAAAGCTCTCCCCTCAAGTATAGATATTGAAACGCTGCACCACAGAGCAGCCAAACTAACTCAGAGTATCCACAACTCCATTCTGGAACTAAAGGGCATCCTTCACCTCACCGAACTCTTCTTCTCGAACCTCAAGCTCCCGCAGAACTTTACTCCCCCCCCCCTCACCGAGCCCTTCATCACCCGTTACCACTATCCCTGAGACACCTTCGCCCGCACAAGCAGCCCTGCCACCTCTTGGAGGAGGAAATTCTAGCCCTCCTCCTCACCTACAAATCAGCCCCCGAAACCCCAAGTCCTCTTGACTTGAGTGATGAACACGCTATCCATACGGTTGCAATCAACTCCAACAGACCAGCTACTCTCCACAACAGAGGAGTTATTAATAACAACCTAGCGCAAGTTCCCATTTCCGCCCCTGCTCACGACACACACCCCAACCCCCCTCTGTCCGGCCTCTTAATCAACTGCCGCTCCGCAGTAAAGCATGCCGCCGATGTCGCCGATCTCATCCTGAGCCAAAAATCTGACATAGCAATCCTGACCGAATCTTGGCTCAATGAATCCTCATCTCCCTGCCTAGACCTCCTAGTCCCTCCTAACTATAATATCGCAAGGCTGGACAGGCACTCAAAAAGAAAAGGGGGAGGCATTGCCTGCATCTACCGCTCTAACCTCCTCGAATCCGAACTTCTGGCAGATCCCACAGACCCTTGCGAATACCTTGCACTCTCCATATGCAGCAACGCCACTCACCTGTGCAGACTGCACATCTTTTATCACCCCCCAGGCATGAAGGACACCTTCACTGACCACCTCATGGAAATCATCACAGCAAAGGTTTCCCCCAATTCCAAAGACATTTTCCTGGGTGACTTCAATCTGCACTGGAATGACCTCAAGGACCCTCAGGTCAACGCCATCAAAGACTTCCTGGCCGACCTAGCCCTTACCCAAGCCTGCACACTCCCAACGCACTCGAAAGGCGCCACTCTTGACTGGATCATCGCTAAAGAATCAGCGGTCAAGCTTATCTCGATAGACCCATGCGACTGGTCTGATCACCACGCTATTACCTTCCACTTACCTGGCGCCCACAAGACAAGGGCACCGCAACCTGCGATTCCCAAACGTTGGGTTAGAGACACTAAGAACCTTGATCTCGGGAAACTGGCTGCACGCTGTGAGATTGACCTCCCCCCCCCCCTTCATATCACAACGGTCAACAACCTCACAAATCACTATACCACTACTATGTCTAACATTCTGGATGATCTTGCTCCGCTAAAGCTAAAAAGAACCCAAATCAAAGACAGAAACTCCTGGTTCAACGGATCCCTCAACAATGAAAGGAGAACCCTCCGGCAGACAGAAAGAAACTGGAGACAGCACCCCTCAGCCTCCCATTTAAAACTTCTCTGCCAGACCAGAAATGCCTATAATAGGAGCATCCTCAATTAAAAAAAAGAATTCTTCAGATCAGAACTGGGGAACGCCAATAACAGACCTCGCAAGCTCTTCGAAATGGTCAAACACCAATCTAACAAATTGGCAAAAACCTCCAAGGAAACCCCCAAATCTCTAATAACATGCGAGGAATTTTCCTCTTTCTTCTCTGACAAAATTACTGCCCTAGGAAACGAACTCAGATCCGCTTCCTACTCCCAACCCCCTCCGAAACTGCCTCATCTCTCCACGTTGCCCCCCCCAGATTTCACCCAAAAACCTAGCGCACTGGTCCAACTTCAAAGTTTATGACGACCATTCTGTCTCGAAAATTCTATCCTCCCTAAACCCAAAAAACCACTTCAACGACCCACTCCCCTCAAACTGCTTAGCCGCTGCCTCCCAATCTATCATTCCTTGTTGGACAGCAATAATCAACGCCTCCCTTCTTCAGGGGTCGATACCCGACTCTCTAAAAGCCGGTCAAGTCACCCTCATCTTAAAAAAACCTACGTTGAACCCTGCTTCCCCTGACAACTTTAGACCTATATCCAATATCCCACTCCTAGCCAAAGTTCTGGAGAAATGTGTGCAACAGCAGTTAAGCCAACACATCACCAACTTCCACCTGCTAGACGACTTCCAATCCGGTTTCAGGCCTGGACACAGCACTGAAACCACCATTCTCCACATCGTGGATGATGCCCTCCAAGCCCTTGACCAAGGCAAAACCGGTCTCCTTATCCTCTTAGATCTATCCTCAGCTTTCGATACGGTCAACCACGAAATACTCCTCGAACGCCTTAAACTCAGGATGGGACTGGACGGCCCCATTCTCGAATGGTTTAGGTCCTTCCTCCAGAACCGCTCTCAGAGATTCCTAATCAACGGTAACTTGTCCGCTCCCTCTCCGATCACGGTCGGAGTCCCCCAAGGATCAACCCTGTCCCCTACCCTCTTCAATCTTTACCTCGAACCGCTAGCAGAAGTTCTACGCACCGCCAATATCTCCTACCACATGTATGCCGACGACACCCAGATCTACATCAAAATCTCTTCTCCTGAGGAGATTCTTTCCCTGAACGAGGCCTTGAAGCTAACGGTCCAATGGCTCACCTCTAACCAGCTCAAGCTGAACGCTAAAAAAACAGAATTTCTTCTAATCTCCCCACCCAAAACCAACCCTGACATTCAGGAATGGACTAAGGCGATCACAGCGTTAAACTGCCCACCGACCATAGTGGACTCAGCCAAATCCCTTGGAATAACCCTAGACTGCAGCCTGAATATGCATGATCACATCAACTTGATGGCCAAAACCGCCAGATTTCACCTGAGCTATCTAAGAAAACTGAAACCTTTCCTCGACACTCCCAACCTAAAAATGGCAGTCCAGGGACTAGTCATCTCCAGACTCGAATACGGATGCTCTACCCTCTCGGGCCTACCCAAGATCTCCCTGGCCCCCTTAAAAGCCTGCCTCAACGCCGCCGCCAGACTCCCAACAGGCTCAAAGAAATTCGACCACATCTCCCCACACCTGAAAGCTCTGAACTGGCTCCCTCTGGAGGCCAGAATCCAACTTAAACTGGCTTGCATCACTCACAAGGCTCTTTAAACCAAATCCCCTGCCTTTCTCGCCACGAAACTCGTGATATCCGGAGGAGCCAGGAACTCCCGGCCCGCCAGAGACCTCTTGCTCCAGCCTCCGCGCTTGTGAAAGGAAAAAACGTACAATCGGGCTTTCTCTGGAGCCGCACCAAGAATATGGAACTCACTCCCGCCTGCTATTCGAAGAATTCCGTCTCTAGCACGCTTTAAAAAGGAGGCCAAAACCTTCCTGATGGGCAAATTCCTGCCTAATTCCTGCATTGCACTCCTCAGTGACTTTGTTTTATATCCTATGAATACCTCACCTTGGATTTACCGGATGCTACCCACCCGGCACCGCCGGGCATCCCACCCTTGAGCCCTTGGACTTCTCGCTCTTGTAAAATGTATATACCTGTCTTTATTCCCAAATGCTTCCTCCCCCCTCCTATGTCTTTTGTGTACAATTTATTAATCCTGTAAAGCGCTCTGATACCCTAACGGGTCAAGTTTGCGCTCTATAAAACACAAAAATAAAATAAATAAATAATGGCTGGTATAGACCTTCTGCTACAACATTCAAATGTTTGTCTTTCTGTTTTCTCCCTTTTAATTGATAACATTCTCCCCCTAGTGGGTGGAATGTTATAATAGCGTTATAGCCCGTCTGCCTCTGGCTATTCCAGTTGTTACGGGCCCTCAATCTCGTTATAGGCCCTCGCCACTATACCTCGAGTTCAGGGCCTTTAACAACCAGTATAGCCCTCGGCAGCGGGCTATAATGCTATATTATAACATTTCTGTGGAAAATAAAAACAGCTATGTATGTCAACCCCTGCAGATATGAGTTTCTCTGGCAGTGTTGTCAAACTAGGAACACTCAGAATCTGGAAGAGCTTAACTCATCGTAGAGAGGAGTGCGAGGACGCGACAGTAGTAAATCCAGACTCATCCTGTTGACTAAAAGGTGCACCTTTACTATATCAGATCTTTTGATCGTCAATGCACTAGTATAAAAATTAAATCAGCACTCTTGTCCTGTGGTTTCTAAGTTTACACAAAATACTTATTTTTTTAAGTTTTACCAAATCATTTTCTCCAATTCCTTACAGGTGAAAGGAACTGGATAAATGGGCTTGTTGTAACAACAGGGCATCGCAGTACTCACGAGGATAATTTTCGCCTGCCGCTGGCACAAGGCCATATTTGTTTCCAGCCAAATAAATGTCCTGTCCTCCTAGAGTTACCACGTCAGCTTCTTTAGCCTAATAATAAAAAATAAAACTGTTCACAGTCTGGCACACAAAGACAATCACAAAATGCAAGTTTGTGCTTCTAAAAGGAGTTAGAAGCACCTGCCCTGAATACATGTACTATAGTAATCACATTCTTTGCAACATGCTGCTAAACATGTAACCATCTGGGCATCTTTACTGCTTAATATTGAATTCTTAATTAGGAGAAGAAGATATAGGTATTCAGTGGTTCTGAAATACTTTTTTCTCAGCAGGGAATGGCTGGGGAAAAGCAGCCCAGGCAAAAATGCTCAAACCAGCCCCGCTTCCATCCTCTCCTCAGGGACATCTTAAGGATTTTTGGGCCCTGGGCCAAACGTATTTTGGGGGGCCCCTGTTCAGACCAGCTTTGAATTCATGATCCAATTTTATCTCTTTCATGCCCTCTTAGGCCAGGTCACTGACAGTGCACAGACACACTCCTCCAAATTCTAAATGTGTTTACATCTAATATTCAGGGATAGTGATGTGTGTTTTCAATATTGTAACACAGCAGCAGCTCAGTAATATTATTGCAAATAATCTCTGTGACGCCCTCCCATTTCTAATATGTGAGGTTCTGTTTCGATTTAAAATAAACTTTTTATGGATGTTGCATGAAACAAACACATTTCTCTGCAATATGTCTGTCATAGACTCTCACACATCACCCACATTAAAAATGAATGAAAGGAAAATGGTATTTAAAACAATCTATTTAAGAATTATTAAAGGTCACCCAGGCAAGACTCTGTGCCGAACAGAGCTGGCTCTATCAGGGCCCCCCTGAAAGGCTGGGGCCCTGGGCCAGAGCCCACTTTGTCCTTGCCTTAAAAGTCTCTGCCTTACCCCGCTCTAACTCTCTCATCCAGTCATTGATTTACCCTCTCTCTTGAATGCCCCCTGTACCTGCTGCATTTAATCTCACTGAGCTGGGGACAGTGACAGAGGCACCAGCCGTGTTCAAGGTGGGAAGAGCGCCAAAACTGGTAGGGGTATACAGGGATGGACCGGCCATTTATCTTATCCACCAGAGGGATGAAGCCATTGGAGGTCGGTCTTTGAAGGCCTTCGGCCTACTTTGTCACTCGCTCCAACTCCCGGCTTATTGAAAATGGCCAGAAGGGATAAAAGATGAGAGAGAAGATAAAAGAGGGACTGGTTGGAACATCTTTGCCAGAGCTGATTTTTGTTGTTACCAGTCTGGCCGTCGGGGGAAGGCAAAGGGGTGTCTCTAAGGGGATATATGTTTTACCAGTGGAGAAAAAACATAAGTGCAATTATGCTTACACCCTACTTTTACCCACATGGAAATACACCTTCTACATTTCTGAATAGGAAAATGTTAATGCTTGTGAGTTCTCCTGAAAGTTGCAACAGTCACAGTTTCCGAGGAATACCTGTGGAATACTCTGAATTCTAGCAAAACCAGACATTTACTCACAAAACGTGCTGCAAACCTACATTTCTATTTCAGGTTTTCCTTTCTTTTCTGGAATCGGTTCCCAATAGGAGAAAAGACTTTGGTGAGGGTACAGAGGAAATGTTATCTCTCTCTCAACCCCTCTCTACCACATCTACCCATGGACGTCAATTCACCAAAATGCCAGGAGTAGCGGAAGTGACTTCACGTGCCCCTTGACCTTCCCTTTCACATGCTTACACATACACATACACACATATTCACACATAGACACACACACTCTGTCTACACCTACACACATATTCGCACGCACACACACACACTCTCTCTTACATAAACACACTCAAAACTGCAAGCACACACACAACATACATACATTTAAACCATTTTTTTTTTAACTTACCTCAGTTGCTAGGAAAAGTCATATTCCAACTAATTGTATTCCATTTTTTATTAAACTAATAGCGAATAAAGTAAAATTATTCACTATTAGTATAATAAAAAATTAACACAAAACAAGGTGAGTGAAGCCCCCACCGACGTCCATAAGGACGAGCTGCTTCTGTTCCTGGCACTGATTTTGCCACTGCTGAAGCTAGGGGGTAACAAAGGCAGTGCCATGGGTCACAAGGGGCATGCCAGGGGTCGCAGCAGCGACCCCTAAATGACGTCCATGCACCTGTCCCTACCCCTCTTCACTCTCTCCCCAGTGTCCATGTCTATTCCCATTGTCTCTCTTCTGTCCTTTCACTCTCTCTTCATATCTGCTCTCCATGTTTCTACCTCCCTCCCCAGTTGCATTCCTGTTTCACTATCCAAGTACTCATCTTCAAACAACAGAGCCTTAAAATCAACAGTGCTGCATGTATGTTGGAAACTGGATGTGTTGATAAAAGGAGATTATTTGTATAAACTCTAGTTGAAGTGATGTTAAGGTTGTTACTTGGTGCTGAATTGCTTCAGGTAAGTGGTCTGGTAGCTGTATCCCCCACAATGCTTTGCTGATAACACTGAACATGGAATTACTCAATCATGTAAATCAACGGTTCCTAACCTTTTGACTTTTGTGGACCCCCACTTAATAATTGCTGGAACCCGAGGACCCCCAGTGAATCTGTATTGGAATCCGGGAACGCCCTCTAAGTAATTATTGAAAGGCGGAGACCCCAATTAAGCATTTTTGATGATTTGAACAGCAAAACAATACACAACAAATACAGAAACAAGCATTCATGAAACAAATACACAAATGCTGAAATATTTTATTTAATTCACAAAGACATCACAAAAATTATTATTATTTTTTTAATGGGAACGTTGGAGCTCTTCTAAATTCGATTTAGGCCACTCATTGTCCATTCTATATTCGGTTCAATGCTTTTTCACTGCATTCCACTAATTAATCTGAAGATACTAACTTAATTTTTAGCCTTCAAATTCCTTAGCATTTACAGAATGATTTAAAATTTAGAATTTTACATTTTGCCTTTTTATTTATATAGACTTTATTAATATATTAATAATATTTAATTTTGTGAGCAGTCCTGAACCCCCGGAAAAGGTTTTGCAGACCCTCAGAGATCTCCGGACCACTGGTTAAGAACCACTGATGTAAATGATTTAGAGCACCATTGTTTGCAATATGGCACAGATGGAAATGAGGGGACAGGGTTTCATTCATTAGCATAGGGGCTTCCCACATATCAATGAGGGTATGGCTCATTCACATTACATGGGTGCAATGACTTTTTAAGGTCATTGAAAGCATGCAGCACTTTCAATGTATTTCCTATTGTACGCTTTTGCTTCAAAAGGTATTAAAGGATGTACGTATTTGAGGGTTTTTTACTCCTCAACTCACCTGAATAAGCTTCATGCAGGCTTCTGCGGATTGTGCTGAAACACATTGAATTGATGGCGTCGTATTCATCTTTTTAAATTCAGTGGCCATCGCGCTGCACTTCCATATCTCTGCAGTGGACAAAGTGCACCAGCGCAGGCTGTTGGGCAAACCTGTGTTACATAAACAAGCACTGAGTGATATCCTTAAATATCCAAGCTATTAAGCAGTAGTTTCAAACAGCAAATGTCTGACATTCTGCTTACTTAAAATAGAGGCTTAGATTTCACTTATTAAATCATTGCATTTATGGAAGTTCATTTCTCAGTGAAAAATTCACCAATGTTTCTTAAGTACTGCATTTCAAGCAGCTGTGTTGTTTTCTGTCAAATTTATCTTATTGAAAGTAAAGTAAACAGCCTTTTCAAGACATTTTTAGTCAATACAATAGCTAAAAATATATTTATTGGCAAAACTTGCAAACATTGAATAAAAGAGGAGGAGAATGCGTAATTTATTTTACGATCAAGCTATTTTACAACGTTTTATGGAACCTGTTTGGAGTATTATCCCATATTGTGTATTTTCATAATAAAAGTTCGCATTATTCCAAGTCTATCTTGGGAGGTCTACGCGCTCATTTTATGCGCAAACCAAGATTCCAAATAGGGGCGTAAATCGTGCACCCTGCTCCCTGTGGGTGTTTGTATACAGGATTTCTCTATGGGACATCCTATTGCAAATCAAGCAGGCAGATAGAGCAGATTCGGATTTTGCAGACTTTAGAACATTGAAAAAAGCACAATTGACACATTATTCCCCATCCTGGGGTCTGAAACGTGGGGCGATGCCATAATCACACACTTGCTAATTACCGCACACCATGATTTCACCAATTGCAGGTATGGAATTTCTGCATCAAATTTGCCCAGGCCTAGCACCAGGATTGGAATGCCCTATGTGTATCACAATGCAGTGAGTTGAGTACTTACTGCTTGATTCACAATCCAAGCCCTTCATTGCAGTCAAGAATTCCTCACCCAACCAGGCCTGGTATGCTGGATTTGAAATCATGGTAAGTTGTGTTGTGGAATCCCTGAATAGAAGATTCTTTCCACCATAGCTTGAAGAGTCGAACATCTTAAAAGTGGAACTTCCATCATGAAATAGTTTCTGTGGTATTAAAAATTAAAGCAAAGGGTATTAACCAAGTACATGCTAAACACAATATCCGTACCCCATTGGCCTGTTAGTTAATATTTTCCTCAACCAGGGCTTTACAGTCTAGCTATCATCTGTCAAGTGGCTTCACAAAAAACTTGTTTGGATACCATCCAAACCTTCCGGGATCTATCTGACCACCTGGTCAACCCCTACACTGGGCGCTTCCCTGGGCCGAACTTGAGTTACAACACTTGACTACCAATGATACACCAAGATCCATATCACCTCTGAACATCACTTAGCAGTATCCCAATGCAACCCTTACCCCTTGCAAAGTGCTTAAAGACAAATACTAACTTTACGTAGAACTTAACAAAAACCAAACATAAATACAGTTTTATTTACAGTCATTCTTCTATTTCTTATTTGGACAGTTAATGACAAATAAGGCTTCATTGCGGAATATTGATGCACTATCTCTGGTCACGCAATGTAAGTAGAAAGACCTTATGTTGAAGGCTCCTCCCGGCTCTGGAGGGGCATCAGGAATGTTGGAGATTTCCATGTGGAATGCTACAATGTGGGCTTTTTATATTTGAAGAGGAATAATAACCCTTGTTTCAGTGGCAGACCCTCTAATATAAATGAAGAGTTTGGCTCATTTTTATATAAATAGTGTTTATGAGAGGATCCTTGCTCTTCTTTATTTTTATGACTATTTTTATATTTTCACCTCTCTGACTGTTGTATTTCCATAAACAAACACTGAGCCTTGATATGGGATGTTTTAGGTCTGGCATGGCAGTACATCTGTATATATATCCTATTGTTAGCTTCTTTTAAAAAAAAATCTATATATATATATATATATATATATATATCTCTTAAGTTCCACCCCGAGGAGTATTATTCTCTCACTTCCTATTGGCTCTTTATACGGAAAGCAAGTGTATTTGTTTTGTCTATTTTTGGTGTAGCAGGTTTTCTTTAATGTTTTAGTCAGGACTCAAAATTCAAGCTAGACCTATTGGCATTACCAATGCTTGTTACTGTGTGCTGATGCATGCAAGAAAAACTAAACAGTAAAAAAGTATCGGATGGAAAGCTTGAATCATTCACAGCCACTGCTATTTATTCTGAGCCTCTTTCCAGGCCATCATATTTTTGCCAAGTGGTCTACCAGAGGTCAAACTCACTCAAACCAACACTGGTCTCCCACTAACAGAGTCAACTCGACACCGAATTCAGCCACAATGGACTCCCTATGTGACATGCAACTTGAGTCCAAAGGCCAAGAGTAGTAGCAATACTAAAGCGAGGGCAAGTACAACTTGCTTATGGTAATAGCGCCTTGTGGAAAATTGTAGGAAATCCGCTTTTTCTGAATGGTCACCGCATTTTTTTCACCTTCAGCTGGACCCTATATTTTCTGCTTTTAGAGCTCTGTGCACTCTACCCCTGTGCTCCCCCTTTAAGCATGTTTGAATTAGCTTATTCCTAATTGGTATATTTAACTTGCATATAAATCCCTAGTATTTGGTACAAAATGTACCCAGGGCCTGTAAGTTAAATGTCACTAGTGGACTGCAGCTCCTATTGTGTCATCCACGGACAGTGTAAAACATGGGTTAGGCCATGTCACTTACTGTGGCAGTTTAAAAACTGCAGTTCCACCTGTCAAAATATACTCTTTTGACCGGTCAAAACCTCCCATTTAAATATTAATAGGAGGCAGGCTGCAATGGCAGACCTGTGCCATAGCTATCAGGAGGTAAATTAGTGACTTTGAGTGCTCACCCTGATAAAGGTTGTGATTATTTCTTGGGGTGGGTAATCACCCACCCCAAATAATCCAATTTATTATAAGGAAGAAGTGAAGGTTGATGCTTGTCACAAGGTGTTTCCTGAAAACGTATGACTTTTGATTTTTCCTGAAATGGAGGGGAAATGGTGCGTGTTAGATTTAAATTCTTTGCACATTGCAGGAGAAAGTCTGGTTTTCTTCCTCGCACATATTGGTTTTAAGAGTTGCCATGTTAAGGGGCTATGTGTTGAAGCCCGTTCTTGTATTCACGAATAGTTGTCCGCAAGCAATCTGTACTAGACTTTAGGAAAGAGGTAGAGCCTGTGTTGTTTCATGGCAAAAGAGGGTCCTGTTTGACAGATGACCTAATGTCCAATATAGAGCTCCTTAAAGTGGATACTTCCCTGAATTGGCTGCCAATGAATCCCACGACTGGCTTAGAATACATGGTTTAATTTGTTAAGACCTCATATTAGGCGGTCCAGTTCTGTATCAGTTGTCATCTATCGATCTGCACTACTGTTAGGCCCAGATACAGAGCAGTCCCATAGTCTTGTTAGGAAGATTTAAATGTTTCAATCATGATGACTTGTTGATCTGATTATATAAAAAGTCCTAGGATTTTTTTAAGAGACGATTGGAACTGTGGTACCCGTACTGGATTGCAAGACGTAGGTGTCCCAAAGGTGCACTGAAACCAATCACACATAGCTCTGTCGTATGCGGTAATCAAACATTCTATCATTATGGGCATCCTAAGCCATGAAGGTGGAGTGCCGTGGGCTTGATTCAAATAAAACAGAATTTGATTGGCATTGGAGGATCAGGTGTCAATGATCAAGACAGCATTCAGTACATCTGACAATATGGTGTCTACCATCTCTGCCGCATGTTGCAGGGGCGTAACAGAGGTCCCCAGTAGCTTCTACAATGCAGGGGAGGGGCTCCCAGGGATTCTTCTTTTGGAAGGGGTCCCTCAGCCTCTAAACCATGCCACTGCATGCCTTGCCTGCAGAATGCATGCAATGGCATGGAATAAGAAGTAGTTATACTCTCAGGAAAGCCACTCTACTTTACCGAGCAGGCCCCTACAGTGTAGGGGGCACAACAATGTTCAGGGGGCACCCATTGAGCCCAAGCCAAATGAAGATCTGTGAGACGTCGGGTCCCTCATCACAATCAGCAGGGGAGCCCCTATCATTTTGCGTTACGCCACTGGCATGTTATACTGTGTAGCAAGCATTGATGAGCATCACAGTCAGTGTGTTATTTGTGTGTACTTTATTAGAGGTTGGAAGGGGGATGTACATGAGATTGTTAGGACTGGCAGTGCCTGGGTGATTTGTGTGAGTGGGATATGTGCCTGACCAAGAGATCGTGCTGGATGGGAGGATTGGTACCTATACCATAAACAAAACAATTATGGCCAAGCCCCTCAGATCTTGACAATACTACTTAAAAAGTGACCCAGGCGCACCTGTGTAAACGTGGGACACTTTTTAAGTAGTATTGCCAAGATCAGAGGTGCTTGGGCATAAATATTTTCACTAATTGAATGTATTTTATTGCTCGCCCTTCGGTCTGGTACATTGAATCCACTCTTTTTTTTACTGATGCATGCAGTAGTTCTACCTGTTTTATCATTCATGTTTTATGGACTCTGTATAGTGTGTTTTATCTATTGATGAATGGACCTGTATGTTTCTTGAGTTTTAATCTGTTTTCTATCTTTTATGGTTATTTATGTAACCGAATAAAGAGACTTTATTACTACTACTATAACAAAGACAGCTCTTTTAGAGCCTTGTTTAGTTCTTTTCAATCCACTAACAAAGGGAAGGCCAGGGGTAGGAATTGTTACCCTGGCGACCCTTAATTGACCTCTAATGATCACTATATCATAGCTCAAAAAGCAATATTACATTAGGTTATTTCTAATCCGAGTTTCATAACATCTTGCATTAGTGTCTGGTCACACAAAAAGATAGGTTATGGAAACTTTGCAGAGGTGCAAAAAGAGCAAATTCAGATCCATTTAATACTATTTAATTGTAGGAGAGAATGGAGCAAACAGATAAAGATGGCACCATGGTAAAAACAGAGAAAATGGATTGTGAAATATCTGCAAAACTAAATGATGCTCTTAGGGTTCACTAACCATTTTACATGTCTAGGATTAAGCTTTTCTAAAAATAACTGAACAAATTTATGTAGAAACATTTTTACCACTTTACGTTAAATTTACTTTAATTTTTTCCATTTGAAAACGATATGTATTGTTACATAAAAACAGCAAAACTATTGTGAAATGCATTTTTACCGTTTTGCTGCGTACTTGATAAGTGTCAGAGCAAGCAGGAGGAGCTTCGAAGCTAATATTTGGCATCAGAATACACAAGACCGAAACTGATTCTGCATTTCGCAAAGCCCCACCATTGTAGGGACTAAAATTTTAGCTCCTAGTTAGAACATTGGAATGTTAAGTGCTCCATTGAAAACAATGGAGTGCTCCGGGCTTCTAATGGCCGGTAGAAGCCCGGAGCATCAACATTCCAATGTTTAACAAAGGCCTCATAGAGCTGAAGGGGATTTCAACCCCCTCGAGCTCCGTGAGGCTGTTCTTTGACAAATTAGAACATTCTGCCCTCTAGGGGCGGAATGTTCTAATAGCATTAGAGCCTGCCATAGCAGGCTCTACTGGCCATTAAAGGCCCACTCCCTTGTTAAAGGCCCTCATCTTCGGCTCGGGCCTTTAATGGCTGTAGAGCCCACTACGGCAGGCTCTAATGCTATAATAGAGAGAGTTCCAAAATCTTTAAGGATTAATTTAGATTTAAGCCGAGCTCAGGTTGAAGGCAAATGAGACTTAAATGTTGACTTTCTGATAGATTGGGAAAAGGGGTTTATAAAATGTTTTTAGAGTAGGTTACTGTATTACAGAACCCAGTCCAATACCCTTTCGTCAACTTTGTCCTTCATATTTACAGCTTTATGTTTTTGCATATTTTGTCACTATAGTTAAATAATGCTTCTTGGCACTGTGCGAGAAAGATTCGGCAGTAAAATATATGGTTGTCTGCATTTATATTAGAATCTTCTTCCAAAGAAAGACTCATTTGGTCTTATTATAAACACACAAAAAAAAATCGGGTAAAATGCATAATCTCTCCTTGCCCCGAGCATTCCAAATGTAATCCCGCCCCCCCGAAGAAAGTTTAAGTATCACTGTACACTCGATCACTCAGTGCAATAGGGGGCTGTGAGTTAAATATTTTCCAGGGCTTCTTCCAGTTCTCGTTCGAGACCGTGTAGGACTGAGAGTGTAGACAGATGCAATATTGTTAAGTCACTCATTAGTGGTAATGTATATATGTGTGTGTGAGTATATATATATATATCAGTGGAATAATATATTTTGATTCCCGTAAATAAATGTACAAAGCCTTTCTTTTCAGTTTCATTTGGAGATTCTCCTAGTTCCTGTTTAATACTTCTTTTTTCATGCTAATTTATATTTATATAACTGCTACAGGATTCCTGGATGGTGACCCCTAAGAGAAGAGGCTTTGCCACCCCACAGTATGTCTTCATGGAGACTGGGCTATGCTTTCCGCCCTGGGAGAGAGCTTGACATTTGCAGGATTACTGTTCCTCCCTGCTCTATCTTGCTCCTCCTTCACAACTTTCTGTTTCCCCTTCTGCTCCTAACCTGGAGGAGGTGATTTTACAGTCTCTTTCCATTGGCACATTTTCACCGTTACTCGCGCCTGCGCCTTCCAGCTCTACAATTGTCGTTTACGTCTGACATTGAAGGCCAAAAAAACTCTAGTCCTCACACTTCTTCTGTCTTCACTTGGTATTGTTCCATCTTACTGATATTTCTTACTGCCTATTCACATCCAACCTCTATAATGTGTCTTTAATTCAGTCATTGTATTCTCTACAAACTTTTTACCACAGATAGCCTTCCTGCGCATTTTGTCTCTCTTCGCTGGCTACCTTTTTCATTCCAATTTCAGTTCTTCTCCCATTAATTGGCTTTGTCCACTGCCTATTCCCTCCTTACATCACTTCTCCCCTTTTACTGTTTATGCCTCCTCACTGCCCACACTCTGCCACCAAAGTAAGGCTGGGAACCATCTCCTCCTCCATGTGATCACACTCAATTTCAATGTTGTGATCTTCTTGTCCCGAAGCTGCAGAACTCCCTCCCTGCTTGTCTATGCCATTCTTCCCCCTTGCATATTTCTAGAACCGCTGAAAAATCTTAAATTCTTCGCAGGACTTGCCTGACAGTTTCTAGTACCCTTTCTGGATTGGTTGATTCTACCTCTGTGAACTCTTATCATGTCCTTCTGTTATGTTCAGTTTTTACTTCCGGTCTGTGTGCAGTTTACTTTGATTGGCAGAGAGCTCATTCGACCTCATAGGTTTGAAAATGCACAAAACACTCTGGTCCATGGTCAGAAATAGGGATTCCAGATCTGAATGAGATTTTTTGATTTCCCAGCTATTCTAGGGAGGGATTTGGGGGCCTTAATTTGTCAGCCGGATAGGAAACTCTCTCCTAAATTCAACTCTTAAAAATAATTTTGTGTATGTCTTTAATTGCTAACTAATGCAATATTGCCTGTAGCTGTGTAATGTGATGCACTTCACCAGTATTTGCGAGCAATCAGTTTCATTCTGCTTCATCTGCAAGATGCCAAACTGGCAATCAGATAGCCCTGCAAAGGAATTATTAATATATTCTAGCCTTGAGGTCAGATACATGTGCCTGCACCATAGTTTTAGAATTCTCTTTCCCAAGTGAACATTCCACTGGCCAAACCATTTATAGCATGGAGTAATATACTTGTGCTATTCCTAAAACACGGTTGTCGAGAAAAGGGGCCTCAAATTACGAAGTCGTTAAGAAGCCTGTCTTTGATTAAATAGGGAATCTCAGGTTCTTAATGGATTTGTCATTCATTGTTAAGTTAGTGGGAGGACATCTACAACTATCTTTTAAAGTATAGGCATATCCTATGTAATGGCTGATATTACTGCCCAGGGCTTTGAAAGGATGCTCATTGTACTCTAGACAACAGGACAGGGATGCATTAAATAATACAAACCCAACTTACCTGTCCCGCATTGAGAAGTCCGAAGATCTCAGATGCGTCAACGTCGGGTCTCACCATGACGGCTCGAGCAGGCACCCTGGCCAGGCTGCATTTCTTCCACTCAGTGACGTTTCGGAGGCTGCCATCCTTGCATAGGAGTCTGAAGTTCTTAGACTGAAGGTCAAGGCTATTGCCTAGGAGAAAATTCAATTTACCAAACAAGCAATGAGCTTCAAAATACAGAGTTTGTATCTAAACCATCTTTAATGTCAATGCTGCTCAATTAAATTGTGAGGGTCAGTGTAAATAGAAACTGGAATTGGTTTAAAAATGCAGATGGTGAGGTACTTTCCCAAAGGTCAGAGGAGAACAGGGGTGACACCTTGCAACAGTAAACAATATTTCATTAATAAAAAGGCAAACAACTTCTGTGCAAGAACTGAGTTGTCTTTGAGGTCTCTCTGTTTGGAGGCCCAATAGCAGAACAAATAGTTTTTTGTTTTTTAAGTATTGTTATCCGAACACAGCACAGTAACTTAGGCTTCCTTCTCAAGTTCCATTACTTCCACCATTACTTCGTGCACATTTTCTTATTTTCTTTTGCTCTCCAAACAAGCTTGATTTCCCCACTAACACCAGGCAGCAACAAACCACACGGGTAAAGCTAGTGTGCTGCAGGCTTTATTGCACAATTTCAGTTAACCTATTCAAGAAACCTATTTGAATATTCGCCATTGAACTTTAATTGTAAGCGGATTATTGTTCCTGAATTTAATAACTGGTAAAGACATACATAGGTGAATAGACCAAATGCCCAAACTGATTGAGGAGACGGGGTAGTGTACGTGCAGGAGGAGAACAGGATTATACATGAGAGAATGAACTAGATGGCCAAACAGATTGTGAAGAAGGGGTAGCGATAAAGAGGGAATTGGGCATGAGAAGCAGGAGTGGAGCAGAGGAGGCGGAAATCCCGGAGATGCTAGAGAAAAATGGAAGGTTCTACCACCTTGCAGCTCTACACTGTCACCCCCAGTGCCACACTACCATACCAAAAACTGAACTAATGCCTAGCACTAGAATACCACATTCCAACACAATATTATCATTGCCAACCATTACATTACCACCCCAACACTGCCCTACCACCCCATCAATAAAGCCCCAACACTACTATTCTGCAGCAACATACTATTGTCCCAAGCACTACACTAGCTTTCCACAACCTCACTAATACCCCAGCACTTCATGACAATACAGAGAACTGTGCTACCATCTTACATCAGATGCAAAAGAAACAATTGATGGACGGAATGCTGGACAATGCAGACATTCACCCCCAGTCACAAGGATCTGGGTTAAATCCATCATTCTTTTGCTCACCATACCACCCAGTTTGGACCCAGCTATATGCAAATCAGTCTTGACCCTGTTCCTTGTGGGAACAGTCCAGCCCGACTGCCAAGCCAGGTCTTCCCTGGACCGGAAACAAGCATCCTAGGACCGGTTTCAGGGCATCACCCTTCTTCAGCCAGGCTAGCTTGAATCCAGTGGTGTAGTGAGCACGGGACCCACGTCTGGGCATACCCTTCCCACTTAGGGCGACAAATGCAAAGAAACAATTGATGGACGGAATGCTGGACAATGCAGACATTCACCCCCAGTCACAAGGATCTGGGTTAAATCCATCATTCTTTTGCTCACCATACCACCCCAGTTTGGACCCAGCTATATGCAAATCAGTCTTGACCCTGTTCCTTGTGGGAACAGTCAGCCCGACTGCCAAGCCAGGTCTTCCCTGGACCGGAAACAAGCATCCTAGGACCGGTTTCAGGGCATCACCTTCTTCAGCCAGGCTAGCTTGAATCCAGTGGTGTAGTGAGCACGGGACCCACGTCTGGGCATACCCTTCCCACTTAGGGCGACAAATGCAAAAGAAACAATTGATGGACGGAATGCTGGACAATGCAGACATTCACCCCAGTCACAAGGATCTGGGTTAAATCCATCATTCTTTGCTCACCATACCACCCCAGTTTGGACCCAGCTATATGCAAATCAGTCTTGACCCTGTTCCTTGTGGGAACAGTCCAGCCGAACTGCCAAGCCAGGTCTTCCCTGGACCGGAAACAAGCATCCTAGGACCGGTTTCAGGGCATCACCCTTCTTCAGCCAGGCTAGCTTGAATCCAGTGGTGTAGTGAGCACGGGACCCAAAATGCCCAGACGTGGGTCCCGTGCTCACTACACCACTGGATTCAAGCTAGCCTGGCTGATGAAGGGTGATGCCCTGAAACCGGTCACAGGATGCTTGTTTCCGGTCCAGGGAGGACCTGGCTTGGCAGTTCGGGCTGGACTGTTCCCACAAGGAACAGGGTCAAGACTGATTTGCATATGGCTGGGTCCAAACTGGGGTGGTGTGGTGAGCAAAAGAATGATGGATTAAACCCAGATCCTTGTGACTGGGGGCGAATGTTTGCATTGTCCAGCATTCCGTCCATCAATTGTTTCTTTTGCATATGTCGCCCTAAGTGGGAAGGGTATGCCCAGACGTGGGTCCCGTGCTCACTACACCACTGGATTCAAGCTAGCCTGGCTGATGAAGGTGATGCCCTGAAACCGGTCCCAGGATGCTTGTTTCCGGTCCAGGGAGGACCTGGCTTGGCAGTTCGGGCTGGACTGTTCCCACAAGGAACAGGGTCAAGACTGATTTGCATATGGCTGGGTCCAAACTGGGGTGGTGTGGTGAGCAAAAGAATGATGGATTAAACCCAGATCCTTGTGACTGGGGGTGAATGTTTGCATTGTCCAGCATTCCGTCCATCAATTGTTTCTTTTGCATATGTCGCCCTAAGTGGGAAGGGTATGCCCAGACGTGGGTCCCGTGCTCACTACACCACTGGATTCAAGCTAGCCTGGCTGATGAAGGGTGATGCCCTGAAACCGGTCCCAGGATGCTTGTTTCCGGTCCAGGGAGGACCTGGCTTGGCAGTTCGGGCTGGACTGTTCCCACAAGGAACAGGGTCAAGACTGATTTGCATATGGCTGGGTCCAAACTGGGGTGGTGTGGTGAGCAAAAGAATGATGGATTAAACCCAGATCCTTGTGACTGGGGGTGAATGTTTGCATTGTCCAGCATTCCGTCCATCAATTGTTTCTTTTGCATATGTCGCCCTAAGTGGGAAGGGTATGCCCAGACGTGGGTCCCGTGCTCACTACACCACCGGATTCAAGCTAGCCTGGCTGATGAAGGGTGATGCCCTGAAACCGGTCCCAGGATGCTTGTTTCCGGTCCAGGGAGGACCTGGCTTGGCAGTTCGGGCTGGACTGTTCCCACAAGGAACAGGGTCAAGACTGATTTGCATATGGCTGGGTCCAAACTGGGGTGGTGTGGTGAGCAAAAGAATGATGGATTAAACCCAGATCCTTGTGACTGGGGGTGAATGTTTGCATTGTCCAGCATTCCGTCCATCAATTGTTTCTTTTGCAACCATCTTACATCAGGGCATTACCAGCTGCCACCACCTTACACAAAACACAATATATTGACACCACACACATTGCCACCTAACAACATGGAACTATCACACAAAAGCATCAACAGCCACCTCAGCTTGCGCCACCACATCACTGCAATACTGCTCCAGCACTGGCAGGGCTTTCATATAATAATACATGTTACATACAAGAGAGGCTTGATTGTATGCATTTTGTGACTGCATTTAATATCAGAGAATGGGTGTATGGTCTAGAAAAGCAGGCCAACTGTTTGAATGGTAATGCTAAAAATTGTGTTCTTGATCATCATATTTCTTGTTTAGAAACACAGGGCCCGATTCACAAAAAGCCTCAGCAGGCATGGCGGGATCTCTGCACTTCGAAACTGCAGTGTGGGGATCCCGCCACGAATGCAGAGATCCCACTACTACTACAGAGCCTCTGCTACGACGGTGGAGGCTCTTTGTGAATCAGGCCCTCAATGTTTTCTGATCCCATTCAAACTAACAGGACAGAGAGACTGCATAATAAATTATCCCATAACTTTAAAATACCATTCATTGTATGTGCGTACTGATATGTGGGTGCAACAGCAGGGATCCATCCTATCATCACCTGCAGATAAGAGATTCTCTGACACGTTTGTCAGCCTTCTAACAATCCCTGTCTAACAGAGCCTGACTTGCTAGAAGAGCAGTGGGAGAAACCAGCCAGTCCACTTTTTATTCGGTAATGGTACAGTCCACCTTTACCTTGAATCCAGCGCACTCAAGCTGGAGGACGAGTCTTCTCCCACCTCGCTGCCAAAGCCTGGAGCGACCTCCACATCCATCTCTGAACCTCCTCCTCCCTCGCCGAATTCAGATGCGGCCTCAAGACCTGGATGTTTGAGTAGCTCCCCCCCTAACTCAGCTCCTGGATACCCCCGTGGTGATTAGCACACTTTACAAGTACTGATTGATTGAGTGATCCTGTTTCCGACTGAGGGGATTTCCTGGGTGTGACCACAGTAATACTGGGGTGAACACGACCATGTCTATGGATTTGTATGCAAAATTAGGATTATCAAGTGTGAAATTGGCTTCTGCAATATCAATGTTCACTTAAGATTCAATTGTAAATGTATGATAAATATTTATCAACTATCAGAAAGGAAACAGTCTTTAGTGTCTCCCTAGCACTGTGACCTGTCCTTCTGAAATTTTGAAGTCAGATTGTGTTTAGAATTTAGTTTGTTCTTTTTATCATTCATTTCAATGCAGAAACAGTAATTTCATGTGGTTTAGTGAGTGAAGGCTCCCTGTTTAATTTCACTATCACTGACAATTGCCCTTACTCACCATCTGTGTTTTCTGCCACTGTGCTGTGTTTCACAAAAGCAACGTCTCCGGCTCCCTCAGCCAGACACCTAGAGAATGAAAACGACTGATAATAATTTATCATAGTCTTGTTGAACGAAAATGTACTAATGTATCTCAATGCCCCCAGAAAAACCCGCTCCCGCCAAATCAGCCTTATCTTAAGCTTTGTTGTGCTAGACCCCTTTTATTGGTCATAACGAAAAAATCTCAAATATTTTTCAACGCTTTTCTTTCAGTTTTTTCAATTTATTGTGTACTGTTGCTGTCTTGATATATATTCCCCAGTACATGGCAAGCAAGAGGGTTCAATCAGTTAGGCCATTTCTGCTAACATGTAGAGTGATCTGTAAATGACAAGTTTGAATCAACTTAAGGCAAAGTGAAGTATTTCATCCTTCTAAGGTGGGTAAACCGAGTACCATTAGGGAACACCTTTTGTGTTCCACTGCACAGACGGGGTGCCAAACCCGCACTCAAAATTACCAGTACAAACACAGTAACATCCACTTGGTTGTACCCCATGGAATTGTGAATAAATGTTTTGTCAACGCCTGAACATTAAATAAAATTCATAAGCAGGATCCTTGTTTGAGAGCGACGTTTATTCAGCTGAGTGACATGGGAACTCCTGTAGCTTCAGCCGCAGGTTCAGCAAAGAATTCTAAGCACATCAATGGAAACAGTGTAGTTCTCAGGCATAGCAAAGAGATGGGCATTCATTATTCGTGTAACATCTTCTTCCTGGTTTACTCGATGTGGTGTGCAACCTGATGTCCACCCAACATAAACAGGATATCAGGCTTGGCCAGGTACCTTCCCTGTTCTTAGAATCCAGGGGACACCCCTGATCCTGGCAGTGATCCTCAGAAAAGGAGTCTTGTGTGGCCAAAGCAAGGTAAGCAGCTGCAGGGCACAGCTTTCCATTCTTAATAGGTCAGTACACTTAGTACCATGAAAGTGTTTTATATTAACCTCACTTATTTACAGCACTTTGACACAGCAGATAATTGCTGTGAATAACTTTATAAAACAAACAAAACTAATAACAACTTGTTTTATATAGTGATTCAGCGCAATATTCTGACATTCCAAATATTGTAAATAAAAAGTGTCAATATGGGGGGGGGGGGGATTTTACAAATCTATCGCTCCATAGTTGCTAACACACCAGACCCACTAGACACACTAAACCACAGATGGAAGAAAGACCTCGGGCCGTAAGCAGACGATGAGTGTAGGGAAGCCGAGCTGGCCTGCGGACCCTGGTGGTATTGTGGGGACCCCATCATTTTGACACCCCAAAATTTACCTCAACAGAACTCACAAAATTCGATGAATCAGATATGGTGTTAAACCTCAATTTCATCAGGCAATGAATCTGCGAGGTAAGGCAGCTCTGAGCACATCAAAATGTCAGAAAACAGTCAATAGAGTAAAAGGGCCCACTCAATAACCGAGTTCTAGATCAGCAGCATAGTTAAAAAAAAATCATAGAAAATGCGGTAAAGAGTCAATTCCATGTAGGCTCTCACCAAATAGAGAAATACAGAGAAGTGAAGAATCAAAAATATTCCAAGTCCCACGTAGGCAGCAAAATCAGAGGAAAGGTGGACAGCATACCTAGTATCATTCAGGGAAGCTCAGGAAAGCTATCTCACTCCCTAAATCAAGGGTTTTCATTCATTTTTTTGCATACGAAATTACCAATCCTGCAGAATCACTGTGGTGTGAGCAAATGTATAATTTCTTTAGCAAATCAGAGCACAGTCCCATTAAGTGTCACATTGCCACAACATCTATGCACTATCTCACTGCATGAATAATTATTTTGCACGCTCTATACTAATGCCATCTGGAGATGGTGGAACAAACTAAATACATGAACAACAGCAAGCTATTATGAATGAATAGAATACAGTGAGCTAGCAGAAGGACCCTGAAGTAATAGTTGCAGTTGTGTGACTGAGCCGGGGCAGATTCATGGAGAACAGCATGAATGACGACAATGAAAATAAACAAATATTAACCTGCTTGACTGTGTGCTGCAGAGATAATAAACAGTGAAATGTGCACGGGGTAACAAGGGTGACATCCATTTTGAACAACATGACTGCTAGGCCCTCAGTGAGGCCTAGTTAACAAAGGTCAGGAAACACACTTTAAAATAACATAGAAAACTCGTTTTAAAAGCAACAGTTATATATCAATGTGTAAATAAGTGTGAAATAACATCACGCCCGCTGTTAATGATGCACAGAAAAATAAATGCACAAAAAACCTCCACAGTACCAGCTCGTCTCCACTTTATCCAAATTAAAGACTTTCACAGGATATATTACACCCCAGATAGATTGTGGCAAATGGATCTCACGTCAAACCCCACATGCCCCCAATGTTCAGCATGGAATGGTTACTTTTTGCATACGAGTTGGTCAGGCCCAGCCAATCAGTGTTTTGGTCTCAGGTGGAGAGAGCGCCGTCTGCCACACTAGGTAGACCGTTTGGGGCTTACCCCCAAGATGTCCTTAAATGGTCTGCTGAAGGAGGAGGGCGGACTAAGAGGTGGTTGTCTCTGGATTGGAATGGGCTGCAGACGTGCCAAAAGGGACATCGCCCGTAGATGGGGCTCTGTGACTCGGCCTTCCCCTCGTGAGTGGAAAACTGGAATTAGTCAATGCTCAGTCATGGAACGTGAAGTGTACAAAGCTAGAGGTTGCCCTCAAAAACACAACAGGATATAGGGACGATGGCTGAACTACTCCTAGCCATAGGTAGTGTGTTATGCATATACTATTGACATTGCCAATCTCCGAGTACCTGTTCCATACCCTATGTATTACATGGACCAGCAAGGGCGGCGAGGATTTGAACTACGCCTGACAAAAATAGCAATGCTCTTCTCTCTTTTGATGTCTGTGCGCACTGAGACGCTGTTGTTTTTGATATACTTATACACTTACCCACTCATATCTTTAATTATAATATGATGCGCCATATGGTTAATGTCACTCTTTCATATGTTTAATTATAATATGATGCGCAATATGGTTAATGTCACTGTAATGAACAATGCCTTTGCTCATATGAAAATTAATAAAAATATTTGGAAAAAGAAGTTTCAATATGAAAAGAAGTTGTTGTTCTTCTTCTTGTCTTTCTTCTTTTGTTGTTGTTCTTCTGGTTCCTCTTCTCCTCATTCTTTTTCTTCTTATTGTTATTATTATTAAGGCTGAGCAGCACACTCCCCTCCGCCCACAGAGCTTGAGGAGTTCTGCCTACTCTGTGCTCCGGCGGAGAGCGGAGTTTAGCAAAAAAAAGTCTGTCGGCCGCGTAGTGGCGGTGTTCACCACCCAAATTAAGATTCATCTGTGGCTAGCAAGGGGCATGCATGTATCAGGTTGCAAAATGCCTTCAAGATGCAGGAAAATACTACGCAGGAAGATTAAGACACACAGAAAGCAAGAAGATGCATTATTGTTTTACATTGGTATTTTAAGATAGCCTTCCTTGTATAGCACCACGTTCATCATGTGACTTTCTTTGTGTTGAGAATGGTGAGAGAGAAGTTATCTGCAGGTGTGTTTGATATTTGCATGTTGAAAAGCAAAGCTTTCGAGTTGTGCCTAGATGACACTACCCCAAATAATGAAATCATTTTGGCCTTCCTGTCAATCACACAGGGTATAAAGGAGAGTCTTTTTGTTGCTAGAGAGAAAGCAAAACAGGAGGACAAGAGGTGGTTGGCACATTATGCACTAAGGCCCATAAATGCTTAAATGCGGCACAACATAAATCTCCTAGGAGCACTACTGAAGTTCACCACTGTAGAGTTGAATATAAGCAGGCCGTGAAGCAGAGAAGATCACACTTAGGGGTGATGGCCTGGGAGTCCCTACAGGAAGCAAGTACCAGCAATGACAATAGAGCCTTTTGGCGGGTAATTAATTCCTCATCATTGAATACAGATGAGGTTCCTAGTATTGAGCTTGCAATATTGGAGGAAAAATGGAGAAAGCACTTTGCTAGTATTTATTTGTTGCCTGTCACAGTACTAGCACTAGAGCAGGGACATAACGACAACGATACCATAGTCCCATCTCAAACTGCCTCCATTGTTTCTTTTACCCTGGAGGAAGTTAATAACGCAATACAGGCAAGCAAAAGCTGTAAAGCCCCAGGACCAGATGCAATCCCTGTAGAATTATACAAAGATAACATTGTTTTAGGGGGGCCCCTGCTGACTTTAGAACTGAGAGCCTGTTGTACAGCAGGTTTTTGTCATCATGGGGCGAATCAATCATTGTACCTATTTACAAAAAAGGAGACCGCCTAAACCTAGCGTGTTATAGGCCGATTTCCCTGCTCGATTCTTTAGCTAAGATAGCGGGTCGCATAATCCTGAATAGACTACAGGATTGGGAGGAATCGCAAGATATCATGTCAGACCTACAATATGACTTCCGCCCTGGGATTAGAACAATAGAGCAGAGCCTCAACTTAAATATCCTGATTGGAAAATATGTTAACATCAAAAAGGGGAACATCTATTTAGCGTTTGTCGATCTTTCATCGGCCTCTGATTGCGTTATACATGCTAAATTAAGTCAAAAATGAAAGATATGGGGGTGGAGGCACAGATTATCAGTTTTCTGAGGGACTTATATTCAGAATGCAAACCCAGGGTTAGATACGGCATTAGAGGAGAATGTACCGAAGCTTACAGTGTAGAGAGAGGGGTCAGGGATGCGTCTTGGCCCCTTTCCTGTTTTCAGTATACATAAACAGTGTGGGTGAGGTACTTGCAGCATCCTCTAAAGCTCTCCCACAAATAGGAACGCACCCTGTCCCGGCCCTCCTCGATGCTGTCGATGTCGTTCTTATGGCTCGCACCCCTCTGGCTCGTCAGTCCTTGCTCCCTAACTTTGTTGAATATATGAAGTAACTTGGCCTCCTAGTCAATCAAACCAAAACCTTCAATTTTGAAATGTGGGAGGAATAATAAGACATGTAGAGATATAAAAATAAATGGTACAAATATTGGTTTTACTAATACCTTTTCTTATTTGGGGATCTTATTCAACAAGGATGGTTTATGGAATAAGGCCATCGCCAATAGGAAGTTACAATTTAGCAAAGCTTGCATGGGTCTTAGAAGCTTTGCGAGACGATTGGGTTTTAACCCACCCGAGGTGATGATGACGATTTATAAAGCCAAATGCCTTAGCATAGCACTCTATGTCGTGGGCGTGTGGGGACACAAAAAATGAAAAATGTACAGATATGCAACTGGTAGAAAACAAGTTTTTTAGATATCTTCTTGTAACCCCTAAAGGTGCATCAGTATATGTATGACACGCCGACCTGGGTGCTCCATTCCTTACAGATTTAATAAAGTTGCAGCCAATTTTACTATGGTATAAAATCTGGACTTCAGAATACACAGGCCTCAATCGAGCTTTCATCAGGGATTGTCTCAAATCAAGCTCATGTTTATGTATTTCGTGGCTGGCCTATGTCCAACGCTTTTTTTGTGATATGGGCCATCCCGAATATTTTTAGAAGCCCGAAACAATAGATATTATTAGTAGAAACATCTTGAAAAAGAAAGGAACAACACACCGGGGAAACCTTAGATTGATAACTGAAGTTCCTAAACCCAGTGTTTTAAAAAATCAATTGATTTTAACCACTTTTAACATGCAACCTTACCTTAAAACTGTCCTAAATGCAAGACATAGGTTTGTCTTGACCCGCTTAAGACTGGACATATTTCATCGACTAATTAGCTTCCCAAAAATGAATGACTGGTCTATAAATTTTGCCAATTGCCCCTGCGACAACACGATGCCCCAGAACACTATGCATGTGGTTCTTTTCTGTAAATGTTATAGTCAACTTAGGAAACGTTACATTCTACCGATAATTAGACCACTCTGTTTTACACAATGTTGCCCTGCATATCTATTTTTACAATTACTGCCTACTATAGAGATCTGTTGTGGAATGTCATCTTTTTTATGGGCAGTTTTTTATGCCAGGAACAATATTTCACTAGCCCTTGTTTAGAATAGGGCATAGGGTGCAAATTCTCTATGGATCTAGGTAGTGCGATTTATGTGACCAAGAGAAATTGGTATTGAATGTGTAGTACATCACATTTTTGCATTCTTTTAATCGAACTAGATCTATGTACTTTAGGGCTGGATAATATGAAGGGCATGGCAGACCCGAAATTAGGTTTTTGTCCTTTCTTGCACTGGTCCTGCTCAAGCATAGGCTATGGAACAGAAAAAAATAAGAAAGAAAGAAATAAATAAAAGAAAAGCTCCACATCTTAAAGTTTTTGCAGAGGAGTATCAACGAACCACAGGACTAGTTGAAATGTCAACATAAGGGCCCCTTCATCTAAAAATCCTTCTTACAGATGTCTGGCCCAACCCATTTACATATTCTTCAGAGGCCGACTTGAAAACACTTATCTTCAAGAGGTGCACTGGCGGAACAAGTGACTGCTTGAAATCAAATTGTATTCTGTTGTATAAACTCAGTAGAAACCTCTAATGGCCACCCGGCAGAGCTCGAACTACAGAAAACAAACAGTAGGCCTGCACTATGTGCCAGGGAACTCCAAGTACCCGAATGCCACGTCTGCGCCATCAGAGATTATTCAGCTAAATGTTATCCTGTAAGTAGCAATAGTGTACGTGTCAGTTCAGCAGGGAACGCTGATTTGTTCTTTTCCTATTACACATACTTATTAATAAAGGACTTGTATGCGTTCCTCCTAATGTGTTGAAAAAGCAAAAGGCACCTTTACAGAAAGTGTGCCATGATGTAAATCTGACGCAGTGCCGATTTATGCCACATAGAGCACTCTGCCCCAAAATCTACACTGCATCAACACAATTTAGCATGACGGGGGAATTTGCACTGATGCTCTCAGCACCTCACGGTTGGAATGACCCATTGATAAGAATAAGCTCCCCTTCCTGAGGCAGGGGCTATTCTTGACAAAGTCTAGAGACAGAAAGGGGACAGCGGGATAAACAGCCCTCTTTGTGCTTTGTTTATTTCCCTCCTCCCCCCAAAGTAAATTGCTTTCATTTCAAGGGCGGCGTACCCATCTCTTCCGGGCAGCGTGGAATGAAGCGTTACATCACCAGCCACGCACTAACATTGATGGGCAGCATGATCGATATGCGAAGAGCGTTTGCAGCACTGCAAAGCATGGGCATCCTACAGGTACACTAAAAAACATTGATTTTGTGACATGATTCGCTGTTAATTTTCTCCACTCCATATGGAGCAGCAGATTGCTGTTGTGGTCGTTTTCCAGCACGAGCGCTGCTTGCACTGGCTGTGTTTAGAAAGCGGACAATGCATGCATGCATTTTTAGTTCAACTGTTGCACGCTCTGCACTTTTTTGAGGGCACACATCATTTCTACGGGGGTGACACCGAAGAACGGAACTCCGCGGAATTTCACTGGGTTTTTGTGCTCCTAATAGGCCTGGGCGGTAAATTCCGTTCCGCTCGCGGAATTTGCAGAATTTGGGTAATTTCGCGTTCCGCGGAGAACGCAGAATTGCCAAAAATTCTGCAATCCGCGGCTTCGCAGAATTTTTTGCTTGTTCGCGCTTTCAAAGTGCGTGTTCGCGAGATATTTCCCCCGAGCACGCAAACAGCGTTCGCGAACAGGAAAAAAGCATCGCGAACGGGCGGAACAAGCAATTCCGCGTGTTCGCGGAACTTTGCGTGCTCGCGGAGATTTTTTATTGTTTCGCGGAGCTTTGCGTAGCGCGACTACGCAAATTCCGCCCACCCCTAGCTACTACCCGGAATTCCGCGGAGTGCTCCTCCGTGAGCTCCGCCCACCGGACATTTGAGCAACTTGCATACAATCCTACTAGATTGCCAACAAAATCACTTTTCCTTAGCTGACGTGGGCCTTGAATATATAAATACTATTCATACATATCTTTAAAGTCGGTTAGGATTATAACAGGCAAGACCTGCAGTGACGTCACTATAATGCGAGATAAATATGTAGTTTGATATCACACATTTACTCTCTGATGCTGCACTGCCCCCTAGAGGTCTTCACAGAGAATTTTTTTCAAGCTGTATCTATTCCAAATATGGTGTCAGTACCTGAAAGCGCCACTGTAGTCATAGTATTTCTCCTGCTCGGTCATTCCACAAGTACTTTCCGCAGTTGACCCCTGACAAAGACCGCATAACGTGTCACTGTATTTCGTCCTGTCGGCTCCAGGAACACAACTCTTATTAAAATAGTAAGCTGCAGCTGAAAAAGAACATTAACATCTGTTTAAATTCTTTTCTAGGGTAGTATATACAACAATGTGACAAGTTTAAGCATTCTGTTCATTCGAGGTCGCCAAATTCAGTACCATAACCTTGGGTTTTAGTCACACCTGCTGAATACAGCGATTACAAACGGTAGACGTGCGGAACAAAGCGCTTTCTAAAAGCATTCTTATTACTAGTTAGTACAAATAAAAACCTAAAAATATATACATATCAAATTGTGTTCTGTGAACACTGCAACGCAGGTCTGATATGTGCTTACAATTAAGGATACTCTTTAAAAAAAATTGATGCTTTGTGTCTGGCTGGCAGATTGCAGACTGGGGAGGTAAAGATGTTGGCGATCAATTCACCTGCTGTTTGGTACTAAGTGACTTCCTACAGGACCCTGTTTATAACTGGCTTTCGGCTTGTGCCTCCCCCCTCCTAACTCTCATGATATTACTCGTTGGTGGGAAGAGGATGGTGATGTTTCCATTAGTGTACAAAGGGTGAATGTTATAAAATTTTAAAGCTTACTGCGCGAACAGTGGCTTTCCATTGAGGGAAGTTTTGATGCGGGTTGAGGGTCCCTTCCGGATAGGATACTGTTTACGTTTTGTATTGTACCCCTATGTGTGGCACTGAAGCGCTTGCCTACATGTGCAGCACTCTGGACCATGTAGGGTGTTTAGTTGGAAGGGTGTTGTCTTTGCTTTGATCCTATGACGGAAGTGTTTTCATGTTGTGCATAAAGACCACTGAGATGCGGTTATCAAGTTATGGGACAAAGCTCTTAGCAGTGTGATTAATGAAGAAGTGTGAGAGAGATGTGTGGTTTTCAGTGAGCTGGCAGCTTCGAACAGCTTTGCAGGTCCCGTTATGGTAGTTCTTATTTTCATAGTCCACTTAGCTGGTTACTGCACTGGATTCCCCATTCTCAGATGATTTGATTTTGTTTATGATCCTAAGCGGTTGGAGGGAGAAATGTTGGAGAGATAACTTTGTTAATATCAGCCTGTAGCTGACTGTCATTGTCAGCTCTCAAAAAGCGGGCATAGTATGTAGTTTGTTGGGACCTGCAGTGGTGGACTAAAATAAAGTCCTCCATTGGCCAGCGGCATATAGCCGATCTATTCAATTATTCCATGCCTGCTCAGTTGGTGATGGTTGATTATCTTATGCGAGTGTAAGCATGTTATTCATTATAAGGGACTTATTATGCAAAGACTATACTGATGTGGGCCAGGAAGGGTTTTATACAGTATTGTATTGTATTGTATTTGCATTTATGTAGTGCTGTCCACCCCAATGAGGCACTGAAGCGCTTTATGCCAGGCTGCATGCTACTCCGAAACCCAATGTAATTTATTTTTCTTTTTTTACAGGTTATTGCTGGTTATTGGGATTAGTCTCTGCTCTTAAGGCAACCACTCCATGCATTTACTCCAGTTACTGTGTTGTACATTAAATTAATAGGAGTTAATTGTGTTCTTTAATAGGGGAGCAGGTGAATTCATGCAATGGTTGATGGCATTAATAGATGAGCTGCAGGAGATTGGGTATTGTTAGGTTGCAGGGGTATGACTTTTAAAAGGAAAGGTTGTGATCTTTGAAAAGGAGAAGTGGGCAAAATGCAGAAATATAATAATATGGATTGAGACAAACATGCACATGGCTTAAAGGAGGCAGTGATGAGAGAGAGCAGTCAGGCAGAGGATGGAAAGTAAGGAGAAGTGCATTTGGAAGAAAAGGAAAGACACCAATTTGAAGTTTAAGTCAAGGCAATGTTCATAGGGATACAGAGGATTTTTTTTGTGCAATTGCATGCAACAATCTGAGGATGCAATAATGTACAAGGAAACATTATTTGCAAGAGCTAGTGCTATATTGGGTACTTTGGTAAGCGCTACAATCAGGCAACCACTTAGATGACTGCTTTAGCAAGAACAGCTCTAGGGATGGAAATGTACAGGAATGGCTAAGTTATATATATATATATATATATATATATATATATATATATATATATATATATATATATATATATAATTAATTATGTTATTTGTGATGTCATAAAAAGTGAATTGGGAGCTTTTTGGTTTTACATAATCTGTGAATTTCTCAGATCTCCAACTGAAGCGCTATATATATATATATATATATATATATTCACCAAAAAACTCCATTTTGCCGGGGGCCCCCAATCCTGCAGGGCGGGCTCAGTACCGGGAATGGAGATCCCGGAGATTGCGTTTTTGCCACGAAAAGAAATGAGCCCAACACGACTTCCAGAGCAGCGGACTTTTATTCGTCTGCATCGCAGGTCAAGGAAACACTCGATAAGTCCTTACGCGTTTCGGCGTTCTCTTCGCCTTGGTCACAGGTGAGTGCTTTTAATCTCCATGTGGTCACGTGCCTTCAGTTCGACACTACAGGTTCCAGAATGCACTGGTTGTTCCATCTGAAAAAGTACATATTTAGCTTCAATAGCGTAACTGTTATCAAATGTCACAATCATTCAGAGTGCATTCCGTAATTAAAACTGCAAAGTGCATAATAAATGTCCCGCAATGCTCATAGTGGTGCTTTTCCTGCGGTGTTGCCAGAGAGAGGATTGCCTCTCTCATCTCCCTTTCTCCATCCCATGCCGCCACATTGCTGCGGAAATCCATTTATGCTGGCGTGCATAAGAGAGCGGATCATGCCCCCTCGATTTCATATTCACCAAAAAACTCCATTTTGCCGGGGGCCCCCAATCCTGCAGGGCGGGCACAGTACCGGGAATGGAGATCCCGGAGATTGCGTTTTTGCCACGAAAAGAAATGAGCCCAACACCGACTTCCAGAGCAGCTGACTTTTATTCGTCTGCATCGCAGGTCAAGGAAACACTCGATAAGTCCTTACGCGTTTCGGCGTTCTCTTCGCCTTGGTCACAGGTGAGTGCTTTTAATCTCCATGTGGTCACGTGCCTTCAGTTCGACACTACAGGTTCCAGAATGCACTGGTTGTTCCATCTGAAAAAGTACATATTTAGCTTCAATAGCGTAACTGTTATCAAATGTCACAATCATTCAGAGTGCATTCCGTAATTAAAACTGCAAAGTGCATAATAAATGTCCCGCAATGCTCATAGTGGTGCTTTTCCTGCGGTGTTGCCAGAGAGAGGATTGCCTCTCTCATCTCCCTTTCTCCATCCCATGCCGCCACATTGCTGCGGAAATCCATTTATGCTGGCGTGCATAAGAGAGCGGATCATGCCCCCTCGATTTCATATTCACCAAAAAACTCAATTTTGCCGGGGGCCCCCAATCCTGCAGGGCGGGCTCAGTACCGGGAATGGAGATCCCGGAGATTGCGTTTTTGCCACGAAAAGAAATGAGCCCAACACCGACTTCCAGAGCAGCTGACTTTTATTCGTCTGCATCGCAGGTCAAGGAAACACTCGATAAGTCCTTACGCGTTTCGGCGTTCTCTCCGCCTTGGTCACAGGTGAGTGCTTTTAATCTCCATGTGGTCATGTGCCTTCAGTTCGACACTACAGGTTCCAGAATGCACTGGTTGTTCCATCTGAAAAAGTACATATTTAGCTTCAATAGCGTAACTGTTATCAAATGTCACAATCATTCAGAGTGCATTCCGTAATTAAAACTGCAAAGTGCATAATAAATGTCCCGCAATGCTCATAGTGGTGCTTTTCCTGCGGTGTTGCCAGAGAGAGGATTGCCTCTCTCATCTCCCTTTCTCCATCCCATGCCGCCACATTGCTGCAGAAATCCATTTATGCTGGCGTGCATATGAGAGCGGATCATGCCCCCTCGATTTCATATTCACCAAAAAACTCCATATATATATATAGTTCCAATCCTGTATAACGACACAACACAGGCGCTGACACCGTGGGAGTATATCACGGAATTATTTTATTCCAAAAGAAGACCCAGACGCGTTTCGGCGGCGGACCGCCTTGCTCACTACGCCAGGTAACTCATGATTGCAACTATATATACATACACTGATTGGTATAGCACACTTAAGGCAGTTGCCATAGTAACCACTTTTGTATAATAGAAACAGAAAACAGATTCTGTAAATGCAATGACGGTGCAACAAAAAACTTTTCCTTATTTTTTTAAATAACAAAAGGCAAAAACAATGTCCGTCAAGGGATATTAATTTACCATCACATATTAACATAACATACAGCTAAATAGCTATATATTTGATTACAAATAAGTGAGTGTTTAACCTATTCACTAACAGCAAGCAAGGAGAACTAGCAAAATGACGCTTTAATTGAGCTAAGTCGTATGTAGACAGAGAAGAGTTACAGCATGCGGTATGTACTACTCAATTTGTTTGTGTCATTATTATATGGGTCCATACCCGCAAGGGTTTATATCTATATAAGTCGAGTCAAGTCTCAGTTATAAAATGTAGGTAATATCTGCGCCTAAGTGTAATTGCGCTTTATTTAGAGACAAAAGGAAATGAGTTATAGGTGTCAGTAAGAAAACGGGATATTGCCCAAGTGGGCTTTGGTCCTGAACCCAGACTCTCTATAAATGTAATACAACAAGTCGTGAATTTTGGTGCCCAAGCGGGCTTCTTCCTAGACCCAGACTCTCTATAATTATGGCACAGGAGAGAGTATTTGCTGAGGTGTGACGCCCATTTGGGCAAGTGAATCTACTTAAGACGATTAAAGCAAGAGGGGCAACGCTCCAAGCTCGCTGTAGTGACAGAAGGGGTGTGCTAAAAATTAAAATGTACAAAGACCTAACGTTACAAGAGGGGAAAAAGAAGAGAGCGGGACAAGCGGCATATAAGGATTACAGGTGTACATTTAAGGCTTCATCAGCATTCAACCCTTGGGGGATTTTGGAGTCCAACAGAATGATATATTTGGACTCCAATCTTCTGAGTGATAGCTGCCTATTGCCCCCTCTGATGTTTTTGGGGACACTGTCTATCACAAAAAAGGAAAGTTCTTGCGATCTCCCTGCGTGGCAGGTGTTAATATGTCGTGCCACGGGGTAGGCATGGTCATCGTTGGAAATTGCTCTAAGGTGCTGCAGTATTCTCACATGCACAGGGTGTATTGTGCTCCCTACATATTGCTTGGCACATGAACACTGTAAGACATACACAGCGAAATCCGTTTAGCATGTGAAGGAGCCACGGATTTCAAAAGGAGTTTTCCTGAACGGCAGTGGAACTGACTTGGTGTTAATCCCGTGTTTGCATGCTTTGCATTTATAGCATTTTAAAAAAAACTTCTGGGGTTTCAGCCAGTTTGTTCCTTTTTCAAGACTTGGGGCACTTTTCACATGTTCCTGGCGCATAGATTTGGCTCTTCCATATGTAATCTGGGGGAGTTTCTTGCAGGTTGAGCCAATGACTGGGTCACAGCTAACAATACGCCAGTGTCTGTGTAATATTTTCCTAAGCTTAGTATGGTAAGCATTATACCCTGTTATTAATCTTGGGGTGCCATTGTGGGAATGTTTCTTACACTTGGGGTCCTTTCTAATGGAGAATAATAAATCCTCCCTCTTAATACTCTCACACTTTTTCTCAGCATTAGATAATGTTTTTTCATTATAACCTCTGCGTCTAAGTCTATCAAAGAGGCCCTTTTTAGAGTCTTGTAGCCCCTCTTGAGTGCTACAATTATGCATCATTCTAAGGCATTCTGCATACGGTATGCTCTCCTTGAGATTAGTGGGGTGGAAACTGCCAGCGTGAAGGATGGCATTTCCAGATGTGGGTTTTCTGTATGTGCGGGATTGGACATTATTGCCCTCAATGTAGATCTCAAGATCAAGGAAATGAATAGATTCTTTACTGATAGTACATGTGAAGGTTAAATTGAGGTTGTTGTTGTTAATTACTTTAGCGAATTCTTTTGCATTTGCCTCGGACCCTTGCCACAAGATAAAGATATCATCAATATACCTCACATACAAATTCACATTGTTAGTCATAATTTCCTTGCGTTCCATCATGAGTACTTGCTCCTCCCACCAGCCCATATGCAAATTAGCATAGCTGGGGGCGAAGCAAGTACCCATGGCTGTCCCCTGTATCTGTTTGTAATGTAGTCTATCAAACAAGAACATATTGTTTTCAAGACACCATTCCGCCATTTGGAGTAGCATCATGGTATGTTGGTGTAGGCTGATCGGTCGTTTTCCCAAATAGTATCTAAGTGCGTTGAGACCATCCCTATATCTGATACTGGTATAAAGAGTCTGTACATCAAGTGTCATTAGTACAAAATTCTCACTCCAATTACAATTATAGATCTTTTTCAAAAAGTCCCCAGTGTCTTTTAAATAAGCCGGGAGTTCTTGTACAAAGGGCTGTAAAAAATAATCTATGTAGCTGGACGTGTGTTCAAAAAGACCCCCAATTGCAGATATGATTGGTCTGCCTGGCGGGCATACAGGGTTTTTGTGGATCTTAGGGATAAGGTATAGTTGCGGTATCATCGGGTAATCATTTTTAAGGAAGCCCAGTTCGTATTTAGAGATAAGTCCAAGTCCTCGCCATTTATACAGTTCCGCATGGAATCGTTCTTTTATTCCCAGGATAGTGGTGTTACTGATACGTGTGTAGCAGTCTTTATCTTGAAGCTGTAAGAGTGCTTCCTGGTTATATTTATCTAGGGGCCACAGGACTATATTGCCCCCCTTGTCAGACCATCTTACTACAATATCTTGACGTTGTTGTAGTTTGTGAATCAATTTATCATATGCCACCCTTTGGTTTGGATTGTTTTTGACATAATCAAAGCTGCTGAAAGTTGCCAATCTTTTAAGGTCCTTAATCACGTTCTCTGCAAAAATGTCTAAATTGTCTTTGGGCATCATAGGTGTGAACACTGACTTGGGTCTGAATGGTGTCTTAACACTTAGGTAAATGTCTAGATCTGATCTGAGTGCAGCATCTTGTTCAGATATAGGAAGTTGGTTTGTATCACATTCTAATTGCACCAGGTCTGTCAGAAGACTCATGTCTGCCACACATAGGTCTTCCACATTATCCTGCTCCACAGCCTGGTCGCACCCAGATTTGTTTGTGTAAAAATAATATTTTTGCAATTTAAGTTTGCGCATGAATTGATAAAAATCTATGCGGGTTTGGGTATAGTCAAAATTAGATTTAGTACAGAATGTCAGTCCACGTGATAAAATACATTGCTCTTCTGAAGTCAACGCCATTGAAGAAAGATTTATAACTGTTTTCAGTGTCCATAGAACTTTCTACCTCCGTCTGTTCCTTCTGTATGCTGTGTTCGTTGTTTTTGGTGCCTCTTTTGCCCCATCGCCTGTCTTTGCGCCTTCTCCTGTTTGACTTTTTCCTTTGCTTGTGTATTCTTGCCGGTTTGGCCGGGGACGAAGGCTCATTACCCGTTCTAGCCGTAAAAAACGAAATTCCTGCATTGGTGTTGGTACCGTGAGGGTCGGGTTGCTGCTTGAGGCGCCTTCAAGGTCTGACTCTATTTCAGAACTGAGATCAGATTCGGTTGGTATGGCACTTTGCATTGTTCTATCCTTAACAGAGGAAAGTTGCTGTCGGCGAATATTATCGAACTTTCTTGAGAAAGTATAGATTCTCCCATTAAGGTAATCATTCCTGTCTCTCTGAAACTTAGTTGCCTTTCTCTCTTTGATCGTTTGTTCATATTTTGTTAATTTTGTTTGAATTTCGTGAACTAGTTTTTTTACTTCATCCTGATTGCTCAATTTGTGTAATTCTTTGTTTATTTCTTCGATTTGCGCAAGCACTTTCTCTCTGTCACTGGTGGCATATTTAATTAATATTTGTAACATACGTTCAGATGATTGTGCGTTATTGTCGGCCCATTCTTGTAGCATTGCGGGGTCTGGGTTGTCATAAGTAGGTGCAGTTAGTATCCTTAGACCTCTAGGGACTCGTCCCACATCAAGGTATCGTTTCAGTGATTTACACTCCCACCATTTTGACACTTCTGTTTTCCGCAGTTTCTCCAATTCTTGGATAAGTCTCCGTGTATCATTAACTGCTGGTTCAGAGCATGCCCCTGTGTGTGCCGAGCCTGTGCTGGTACTCGTTTCTGCATCGCAGAAAATATCTAATGCTGCCTCTTCCCGCTCTCTTTCCCACTCCGCGGCCATCTCTGGAATTAAATTCGAGCTTTCCGTGATACCCACTGCCCGTCACTCAATACACGGGACTACCTCTCCCATCAGCCACCAGTGGGACCGGCTATACCACAAGACAGACCACACTTGAAGGTCTTACCTGGGACTCAGATCGCCCTCCGGCTACCTCGAGAATCAGGAGACTCTTCTCCGTGTGGGTGTCAGGGTACACTTGTCCAAGATATCAGCTGCGGGGGGCTCTGCGCTTTCTTTTTCAAAGATATATATATATATATATCCGTTTAGACCAACATCGACATTTCTACCCTTAATGCCGAAAGATGCTGTGGACATTTTTAGTGACAGGGTAGTAGAAGAACTTAAGTATCTCAACAAGTCTGTGATGTCAAGTCAACGTGCCAGGAGCTACAAGAATGCCCAATATCATTCTCTTATCAGCAAACTAAAAGCAATCATGATATTATAATTAATAAATCAGATAAGGGCGGTAACGTAGTCCTTTGGCCCCGTAATGAATATGTGACTGAAGCTGAACTCCATCTCTCAGATGTACGTTGCTACAAAAAGTCTTCCAAACAGGATATGCGGCAGATTCAGGATAAAGTCTATAAAAGCTTGTCGCAATGGAAAAGGATGGGGCTCGTTACGAAAGATGAATTTAATTTTTTAAAAGTTGAGCATCCGGTTACCCCCATTTTATATTTCTTGCCCAAAGTACACAAAAAGACTGTTCCCATTCCTGGACGCCCAATTATCTCAGCACAGAAAAGTTTGCTTGAAAATGTATCAAAATATGTGGACTATTTTTTACAGCCTCATGTAATGTCTCTACCATCTTATGTTAAGGACACTACTGATTTTTTAAGAATGATCAATGAGGTGACTTGGCATTCTAGTTATCTGCTGGTGGTTATGGATATTGAATCCTTATATACAAGCATCAACCACCTGGACGGTATAGCTGCTGCTAAGTATTTTTTGGACAACAGGGATATCGGCATGAAGGAGCATAATCGTATGCTGATTGAAATGACGGAAATGTGTCTGTGTAATAACCATTTTTCTTTTGATCAGGTTATATATCAGCAACTTAGAGGAGTTGCCATGGGGGCATGTTTCTCCCCCAGCTATTCATGTCTCCATGTTGGCTGGTGGGAGAAATGTGTCCTCATGACCCAACATAAGGACTTGTATAGACATGTTAAACATTACTGGCGTTACATAGATGATATCTGTTTAATTTGGGACGGAACAAAAGAAACTGCACTTGAGTTTGTCAAAGCCATCAATTCTAATGAGCTAAACTTGAAATTTACTGCTACAATTGATGACAAATGTGTAGAATTTTTAGATGTTCTGGTATATATCAATGAGAACAGTATCCATACTAAACTCCATCGTAAACAAACTGCCGGTAATTCGATTTTACATGCAGAAAGCTCCTACCACGTCACCTTATCAGTAGTATACCTTACGGCAAATTTGTGCATATTCGCCGGATTTGCAGTCTAGACACAGATGCACACACCTGTGAACAGGAGGCCCTCTCTAGATTTCTGGATAGAGGTTATAAGTTGTCCCAATTGACTATAGCATTGAAAAAAGCTAATGACCGTTCTCGAGAGGAATGGCTTGCACCCAAAGAATGTATTGCCTCTGCTGATGTAGTGCCTGATGATGACAATAATGCTGAAAAACGTAGTGTCAGACTTATAACCACTTTTAGTGTACAGGAACAGAAGATTCGTAAAATTATTTATTCGAAATGGCCAATAATACTTACTGACATTACACTAGGATCCATTTTACCTGCTTTACCTGACATCACATTCAGGAGGGCACCCTCGATGAGGGATGCCTTAGTAAAATCAAGTCCTGAAATTATTCCTAAAAGTACTTGGCTTGTCAGTAGGGGTTGCCATAAGTGTACTTCATGCCGGGCTTGCACTTTTGCAAGCAACTTAACACACTATGTGACGCCATTTAGCAACAAAAGAATAGAAATTATGGAATACCTCACTTGTCGCACCGAATTTGCTATTTACATTCTCAGGTGCACTTGTGGCCTTGCACACATAGGGAGCACTAAGCTCCCTGTGCACAAACGAATCCTTCAGCATGTCAGGGCGATTGTGAATTCAGATTCTAGCTATCCAGTTGCCAGGCACTTTAAATTAGTCCATCAGAATAAATTGAAAGATCTGTCATATTCTGTTTTAGGTGCCGTTCCTATCCCCGGACGGGGAGGGAACCGAGAGAAAAGGCTTAGGCAACTGGAATCGCATTTCATCTTAGCCCTTGATACTAAAATGCCGAATGGCATGAATACTAGTGAGGACATGCATAACTTCCTGTAATTAATTCATATCTATGACATTTTCTCGTGTAGTTCACCCATGTCTTTTCATAAGATCATGTGTATATATATGAATTTATGTTAATAGTCTGTGTCGAATCTTATGTGCTTACTTCTGTATAATGAATTTAATTCTGCTCGTATGACACATATCTTAAACTGTTCAATATTTTTTAAATTATATTTTTAGGATTTTCAGCACTGGCACTTTATTATTTAGGCTTAAATATATTATATGCTGCTATTTGAACCTATAGGATGCACAGCACTTATTTTGCACAAGTTTTGCACATTTGCACTTTATTTGTTTTAGATGAGACTGGTTCTATGCATTTCAAGAGTATGATCTTTTATCTGTTATTATTAGTTTTTATGGGATCGCTTTTAATACATGTACTGGTTGTTGCCATCATGAGTTTTAGTTACTGAAACTAGTTCTTTGATTAACTGACTCATTCAGTCCATATATAGGTTCGCCAAATACTGATTAATTTTCGAACATGTATATAGTTGTTATCTTCAATTCAACTTACATATATGAAATTTGAGTCCTTTTTGGTTATATGTACAATAATATTACCTAGATGTCATTTGATATATCCTATTTAGGATATGTAAATAATTTTGCACTTGCACTTTATTTACTAGGTAGTAGCTGGTACAATTTAAGGACTGAGGAATAATTTTGCACTTGCATTTTATATGTATGTATGATTCATCGGCTTGTTTTAATTATCATGCACTTTGATGACCTGTTTTCAATGTAATCAATGACTAAGTAATCAGCAAGTATTTTACTTGAATTTATCCAGTACTGATTTTTGCATATTTGCACAAATTATGTTTTCTTTCCATCTTAAATTTTGAAATATTATTTAACAGATTATGGGTCCACTCTGAAGTAATATGGAATCTTTGATACAGTTGTAGCTTCTGCTGTTTATCAGTCTGTCTTTCATTTTCACGGTTGTTACATTTGTTTCTAAAGTTATTTGTGCACTTTTCGGTATTTTTTGTATTTAATGAGGTTCCTGATCACGAGACCCGTCATGTGATCAAGCTCGCGTGATGCGAGCGAAACGCGTCATGGCAGGCACTATGCCTGGTTATTCTGTGGAGATTATGTCGGAATAAATTTCACTGCTTTTGCACATTTCAACGCTGCTGTGATCATTTTTTGGAGCGCAACGAGGTACGTGCCTGGGTTTCCTGTTGGAGAGTGTCAGGCCAGGGTTTGGAGTTTGATATATATATATATATATATGGCGGCGAGGGTGCACGGGACTGAATAAACACAATTTGCACCAGACTTTGGGTTCGCTTCATCTTTTTCTACTTATGAAGGCTACAAGAGATGATCTACCTACATATATATATATATATATTATCTACTGGCGGTCGCCAGTAGATAGTTATAGTTACAACCTATTATCCATAGGAAATCCGCGACATTCTATTTGAAATAACTCTCTTGCCGGTTGACGTATCTTCGCAAAAGTTTCAAACTTTGTGGGGCGCTCCGGTCCGCTCCTACCCTGAAAGTCTCGGGGGATTCGTCAAGCGGGGGCCGAGAAAAAGGGGGTCCCAAAACGCGTTTTCCCCATGCAATTTACCATAGGAAACTTTAGACACGGCTACAGCCCGAACTGCTGAACGGAATTACACCAAATTTGGCAAAGAGGTAGTTCTTGGTTCAGAAAGAACCCTTTTGTTAAATGGTGTAAATCCGTTCAGTAGTTGCTGAGAAAATCAAAAGTAAAAAGATAGATATATCTGGGCGGAGCCTAACCACACATGTCATCGTGAGATCTGATTGGCTGTCAGCACTTCATCCTGGAATTGCTGGCAGCCATCTTGGGACCAATATAAATGATAGTACTCCATTGAAATGCATTGTAGTGAATCAAAGATTTTGAGGGTTACCAAAAGGAGAACTATAAAGGGTGATAACAGACTCTAGTTACATTAGAATTCATTTGTTGATGGTACCATACTAATTTCAGGAATTGTGGTGTGTTCTAAGGTGATTTTACCCTGTGAAAAACCTTCTGCTGGGATATCATGAATCATGTTTGAGAGAAAACTATTTTCACATGCTTGTCCCATAGAGTTTTGGAAGGTGCTCCAGAAGGTAAAATGAGAGCATATTTTCTGTAAATTCACATTATCTTTCTCAGTCATGTGAGAATGAAGTCTGACATTCTCAGTAAAACATGTACATCCAACAAGGGCAGAGACTGTCAGTTGATTCCTTTGTGTTCTACTGCAGCTTCCCAGAGTGTTCTAAAGAACAACTAGAGTGCTAACAGCCTTACTTAAGACAAAAGTATGGCACACCTGAAGCCATCTTGATTGGAATAAACTGGTAACACTTAAAACATTTAATTTAAAAAGGAACAAAATGATGGGGTTCATTTTGTCATAGAAATTATGGTTAGTGCTGTAGAAAGAAAAATTAGGATTTCAAGTGTGATCTCAAATATCTTCCTGTTATATTTCAACAGGAGCAGCCTGCCAGTTGATGCCTTTGTGTTCTACTGCAGCTTCCCAGAGTGTTCTAAAGAACAACTAGAGTGCTAACAGCCTTACTTATGGCAAAAGTATGGCACACCTGAAGCCATCTTGATTGGAATAAACTGGTAACACTTAAAACATTTAATTTAAAAAGGAACAAAATGATGGGGTTCATTTTGTCATAGAAATTATGGGTAGTGCTGTAGAAAGAAAAATTAGGACATGTTTCAAGTGAGATCTCAAATATCTTCCTGTTATATTTCAACAGGAGCAGCCTGTCAGTTGATGCCTTTGTGTTCTACTGCAGCTTCCCAGAGTGTTCTAAAGAACAACTAGAGTGCTAACAGCCTTACTTATGACAAAAGTATGGCACACCTGAAGCCATCTTGATTGGAATAAACTGGTAACACTTAAAACATTTAATTTAAAAAGGAACAAAATGATGGGGTTCATTTTGTCATAGAAATTATGGGTAGTGCTGTAGAAAGAAAAATTAGGACATGTTTCAAGTGTGATCTCAAATATCTTCCTGTTATATTTCAACAGGAGCAGCCTGCCAGTTGATGCCTTTGTGTTCTACAGCAGCTTCCCAGAGAGTTCTAAAGAACAACTAGAGCGCTAACAGCCTTACTTATGACAAAAGTATGGCACACCTGAAGCCATCTTGATTGGAATAAACCGTTAATACTTAAAACATTTAATTTAAAAAGGAACAAAATGAGGGGTTCTTTTTGAAATAGAAATTATGGTTAGTGCTGCAGAAAGAAAAATGAGGGCATGTTTTAAGTGAGATCTCAAATCCTCTTCTACTTCATTAGAAAATTCTGACATGCAGACTGAAACAATCACTTTCAATACCAGCAGCAGACTTCCAGTTAACTCCCGAGTGAGCAGTAGCTTTACTACAGTGATCTAATGAGCAACTAGAGTGCTAACATTCTGAATTTATGGCAAATGTGAGACATCTGAATGCCTTCTTGATGGAATCAAAGTAAAAAACTGAAAGCATTTCCTACTGAGGAGACTGCAGTAAATGAGGAAATTAGGAAACTTCATAACAAAGGTCTTCCAAGATGGCCACCAGAGAAAAAAGAGCCCAAATGTAGCACAAATATTACCCAGATGTAGCCCACATATAGCCCAATGACAAAAGTGTGCAAAACACTTTTTATTTTTAGTTTTTTTGCAGTTTTATGTAGTGCAGACTGGTCAGGTATTGGAGTGTTGCATCTTAAAACATGACCCCCTACACTACAAAAACACCACTGCACTACCCTAAACGCTAAAACACTACCCCCAGCACGACCTCCTACACTACACAAGCACCACTGCACTATCCTAAACACTAAAACACTACCCCCAGCATGACCCCCTACACTACACAAACACCACTGCACTACCCTAAACCCTAAAACACTACCCCCAGCACGACCCCCTACACTACCCAAACACCACTGCACTAACCTAAATCCTAAAACACTACCCCCAGCACGACCCCCTACAATACCCAAACATCACTGCACTACCCTAAAACATGACCCACTACACTACACAAACACCACTGCACTACCCTAAACCCTAAAACACTACCCCCAGCACGACCCCCTACACTACAAAAACACCACTGCACTACCCTAAACCCTAAAACACTACCCCCAGCACGATCCCCTACACTAACCAAACACCACTGCACTAACCTAAAACATGACCCCCTACACTGCACAAACACCACTGCACTACCCTTAACCCTAAAACACTACCCCCAGCACAACCCCCTACACTGCCCGAACACCACTGCACTGCCCTAAACCTTGAAACACCAGCCCCTGCACGACCCCCTACACTGTTCGAACACCACTGCAGTGCCCTAAACCCTGAAACACCACCCCCAGCACGACCCCCTACACTGCTCGAACACCACTGCACTGCCCTACACCCTGAAACATCACCCCCAGCAAGACCCCCTACACTGCCCGAACACCACTGCCCTAAACCCTGAAACACCACCCCCAGCACGACCCCTACACTGCCCGAGCACCACTGCACTGCCCTAAACCCTGAAACACCAGCCCCAGCATGACCCCCTACACTGCCCGAACACCACTGCACTACCCTAAACCCAGAAACACCACCCCAGCACGACCCCCTACACTGCCCGAGCACCACTGCACTGCCCTAAACCCTAAAACACCAGCCCCAGCACGACCCCCTACAATGCCCGAACACCACTGCACTGCCCTAAACCCTGAAACACCAGCCCCAGCACGACCACCTACACTGCCCGAACACCACTGCACTGCCCTAAACCCTGAAACACCAGCCCCAGCACGACCCCCTACACTGCCCGAACACCACTGCACTGCCCTAAACCATGAAACACCAGCCCCAGCACGACCCCTACAATGCCCGAACACAACTGCACTGCCCTAAACCCTGAAACACCAGCCCCAGCACGACCCCCTACACTGCCCGAACACCACCGCACTGCCCTAAACCCTGAAACACCAGCCCCAGCACGACCCACTACACTGCCTGAACACCACTGCACTGCCCTAAACCCTGAAACACCACCCTGTGCACAACCCCCTACACTGCCCCAAACTACTGCACTGCCCTAAACCCTGAAACACCATCCCCAGCACGACCCCCTACATTGCACTGAACACCACTGCACTGCCCTAAACCCTGAAACACTACCCCCAGCAAGACCCCTACACTGCCCAAACACCACTGCACTGCCCTAAACCCTGAAACACCACCCCCAGCACGACACCCTACACTGCCCGAACACCACTGCACTGCCCTAAACCCTGAAACACCACCCCCTGCATGACCCCCTACACTGCCCGAAACTACTACACTGCCCTAAACCCCGAAAAACCATCCCCAGCACGACCCCCTACATTGCACGAACACCACTGCACTGCCCTAAACCCTGAAACACTACCCCCAGCAAGACCCCCTACACTGCCCAAACACCACTGCACTGCCCTAAACCCTGAAACACCACCCCCAGCACGACCGCCTACACTGCCTGAAACCACTGCACTGCCCTAAACCTTGAAACACCAGCCCCAGCATGACCCCTACACTGCCCGAACACCACTGCACTGCCCTAAACCCTGAAACTCAACCCCCAGCACGACCCCCTACACTACCCGAACACCACTGCACTACCCTAAACCCTAAAATACTCCCCAGCACGACCCCCTACACTACCCGAACACAACTGCACTGCCCTAAACCCTCAAACACTCCCCCAGCATGACCCCCTACACTACCCAAACACTACTGCACTGCCCTAAACCCTGAAACACTACCCCCGGATGACCCCCTACACTGCCCGAACACCACTGCACTGCCCTAAACCCTGAAACACCATCCCCAGCATGACCCCCTACACTGCCCGAACACCACTGCACTACCCTAAACCCTAAAACACGACCTCCTACACTACACAAACACCACTGCACTACCCTAAACCCTAAAACACTACCCCCAGCACGACCCCTTACACTACACAAACACCACTGCACTACCCTAAACCCTAAAACACTACCCCTACACTACACAAACACCACTGCACTACCCTAAACCCTAAAACAATACCCCCAGCAGTACCCCCTACACTACCCAAACACCACTGCACTACCCTAAACCCTAAAACACTACCCCCAGCAGTACCCCCTACACTATCCAAACACCATTGCACTACCCTAAACCCTAAAACACTACCCCCAGCAGTACCCCCTACACTACCCAAACACCACTGCACTACCCTAAACCCTAAACCACTACCCCTAGCACGACCCCCTACACTACCCAAACACCACTGCACTACCCTAAACCCTAAAACACTATCCCCAGCACAACCCCCTACACTACCCAAACACCACTGCACTACCCTAAACCCTAAAACACTCCCCCAGCACGACTCCCTACACTACCTAAACACAACTGCACAATTTGTTACAGGCGTTGCAACGCAGGCCTGTGGTGCTTACTGGAAGTACCTGGTGGGCTAGTTGGGCCCCAGGGACCCTCAGGATTCAAGGTGACCTAATCCCCCAACTTAAAACGCGCCACGGGGCGCGTTTGCACAGTGGTGAAAGGAGGGGGCGGGGCCTCAGGTGACAGGAGGCAACTCAGTTACTGATGAGTAACCAACAGTCGCGGCTCACCGAGGGAGTGCTGCGGGGCGGTGGGGCGGGGGAGGGGCAGGGTGGGGGTAGTAAACTCCGGCATACGGAGTTAAGGAAATAAATAAATAAATAAAACAATTTACATTGCGCGCGCTGCAACGCCAACTATTAGTATTGCATTGTGGGACATGTAGTATTTCCCCTTTATTTTGAAGCCTTACTCTGTTCTGCGCAGTTGCTCCCAAAGTGTAATTTATTGTTCTCTGCCCTCCAGTGGGCCTCTGCATGTCACCGCCAGTCCACAATTATTTCCTGCCCATCTGCTGCTCCGACAAAGAGGCTCGGAAGGTTCCATGCCCCTGCAGCTCTTCACATGTTAATGGGATGGTGCTGTCTTCACGGCAGGACGGCCGTGTCATTTATTTTCAACCAAAGATGCCCAAAGCATTAAGACGCACTCTGCAGCAGATCACAATTTATTGACAAAACCGGCATAGTCACACAGCTTAATTTGTCATGCCTTACGTGTTTCAGACCTCCTGGTCCTTGGCCACAGGCAGGGATTCAACTTTGCAGTGCCACGTGATTAGCTAAGAACAATAAATTACACTTTGGGAGCAACTGCGCAGAACAGAGTAAGGCTTCAAAATAAAGGGGAAATACTACATGTCCCACAATGCAATACTAATTGTACTCACCTGTGAGGCCCCACTGGGAGGTAACAAAAAGAAGCTAATCACGTGGCACTGCAAAGTTGAATCCCAGCCTGTGACCAAGGACCAGGAGGTCTGAAACGCCTAAGGCATGACAAATTAAGCTGTGTGACTATGCCGGTTTTGCCAATAAATTACGATCTGCTGCAGAGTGCGTCTTAATGCTTTGGGCATCTTTGGTTGAATATATATATACATATATATATTCACTGAAAAAAACGTAGGTTTCAGGCACGTTATAGTTAGAAATTAGCATTTAAAAAACCTTTGAAATTCACTGAAAAAACCATAGGTTTCAGACACGTTATAGTTACAAATTAGCATTTAAAAAACCTTTGAAATTCACTGAAAAAACCATAGGTTTCAGACACGTTATAGTTACAAATTAGCATTTAAAAAACCTTTGAAATTCACTGAAAAAACCATAGGTTTTAGGGACAGTTATAGTTACTTGGACATTGCACTCGTACAAAACCCGTGAAATTCCCCGTTATAGTTAGTTCAGCTAACTATAACTCGCGCCTCGCAATGCACTGCTGATGACGTCACATATTACATCACTCATGACATGGTCAGTGACATCACTGATGACATCACTGATGACATCTCAAATGACATCACTGATGACATCATCCACTGACTGTGTGTTTCTGTAAAGTTTAAATATTTTTAATATATATAGGAAAAGACGTATTGAAGAATGAGTGGGTGTGTAAGTGTCTGTATGGATGATTTAGTAGGTGCGTGACTGACTCTATAAGTGAGTGATTTAACGTATCTTACTGAATGCATGGGTTAGTGACTAAACTGGGTGAATGTCTGTATCCGTCTGTCTGTTGCTGTGTAAGTGGCTGCATGTGTTTGTGAATAGCTACATGAGTGTCTATATGAGTTATTGAATGCTTGTCTGAGTATCTGTATGGGTGCCTGAGTGTTTGTGTGGGAGGGGTGTGTGCAACTCTGTGCATAGATGTGTGAGTGGGTGATTCACTGGGTGGATGGTTTCAAGAGTGCATCTGTGATAGACTGTATGGGTGGGTAAGTGTGTGTAAGAGTGTGTTAGTGAGTGAATGTATGTCCCAGTGGTACATTTGTGAGTAACTACATATGTGAAAGGCAGTATATATGTGTGTTGGAGTATATAAATAGCTATAAGCAAGAGTGAGTGATTGTGATAGTGGCTGTATGGATGATTGTGTGCTTGTATCAGTGATTGTATAAGAGCGTAACAATGTGCTACTATTTGTATGAGTAAGTGAGCTGGTGTGTGTATAACTGTATAGGTGAGTAAATGGCAGTGTGTTTAATTATTTGCATGACTGACTAGGTGTGTGAGTATCTCTATGGATGAGTGGCGTTGTTTGAGTGTCTATATAGGAGTAAGAGTGCATATGATAGTCCTGTACTGAGTGACCATAAGTATGAGTGACTGTACGGGTGAGTGAGTGGATGTGTGTGTGTAGACCTAAGAATCAGTGAGTGGGTATGTAGTTATTGGTGTTGGAGTGTCTATGGTTTTGCGAATGGCAGTCTGTAATTTAGAGTGGGTGTATCAAAGGTTATATTAGGGTGTGAGGAGGTGCATCAGATTATCACGTGGATGATGTCATCAGTGATGTCATTTGAGATGTCATCAGTGATGTCATCAGTGATGTCACTGACCATGTCATGAGTGATGTAATATGTGACGTCATCAGCAGTGCATTGCGGGGCGCGAGTTATAGTTAGCTGAACTAACTATAACGGGGGAATTTCACGGGTTTTGTACGAGTGCAATGTCCAAGTAACTATAACTGTCCCTAAAACCTATGGTTTTTTCAGTGAATTTCAAAGGTTTTTTAAATGCTAATTTGTAACTATAACGTGTCTGAAACCTATGGTTTTTTCAGTGAATATATATATACACATATATATATATATATATATATATTGCTTCAGTTGGAGATCTGAGAAATTCACAGATTATGTACAACCAAAAAAGCTCCCAATTCACTTTTTATGACATCACAGATGACATCACAAATAACATAATTAATTACATCAAAGATGTATCTATATATTTTACATTACACTGAGATGAAAGACCTCTGCTGTTGTACACATATGTAGTACATAGTAATAGACAATCTGACCTTACTGTTAAGGAAAGATTCAATTAGTGTCTATTGGAATAACTAGAATGTGGTCAACATAAGATTAGTGATATTTCGTGACAGCTGCGGTAAATACATATATCTGTGTATTTTGATTCTTATAGATCAATTGGCCTAACACACTGGCAACAGCTATACGAATGAGCACATTTTACACTTTAAGGTATGTGCATATTTGTCCATGATGTTTTGTATGAAGATGCTATACATTTGAGCATTGTTTTGGCTATGAGCTATGTAAATACTTAATGAAATAACAAAGGACCTAATCCTTGAAAAGTTACTATGGAAAAAGAAAAAATGACTATCTATACATAGGGTGGCTCCTCCATTTTTCGTTAGATGTACAGGGTATTTGGAATGCATGTGGTCTCTGTACGTACTGTATGCAAAAGTGTTTTCCCATTATAATGACTAGTGAAGAAATGATCTTGGTATCTGTTTTAAAATTGATCTGGTTTTTATGCTTTAAATGTTTGTATTCAATATTGTAAATAGTGTTTATTTATGTACTTTTGTAGCCCTGAAGAAGTCCGATTGAGGACGAAACGCGTTGGCGGTTGCAAATTTTAAAAAGAACATGAATAAAGAATGAACTTCAATATTGCAAGATCGTATCGACTTTTTTCTTGGGAAAACAACTGCTTGTTGTAAACTTATCTCACTGTGTATTTAATACATCTAATACTTGAAAGTGTGCTGGGCTGTTTTGGCTGTATTGTACTAGAGTGACTGGTAGGTTCCTTCTGGTTTCTCTATTTGGGACCTAGGGGATTGTGTCCCAAGCCCTCTGCACCTTGTTTCTATCTGATACAACTTACAGGGACGTTAAGACTGGTGCAGGTGTCTATGCTTTGATCCCCAACCTTGTGTGATACATATTTTGAGAGACCTGAAAGAATATAGCAGAATAGAAGGGAAAGCAAACAGGGCAGGACTGTGAACCAATAACAGCTCTGGCAAAAATGAGCAAACCAACCCCGCCATCTTGCTATCACTTTCCATTCATTCTCACACTCTCTCTTTTACCCCCTGCTATCATAAGCTCCTGAGAGCTGGAGAGAGGCGGTGGCTGGCGACCATCAAAACCGGCCTCGGATGGCTCCGTCCATACAGGAAAATGCCCAACAGGATAAATGGTCAGTCTGGTCCTAAAGCCAATTGTATGGGTTACTGAAAGTATATTGTGGACTAGCAGATCACTACAGTAAAGACATCTCAGATTAGAACATTGGAATGTTGAGCGCTCCTTTGGCTCGGGCCTTTAACGCTGGAGAGGGCCTTTAATGGCCTGTAGAGCCCGCTACGGCAGGCTCCGATGCTATATTAGTCATTAGATTATTACATTGTCAGATTGTCACATCAACTTTGTTACAATTTGATCTGTTTCAAAAAAGGTTAAAAAGTCTCTAAATTGAAGATACCAGCACATACATCTCAAATTTACATAGAGGCATCAGGACACCTATATGCTAATGCACCAAGGTCAGGGCTTAATTTGTGCCGGTGGTTGGCACCAGCACTCATTTTTTGAGAACTGAACTTATATATCATCATTACACTTTGACCTCAAAGGCAGAAAAGTGAGGAAGAGAAGAAAAACAGCAAAACAGGTGGGAAGCAGGAGTTAATAATACCTGCAAGAGTGAGATAAAGAGATATGAAATATAGGAGTGGAAGAAAGACATTAGATGGAATCGAAACAAGGCGGCTTTGGTATTTGGCAACCCTGGCAATAGCCGGCAAGGCAGTTAAGAAAAATGTTAGGCCTTTGCACTTATTTTTTTCTGATAAAGTCCCTCCCCAATGAGGGTTGTCGGTCCAATATACAATTCTTGTCTCCTCACCTTGCTCAAAGTCACATCCCACGACAGGCATCTGACCGCTGTAGGTAAGCCAGCCAATGGGCACATTCCAGCCTGCTGTTCTCCGAATGCCTGTGTGGCAGGACTTTGCCCCTTTCAGACTGTTGATGGTCAGGGTGGAGTTTTTATGGACAACGGCTACTGCATAGTAGGAAGTGCCAAATTCTTGAAAAATGATAAAGTCCAACAACATTAAGGTTAGCTTGATTCAAATGTTGCTTTTATAATTAGTTATTTCACACAGATTCATTTGATCAATACAATAAAATATATGGATTGCATCAAATATTTGCATTGTTTTCTTATAACCCATTAATGCATAGCTATCACTAGTCCAGAAGGTGCTGTCGCACCAGGGCCCACAGAAGTAAGGGCCTAATGCCCCTTTATAATTTTGGTCATTTTCTTAGCCAGAGCAAAAGCGGCCTCATTCTCCTTGCTTGCATTAGGGCCCATACCAAAAACTCTGGGGCACCCTTGCCGCTCTAGGAAACTGGGTTACATACCTAGGCAAAAACAAGAGTTTTTAAATGTTTTTTGGAGTTTCACAAAGACATTACTATTCAACTGGACTGTCAATCATCAGCTTTAGGGCACCCTTTGAAATACACACTCAAATAAAATCCTGGGACCATATTGCACTGATGGCACAATGGAAATGTACACCCGATTTTGGTGCCCCACCGGACAACTGTGGTATTACAGGGGGGTTAAATGCACACTAACATAATCTCAAAGTGGCATTCCCTTTTTTGCATGGGGATGTGGCTCCATACAAATGCTGAAATCATGTCTCTGTGAGCAGGACATGTTACAGTCGCAGGCGCAAAGAGGCCATCAGGAGGCACACTGACTATGCCACATAGAGATGGTGCTCCTTGAGGGCTCATATTGAAAGGGGACGAAGGGGGTAATGGGGACCCCCTTGGCATACCCCTAGAGGCCGGTTCCATCACTCACTGCTCATCCCTGCAGGGGGATTGCTGCCCTCCCCCTAAGGAATGGAGGCCTGTTGTGGCCTGCACAATGAAGGCGGAACTGGTCCCTTCAAACAGCTTGTTTGCCTTTCACTAATGCCAGAGGCGGTTTCATCATTAGGGCCACGGCCCTCCAGTTTCCACAAAGTAAAAATGCATTGCCTCAGTTTTCAACCAATGCTGAAAGCACCCGTCTGGGCTCCCCTCATACTGAGCCTGATCATGAAGCCTGATAATGAACCCGCATATCCGGGCTGACTTTGTCTCTGCCCATAGATCTCATAGCAAGAGGGGATGCAGCAGACACAAGACTGGTACAGAGGGAATTTGGTCTCATAGGGCGATGGGCATAAAAGCCCTGCGTGATGCCATCACCCCCTTACATTTTTGTTATAGTTAAAGCTACCTTTTCAGCAGTCGATCTTCAATGTTCACTTGAAGACACTCTATCCAGCCAGTGGCTTTTATTCATTGTGTACTGACGGCATCGTTGTATGAAGGTGAGTGAAAAACCTTTAAATTGATTTATTTAGTGCAATCAATATGTTCAGATAACCACAGCTCAGATAAATTGGATGTTAACTAGTTTCTTTTCGAGATGCTGTTTTTTAAGTATGAATATTGCTTACTTTGAAACGTTGCTGCAGTGCTTTCCTGGTAGCAGCAACAATATGTAACGTCTCCCCTGAATTTGTTTTCACCTTTTACTCAGTGTGTACCAGATGTGCCATTTTCACAGTTATTGTCTGTGCTTTTTGTCTAAAGCTATCTCTCACTCCTTGTCTTTCCCAATAACCTTTCCTGCAGTGTGAGTGTTCCACACTGTGGCGTAGCAATAGCCCCCGCAGCACGGGTTGGCCCAAGCTCCAGAGGGGTCACTCCGGCACAGTGCAACTTCCACACTATGGCTCCTCTCTCATCTCCAGAGTACAACAGGATGTGGGCCAAGAGTCTATTTGTACCTGGAGATGAGAGTACTGCTACTCTGTACATGACCTACCCCAGGACCTCACTCCTCTGCAAGCATTACAGAAAATTGGTATGGTTGGAAAACATTTAAAGTTGGACATGTAGTACATCCTGCCTCAGGTGTCACTGTTATTGTACTGATAAATGCTAGAAACTTTCCTTACCCCCCATGGGAGGGATAGACCAGTTCAGATTGGCTCCTCGATCAGTGAAATTCATGATTGATCTTGTTGCCACGCCACTCAAAAATGTCCCCAACCGCCACTGACTAATGCACTGTCCCCCAAACAGGTGTCAACTTGTACCTCCACTGGACCCCACATTGGCTGTGGCACGGTGCACTGTCCGGGTTTGCAACTGTTGCACTTAATTAAATGTGCATTGTGATGCAGAGTGGGGACAATGTATAGTATCCATAATGCAGACCCTAGTCTCTCAGAAATGAGCAGCACACAGCCAATCACTGTGATTAATTTTTGATACACATCAGCAACACACCACCACTATACCTTTGTAACTTGTGTCTCCTCTTTCAATGTCTGTTTGGAACATTTGATCATTTCTAAGTCCCAGAAGGAACAGCCATCAAGCAAATATTGGTTTTATTTATGCCTTTGGCCCCATGGCACCCCACTTACGGGAAAGGGGTGAGAGTCAAGAGTGTAAGATAGAGGCAGCGATAAGCAAAATGTCCAACATATACAGGCATAAAATATATATGCATATATTTATACATATATATATATGCATGCAATATATGTGTGTGTAGCTATATATCTGTATATGTATACATATATTTCTATATGCGTGTGTGTACATATATATATATATATTTATATATATCTCCAAGCACAGCATCTCCGTAAATGGTCGCCCCCAACCCTGCACGGCGGCTTCAGCTGTCGGGGACGGAGCATCCCGTTGAAAAACAAATCCACAGGAAAAAATGCTGAAGCCCAATTCCAGAGACAGCCAAAGGTTTTATTTCAAAGAAAAGATTACAGCATGTTCTGTTCCCTGATGCATTTCAGCTTACTGCAAAGCCTTGATCACAGGTGAGCGGGTTCACAGTTAATAATAATCACTTGATTTTAAATCCAGGCAGCACATGACTCAATGGCACATAATGGCCTACAGTTCCCAGAGTTCACCTGAAAAGTAATTTTCTTGTGGATTTGTTTTTTAATGGGATGCTCCCTCCCCATCAGCTGAAGCCGCCCTGCAGGGTTGGGGGCTTCCATTTATGGAGATGCTGTGTTTGGATTTAATTGCAAGTACGATCTCCTCGCCTCCGTGCCTAAACAAATGATTTACCTGGAACCATGAGTGTAGAGGTGAGAAAGGGACAAGAAAGGGGTATTCATTCCTCTTTTTTTGGCGATTCCTGATCCCTCTCATATTTGAGAGATATTCATGATTACAGCAACATTAATTATGAGTGAGGTTTTTTGAGAATTACAAAACGTGATTAATGAGGCTGAATGTTAACTGCATGTGGCTACGCTATGTAAAGAGACTTTGTGCACCTAAATACTACAATTTTGGTCTGCAGTGGTTAGACGCTATATAGCAGTAATTGAAATAGCACTGCAGAATTGAGTAACATTGAATTATGTTTCAGGTGCACTTTGTGAACTGTGCCATTGAGTCATGTGCTGCCTGGATTTAAAAGAAAGCGATTACTTTTTACTGTGAACCCACTCACCTGTGATCAAGGCTTTGCAGTAAGCTGAAAAACGTCAGGGAACAGAACATTCTGTAATCTTTTCTTTGAAATACATTTTTCTTGTGGATATATATATATATATTCACTGAAAAAACCATAGGTTTTAGGGAAAGTTATAGTTAGTTGGACATTGCACTCGTACAAAACCCGTGAAATTCCCCCGTTATAGTTAGTTCAGCTAACTATAACTCGCGCCCCCGCAATGCACTGCTGATGTCACATATTACATCACTCATGACATGGTCAGTGACATCACTGATGACATCATGCAGTGACATCATGCAGTGACTGTGTGTTTCTGTAAAGTTTAAATATGTTTAATATATATAGGCAAAGGCGTATTGAAGAATGACTGGGTGTATAAGTGTCTCAATGGTTGATTGAGTAGGTGCGTGACTGACTCTCCAAGTGAGTGATTAAACGTATCTTACTGAATGTATGGGTTACTGACTAAACTGTGTGAATGTCTGCATCCATTTGTCTGTTGGTGTGCGAATAGCTACATGAGTGTCTATATGGGTTATTGATTGGTTGTCTGAGTATCTGTATGGGTACCTGAGTGTTTGTGTGGGTGGGGTGTGTGTGACTCTGTACATAGATGTGTGAGTGGGTGATTAACTGGGTGCATGATTTGAAGAGTGCATCTGTGATGGACTGCTTGGGTGGGTGAGTGTGTGTATCGGTGTGTTAGTGAGTGAATGTATATCTCAGTGGTACATGTGTGAGTAACGACATATGTAAAAGGCAGTATATATGTATGTTAGAGTATTTAAAAGGCTATAAGTGAGAGTGTGTGATTGTGAGAGTGGCTGTATGGATGCGTGTGTGCTTGTATCAGTGATTGTATAAGAGCGTAAGAATGTGCTAGTATTTGTATGAGTAAGTGAGCTGGTGTGTGTATCACTGTATAGGTAAGTAAATGGCAGTGTGATTAATTATTTGCATGACTGACTAGGTATGTGAGTACCTCTATGGATGAGTGGCGGTGTGTGAGTGTCTATGTAGGTGTATGAGTGCATATGATAGTCCTGTACTGAGTGACCATAAGTATGAGTGACTGTACGGGTGAGTGAGTGGATGTGTGTGTAGACCTAAGAATCAGTGAGTGGGTATGTAGTTATTGGTGTTGGAGTGTGTATGGTTTTGAGAATGGCAGTCTGTAATTTAGAGTGGGTGTATCAAAGGTTATATTAGGGTGTGAGAAGATGCATGAAATTATCACATGGATGATGTCATCAGTGATGTCATCAGTGATGTCATTTGAGATGTCATCAGTGATGTCACTGACCATGTCATGAGTGATGTAATATGTGACGTCATCAGCAGTGCATTGTAAGGGCGTGCGTTATAGTTAGCTGAACTAACTATAACGGGGAATTTCACGGGTTTTGTACGAGTGCAATGTCCAACTAACTATAACTTTCCCTAAAACCTATGGTTTTTTCAGTGAATTTCAAAGGTTTTTTAAATGCTAATTTCTAACTATAACGTGCCTGAAACCTATGGTTTTTTCAGTGAATTTCAAAGGTTTTTTAAATGCTAATTTCTAACTATAACGTGCCTGAAACCTATGGTTTTTTCAGTGAATTTCAAAGGTTTTTCAAATGCTAGTTTCTAACTATGCCTACAGAGGTAGTACATGTGAAGAAAGAAGAAAAAACGCACAGAAAGAAGCAAAAGAAATGCAGAAAGAAGCAACAGAACTCCACAAAGATGAAGAAAAGTGCACGAAGAAGCAAAAGATGTGCAGAAAGAACCAACAGAGGAGCAGAAAGAGGCCTTGTTCCAAAATCAGCCTGTGCCCACAAGTTTTTCTGACGTGTACTGGTGGTAACTGACTCTGACTAACCAGAGCCAGTGCTATGCAAAAACACGCTTAGAATACAGTGAAAACACCTACATACACTAGGGAACACTATGCGTTGGGGTACCCCTGTGATTAGCATGACCTCCTCTGTAAGTCCCTAGTACATAATAGGGCAGGGGGATTAAAACTACCTCTTAAAACACGCTACAGGGCGCGTTTGCACAGTGGTGAAGGGAGGGGTTGCCTGAGGTGACATGTGTGCAAACGCGCCCCGTGGCGCGTTTTAAGTTGCGGGATTAAGTCCACTTGAATCCTGAGTGTCCCTGGGGCCCAACTAGCCCCCCAGGTACCTACAGTTAGGACCACAGAGCTGAGTTGCAGAGAGGCGTTCCGAGGCCACGCCCCTTTTTACACCTCTCTGCAACGCAGCTCTGTGGCGCTTTCTGGACATACCTGGTGGGCTAGTTGGCCCCCAGGGACCCTCAGGATTGAAGGGGATTTAATTCCCCATCTTAAAATGCGCCACGGGGCCTGTTTGCACACATGTCACCTGAAGCCCCGCCCCTCCCTTCACCACTGTGCAAACGCACCCCGTGGCGCGTTTTAAGTTGGGGGATTAAGTCCCCTTGAATCCTGAGGGTCCCTGGAGTCCAACTAGCCCACCATATACCTCCAAAAGCGCCACAGAGCTGCGTTGCAGAGAGGTGTAAAAGGGGCGTGGCCTCTGTACACCTCTCTGCAACGCAGCCCCTGGCGCATACTGGAGGTTCCTGGTGGGCTAGTTGGCCCCCAGGGACCCCCAGTATTCAAGGGTAATTCGTTCCCCATCTGCAAACGCTCCAGGGGCCGCGTTTGCAGAGTGCTGCAAGGAGGGGGCGTGGCCTCCGGTCCGATGCCGGTCTTTTTTTTTTTTTTTTTAAGAAGGGGGGCTGTGTGGCGCCCCCCCCCCTTCTTTTTCTAAATTATTGGCCCTGGGGACCCCATCCCCAGGGCCTGCCCCCTTTTTTTTTTTTTTTTAATTTGGAAGGGGGCCGCGTGGCCTCCTCCAGAGGCTTTAATCGGCCCCGGGGACCCCATCCCCCGGGCATGGCCTTCTTTTTTTTTTCTTAAATAACTTATGGAGGGGGCTGCGTTGCCCCCTCCTCAGGCCACTTATGGCCCCGGGACCCCATCCCCCGGCCTTTGTTTTTTTTTTTTTTTAAATTACATTTTGGGGAGGGGGGCCGCGTGGCCCCCCTCCCGGGCCACTTGTAGCCCCAGGGACTCCGTCCCCCGGGGCTGGCCCTCTCCGTTGGGGACCGTGGGGGGGTCCCCAATCCCCCACGGTCCCGCCGGCTCCCCGCGTCCCTCGGGAGCCGGCATTGCTTTCTCACATGGGGAGCTGCTGATATGCAGCTCCCCGTGTGGAAAGCAATCTGCTTTGGTTTTGGAAGAGAGAGCAGGTTTCCTGCTCTCTCTTCCAAAACCAAAGCAGTTTGCTATGGCAGGACGGGAGCCGCGAGGCTCCCGCCCTGCCATAGCAAACTACAGTGTCCCGGGGGTAGGCACCCCGGGACACTGCAGGAGCCGGCCCTGGGGGGTGGCGGTCCTAGGGCCATCACTGGCTCCAGGAGGGGGGCCGCGCGGCCCTCCTCCAAACATCTTGAAAGCCCTGGGGAGGTGGTGGTCCCCGGGGCTCTGGGGGTCCGTAACGGACCCCCATATTTAATGATTTAGTGCCCCGGGGAGGTGGCGGTCCCCGGGGCATGTGAGGGGCTTGAGCCCCCCCACACAGGTAATTTTAACTTTAAAAAAGAAGCCCCGGGGGGTGGCTGTCCCCGGGGCTGCGGGAGGGCCGAGAGCCCTCTCGCACCATTTTTTTTAAAGCCCCAGGGGGTGGCGGTCCCTGGGGCTTTGGGGGGGCCTTAGAGGCCCCCCATACATGAATTTAATAAACCCCCGCATGCCCCCGGGACTTGGCCCACCCGGGGGCCAATTAACAACGAAGCACGGGAGACCGCGCTTCGTTTTTTTTTTTCTCGGCGGGATCCGCGCACCCTAAGCGCATCTTGCCTTGTGGGACCCCCTGAGCAGGCCTAGGGGGTCAGGGTGTTTCTACCCTGCCCCCTTTGTGCATTTTGCGCAGTTGTTTCTGTGCCTCGGTTCTACCGAGGGACAAAATGGCTGCCAACACTTCCTGATTTGGAGTGTTGACAGCCACTTGACAGCCAATTAGCATGCAGCTTGTGATCGGGAGGGTACGCGGACCCTACTCGGCCATAGATATATATGTGACTTTACTTTTGATTTTCTCAGGAACTACTGAACAGATTTACACCGTTTAAGCAAAAGGCACGACTCTGAACCAAGGGCTACCTTTTTGCCAAATTTGGTGTAATTCCGTTCAGCAGTTCGGGCTGTAGCTGCGATGAAATGTTCCTATGGAAAATTGCATGGGGAAAACGCGTTTTGGGACCCCCCCTTTTTTCTCGGCCCCCGCTTGACGAATCACCCCAAAACTTTCAGGATAGGAGGGGACCGGAGCGCCCCATGAGTTTTGAAAATTTCGCAAAGATTCGTCAACCGGCGCCAAAGTTATTTCAAATAGAATGTTGCGGATTTCCTATGGAAAATAGGTCCTAACTATAACTATCTACTGGTGACCGCCAGTAGATATATATATATATATATATATATATATTTCACCTACTGACAGTCACCAGTATGTAGTTATAGTTAGGACCATGTTTCCATAGGAAAAGCATTTTTGACTTGCCTAGATCTTTGGCACCGTTTGATGAATCTTCACGAAATATTCAAAAAAAGTGCCCCAGTGAATCTTGTTGTGCATAGAAAGTTTCGAGGCAATACATCAAGCGAGGGCTGAGAAAGGGGAGGTGTCAAAAAAAGTGTGTTTCCCATGTTAATTCCCATAGGAGCTTTGAACACGACTACAGCCCAGACCACTGGGTGGAATTACACCGAATTTGGCAGAAAGGTAGATTTGGTTACTTAGATCACGCTTTTAGTTATTTGGCGTAAATCCTTTCAGTAATTTGTGAGAAAATAAAGGAAATCCAAATTTGTATATCTACGATCACAAAGCCTTTGCGAATAATAACGAGCTCCTGCAGAGCTCTGATTGGCTGCCAACACTTCGACCGAGTCCCAAAACAAAAATGTGAAAAAAAGAAAAGGGAGCTGGGTAGGAATACCCTGACCCCCTTAGATCTGGTCTTGGGGTCCCAAAGGGACTCTGCCAGGGCAAAAAAGCACTTTTATAAAAACAAATTGCCATGAAATCGCGATTAATTTGCGGCAAAAATGGATAAAAACAAGCTTGGTCTTTCGCGCTTGTTTTCAATTAAGCCCACGAGCCACACAGCCCTCCTCCTGGAGCCATTTATGGCCCTGGGAACCTGCCACCCCCCAGGACCGGCTCTTTCTATGACCCGGGTGTACACCCCCGGGACAAAGCTGTTTGCTTTTGCTTGGCGGGAGCTGACAGCTTCTGCCAAGCAAAAGCAAACAGTCCGTTCCAGAGCGCTGGTACTGTCGAAGTGCTCCCACCCACTGGAAGTAGAGGTTTCATCTCTTTCCCTATCCGCAGAGATGCGGGCAGGAAAAGAGATGAAACTATTGCTCTTGCACGCAGGGAACTGCATTTCCAGCTGCTCCCTGTGTGCAATAACAATGCCGGCTCCCACAGGAGGCGGGGAGCAGGCTGGGACTGCGGGGGCCTTGAGGCTCCCCCCGCAGTCACATAGCACAGTGTGTGCCCTGCAGGGCACCCATGGAACCATGGCCGGGTCACGGGGTATGGGGTACCCGGGTCAGAAATCGGCCCGGGGAGGGGGGCTGCACGGCCACCCTCCTCTATTGAAATAACGGTGGTCCCCTCCCAATATTAGAGGGAAAGCAAAGGGCAGAAAAATAAGCAGAAAAGGCAAAACAGAGGGAAGAAAAGCGAGCAGAAAAAGGCAAAACAGAAGGCAGAAAAACGAGCAGAAAAGACAAAACAGAGGGCAGAAAAATGATCAGGGAAGGCAAAACAGAGTGCAGAAAAACTAGCAAAATGGCAAAACAGAAGGTGATAAAAATGAGAAGGAAAGGCAAAACAGAGCAGAAGAGGGCAAAATAGAGGACAGAAAAACGAGCAGAAACGGCAGAACAGAGGGCAGAAAAACAAGCAGAAAAGGCAAAACAGAAGGCAGAAAAATGATCAGGAAAGGCAAATCAGGATGCAGATAAACTAGCAAAAAGGCAAATAAGAAGGTAGAAAAATGAGAAGGAAAGGCAGAACAGAAGAGGACAAAACAGAGGGCAGAAAAGGCAGAACAGAGGGCAAAAAAACAAGCAGAAAAGGCAAAACAGAGGGAAGAAAAACGAGCAGAAAAGACAAAATAGAGGGCAGAAAAATGAGCAGAGAAGGCAAAACACAGGGCATAAAAACGATTAGGAAAGGCAAACAGAGCGCAAAAAAATGAGCAGGAAAGGCAAAACAGAGGGCAGAAAAACGAGTATGGAAAGGCAGAACACAGGGCAGAAAAACAAGCAGAAAAGGCAAAACCGAGCAGAAGAGGGCAAAGCAGAGAGTATTCATACACACACACCCACTTAGAGACTCACACACCCACTCACAGACCAAATGAGACACTCATGCACCTACTCACAGACCCACTGAGAGACTCACGCACACACTGACAGACCCACTCAGACACTCACGCACCCACTCAGACTCATGCACTCACTCACGCACCCACTCAGAGACTCAAGTACTCACTCACAGACCCACTCAGACACTCATGCCCAACTCACAGACCCACTCAGAGACTCACGCACCCACTCAAAGACCTACTCACACACACACACACCCACTGACAGACCCTCTCAGACACTCATTCACTGTCAAAAGTTAGTGGTTACAGTTAGGAAATAAAATTTAAAAAAACCTTAGAAATTCACTGGAAAAAAAAGGTTACAGGGACATTATAGTTAGGAAATAGAATGAAAAGAAACCTAGAAATTCACTGAAAAAAAAAACAAAGGTTACGGGGACGTTATAGTTAGGCTCAGATTTTACTTGTACAAAACCAGTGAATTTCAGAAGTTATAGTTAGCTGTACTAACTATAAATTACGCGCCTGCAATGCACTGCTTATGACATATTACATCACTCATGACATGGCCGGTGACATCACTCATGACATCTCAAAGTACATCACTGATGACATCAACCAGTGAGTGAGTGTTTTCTAAATGTTAAACATATATACCAAGATACTACATAAGTTAAAATAGTATACTTTCTGTACTACTAATTAGCGATTCCATTTTTTAACATAGGTTATGTGAGTGGCTGTGTGACTGTGTGTATCCGTGTGTGAGTGGGTGGGTGGGTGGGTGTCTGTACGGGTGTGAGTGGCTGTACGGGTGTGTGAGTGGGTGTATGAGTAGCATATATGTAATATGTGAGGTCATAAGCAGTGCATTGCGGCTGTGTAAGTTAGCTCAGCTGACTATAACTGATGAATTTTACTGGTTTTGTACAAGTAAGATCTGAGCCTAACTATAACGTCCCTGTAACCTTTGTTTTTTTCAGTGATATATATATATATATATATATATATATATATATATATATATAGGGTTTACACCTTTGCCCGCCGATATGACTCCAACTTCAAGAAACAAACTATGGAACAGATTCAGGAACATTGTCAGGGGAAAGAACCAAGCTAATCACAAGCATGAATGTTTAAAATTGAACAGGACAACATACACATAATCAATTGACATGGTGCTGAAATATTATCACAAAATATATTTTTATTTCATTTCATATAAAATTTGTCATTTTTTGTCAGAATCTCAAAAAATATATATATAATTCAATACATTTTATAAAATCACAATACAGTAACACATATTGGCATATGAAATATGATTAATCTAAATAAGAGCTTAGAGCATAATAATGCTCTTATCTGATGATACAATCTTTTTTTCTTTTTTTCTTCTTATGTTTCTAACAAAGTCCAGATCTTATGTGGACTGAAAAGAGGGTCAGCGGTAGATGGAACTACGCGCGTTTCGGCAAGTTGCCTTCGTCAGGACACCGTCTCGACTTTCTCTGCATTGGACACACAATTGAATGCATTTCAATATTTGCGTACACCTATGTCTACAATGTCAATATATTTCAAATGTCCTATAATAATTTTATTTAATCTATTTACAATAAAAAAATTCAGATTCAGGAACATAAACAACTAAGACTCTCAAGTGCAGAAAGTTCAGAAGTTAGCTCGGGGGACGAAGGCGCCCAGGGTGGCAGACCGAGGATGGATTTCTCAGTGGAAATGTGACTGCTGCGCATGACAACACGGGGAGAGGAGGGATCCCCCCCGGGACAGAAGAACAAAAAGAACCAGGCGCAGCAGGAAGAGGCAAAGGGAGAGGAAAGAAAGTGAAAAAATAAAATGCATTGACCCCATGAACATAAAGGAAGACAATCTGGTAATTAACTTATCCAGTAAGATCTTAAATGAGAAACACATCAATTTGCTTAACAAAGGACTAACATTTTGTCCTGACTAAGGCATGGATTTAGCCTCGGCCAGGGTGGACCTATACAAATTCTGCAGGAAACTCAGATTAAAAAGTTTTTGCCAACAAGTCCACCACTAAACCTAGATCTGAACCCATACAACCTCTATCCAACCTCACGGAGAAGACATTGAATCTTTGAGGGTCTTACACAATCTGATGAATGAAGAAGAAACACAGGAAGCTATATATGAGGGGGCAACGAATCTGGACTATTGTGCAACAATGGGCATAAAAGGGGATAAGTCTGTAAGCAGTAAATGCAGAAGTAAATCTAAGTTTTGCCCACAATTACCTCCGGGCAACAAAGTGGATATGTTTCAGGAACTTGTGGCAGAAGACCTGAGGGATATCTATATCAAAGAAAAGAAAAATAGAAACCACAGGCATTCTAACATGAAAAGTGAGGATTGATGGGCACTCACAGACTTGTGTGGAGATATGAACATCATAATCAAACAATCAGACAAGGGCGGGAACATCGTGGTGATGGACTGTACCAAATATCATCAAGAAGTCAGAAGACAGTTGGGTGATTCTACCAACTATGAAAGACTAAAAGCAACCCCATCAACCAGATCATGTCAACTTTCCACACAAAATTACAACTATGGCAAAATCAATGTCTAATCGATGAGGACGAATTGCAATATCTTAAGGTGAAACATCCAATCATCCCAACCCTGTATGTACTACCCAAAGTACACAAGAACTTAGAGAACCCTCCAGGTCGCCCCATTGTTAGCTCCTGTGGTTCCCTTTTGGAGAACACTTCCAGATTTGTAGGTATCTTCCTATTTCCTTATGTAATAGATCTACCATCTTACATACGAGATTCCATGGACTTTTTGAAACGTATCAATAACACCCCTTGGAAACCTGGATACATCATGGCCACAGTGGACGTGGTCTCTCTTTATACCTCAATAATTCATGAGGATGGCCTGATGGCATGCGAATACTTTATGAGATCACGGTCCCTGAGCCTACTCAGTCACACAAGAATGCTCCTTGAGATGATGTCCTTTTGCCTAACAAACAATATTTTTATCTTTGATGGCAAATTTTATAGGCAAAAGCAAGGAACTGCCATGGGCACTTCATTCGCTCCTACGTACGCGAATTTAACAATGGGCTTTTGGGAGGCAGAATGTCTGTGGTCAGAAAATACCAGCATTTACTTGGAGAAGGTGGTGCTATGGGTCCGTTATATCGACGATCTCTTCTTTATATGGGAAGGGGAAGAAAGTGATCTTAAAGATTTTCTATCATCATTGAATAACAACTCCCTGAATCTACGATTTACCCATACATATAGCAAGAGTTCCATTGACTATCTCGATATACGGATCTATATTAAAGAGGAAATAATGTGTACCACCCTTTTCCCCAAAACCACAGCGTGCAATAGTATTTTATCAGCTAATAGTGCACACCCAAAAGCTCTAAAATGGAGCATTCCGTACGGAGAATTCCTGCGAGCCCGCAGGAACTGCTCTGAGGATAATGAATATGAAAGACAAATTGACTTGATGTATGACAGATTTCGAAGAAGAGGATATCCTAGAATTGTTCTGGATGATGCACGCAGAAGAGCTACTAAACAAAAGAGACAATCTATTGTTGCCCAAAAAAATGGTTACACCAACTGAACCAAATGTAGAAACAACTAGATTAATTACAGATTTTAATAGTTCAAAAAAACCTGTCAAACAAGTAATCACCAATCATTGGAATGTTTTAAAGAAAGACCATGAACTTAAACATCATATTCCAGAACATGTAAACATCACATACAGAAAGGTACCCTCCTTGGGAAATTTACTAACCCAGAGTTACTTTACCAATAAAAACTCACAAAAAAGTAACTGGCTTACACATAAGGGTTTTGTGAAATGCCCTAAATGTAAAGCATGCAACTATGGCCGCAATAGGGTGGATGTAACAACTATACAAGGTATCAAGAAACCTATTAAAGAATGGATAACCTGTGAGACCACCCATGTAGTCTATCTTATAGAATGTGGCTGTGGGAAACAATATGTGGGCAGTACTGTGAATAAATTAAAACTACGCATTCTCCAACATCTGCGGGCTGTTGTTAACAAGGATTTCACGTATGTGTTGGCCAAACATATCTGGAAAGAACATGAGGGCAATTTAGAAAACAACTTCTCATACTCTGGTATCGAGCATATCCCGATTAAAATCAGGGGAGGAGACAGGGAACTGGCCCGGAGGCGTGCAGAACCAAGATGGATAATCACACTTGGAACGGAAAATCCGTGGGGCTTAAATACTGATGCCGAACTCTATACTTTTCTGAAGGCTCTCTTCATGATTTCTATGATTGGTGATTATGATTGGCTTTGAATATTTGCATTTGAACTTTCATGATATTAAGGCAGCGGGATGTTCGAATCATATGAAAGCACTTTTCTGATCCTGAATGTCATGTCTCTATGAGTGTGATATGTAATCAATTTTGTGTTATCAAAATGAACTGTTTTTTCAGCGTTTTTATATGAGCACGAGCCACTTTTCCAAATATGGTATAATAATTGCACTTGGCACTTTAACAACATATGTGCAATCTTTGGAGAGGACGAGGGAACAGGATCATTACCTCTTGGTCTCTGTACTTTACAGAAAACCACACGTTGCACTTTATCTGCATATAATGTGATGCAATAATATATGTTCCCTGACTTTAGAGGAAACAACACGTTGCACTTTACATTTACATATCCTGGTGGAATTATGGAATTTTCATTGTTGGATACTTGTGCAATATGGGAGGCTTTTTCATAATGATAATATTTCGCACCTTGCAAACTGCGGTATTTTTCAGTACTTTATTTATTCCTGTCTATATAAGCACTTGTCACTTTATATTCTTGAATTCAGTACTGTAGTATGTACTTTGGTATACTGTATCTCTGGCAGTTTACAGGGAGAATACTGTGTACTTTGCATTTGCACTTTACAATTTCTTTTGATCTTAGCAATTTGTTGTGTAATATGGTATATATATTGTGAAAAGCACTTTGCACTTTATATTTAGAGATATGTTGCAACAGTGATGCAGGATCTTAGAGAAATTATTTGATCTACCACGCAATTGATATGCTGTTATCATATTAGAATCTCCCGTCTTTGCAAATGGTGGTTTCAACTGTATTGGTAATATGGCCAATTGTTAATACTAACTGTTGAAACCAGACCAAACATTAAGACTCTGTGTACTTCACATGAACTGGTCTTGAATTGTTGTGCATTTATGGCTCTCGTTTTTGCTCTGCAAACCCGTCTGCTTCAGAAACTCTGTAAACTTTGACTCCGTTGAATCATGTTTCTGAGACTCTGTGTACTTCACAAAGATTAGTCTTGATTCATTGTATATTTGTACAACTCGCTGCAATGATGTACTTTCTTGTGATCAAAACGTAACAAATCTTGGTTGTTTCCCCTTTAAAACACAATGAAAGTTTTTAATTGGTGGTGGGAAAGGGGAGTGATTCCCCTTTAAATTTACACTCTATGCACTATACTCTATGACCCAGTAGAAGGCTACGGCCGAAACGCGTAGGTCTGTCTATGGATGTTCATGCACCTTGCACTTTGATGATTTTTTGCTCCATGACGCATGGCAGCTTTTGAAGCCTAATAAAGCGCCTCGTTAAAGGACTTCTTTGTGCTGTTCTTCTGTTTGTTATGGTAAAGCAGTGCGGATGACAGGGCTTTGTGGAAATATATATATATATATCCACCACACAGTTTTGCTCAAGCCCACGCCACTCAATACAGCGGGCAACACGGCAGGGTAGCAAGCCCTCTATATCCACACTCATCCGGCAGTCTCGTCAGACGTTTGTTGTAATCCAACAAAAAAACACCGGTGCCGTGGCCACTATATACAGACGTGTTTATTCACAGTTTGCAACACAAATCCCGAAGCGTTTCGGAGTTACAGCACTCCTTTCTTCATATATATATATGAAACCCAAAATGTCCTCAGACGAAGCTGCACCCGACAGCAAGTCAGTCCATTCTTTAGGCAACCTGCAATTTAAACAACAATGTGTTATCTGCCTTACGCGTTTCGGGCTGCCAACGCCCTTGTTCACAGGCTCCTCCCATGGCATCCACACAATTATCACGAACCACAATTCATTATCCACTGAAATGCCCACTGGAGGGCTGTGAATTAAGGAAATGATTTTATATGGCAATGCACACCTACTAAAGGAAATAAAAAAACTGCTAGCTCTACGAATCCCAGCATGCTCTGTAAAGTTTGAAGCTCACTTGGGAGCCCACTAGAGGGCAATACTGCTAATTAACATGCTAATAGGAGGTGCCGCAGGAGTGTTTGTGCAAAGCTTTATTTCTGCCTGTGACCAAGGAAGGTCTGAAACGCGTAAGGGTAAAGAAAGCAACTTCAGTGCCAAATGTAGTTTTTTAGCCTCATTACACACAACACCTGCCTGGGAGTGGGTCTTCAAACTTGTGGACAAACTTGGTTTGGAGATATATATATATATATATATATATCCCACAAAAGATTTCCCTGAAGCAAGGATGCCTCCAGCAACTGAGTGCTTTGCAAGCCTTTAATATGAAACCGGCACATTCAGCTCCGAAAAAGTAAAACAATCGCAACGCGTTTCAGAGCTCGCAGGCTCCTTCTTCAAAGGGTGACAGCTTAATTAACTGAATCTCACTCGTAGGCACCAATAACTGCACGCAATTTGTACGGCCTTTTTGATCTCTCAAGTGAGTTTACAGATTCAGGCATGCTGGTACCTGTAGTCTTCCTTGAGCCTTTTTTTAACCCCAGTGGGCTCAGTTCATATTTAGTGTCCTTTCGTATATCCAATAATCCAGCCCCAGTGGGCTACGGCATAGAAACTCCGGTTTCCTTTCAATTAACTCTGCTGTGCCAAAGGTTCCGACATTTCACAACCTCTCCGGCCCCATTGTTCACTAAATAGGGTGTGGCGTCCTCCACGGCCGGACTGCCGCGTATATGTCCCACAAAAGATTGCCCTGAAGCAAGGACGCCTCCAACAACTGAGTGCTTTGCAAGCCTTTAATATGAAACCGGCACATTCAGCTCAGAATAAGTAAAACAATCCCAACGCGTTTCAGAGCTCGCAGGCTCCTTCTTCAAAGGGTGACAGCTGAATGAACTGAATCTCGCTCGTAGGAACCAATAACTGCACGTAATTTGTACGGCCTTTTTGACCTCTCAAGTGAGTTTACAGATTCAGGCATGCTGGTACTAGTAGTCTTCCTCGAGCCTTTTTTTTACCCCAGTGGGCTCAGTTCATATTTAGAGTCCTTTCTTATATCCAATAATCCAGCCCCAGTGGGCTACGGCATAGAAACTCCGGTTTCCTTTCAATTAACTCTGCTGTGCCAAAGGTTCCGACATTTCACAATCTCTCCGGCCCCATTGTTCACTAAATAGGGTGTGGCGTCCTCCACGGCCGGACTGCCGCGTATATGTCCCACAAAAGATTGCCCTGAAGCGAGGACGCCTCCAACAACTGAGTGCTTTGCAAGCCTTTAATATGAAACCGGCACATTCAGCTAAGAAAAAGTAAAACAATCCCAACGCGTTTCAGAGCTCGCAGGCTCCTTCCTCTAAGGGTGACAGCTGAATGAACTGAATCTCGCTCGTAGGCACCAATAACTGCACGCAATTTGTACAGCCTTTTTGACCTCTCAAGTGAGTTTACAGATTCAGACATGCTGGTACCTGTAGTCTTCCTCGAGTCTTTTTTTTACCCCAGTGGCCTCAGTTCATATTTAGTGTCCTTTCTTATATCCAATAATCCAGCCCCAGTGGGTTACGGCATAGAAACTCCGGTTTCCTTTCAATTAACTCTGCTGTGCCAAAGGTTCCGACATTTCACAACCTCTCCGGCCCCATTGTTCACTAAATAGGGTGTGGCATCCTCCACGGCCGGACTGCCGCGTATATGTCCCACAAAAGATTGCCCTGAAGCAAGGACGCCTCCAGCAACTGAGTGCTTTGCAAGCCTTTAATATGAAACCGGCACATTAAGCTCTGAAAATGTAAAACAATCCCAACGCGTTTCAGAGCTCGCAGGCTCCTTCTTCAAAGGGTGACAGCTGAATGAACTGAATCTCGCTCGTAGGCACCAATAACTGCACGCAATTTGTACGGCCTTTTTGACCTCTCAAGTGAGTTTACAGATTCAGGCATGCTGGTACCTGTAGTCTTCCTCGAGCCTTTTTTTTACCCCAGTGGGCTCAGTTCATATTTAGTGTCCTTTCTTATATCCAATAATCCAGCCCCAGTGGGCTACGGCATAGGAACTCCGGCTTCCTTTTAATTAACTCTGCTGTGCCAAAGGTTCTGACATTTCACAACCTCTCCGGCCCCATTGTTCACTAAATAGGGTGTGGCGTCCTCCACGGCTGGACTGCCGCGTATATGTCCCACGAGATTCAGTTCATTCAGCTGTCACCCTTTGAAGAAGGAGCCTGCGAGCTCTGAAACGTGTTGGGATTGTTTTACTTTTTCGGAGCTGAATGTGCCGGTTTCATATTAAAGGCTTGCAAAGCACTCAGTTGTTGGAGACGTCCTTGCTGCAGGGCAATCTTTTGTGGGATATATATATATATATATTCACTGAAAAAACCATAGGTTTCAGGCACGTTATAGTTAGAAATAAAAATTTAAAAAACCTTAGAAATTCACTGAAAAAACCACAGGTTTTCATGGACGTTATAGTTAGTTGGAGATTTCACTCGTACAAAACCAGAGAAATTCGGCCGTTATAGTTAGTTCAGCTAACTATAACTCGCGCCCCCGCAATGCACTACTGATGACGTCACATATTACATCATTCATGATATGGTCAGTGAAATCACTGATGACATCACTGATGACATCTCAAATGACATCACTGATGACATCACTGATGACATCATCCACGTGATAATCTGATGCACCTCCTCACACCTTAATATAACCTTTGATACACCCACTCTAAAATACAGACTACCATTTTCGAAACCATATACACACCAATACCAGTTACTACATACCCACTCACTGATTCCTAGGTCTACACACACGTCCACTCATTCACCCATACAGTCACTCATACATGCAGTCACTTATCAATACAGCAATATCATTTGCACTCATCACCACTCATCCATAGAGTTACTCACACACCTAGTCAATCATGCAAAGAATCATTCACACTCCCATTTACTCACCTATACAGTTATACACACACCACCTCACTTATTCATACAGATACTAACACATACTTACTCTCTTATACAATCACTGATACAAGCACACACTCATCCATACAGCCACTCTCACATATAGTGATTTATATACCCCAACACTCACATATACTGCCTTTCACATATGTAGTTACTCACAAATGTACCACTGAGACAACCATTCACTCACCAACACACCCATACGCACACTCACCCACCCCTACAGCCCTTCACAGATATACTCTTGAACCCATACACCCAGTGAATTACCCACTCACACATCTATGCACAGAGTCACACACCCCCCTCCCACCCACACAGACACTCAGGCACCCATACAGATACTCAGACAACCAATCAATAACACATATAGACACTCATGTAGCTACTCACCAACCCATGCAGCCGCTTACACACCAACTAACAGACTGATACAGACATTCACACAGTTTAGTAACTAACCCATGCATTCAGTAAGACACGTTTAATCACTCACTTATACAGTCAGTCACACACCTATTAAATCATCCATTCAGACAATCATACACCCACTCATTCTTCAATACACCTTGGCCTATATATATATATAAAACATATTTAAACTTTACAGAAACACACAGTCACTGGATGATGTCATCAGTGATGTCATTTGAGATGTCATCAGTGATGTCGTCAGTGATGTCACTGACCATGTCATGAATGATGTAATATGTGACGTCATCAGCAGTGCATTGCAGGGGCGCGAGTTATAGTTAGCTCAACTAACTATAACGGCCGAATTTCTCTGGTTTTGTATGAGTGAAATCTCCAACTTACTATAACGTCCATGAAACCTGTGGTTTTTTCAGTGAATTTCTAAGGTTTTTTAAATGCTAATTTCTAACTATGCCTACAGAGATAGGACATGTGAAGAAAGAGGAACAAAGGCACAGAAAGAAGCAAGAGAAATGCAGAAAGAGGCAACAGAAGTCCAGTAAGACAAAGAAAAGTGCAGGAAGAAGCAAGAGATGTGCAGAAAGAACCAACAGAGGAGCAGAAAGAGGCCTTGTTGCTAAGACATACTGTGCCCCTAACTTTTTGCTGACGGGTACTGGTGGTAACTGACTCTGACTAACCAGGTCTAGAGACAGTGCTATGCTAAAAGACACTTAGAATATAGTGAAAACAGCTACATACACTAGGGAACACTATGCGTTGGGGTACCCCTGTGATTGGCATGTCCTGCACTGTAAGACCCTAGTACATAATAGGGCAGGGGGATTAAAACTACCTCTAAGTCAGAGGTGCAGAAAGATGCTTCTTTAAGTAGTAGTCACGTTTGCAGAGTGGTGGAGAAAGGGTGCTGGGCCTCCGACCAGCGCTCAGGAATTCCGCTGCGTAGGACTTACAGGAGGTACCAGGAGGGCTTCTTGGCCCCCAAACTCCCTCAGGAGTAAAATGGACGTCATCCCCCATCCCGTAGTCTGCCACGAGGCGCGTTTGCAGAGTGGCGGAGAAAGGGGGGCATGGCCTCCAAAGACGTCTTAGCAATCCCACTGTGTGTGACTTACTGGAGCTAACAAGAGGGGTAGTTGGCCCCTAAGGACATCCTTGGGGGCCAACTACCCCTCCTATTACCTCCAGTAAGTCCCACACAGCAGCATTGGTAAGTACTCGTAGCAGGCCACGCCCCCTTTGCCCACCACTCTACAAACGCGCTCCCTGGTGCGCTCTTGGATGGGGATTGAAGTCCCCTTCGCTGCTGGGGGTCCTTTAGGGGCCAACTAGCCTACCTCTTACCTCCACTAAGCCCCACGAGGTGGGATTGCTGAGACGTAGAAATAGGCCACGCCCCGTTTCTCCACCACTCTGCAAATGCGCCCCCTGGCGCGTTTTTAGTTGGGGAATTAATTCCCCTTGAATACTGAGGGTCCCTGGGGGCCAACTAGCCCACCAGGTACCTCCAGTAAGCGCCACACAGCTGGATTGCAGAGAGGTGGTCCGAGGCCATGCCCCTTTTTACACCACTCTGCAAACGCGCCTCTTGGCGCACTGCTGCTCGGGGGATAAAGTCCACTTGTGTCCTGAGGTCCTCAGGACACAAGAGGACCTCATCACCCCACCAGCAGTGCGCCAAGAGGCGTGTTTGCAGAGTGGTGTAAAAAGGGGCATGGCCTCGGACCACCTCTCTGCAACGCAGCTCCCTGGCGCATATTGGAGGTACCTGGTGGGCTAGTTGGCCCCCAGGGACCCTCAGTATTCAAAGGGAATTAATTCCCCATCTAACAACGTGCCAGGGGGCGCGTTTGCAGAGTGGTGGAGAAAGGGGGCGTGGCCTCGGGCGAGATGCCGTTTTTTTATTTTTTTTTATTTACAAGGGGGGCTGTGTGGCCCCCCTTCTTTTACTATTTTTTGGGCCCTGGGAACCCCATCCCCCAGGGCCTGACCCCCTTTTTTAAAAAATAAAAAAATAAAAAAACGGGAAGGGGGCCGCGCTGCCCCCCTCCCGAGGCCAATTTTGGCCCCGGGGACCCCATCCCCCGGGGCATGCCTAGAAACACTTTTTTTTATTTTTTAATGGAGGGGGGCGGCGTGGCCCCCCCTCCTGAGGCTTTTATCTGCCCCGGGGACCCCATCCCCCAGGGCATTGCCTCTTTTTTTTTTTAAATCGCAGGAGGGGGGCAGTGTGGCCCCCCTCCTGCGCCACTTCTGGCCCCAGGGACCCCATCCCCCGGGGCCTGGCCTCTTTCATGGGGACCGTGGGGGGAGCCCCAATGCCCCCACGGTCCCTGCCGGCTCCCCACCTCTTGCGGGAGCCGGCATTGCTTTTGCACAAGGGGAGTGATGGAGCAGGGTAAACGAAAAAATGTTTTTAACCTACTAATATTTATGTTAAATAATTAACACACAGGTTCGTCTCAGTAAATAACCAACCATGTATGTTACATGAAAAGGGTTATGGGTAACACGCTATATCCGTGCAAACTAATTTACTTACAATTGTTAACGTGGATAACATAAGCCTAATAATTTGCGTACTAACTAAAATAATAAATGCATGATTTGTGCTTGGAAATAAACTGTGTAGTGGCAAAGTAAAGCAATTGGTAAGTAAGAAATGGCTTTATATGTCGCTTTTGCTAGGTAATACTTAATTGGGGTACGTAGAATGACGGGAGGGAAACGAAAAGGCTTATATTCTTTATTCTTAACTATGTTCTGTTTATCTTTATAATAGTTCGCTTAGGCCTGTTGTGCTGCGATGTTAAAATGGCTGCCATGGCAAGCAAGCTAGAGTACGCAGGTGCGAAGAGAGTTCCGAAAGCGAGAAAGGCTGCGAACAAAAGGGATCATGTGACCGTCCCAAAGCCTAGGATGGAAGCGTGGTCAAGGCTGCAATGACCTTATTATACAAGCGTGTGCCAAAGAAGGACATAGCGGAAAAGCGTGAGAAGTTGCAGTGAATATATGAATAAACAAGGAACTGTCCAACTTAAAAGTATCAGAAAAGGATACAAAATGAAACCAATCTACGGATGGGTAATGTCATGAACCCGTGAGAAACGACAAGAAGTATGAACATTCCACAAAGAACTGGTTGGGACAAGGATATTCATAATGAGATGTATACTGACTCAAATGGACCAATTAGAGAGAATCTTGCCCACAAAGATGTAACATTTTCACTTAGTAAGCTAGTATTAGGGTATAAGAAGACCTACTCTGGGAGGGGAGTGGGCTGGAGCTGCTTTTTATATTTTTGACTGAGCACGAGACGCTGCTGCTGAAGAAACTTTTGCTTTTTAATAGATTTTCCATTTTAATACTATTAGACTTTTTTCTTAAATACTAAAGGGGAAAAGAACGGGATTGTGGCGGGACACTTCCTATAGGTGATCCGTCGAGAAGGCCTGTTTTTCAGGACAAATAGACAGTTTTTCGGGAGTTCTATGCTGTGATCTGAATTCATTGCTGTGACGAACTTTTGTTTTTCCATCTAATAGGTATGCATTGCAATTTCAATTTATTCTTATAATGATTCTAAATGTAATAATCTGAATAATAAATTTGAAACTTATTCATGCTTCTAAAAATTATATAAACTTTATTATCTTAAATCAATGAGTCAGTGGTTCTTTAGCTCAATGATAAAAATAAATGTTTAAAAGTTTATAGTGATTGAGCTGGTCTTAATCACCATCAACTGATTCCTACTAGTTGGTCCATCGACCAATGAGCGGAATACCTTAAAGCTTGAGAAGTATTATGTCGTTTTAAAAAGGTATCCCATCTCCCGTCTCCTTCCAGCGAATCATTAACTGTTTTTCTCCTAGGTAAAAACGGATGAAATCCAGGGAATATATGAGAGAGTGAATGTTTATGCGGTGTTATGGGCCCCACCATCATATGGATATAGTTGTGGAAAAGAGGGATATTTGTACCTGGACGTCCAAAGCATATAGGAGAAGAAATTTTATTGTTAGCGCTGGATCAGGAGCTGCTGACATGCAGCTCCCCTTGTGCAAAAGCAATTCTGCTTTGGTTTTTGGAAGCGAGAGCATGTTTCCTGCTCTCGCTTCCAAAAACCAAAGCAGAGTTTGCAATGACAGGGCGGGAGAAGCGTGGCTCCCGCCCTGTCATTGCAAACGGCAATGTCCCGGGGGTGGGCACCCCGGGACTTTGCAGGAGCCGGCCCTGGGGGGTGGCGGTCCCCAGGGCCATCAAGGGCTCCAGGTGGGGGCCCGCGTGGCCCCCCTCCCTTCATTTTCAAAGCCTTGGGGAGGTGGTGGTCCCCGGGGCTCCGTAACGAACCCCCCAATTTCGATATTTAGTGCCCCGGGGAGGTGGTGGTCCCCGGGGCGTGTGGGGGGGCTCGAGCCCCACCACCCTAATTATAAGAAAGCCCCGGGGAGGTGTCGGGCCCCGGGGCTTGCAGGGGCCTGCGAGCCCCCCCACCCTAATTATAAAAAAGCCCCGGGGAGGTGGCGGTCCCCGGGGCTGCAGGGGGGACGCGTGCCCCCCGCACATCATAAATAAAGCCCTGGGGAGGTGGCGGTCCCCAGGGCTGTGGGGGCCCCCGCGGGCCCCCCCAACATAATTTAGCATGCCCCCGGGACCTGGCCCACCCGGGGGCTTAAATTCAACGAAGCGCGGGAGCCCGCGCTTCATTTTTTTTTAATTTTCTCCGCCGGATTCACAACCCCAGCGTGAATTCGGCCGTTTAAAAAACAAAAATGCTTTCTTTGGCCCTGGGGGTTTTTGTGGGACCCCCTGAGCAGGCCTAGGGGGTCAGGGTGTTTGTACCCTGCCCCCTTTTCATGTTTTTCACTTTTTTTTTTACTCTTTTCTTGTGACTCGGTTACTGAGTCACAAGATGGCTGCCACCACTTCCTGGTTTGGAGTGTTGGCAGCCAATCAGAGTGAAGCTCGTGCCCGGGAGGAGTCGCGACTCCTCCTCGGTGCTCAGATATCGATATTTTTCTTTTTTTAATTTCTCAGGAACTACTGAATGGAGTAAGACGAGCACTACATCAACCATCAGGCCGCAGGGATGGCCACGCCCACCAGGGCGGGGAAATTATCATTTAAATATCGTGCTTGAAATTGCCGGTTTCATTCCTTGGTAGTCCAGAACCTCATGAAGAAGTGCTTCCTTAGCACGAAACGCGTCAGGAGGACTATGTGATGTGGAACGATGTTCGTGGCTGTTATTGCCTGCGCTCAATAAAGGGGGACCAAAGAAAACTTACCTGTGTGTGGTCCTCTCTCAGCAGGCAACTCGTTGTTTGGATGTTTAGCGCCCCCGCCTGAGCCGCAAGAGTGACCCCGCTGCACCTTGCGCAGTCCTGCTGAAGTGTCAACCGGCATTTCGGCATAGGAACAGGAAGGGTATTTGAGCGAAGTGAAGTGGCAATCCTGAAACCTGCATGCTGCTTTGCACACCCCACTTGGGATCTTATTTGAATGAACAAGGGTGGAACTGTGCAACTCACTGGAGTAAGACAAGCACTACATCAACCATCAGGCCGCAGGGGTGGCCACGCCCACCAGGGCGGGGAAATTATCATTTAAATGTCGTGCTTGAAATTGCCGGTTTCATTCCTTGGTAGTCCAGAACCTCATGAAGAAGTGCTTCCTTAGCACGAAACGCGTCAGGAGGACTATGTGATGTGGAACGATGTTCGTGGCTGTGATTGCCTTCGCTCAATAAAGGGTGACCAAAGAAAACTTACCTGTGTGTGGTCCTCTCTCAGCAGGCAACTCGTTGTTTGAATGTTTAGCGGCCCCGCCTGAGCCGCGAGAGTGACCCCGCTGCGCCTTGCGCAGTCCTGCTGAAGTGTCAACCGGCATTTCGGCATAGGAACAGGAAGGGTATTTGAGCGAAGTGAAGTGGCAATCCTGAAACCTGCATGCTGCTTTGCACACCCCACTTGGGATCTTATTTGAATGAACAAGGGTGGAACCGTGCAACTCACTGGAGTAAGACGAGCACTACATCAACCATCAGGCCGCAGGGGTGGCCACGCCCACCAGGGCGGGGAAATTATCATTTGAATGTCGTGCTTGAAATTGCCGGTTTCATTCCTTGGTAGTCCAGAAACTCATGAAGAAGTGCTTCCTTAGCACGAAACGCGTCAGGAGGACTATGTGATGTGGAACGATGTTCGTGGCTGTGATTGCCTTCGCTCAATAAAGGGTGACCAAAGAAAACTTACCTGTGTGTGGTCCTCTCTCAGCAGGCAACTCGTTGTTTGGATATATATATATATATATATATATATATATATATATTCCACAACAATTGGATCCTGGTTGCAGCGCGCTCGGCAACGGGTGCAAAACGCGATAGGCTGAATCCAAGCCCCAACCTTAATTAAAGAACAAAATTGCGATGCACTCTAGAAACCCGATTTTTAAAGCTTTTATTCAGCTATATCGGTTCACACCAACGCGTTTCAGCCCTCCAAGGCCTTAATCACGTGATTAAGGCCTTGGAGGGCTGAAACGCGTTAGTGTGAACCGATATAGCTGAATAAAAGCTTTAAAAATGGGGTTTCTAGAGTGCAGCGCAATTTTGTTCTTTAATATATATTACCTACTGGCGGTCGCCAGTAGGTAGTTATAGTTAGGACCTAGTTTCCATAGGAAAAGCGTTTTTTCTTTTCCCAATAACCTTGGCGCCGGTTGACGAATCTTCGCGAAATTTTCAAAACTAGTGGCCCGCGCCGGTCAGCTCCTGTCTTGAAAGTTTCGGGGTGATTCGTCAAGCGGGGGCCGAGAAAAAAGGGGGGTCCCAAATCGCGTTTTCCCCATGTTATTTTCCATAGGAAACTTTAGTCAAAGCTACAGCCCGAACTGCTGAACGGAATTACACCAAATTTGGCAAAAAGGTAGGTCTTGGTTCAGAAAGCAACCTTTTTTTTTTTAAATGGTGTAAATCCATTCAGTAGTTGCTGAGAAATTAAAGAAAGAAAAAGTTTCGATATCTGTAGCCGAGGAGGGTTCGCGAACCCTACCGACCACGAGCTTCATTCTAATTGGCTGCCAACACTCCAAACCAGGAAGTGTTGGCAGCCATCTTGTGACTCTGTAGAACCGAGTCACAAGAAAACAGTGAAACACAGTGAAAAAACAAGAAAAGGGGGCAGGGTAGAAACACCCTGACCCCCTAGGCCTGCTCAGGAGGTCCCACAAGGACCCCCAGGGCCAAAAAAAGCATTTTTTTAAAATAATTTCAGCGGAAATCGCGTTGGAGTCGCGAATCCCACCGAAATTATTTTTTAAAAGACAAAGCGCGGGCTCCTGCGCTTCGTTTTGAAAAAGCCCCCGGGTGGGCAAGGTCCCGGGGGCACTCGCAAATTCCCCGCAGCCCCGGAGACTACCACCTCCCCGGGGCTTATTATATTGTATGCGGGGGGCACTGCGGCCCCCCGCAGCCCTGGGGACTGCCACCTCCGGGGGCTTATTATATTGTATGCGGGGGGCACTGCGGCCCCCCGCAGCCCCGGGGACCGCAACCTCCCTGGGGCTGTAAACAAAAGGCGTGGGGGGGTCCCAATCCCCCCCACGCTGCCCCAGGGACCGCCACCTCCCCGGGGCTTTCAGAATAAACCACGGGGGCATGCAGCCACCTCCCCGGGGCACATTGTATTTAAATTACGGGGGTCCGTTACGGACCCCCGTGCCCCGGGAACCACCACCTCCCCGGGGCTTTGCACTCGTAGGGAGGGGGGCCGTGCGGCCCCCCTCCTGGAGCCCTTGATGGCCCTGGGGACCGCCACCCCCCAGGGCCGGCTCCTGCAATGTCCCGGGGTGCCCACCCCCGGGACACTGCTGTTTGCAATGACAGGGCGGGAGCCGTGCGGCTCCCGCCATGTCATCGCAAACTCTGCTTTGCTTCATTGAAGCGAGAGCTGGGAAACCTGCTCTCGCTTCAATGAAGCAAAGCAGGATTGCTTTTCCACAAGGGGAGCTGCATGTCAGCAGCTCCCCTTGTGGAAAAGCAATGCCGGCTCCCGCAGGAGGCGGGGAGCCGGCAGGGACGGTGGGGGAATTGGGGCTCCCCCCACGGTCCCCAACGGAAAGGGCCGGCCCCGGGGGATGGGGTCCCCGGGGCCAGAAGTGGCCCAGGAGGGGGGCCGCGTGGCCCCCCTCCGTCTGTAATAAAAAGACATTTTAAAAAATACATAAAAAGGAAAAGGCCGGCCCCGGGGGATGGGGTCCCTGGGGCCATAATTGGCCTGAGGAGGGGGGCAACGCGGCCCCCCTCAAAATATAAATAAATAAAGTTTGGATATGCCCCGGGGGATGGTGTCCCCGGGGCCGAAATTGGCCTCTGGAGGGGGGCCACGCGGCCCCCTTCCCGTTTATATATATATATTTTTTTTAAATAGGGGCAGGCCCTGGGGGATGGGGTCCCAGGGCCCAAAAAATGGGAAAAGAAGGGGGGCCACACAGCACCCCTTCTGAAAAAAAAGCTGGCATCGCGCCGGAGGCCCCGCCCCTTCCCTGCAGCACTCTGCAAACGCGCCCCCTGGCACGTTGTAAGGTGAGGAATTAATTCCCCTTGAATACTGAGGGTCCCTGGGGGCCAACTTGCCCACCAGGTACCTCCAGTATGCGCCAGGGAGCTGCGTTGCAGAGAGGTGGTCCGAGGCCACGCCCGTTTTTACACCTCTCTGCAACGCAGCTCTGTGGCGCTTACTGGAGGTACCTGGTGGGCTCGTTGGCCACCAGGGACCTTCAGGATTCAAGGGGACTTAATCCCCCAACTTACAACGCACCAGGGGGTGCGTTTGCACAGTGGTGCAGGGAGGGGGCGTGGCCTGATATGACAAGTGTGCAAACACGACAACTGGCACGTTGTAAATTGGGGGATTAAGTCCCCTTGAATCCTGAGGGTCCCTGGGGGCCAACTAGCCCACCAGGTACCTCCTGTAAGCGCCACAGAGCTGTGTTGCAGAGAGGTGTTCCGAGGCCACGCCCCTTTTTACACCACTCTGCAAACACAGCTTCTGGTGCACTGCTGGTGGGGCGATGTGGTCCTCTTGTGTCCTGAGGACCTTAGGACACAAGTGGACTTCATCCTCCGAGCAGCAGTGCGCCAGAAGCCGCGTTTGCAGCGTGGTGTAAAAAGGGGTGTGGCCTCGGAACACCTCTCTGCAACTCAGCTCTGTGGTGCAAACCGGAGGGACCTGGTGGGCTAGTTGGCCCCCAGGGACCCTCAGGATTCAAGGGGACTTAATCCCCCAACTTACAATGCACCAGGGGGTGCGTTTGCACAGTGGTGCAGGGAGGGGGCGGGACCTGATATGACAAGTGTGCAAACACACCCCCTGGCGCGTTGTAAATTGGGGGATTAAGTCCCCTTGAATCCTGAGGGTCCCTGGGGCCAACTAGCCCACCAGGTACCTCCAGTAGCGCCACAGAGCTGCGTTGCAGAGAGGTGGTCCAAGGCCATGCCCCTTTTTACACCACTCTGCAAACGCGGCTTCTGGTGCACTGCTGGTGGGGCGATGAGGTCCTCTTGTGTCCTGAGGACCTCAGGACACAAGTGTACTTCATCATCCGAGCAGCAGTGCGCCAGAAGCCGCGTTTGTAGCATGGTGTAAAAAGGGGCGTGGCCTAGGAACACCTCTCTGCAACGCAGCTCTGTGGCGCTTACTGGAGGTACCTGGTGGTCTACTTGGCCACCAGGGACCTTCGGGATTCAAGGGGACTTAATAGGGATGTTATAGTTAGAAATTAGCATTTATAAATCCTTAGAAATTCACTGAAAAAACTATAGGATTGCGGCACATTATAATTAGAAATTTTAGTTTAAAAAACCTTTGAAATTCACCGCAAAAACCATAGGTTTCAGGGACGTTATAGTTAGAAATTAGCATTTAAAAAACCATTGAAATTCACTGAAAAAACCATAGGTTTCAGGCACGTTATAGTTAGAAATTAGCATTTAAAAAACCATTGAAATTCACTGAAAAAACCATAGGTTTCAGGGACGTTATAGTTAGTTGGACATTTCACTCGTACAAAACCATAGAAATTCCCCCGTTATAGTTAGTTCAGCTAACTATAACTCGCACCCCCGCAATGCACTGCTGATGACGTCACATATTACATCATTCATGACATGGTCAGTGACATCACTGATGACATCACTGATGACATAATTTAAGGAAAAAAAGATCTTCTACTTTCTCTGTAACAAAGATCCCTAAATATCTCTTTGGACGAGTATTGTACGTCTGTCTAAATTCTAATAATAAAGAGTTCACGCCACAGTTACACAATATAATTTCTGTTTTGGTCTTATTAATTTTATAGCCTCCTATTTCTTGGAGGTCTGCAAAAACTCTCATCACTTCCACCTGAGTGTCTATCTTCGAATTCAAGAAGAGTACAATGTCGTCAGCATACAATTTTATATTCGTCATTCCTTGCACCGGAGCTGTATGTGCTCTTTTTTCCTTGATTGCAATTGCTAAAGGCTCTATAAAAAGAGCAAATAAAATCGGTGAAAGGGGACAGCCTTGCCTGGTACCTCTATTTATTTGGCATGTCCCTATCTTAACAGAGTTAACTAATATTTGTGCCTGAGAGTTTGTATAAAGTTGTTTTAATAAAATTATAAACTCTTTTGGAAAACCGAACTTTGCTAAAATCGTAAAAAGACAATTCCAAGAAACAAGGTCAAATGCCTTTTCGGCATCTAAAAACCATATCTGTGCCTGAACCTTATTAATATTAAAAAAATCCAAAGCTTCTAATAAAAAATTTGTATTAGTATAGAGCTGTCTCCCTGCTTTAAAACCACATTGATCCGTTCCGATAAGTGACCCCACCATCTTATTTAATCTATTGGCAATCAGTTTAGTAAAAATTTTGTAGTCAGTATTTAAAAGGCTTATTGGCCTATAAGAATTCACATTTTCGCTGCTGGATCTTTTTTTAAAATACTGACCACTACTGCAATACGAAAAGATGCTGGCGGATCCCCTCCATGTAATAAAAAGTTTGCGAGTCTTAAAATTTCAGGGCAAAGTATTGTAGCAAATGTTTAAAAAAATTCCCCAGGAATGCCATCCTCCCCGGTAGCTTTACAATTAGGTAAAGAGCTGATAACCGCATCTAGTTCTTCCTTCGTAAATTCGGCTAGCAGCAGCTCTTTAAAGTTATTTCCCGAAGTTGGAATAGGCAATCCCTGCAAGAATTCGTCAATTGTTTCTACAGGAATCTGATAGGATGTCTGATATATATCTTTATAATGATTAAGAAAAACCTCACCTATTAAAGACGTGGTATTTACACAGGTTTTAGTTACTTTATCTTGAATATACTCGACTCTATTCCGAACTTGCTTCTCTTTTGCTTGCCAAGCTAGCAATCTTCCTGTATATTCACTATCTTCATAACTAGTCTGGAGGTATAGCCTACTTGACATATCCCCTAATTCGTAGTAGAATTCCCTCATTCTCATTTTTGCGTTCAGTACCTTTTGTCTGGTAGCTGGGGTCCTATTTCTGAAATATTCCTGATTTGCATGGGCCAGACTATTTTCTATCACCATTCTCTCCTCCTTCTTAGCCTTCTGTTTTGGAATCTCTTTTGAGGTGATTATGCCTCTCAGAGTAGCTTTAAATGCCTCCCATATTATGTTAATTGGTGCAGAATCCTTATTTATATTAAAAAAGGAGCTAATCTCCTTTTCTATTTCTGTGCACCATTGTTTCTCAGCTAAATTAAGTTTATTAAAATACCATCTCCTTGATGATTCATCCTCTAACTTATCTAACATAATTTCCAACTTAATGAGGGCATGATCTGAGAAGGCATTTACTATATGCTCATATTTGCTAACTTCAAGGTTATGAGAAGTGAGAAAAAGTCTAGCCTAGATGCTGAATCATATTTTGCCGAATAACAAGAATATTCACATTTAACCGGATTGTTATGACGCCAGCTATCCAGAATGTCTAGATCCGACTTACAACTCAACAAGGCAATGGCAACTTGTGGTTTATTTTGTCTCCGGTCTTTTTGGTTGAGTCAACCACAGGATTTTGTAAAAATTAAAATCACCACCCCATATAATCTGACCTGGTATACCAGATAGAGCTTGCTTTAACTGTAAAATAGGGAGTGGATCATCAGGGACTGGTGCGTAGATTGTAGCTAGTATAAGGTTTGTCTGGTTTATTTTCCCTGATACAAATGTCCATCTACCACTCTTATCTGATTGTGAGGCTTCAACCTGAAATTGGACGTGCTTACCTATAAAAATACTCACACCTCTCTGAGCTACCCCGACACCGATGAACAGTAAAACCCTGCCCAATTTTTTAGCATTTGTTAGAGCCCGGAAATGTGTCTCTTGTATAAAGATCACATCTGGGTGATAATCTTTTAGCCAACTCTCTATCGCACAAGTTTTATGTCTGTTATTTAAACCATTGGTATTTAGAGACAGAATCAACAATTTCTTCCTACTCATATAAAAACTGTCTTTCCAAAGTGGAAATTATGCGGAGTATACCAAGTATGCATATTCTACTCTTTCTAAATCTCTAATAAGAGCGTAGCTGACTACTTTATGCACCAAGACACCCCCCAACTGTTTTAGATAAGCTTCACAAATACTAAACCAGTACACCATCATGCATATGATAACATTTGTGCAAAGTATGCAAAAAATATAAAACACATAGCTGCTAGCCAAATGCACTATAGTGCCAATTCCACTAAATATATATATAAATATGGTTAAATACAATCACACACTTGTTGGACCAATATACTTTAAAATAGATATAAAAAAAACTACACTTTCCAATAGTGCAAATAAGCATAAAGTGCAAATCACGCAACCAAAAAAAGGGAGGAGCATAGTGTGGAAGATCTAAGAGGTCAGAAAAAATCGCAGGATATACAAGGTCAGAAATTGTTACATATTCCTGCTTACCTTGCTCACACCCCCTCAGTTTGTACAGCACACCTACAGTCGCAATCCAAATCACACGTTATCCCAGCCTCGGCAGAAATAAACTTAGAAATAAATGCTGTGATTCATGGGGAACCATCTCTGAGCGGCCGGCCTCTGTTATTAGAGGGTCAAGTACCTCCTCAGACTGCGCAAAAGAAGAATGGGAGTCAGGGACTGGCAGACAAGCCGGATGAGCTGGATTCGACGTCCATATCTGATTCAGAAGTGGAATTAGAACTGGAATCAGAATCAGAGCAGGGGAAAAAGAAAAAGCGGAAAAAGGGAAAAGAAATATCCCCCAATTCTGTGAGAGTCGGTGAAAGCCCGGGACAAGAAAAGAGGGGAAAAAAAGCCTACCACAATACCTCAGTACAAGAAATGTTTATAACTATTTTACAAGAGGTAAGAGATCTGAAGGCGTCGCAAGTATATGAAATATCCCAGCTGCATGATAGACTATCAAAGATGGAGGAAAAACTGGGCAATTTACCTATAAGGATCGCAGAATTGGAGGCTCGTGTTTCAGGTCTTGAGGATAATATTGTTGTTATGCAAGAGGAACTCCAGGTGTTGAACAAAAATAAGTATCAGATGGATTCAAAGTTACAAGACCTTGAGAATTACAATAGGAGATCTAATTTACGCTTGGTGGGAGTATCCGAGGGGCTGGAGGGGGCAGAAATGGTAAAATGGACAGAGTCCCTGTTGAAAAAAGCAATTCCGGAATTACAAGGGGACCTCACGATTACCAGAGCCCATAGGGTACCTGCACATAAGCCCGCAAATCTCAAGTACCCACGAACAATCTTAATAAACTTTTCGGATTATAGAATTAAGGAGCGAATCCTAAGTACAGCTATATCAAGGAGAACATTTACAACTGATGAAATTAAAAAAATTAAATCTTCTCTGATATGTCTGCAGCATCAGCCCTTAGACGCAAGAACTTTGTTAAAATGATTGATCCGTTTAAAGCCAAAGGGGCACAGGCAATGATTGTGCAACAATCTAAATTAAATGTTCTAGCCAAAGGAACGTTTTTTATCCTAACGGATATTTTAGAAGCCCAGAACCTTCTGGAGGGCCTTAATACTACATAAGGAAAGGGAGATTTTGTATTTATAAGTTTCTCGAATATTTAATTAGCCATATGTGAGTAAATGTTTAAGATGTCTGGGTTAAGAGTTTTGTTCATCTCTGGGGCGGTTGCAAAGGTGAGTCAGGAGTCGCACTAGGATGCAACAAGATGGCATCCGCTAATAGAAGGGAGAAGGAGGGGAAGTCAGTGGGGAAGGTTGGGTCTTCCCTTCTTCTGGAGAGGGTGGGTTGGGTGGGTGGTGGTGGGGGTGATGCAGTAAAAAAAGAGAGTTCATAAAGGGAAAAAATGTGTGTGATTATTTCTATCAAGAGGAGATTAAGTGATGCGCATAGTAATTATTTAACAGGGTTAGGAGTAAGTTGTGGCACTGCACAATAGAAACACGATATTACACATGAAATGCTGCATATTAAGGATTTAATGCACCGTAATGCACTTTAATGCATATTTTGCACAATAGTTACAATTGTACTGTATTATACTGTTATATTGTACGGTATTTTTTTTTGGTTGCGTGATTTGCACTTTATGCTTATTTGCACTATTGCATCTCCCTATTTTGTCTTTTAGTAACCTAAAATGGGGCATTGTTTCTAAGAGCATTTAGCCAATGTAATAACTTCCAACTACTTATTATTCTTGTCTTCTGTGAGGCACTTTGTGGATTCTGCAGTCACTTTTACCAGAGCTCTTTAGTTTGGCTTGGTTTTTGAGGTACATTTCAGAATCTTTATGCATGAAACTATGTTTTGTTTAGCTGGTCGTCTGAGCCATGACTGATATTTTAGAGATCCCTTTTCAGAATGCTTGTTTCTAAATTCCCTCATTGTTTCACTAGCAACCACACAGCATGCCTTCCCCTGGGAAGCCAGGAGCTGTCATTTTGTTTTTACAACTGCTAATATTTGGCCCGTGAAGAGATCATGATGTTATGTATATAGCATGCCAAAAAATTATCTCTGGTCCATCTGCTGCATGTCTAGTGGCCTGAACAGACAACGAAATATACAAATTGTCCAAATGTTTTCTGTTTCTACTTTTGTCTCGTTTAAGGTACATAAAGCTGGTACAAAATTTGATCCTCTAACACGAAAGAAAGCATCTGAGCAGAGATGTTTTAATTTCTTTGGGAAATGATCATACAATGTAGTGATTAACAGTTCAATTTAGTTCTTTTTTTGCCTTTCTGTGGATGCCTATATACTGTGGAACAAGCACTCCTGCTCTCTTGGAACATGCTTTTCACTTTGTACAATACTTAAACATAAATGTGGATAACTCAGTTACTTTCATTTATTGTTTGGCAATTGAATATATGGAGTGTTGCCCTTCTGCATATATTACAATAATCATAAAAACATATTGTTTCACTTTCATAAGGCTAGCTTCTTTCCCAATTAACAGGAAGTTGCATAAGTGCCTTTTTTGTAATAAAAAACAAATTAAAAAATCTTGTCTGGTCGGCATTGGATTCATCATTTAAAGGAGACCATGTCCTGGTTTTGGTTCTGAACAACCATACTCTTTTTGATAAACCCCACATGAATTTGTTTATTAAGAACCTTATATAAAATAGTACAGTGGGCCGCTGAGGATAGAGTCTGTAATAAACAGCCGCTCGAGGGTCACATCTGCCTCTTGCCCGTATGTCTGTTTATTACTGCTTTGGGATGACATTTTTCTAGCAGAGATTTGCAGCCTTGACATTAGTATGTGGTCATGGGCACAAAACACTACAAGCTCAAAATAATGTTTTCACTGGATTTATTGGGTCAGTAAATGCATACTCTTTTAATAGCCCTTTTTAACAGCGCGCTTTATTTAATAACTGTTATATTGCCCATGACTGCACTGTAGCAAATGCTTCATCTTTTGATATGCATTTATTTTTAATTTAATTTTTAATACATTGAACTATATATCTATCTATATATAGTACACAGTAATATATAAAGTATAATGTCTATATATACGCACATATACAGAAGATGTAAAGCCCCTTGAGGCAATTCCTTTAGCAGTTATGTTCTATACATTTCTCTAATTCATCTGCTTTTATTCATCCTTGTCAAGAGCTCTGTTGTATGCTGATGGCTCGAATGGATATAGGTCCTATCTTAAACTGCAAATCTCTTAAATTGTTAGGCATCCTATATTTATATTGGTCCTTCTGCAGACTGGCAGATGGGACCATAACAGAAAAATGTCAGGTAACTTATAAATGATAATCTGCCAATGAAACAAATAAACTTTTCTCGTGGTGTGAGTTTGGCCAGAAGGGTCTCAGTAGTTCGATCTTGGTGGAAATTAAGACAGTACACCATCATCTGCCAGAACCACTAAGGGGATACTCGCATCACATACAAAGCTGTACATGTTTTAAAGTGTGTGACTGCTTTATGCTGGTAAACACTGATACTAACTTAGCTACAGATATGTTTTAGATTCTAATTTTTACTGATCTTGAATTCTTCATTTTTGCACTTCTTGTTAACCAACCTGGCTGTATCTGATCTTTTTGTGTGTTTTGTTGCCTGCCTAAAGCAGTGCATGTTGTCTCGTTGTGAAAGACACACTGTGAGGTTACCAGGAACATACATTGCTTACCATTGGTTGGCTTTTCTGTCACTCTTATTTCCCTACTTCATATTATATGTTTATTTGTCAATCTTGTGTTTGTCCCTCCCATGGAGCATAACTCTTTACCCATGTCTTTGAGTGCCTGGCTTCTATGAGTCCTATGCTCGCTTTTAGGGAATTAAATGTTTCTTTTTGTTTAAGACTTCCATGAATGCAAATCTGCTTTCCAGTGGTCTCCCTTCTGTGCTGTTAACCCATCTCTCTCTATGATGGTGTGCTTCTAACCCTCCACCTGCACTTGTGTTGCTCTCTACTCACCCATGTGCTTCTCTCCCCTTCATTCCACGTTGCTCTCTTTCGCAGTGTGTTCCTGAACCCCCACGCTTCACATTGCTCTCCTTTGCCTGTGCTCTCCCCCTTTTGTTGCTTCACCCATGTTATTTCACCCTCCCACCCACTCCTGCAACCCACTCATCCATTATTTTATGGGGGTTTTTAAAAGCGCTCTCGTACTCTGTTTTAAAAAATGCTTTCACACTACTTTAAAAAAAAATCCCGATTCATCTTCTATGGGGGAAAAAGCTGTGTCCTTTGTAGCTTCACACAGGTGTGTTTAACATAACGCATACACGTGCCTATACAGGGAAACAACAGTAGTCTCATCAGGTCCTTTTTAGGTCTCGCCTGAGCCAGCACATGCGCTGCTCTGGCGAGACATTTAGTGAGTGGGCTTTAAAAAGCCGACCACAGCTTTTTGTGTGGCATAGAGCGTGCGGTTACGCGCACAGTTACGAGCAGAGGCGCCATCTGGCTTTCCTCTCGCTCTCCCAAGCGCGCGCGCCTTGCTCCGCCTCTCTGTCTTGCTCGCGCTTCAACGCCCTTCCCCCTCCCCCACCACAGAGCGCGTCTCGCGGCCGCGGATCTTGTTTTCTTTACTTTAACTGTTTTGTTCGTGGCGCTCGTGTTTCCAGTCTCTACTAAAGAAACATACCCGCATTTCTTCTTTCAGCTTCCACCTACCACTTCTCCGTGTTGCTGCCCGCCGTCGCTTCTCTGCTGCTTGCGCTGTGATTTAGGATTTCTTTAATTTATTTTACATGTTTTGCTCGAGTCGCTTCCTTTCTGCTCCCACCCAGCACTTCTTTGCCTTGCTGCCCCACCCCACACCCCTCCCTACCATCTCCGCTTGTTTAAAGAGTAGGCTCCTTTCAGCATTTTATTTATTTAAAATGTTTTACTTGTATGTTTGATACCTAAGTATTGTATTTCACAAACCTTTGTCACCACATCTTGCCGGTAACGTATGCCTTTATTCCACCTACCACTTTTCCATGTTGCTGCCCGCCGTCGCTTCTCTGCTGCTCGCACTTTGATTTAGGATTTCTTTTCATTAATTTTAAATGTTTTGCTCCAGGCGCTTCCTTTCTGCTCTCACCCAGCACTTCTCTGTCTTGCTGCCCTGCCCTTCTGCGTCTCCACTTTCACCAGGCGTCACTTTCACGGCCGCGCGTTCACTCTTGCCTTTTGTCTGCTTTTTCGCCCTTCTGCGTCTCCACTTTCACCAGTTGGTGTGCCTGTTTCTGTGCATTCTTAACTATCTGCTCCTCTTTCCTCCATTCGGGCCTTCTGCTGTGCTCCCCACAGCTCCCCGCTACATATACCCGCCTCCTTCCTGCTTGTGCTTAGAGTTGTGCTCATTATTTCAAACTCTATTTGCGTGTTCGATCACTTTCACTTTGACGGCCGCGTCACTTTCACGGCCGCGCGGCCAATGCTTGTTTATGTTCTAGCCAGTAACCGAAGGACTGCAGTGTCAGAAGCTGCCACTAATGTGGAGTTAGTATTTTAATTTAGGTTGGGGTTTCAGATGTCATACTTTAGTTTATTTACTCTTCCTAGTATATGCATTTCGAGCCTGTTTCTCGTTCCCTCACTTCCTGCTTAACACGGATGCAGCTGTCAGTGTAAATCATTTTATGACAGTGTTTTCAATGAATCACTCACTAGTGTTGAATTGCTTCCCTGCCTGCAAGATGCATTGGTGAACTCTCCCCCTTCCACTTACAACTGTTTGTGGCTTGTTTTATGTACATATGCATGCCGTAGATACTGCTGTGTATGGCCCCTGCCACAGATCTTTAGAAGATATCTATTTTAATGACTAGATCAAAGTTCAATAATTGAATGCCTTGAAAAATTCACGGGAGTGCAGGAAGCGTAAAAAGAAATCAACCACAAAACTATCTGCAATTTGTAGCGATGTATCAATTGCTTTGTTGAGATTTGTGAAAGGCAATACGTGTTGGCTTTGCTCGCCAAAATAAAGAATATATTGAACATAATGCACGTGTTTAATTGCTAATAAATTAGTTTGACATCTTTCTTTCTGCTCCGAAGGAATATGAATGCACGCTGCCTCGATTCGATTTAAGTCGATTTGCATATTCTTTGTCTGATTAACATATGTAATATAGAACGTAAGGCAGTCATAGTCACCAAATACAACTCCTACATGAACAGACCATAAGCACTACCCATCACGCAAATGCAGGCAGGCGAAATTGGCCCTAGCAATGCAAATCACATCTGAAACTCTCGTTTAAGTTAAAGTGAAGTATGTCAATCGTTTAAATAATTGTAAAAACAAAAACATTGTAACAGACAACACCTTCAATTGAGCAATGGGAACGTACAAAACTCCAATTAAATTGAAACTATAAAACAATTACTCAAATAAAAATAGAAATATAATTATTATGAGGAGCATATATATGTCAATATATGTATATGCGTGTGTGTATATATAGTTCATTATCTCACTTAATATGTTTATATTCACACCATAAAATAACAAGCATTGGCATAGCCAATAGGTCTCGCATTTGGGACCTTATAAGTGTTTAGTTATCCAGCACAATATCCTTGGTGCAACAACATCAAGTGTTGCATGGCTAAACACTTATAAGGTCCCAAATGCGAGACCTATTGGCTATGCAATCCTTTTTATTTTTGCCATGTGCAGCCACAATGCTGTGCAGCATGGTTAAGAATATTAGCAAAACCAATAGGTGTTACAGGCAAGACTTATTGGCATTGGTAATGTTTATTTAAACATTGCTTTGCCTCCTTCTAAGGTGATGTTGTGCTTTATAAATACTTGTATCAAAAACTATCTTTGAGTTCAGTGGTTTGATGGGGTTACAATATGATTTCATGTGACAAGGAAACCCTCCCTTGATCCCCAGGCGTTCATTTACCTCTGCATTATATAACATGCTGCCTTGTCACATATAGTTGTAGGTCACAATATTGCTGTTTGAATATCGACCTACAAATACTATCCTTAACCTCATCTTGATGATATACTGGTAGTCAATCGACTGAACACAATATATTTTCTAGGTCAATATTTCAACCATAATATTGTGGAAAAGCACAGCATGTACTCAGGTGGTGTAGGTGCCTTGTGCAGCTTTCTGTCCAGCAGCATCTAGAATTGAGGCAAGTGACCAGAAAGTGAAGGATTTTGACTGCAACGAGTATATCTTCCTTGACCGACCTGTGTGCCTGTACGTCTCTTCGAGGTGCGTAAGTGCTGCGGGCTGGTGCATGATCTGTAGTGCAGGTGTGAGGGGGGAGGACACCAGCTAGCAGGCAACCATATCTGAAAACTTTATGAAGTCCAAAAGACCTCTAAAGTATGGTTACCTGTTTTGACTTTCACCACACTTCACTACTGCAGTAAGCTTGTGATAAAGAATCCCTTGCCTCTTGTTCTTTACCAAATATATGTTGTTGTTCAACTCTAAGTATTTTATTTGCTAGCATTCACAACTTCCAAAGAGGCAGAGACATACAATTTTACTGACTTCCATAACATTTTTTTTTTTTTAAAACAAAGACAGCATATAATACCCCAGTTTTTGGATTATATAAGATTCCTATTGCCCTAGACACAGTGTATAAATGTTTGTTTAAAAAATATTGTCCTAGTAAACACTGTTTGTTGTGGTGTTAGGCATGGACAAAGAAATCTTGAACTCTTCAGGCCTATTCACAAAGGTAAATTTACACATGTAGATTTAGTACAAGATAATTTACTCTTACATTTTTGAGTAACTTTAACTAGTTTTGGCTATTCAACATTTACAACTAAGTATAAGGTTACTCAAAAGTTTGGACTTGCATGTCCCTATCTACTGAAGTAGGGAAGGAGTCAGGAAATAGTCAAATAGAACCGTAAGTTACTGTAGGGCAGACTTCTAGTTCTCCACAGATTTCGAAAATTTGCAGGAGGCAGGAAATTTGAGAAATTGCACACAGCTTTGTTGTACCTCTAGCTCCATTGTCTGAGAGAGAGAAAGAGAGCGCGCATTCAGAAGTATCAATAAGGAAGTAGGGAAGACTGAGCCCAAGGAGGTGGGCCAACAGTGACAGCTAAAGGGAAAGGCCCCCAGGGGGCATGGAGGGAAGGGAGCGGAAACCCCACTAAGACCCGGACAAAGGATTGTTGCCCTGAAAAGGAGCAACATTTAAGAAGGCCGGATGTGGCACCCTCACCCCCAGGTGAGGGGGGTGCAAAGGCACTTTGAACAAACAGCACAAACCCCAAACGGCCAATGGAAGGCCGGGGCAATTTTTTAAATAACCCATGAGGGGGTTTCAAAAGGTTAAAAGGAGGCTGCCATGGCTAGGCCCCCCATCTTTGCAGCAGGCTGACCAGACAGCGAGTAGGGAAAAGACCCACCCACACCTAAAGAACTAGCGATAAAGCAGCTAATGTCACAGAAAGGTGAGACCGGTAAGGAGATGAGCATAAGGATGATGGATAGGCCACACCCGAGAGAGTGGGGTGGCAGACCAGGCTGCTTACCTTGGGATACCTTACGGCAGGGTAAGACAGTCATTGAGGGGGGTACACGAAACATGGCACACGCAGCCCAGGTCTGCCGGAGGGCAGGACACAACGAATGGTCAAAGGTAGCGAATTAAGCCTTCAAAGGGTAAAAGGAGTACCCCCCCACACAAAGTGATAGCACCAGCTCAAAGACTCAATTATCCTCCCAAACCGTTAAATTGATTTATGGCATTATGATTTATGACTGACAGGCTATGGCGTGGGATGATACATTAAAGGATTTATGGCTTGATTACGGCGTGCACTAATTACCATATGTTGTCAGCTGAGATTTATGGTATGACTGTCACAACTGATTTATGACCCCCCAATAAAGTAAGTTGGGGGGGCTCATGCTTTAAATCAAATGCTTAATAAACTGCAGCCAGTACTTCCAACCTATACAAACGTAGGTGTCTCATTGATTGTGAGTGGTCCGTGTGTGAGGTTTTCAACCGGAGTAACCACTGCTGGTACGTGCTGAAGTACTCATTACTTATAATCACAGCTCAGTTGAGGCGCCTGCTGAAATTATCAGTGAACGCTTATGCCTCTGCAGGGAAATCGCTCCACTTAAGACAAAGGCAGTGCTTATTTTGTAAAAGAAAGAGTGCCAGTGGTGCCCGAAGCTTTGCTGAGAAGCCGTCAGCTGGTGTAATTAAAAGTCGGCGCTGCGAAAACCAAGGTCGGTAGTCTTTAATCCGCTACCAGACACTCCCTGCCGCCTTTTTCGTGCACTTGCTGGTTTCTGATTTCTGTTTGTGATGGTTTTGCCATCTTTTCCTTCCTCCGTCTTTTCAATCTATGTGTTTTCGCCTCTCTTGCTCTTGGTAAATATCTGATATCGGAAAAATAAGTGCTGGTGCCTCCAACCGGCAACCACCATCCCAAATTAAGCACTAAAAAGTTGCAAGGAGAGAAGTGCACTGAAAATTTGGAAATAAAAGATTTGCATTTATTATGTGTAGTACACAATTAAAATCAAGCAACATGTTGGTTGAAATATGTGACATCTTATGGCATTGCAATGCCTTTGTTATCAATTTGTCTACCATAAATAAAATCCGTTCAAATACAACATTGTCCATATATACATAAAGTTTCATGCCCCGTTTAGATACAAGATATGTAAAGAACATTATAGTTCATTGAGTTAAGTGCTTGCTGTTGACCCATATGTCATTAGTTCAAATTTTAGTAGGCCACAATAAGCCTTTAATCCTTCTGAGACTGATCAATCGAATACCATAAAATTGGTTAGTAGTAACACCTGATACAAAGAAATATCAAAATTGCAACATAAAGCATTAGATAAAAAAAGAAAATTATCATTTAAGGCACTTTTTTTTTAATTGCATAAAGAACCTTAATCCAGAGAAGGTCACGATGGGGAGGCTCAATCAGAAGAAGCATTTAATTAAAGAAAGTGTCAATCATCTCAAAGTATGGTTCACCAGTGCACACCCTCTGTCCAGGCAGAACATTCATACAATGGCCTGAAAATCATGGGCCTTTTCACTAACATCAAAGAATGAACACAAGTTAGAGCAGATGGCAAAACCACAAGGACAACAGCATCAGTAATGCACAGAGGGTCGTGGGGCACATAGGTGCCTATTCACAAAGGTGTTTTAGATTGCATAAAGCAGTACTCCTGTAGTGCCCTTTCTTATCTTTGAGAACTGGCCAAAAAACATCCAGAATGGGGATAAAATGGGAATATTTAGGGACTATTCAATTATAATTAGTACAAATAGAAAGGATTGGGCCCTCTCTGCAGTTTCAGGGCCATTTCTGAATAGCCTGTAATAATACTAATTTCCATACTCATAAATGCTTTTGTGAATCAGCCACATAGCCCACAATAAATCAATGTTGCAACTAACCAGCTCTTCTGAGAGTAGACAAATAAGTGGTAAGACCTTCCAGAAGAACTCCAGTCTAGGGTTCCACATATTTGTACTCAAGGGAAGAAGTGTGGTGCAGCGGCCAGGGCGGCTAACTCCGGAACACGGGGGCACACAGTGCGATCCCCGGCACCGGCGGCAGGTTAGCCCAGCACCTTTTGACTCTGGGCAATAGCTCGCTAAATCTTCCCGATGGCCCCCAGCGCCGGGACACCTCTCTGGAGGTAGCTGTGCGCTTTACAAATGCAGGTATTTCATTTCATTTCAAGGTTCTAAATCTCTGGATACCTACAGATGTCTTCATAAGAACACAGTGGAAGAAAGGTGTTAAAAATGCATGTAATGATTACATAATTATAACTTATTTCATTTCTCAACATACCTTGATCATATACCTCTCCAGCGACGGGCTTTAGATTATACAACTTTCCCGCCTGGTAAATAAGGTCCCCACTCAGTGTCACAGCATCAGCCTTGTTAGCCTACAGAAAAGACAATGTGAATGAAGACACGCTTATTTATTCTGAATGGCAGCAATTACCAGCTAATAGCATCCCTCAAGGTATTCTGAGTTGTAGCTCTCACCTACACAAGAGTTCCTACTGAACAGATCCTACCAAATGTTTGTTGTGAGGCTCATAACACCAAACCCTTATTTTAAACACTTCTGTGGGGCATTTTACCCTGGACACAATATATTTTCCATTGAGATCAGTTAGAATAGAGAAAATAAATAATTCCATCCGTTGGGTATCTTTGGTGTAATGGTGGATCTTGATCTCAGGATTGAGGAGGTTGCTCCGGGCTCCATGTGCTAACAGAAGATGAATGGGGAGGGAATGTATCATTGGGGAATTTTACTGGGCATAAGCTGATGTTTAAAATGGGGCCTGCTAATTTGGTCTAACAAGGATCCTCGGAGCATGGTTTCTGCAAATCCTATACACATTGGAAGGATGTTGATGAGTGACTCGTGGTTGAATATGTTGATGGCAGCCAAAGGGTTGAGTAGGACAAACACGGTTTGCCATTGTCATCACCCACACGGATGATGACATGCTGGCAGTCTCCGTGCTGCACAGTGGGATGAAGGCTGAGTAACAGTCATTCAAGATGTGGTTGGTGTTCATTTGTTAATTCATTTAAATGGCCTATGCTTTTTCCAATGAAAAGTGGGGTGGGCCATGGAATCGTAGTTGGTTAGGTCACCAGGGTCGAAATTAGCCTTCTTCAATAGTGAAATAATTTGTCTTGTCTTGTAGAAGTCTTAAAAGTTATCTTGCCCAAGGGAGACATAGATTAGGCTTTGACTAGAGGTTTAAGTGCTTCTCCAGAAACTGATTTTAGTTGTGTTGTGAGGAGAGATAGTATTCTTCATAGGTTGCTGGTGGGGATAGGATTTGAAAGTATTTTGAAAGCAGTACAATTTGAGGTATTGAAAGTGGGTAGGTATGGTGGGAAGATGGCCATTCCTGCAGTATTGTCAATGTGCTGTCTGATTGATGTTTTCTATAAAGACATTATTGATGACATTGATTGTCACTTTAGCGGATTAGGGGTTCATCTAAGCCAATCCATTCCTCACCAATCACACAACCTCCTTCCTTTTTGGCCAACCCGAGCCAGCTAAGTAGCAGTGGCATTCTTCCAAATGCTTGTCCCATCATCTCTTTCAAAATCTCTTCACTCTCTCTGCCTACATAGAGCATGCAGAAAATGTAAAGTCCATCTTGGGTGCCGATAACAACCACGCGAGCCAATATCAAAATTATCACCTGTAGAGAAAGTTCTATGCTTTTCAAGCACTATCTATCAGACATGTGAATACTACATACTGCACTCAAGTTCAGATCAATGGATTGTGTTTTGCAAATCTCTTGCTGAATCTTTTAGCTTCTTCACCACTGAACAAGAGTTAACTGATTTAAATACCCTCTCATCTACGTTAGGTGTGGCCAATAAGTCACATCTCTTGGTTTAGTATAAAATACACAATGCCACCTTTGTTCATTAGGTAGTAGGGCATACCCTGAGCACTAAAACTGGACTTCCACCTGTTCTGAGAATTCAACCAGTGTCATTAAGCAAAGGAAATTCATAGTAAAATGTCATGGAAAGACCACTTCAGGTTTCATCTGATTGAGAAATTACTTTGGAAGTGGTATAATGACTATGCACTGGAAGTTAAACATTTAGTTTTGCTGGTTCAAATATTCTCTAACAGGGTTCATTTTGGAATTATATATGAAAATTGTCCCTTCTTTTATTCTGGTTCAAACTTGGGTAATATCCAAAGTGGACTATCAGAGAAGAAACCTGTCTACACCACATTTATATTATCAGTTGTTTTAAATGGCTTAATTTGCTTAAGACAAGATTTTCATGTCCAGGTATCAGACCTGCAAGAGTGCCTCTATCTGATAATCTCATGGTCAGAGGAAGAGACGAAGCCAAGACATAAAATGGATAGGAAATGGTCGGTTAGGGTATGGTCACTGATGCATGCAGATATGCAGGAGGTAACCTGGTGATAAGGTTGCCTATTGGAAGGCCAGATAAATTGAGAACTTTTGATTAAGAAGTTATTATTCCAGCTATCATCACATTAAGCCAGGCAGCTGGACCCTCTCTTATATAGGATACTGGATTTTTCTGAACTTCGACTCTTTCTGAATTAAAGGTGCATCTATTTCTCATGATATTCATGGTATTAGCATATTTGTAGAGACAGATGTTTCTCCAAAGGGGGACTTCTGGGATAAGCCTCTATGCATGCACGTGGAGAGACTAACCTCTCAGGCAGTCCTTCTCTCCTGGATATTCCCCATACATATCAAAAGGGGTAATGGTACATACGTTGGCTATGCAGAGGGTCCCTCAAAGTACTCTGCTCTAGTTGATTTCTAGATAAGTCAGTGTGCAGTTCTGACAGTGTCAAACACACTGACAAATGTATTAAAAAATAATTGTTTCTAACCCACCGGATATAAGAGAGAGGCCAAGCCATTCAAAGAGGACACATTTGAAAAGTAAAACCTCAAATTAAAATGAAGGATGTTAGAATCAAGGCTAAATATGGCGCTTCACAAGTGGGGAAGACAGTACAAGGCTAATGAACCATTTTATTGTAAGAAAAAAAGAGAATTCAGTGATTGAATAAAGTAATTCATCTCTTTAGTGAAGAAACAATACCATATTAATAGGGCAGAAAAAAGGCACTGTTGTTAAATTCTAAGGGTTTGAGTACCGTGCTGGTGAGCAATCAGACACATGGAAGGACCATTCTTCGCTTGTGTCCTCACAAATAATAACCTCATCGGGAGAGATTTTGATTGCACATCCAGAAGTGCAGTACCCCAACTTGACCTTGCCAGTTAAATTTCTTCTACTTTCTCGTTGTGTTGAACTTCATGTTAATGCTCCTCTTACCCATGTTCAAGCCTGTACCAAATCATCACTCCATATTAGGCGACCATCAATGGTTCATTAAACCAAACCATGCGGGCTCCACACCCTGGAGTGTGAGTGTTAGCTTCCATTAGAACTATTAGCTATTTAGGATGGGCTTCAATTTCTGAGTTTTCCCGTCTACCAAGACTAGTACAACATTATCCTCGTATATAAGAAATGTTATATTCAATGGAGTACTATCTATTGTCACTTTTGGTCGCAGAATATTGGAGTAGGCGCCCTCCACTTACTTCTCATCTTTTATGCTGCTCTAAAAGTTTGGTTGCATTATTTGTTATTTTTTAATCCAGTATGTTCATATCGAAATTATCGCTCGCATATATTAATTTTGAACCCTGTTTTACAGGTAAGAAACTAATGCTTAAATATCTTCAGACTTCATTTAACATATGTCCAGCATTACGCCAAATATTTTCATTGAAGTGCTATTTAAAAGGACCTGAGTAACGGGACAATTTCTAGACCTCATTTTATGGTAATTTCTCTTGCTCGTTTGTGGTTTACGGCCTCTCTTGTATTGGAGTGGAGCTTAGTTTTTCTACACTCCACAGGGATAACATCAATCTCACCTAGATGACTAGCTTGCGTTTAATTACCCAGATGCTTCTCCTCAGGAACATTCATTTCCCTCTGACTAATTGTGGAGTCAATGTTATCCACGCAGTCACCATCTAAGGATTCATTCACTATATATAGTTTCATCACCCTATAACCAGTGCTTAATCTGTAAAAAAACAATTAGTGCCAGGACTCTCGTCAGGAGGCCTCTGCAGCTTGCACCACACATTGCCTCTGCCATGCTGCCAATGACAATACCTACACAACTACTAACCATCACACTCCTTCAAGTGTGACAATTCAGACTATTTCAGGCACCCAAAGCTATAAGAATGGCTTGGGCGGCAAGTAATAATTATTAATTCAATATACATTATAAAATGACTAACTGATGTTGTGGTCATCTCTAAATTCGCAAGACAGCGCCATCTTGTGGCAGATTGTCACAAGCGCCGGTGCCGAGCACCGGAAACCACCCGCTCAAATTAAGCACTGCCTATATATCACCCATGTTCACTGAGTGATCATCAGAGCCAAGAAATATGTTGCTAACCTGTGCTAGGCAATCACCTAAGACTCCAGCTTCTTTATTTTTGCTATTGCCCTCCATCCTTTAAAAAAAAAAATATATATATATATTTATATATATATATATATTTTCCAAACTCTGAAGTGGACTTTTTATTACTTTTTTCCCTATTTATCGGAGTGGGATGTTGCGCATCATACTTTGAAGTTCCTTAATCAGACCATGGTTGCTTCAGCTTGCTTTGATATTTTCTGTAACTGGGCATCAGAATTACCAATTTTTTCGAAAAAATTAATCTATATGTCGATCTTTGGTTTGCCAGCCCAAAGCAGTGTCTGTTGATGTCACTGTACTCGCTAATGACGCCATGACTGGAAGCACAGAACTATATTTAATGTCAGACTCGTCCTACTCTCCTGTTTTTTGTATATCAGAGACTGGTGAAGTAGGAGCAGGTTTGCTTCAGATGACTTAAGAGATATGTCTTCCCTTGGGATACTGGAGCTTAGTAATGGCGGGTTAATTACTTCCGCCATTTTAAGTTTGTGCATCTTCTTGTCCATCTTGACTTTACTGATACACCTGTTCTCAGTCATATCAGTACTAGATATTATTTAAGGTAAAGACCCAATATCAACATTTATCGAATTCGTTTTTCTCCTTCGACGAACAGGGATGAAATACTGTAATTGGTATTTGGTGAAACTGATTTGAAACAGGTGAGATAATGCCTCCAGCTGTGATCCGGCACAGCTTATTTGAGTGCATGTTACTGAACTACCCACGCTTGTCCATATGTTACTTATGTTTTTTGTATAAAGCATGTGTTGAACAATTCAGCCTCCCTTCAAAGCTTTGACTCTTCCTGTCCAGGGAGACGTCAGGACCTAGAAGCTTAAAAATGTGCACAATGCAAACATCATCAATAACAGGATGGCTTGTAGCATCTTAATACCTTCATCTCTACCACAAATTGGGATCCTGTGATGGACCAAAGGCTAACAGGGTGTTAATGAATTTGAAAACCTTACAATCTAAGCTTCAGAGTCCCATTTTAATTGCTAGTCTGTCTTTTTAATAATGAGCTTTTTTTTTTTTTTTAATAAACAAAATGTTATTGATTTTGAGAAATAATAGCATACACAAAGTAGTAGGGTTATTATCCAACCCACGTATACTTCAAATCCATCCATATTTAAACATCCCATATAGGGTCAGACTCCGGCTAAACCATGAAACGCCCACCCTTTCCTCAATTTTTTCTAATGTTTCTGCATTTCTGCAGGCACCCCCATGCCTGATAGACCAGCCACTCCATTTTAGTTCACTCCCCACCTTCACCTTTGTGGAATGTCTCTCTTGGCCTCCATTGTGGTCCCCCCCACCAATGTCCGGTCATGGCGGCTCCCCACCCCGACCCTTCAGTATGCCAAGAAGCCCCAAACGGTGGTTCAAGTCTATTCATCGGTCCAGCACCTGTGAGAGTGTCTCTGCAATTCCTTGCCAGAATCAGGAAATCAGGGGGCACCACACCCCATGTGGAAAAGGTCTGCATCTGCGTGTGGGCAGAGGAAGCATGTGAGGTGTGGTAGTTTGCCCGCCTGCCATAGGCACCGGGGAGGGTAGTATGAGCAGTGCAGATATTTCAGTTGGATCAGCCTCAATCTGGAGTAAATGACTGGGGGCATCTGAGCTTCCCACCAATCTGCCTCATCAAGTGGTCCCACCAATTCATCCCATTTACCTTTCAGGGCCTCAAACTGCCCTGGCATTTGGACCACCGGTGAGTGTTGCACCTTAGAGATCACTCCCTTCCTCAGCTGCCCAGTAAGGAGGTGCGCCTCAAGGGGGCTATACTCCAGCAGTTCGGTCTCGCCCCTCCTGTGGCTTGCCAATGTATGCCTCAAATGTATGTATTTGTGGAACTGGGTGTGTGAGAGGGAGAACTGCATCTGGAGATCTCGGAAGGAGTGCATGTGTGCACCGTGCCATACGTCCCCAAGATTTGTGATCCCAATGTGGTTCCAGGATGCAAACCACTCTAACTTCACTGAGTGGTGGAGCCATCTGCCTCTTCACAACAGGGTGAAGTGGGTCAAATTATTATCCCAGCCAAGGAGGCACAGCACGGATTGCTAGAATTTAATCACCACCACCATACTGTCTGGAGCCTTCGGGGAAGTCAGCCTCCATAGAGGAGCATCATAATGTTGTCCTGACCCAAAAGAGAGAGCTTTACTCTATACGCTGGGTCATCCCGGCTGCCTGCCAATCAGTTGGTGATCACCACTAAGTGAGAGGCCCGCGTAGTAAAGCCGGATGTCGGCAATGCCCAGACCCGCATCATAGACCGATTGCTGACATTTGTCGGCCCCCCCACAAAATTATGTGTATTCAGTATCCTAAACCTGTGAGCAGGTATCTCATATAGAAAGTGTTGAAGGACGTATAGGAAGCACAGTAATAGTAGTATTTTAAATAGAGCTACTCTTCCCAGCAGGTGGAGTGGGAGATGGGTCCTGCTCGGCAAATTGTGCTCTATCTTCGTGACCAGAGGTGGTAGGTTATGGCTCTAGGCCAATTCAGGGTCTTGTGAGAAGAAGACATCCAGATAGGGGAAACTGAGCCACCGAACTGGCACCTGAGATTGCCAGGTCACTGTCTAGCGATCGCTCTGTAGCGGACCTAGGAGTGATTTGTTCCAATTCACCTTTAGCCCAGAGGCCTGTCCATATAAATTCAGAATTAATTTCTAGGACACAGGGGCTCAAACTATGAGGGTCCACAAGAAAAAGAACAATGTCTTCTGCGTAGGGCGCAATCCTCTCTTCAGTCATCCCCCCACTTCCACACCCCGTATTCAAGCATCACAACAGATGAGCCTCGCTAGCGGTTCAATGCTGAGGACAAAGAGGAGCAGGGAGAGAGGACATCCCTGCTGCATGCCTCTGCCTATGGGAAAGGGGTCGGACATCACCCCATTCACCCGAACATGTGCTGTGGGTGTCGAGTACCATAGACACCACCAGCCAAACGCTGCCCAAACACCCAACATGCACCAAAGCAGTGCAGCAGCATACACAGACATGATGTACTATTAAAGTGACACTGTTCCAGGCTGAGTATAAGGTAAGACCTGAATGGTAACTGCACCCAGACAGACACAGGATGGCTACGGTTGCACTCACCAATGCCACTAAAGACAGACTGTGTGATGGCTTCACGTGTAATAAAAGAAAAAGTGCAGGAGATCCCTAGATATACAACAGTGGGACAGGCAGTGCATGTACAGACAAGGATTACCCATACTAGAAACCATAACAGATTAACGCTGAGAGATCTACTGGGTCTAAAAATAGATGCTATTTTCCAAAAGCATTTAAACTTACTGGAGAGGGGTATAGACACATATAGGAGGGGAGTTTTCAGACACAATCTGTTTTGCAGAGTACAGAAACAAATGGGTAATACTGTATGACAACAATCCTGAAAGTGGATAGAAAAAGAGACCTGCAAATTCAACAAAGTTAGAACAGTGCTAAGAGGCTCATTTCAAGGCACTGGAAAGATAAAGGAGCTCCATCAACTGATCTCCATGAAAATACATTGAGAAACGTTTTTGGAACTCACTGAGAATTCCGGGAGTACTGCTGGTATGATGTATGTTTATCATTTTTATGTCCTGTCTGCCATATTACAAGTGCATTATAGTCTATGGCACCCTTAATAGGGCGGATGGGATATGCATCACAATTGTGATAGAGCATCTCATCCGCCAAACTCTAAATCCCTTGAGAGGATCACAACCACGCCAGAAGAAAATGTGCCTGGAAAACATTTCTAAATAACCACAAAAACTTTTACAGGCATCCATACTATGAAATGTCCACAACCCAACCCACTGAGTCGATCCCCACACGCATAATATTGCCCCATAGTGGCATTATATTACGCGTGAGCAAATGGTTTATCAGTTTCTGTGTACATTTTGTGAATACAAATGTAAGTGTGCATTCCCAAATTAAGGTAGTCGCAAACCTAAGCTCAACTTTTTGAACAGCCAGGTTCACCCCATTCACATCAGTCTTAACTCTACCAGGCAATGTCAAGGAACACACATGAACACAGATCAATGATTTACTAAATTACTCAGCAGTGTGAATTGTACAGACCTACATCACTGCCAAAAGCCCTTCTGTCTTCAAAATTATGACACCTCTCATCATAATTCACAACACTCTGCTCAGATACTCTTTAGCCGCAGGTCAACCACGTTGGCGTAAAACACAATCTTTGGTCGCTGCATGTTATGCAATGTAGGGATATGTAGCATAAATTTGCTAACAAGGTAGCAGCAGGTTCAGGGAATACTGGGTATGTGGACTTTGGGCCTCGTTCCTTCTGCTGATGGACATTTCACCGCCTGCACAGAAGTGCATGATTAAATATCGCTGCAGTTGTAGGTGAGGAAATGCCTGTCAACACGGTGGGAAGGTAAATAACCTTTGAGCTCAGCAAAGAATGTGCCCTCATCACTGTGATTTGTTGAATATTTGGATATAGTTTTGCTAATAAATTTCATAAAAGAAAAATTTACCGCTATCATCTGGGCGCAGTCCATTCCAGATGAGGCCTTGACACAAGACAACGCAGGGGAGATACTGGCACTCGAGAAGGCACCTCTCATGCCCTCACATTTTTGACTTTCCTGATCAGTGATAGCACACCATCGCACTGCACTCAGGCCAGAAACTAGAGTAGGAAAAGGAGAAGAAACAGTGTAGCGTTAAGATGAGTAGACATTGTAACAGTACTAGGCTACTTTCTCAATCCATTCAGGATCTATCTTTTTAATGGAGAAAGCACGTAGATCGGGTTGAAGGTCAAAATATCGAGGTCGGTAGTATTGAACTACTAAAATATAAACTTTACAATATCGATTATCAACATAGTCAGAGTAAGCATGCATATGGAGGTGTAGAGTTACTATACTAACTGCAAATGCCTTACCGTAGATGGCTTTTGACGCCATGTCATCAGGGTCGGTGAAGAAGTTAGATGACAGTCAGGATACCTTCTCACCCTCTTCAGGGGCGTGGTGTCATGAGCAATTCCTTGTCACAATTCAGTCCTAGCAACAAATTATGCCTTCTGTGATTTTGTGAAAGTTGCGTTTTCGACCTGCCACAATTCCTATTTTATGAGAGGAAGTTCCTCCAGTGGGAACTAAAGAGAAAATCTATCTATATCAATTGCCTTACCTCAAGAGTTGTTTTGGCCAAGGTGTAGAACATATTCCAAAGGGTGTAAACAATTGGAAGTGTTTGCCGGTGCCTAGCACTGTAAGCATGCAGGGTTTCCAACTATTTATTATGGCAATTATAATTTAAATTAGAACACAAAAGAAACAGTTCTTTTGTAATATCGTTTTATAAAATGAAGAAATCATGCATTACCTACAGTAACAATAGTTCTGGTGGATACATAATCTTCCCAAAGACTGTTCACAGCCTGCTAAGTGGTCAAGACAAAATTTTCCTCAGCAATGACTCTCCTGCTGCAACAGCAAGCCAGCTCTGTGGGAGTGGAGAAGAGATGGCCAAGTGCTGAGGACCAATAAATCGGCCTACATATCTTCTTCTCCCAGTCCAGGGTGATCAGAATAAGATGCACCTGATCCTCCTGCACTTTCCACAGTACTTTGGGGAGGAGTGGGATCTGCAGGAATGTGCATAGCAGGTCCAGACGCTGTCTGAACTTGAAGGCATCCCCTAGGGAAATATCCAACAGCAAGGGGGAGAACACCCGAGGGTATCGTGTCTTCTGCCGAGTTCAGGACGGTCACTGTTATCATCCCATGGAGGGATGCTGGAGGTCTTGTCACCTACCCCGCCCCCCTGCCTGCACCCTTCTGGGGTTCCCCCTACCTCTCCTTTGCCCCCTCCCACTTTCCTTCCTACATTTCCCTTTATAGTGGCTCATTGGATTTGAAAAGCTGGGATTTCAGACGGAATGTTTCCCAATTGCTGCATCTGCTGTTTTTGTGCACATTCCCATGCCATTGAATTGTATTGCTTGGCTGAGCCTGTGCTCTGTACTGTTTATGTGAAAAATCTAAAGTAAAGACTACAAAACAAAATCTACGTTCAGCTATTGCTTTCTAGACAGTCAGTGTTTGATTCACAAATATGCAGACATTTAGATGTGCTCCTGGCCATAACGCCATCAGATCTTTGTTTATTTAATTTGCATCCAATAATTAATGATATTGTACAGTGCTTTTAGTCCACTGTCTAGCACTGATAAGAGTATAAGATCTTTGATCTTTCAAAAACCTTAGAACACCTGTGGTTTACTTCCTTTAAGAAATTTACGTTGGTGCTATTTCTGACTTGCCCCAGCGGGTCGCGGTACCTAAATGGGGTTAGCATTCTAGTTGCTTGTCCCCGCGCCATGGCCTATAAATCATCACGCTGGAGCGACCGCGCAGCGGACGCGTGCAGCGGGCGCGCCACCGGCGCGCCAAAGGCAAGCCCGTCTGCGCCCGTTTGCGCACAGCGCCAGCCACTATGCTGAACGTAGGAGAAATTTACCAGCTGATACTACCTATAGGTATTCGAGTGCCTCATTACGGGCAATAGGTGTGCAGGGTGGTGCCCATGGGGAGTTTATACTGAGAGATACGGCTGGGGCAGTAGCCGACTTCATTAAAGGGGACTCTCTGAGATGTGGGTTGCTTAATGTTAGGTCCCTGTGTAAACACTATATGGAGATACAGCTGCTATTAGAGTCACATGGTTTAGATGCCCTGGTGATGACTGAGACTTGGACTCACCCTGGGTCTGATCTCGAGCTGGGTTTGGCCTGTCGTCGGGGCTATAAAGCTTTTCATAAGCCACGCCCGAGCGGTAGAGGTGGAGGGCTTGGGATTATATTTAAGGAAGCATGGAACTTCTCCCCTGTAGATGTTGATGAGGTTGAAGGGGCTGAGCTACTGGGTTTTGCGCTAAAGGATCAGGGGAGACAGGTGCTGACTGGTATTATTTGTTATAGGCCTCCAGGGACGGCCAGCCTCCTGCAACAAAAAAGTCTGATTGATGTTTTTAGTAATATGGCTCTCTCACATGCCAGATTGCTTATATTAGGGGATTTTAACCTGTGGGCCAATGGGAGCATGGACCCCGGGTATAATAATCTCTTACAATCTTGTATGGATTTGCAACTTTCTCAATGGTTGGTAGAACCTACACATATAGGAGGACATATCTTGGACCTTATTTTTGCTGAGAAAGACTCAATAGAAGTGGTAAATGTTCTGCCGATTGGCTGGACTGATCACCATTTAGTTCAATTTGATGTATTCAACATTAAGCAAAACAGTCCGGCAACTGTGAAGGAAACCAGATGTCTCCTTAGTAGGGATTGGAAAGGTCTCTTGAGGAAAGCTGGTACCGCCCCTGTATTCCATCTGGAAGAATCTTTCGACCCTGGGAATCAGGTGGAAGATAATTATACCACCTTTTGTCTTTTGATCAATGATCAACTTGACCAGCTTGTTCCACAAAAACAAGTTAAAAAAGTAGGTAAACCCTCTGCTCCTTGGTACAATGCTGAACTACAAAAGTTAAAACTTGGCTGCAGACAAGCAGAACGGCGGTGGAGGAGGGGATACTCGGATATAGATAAAGCTGAGTGGAAGGAGAAAATCCTCTGCTATAAGAAAAATATCGCCTCCGCTAAAGCGGAATTTTTGCAAATGTAATCCTGAAGGCACCTAATAGCTCCAAAAGTGTTTTTAAAATAATGAATGATATCGCCAGCCCCGATTGTACTAAAAATAAGACTCCCCCAACACAGGAACTCTGTGACAGTTTGGCTGGTTTTTTTTAAGATAAGATCTGCAAAATCATTAAAGGGATGGAAGGGGATAGTACAGTTGGTGGGGCTGGTGGGTCCACTACTTGGCAGGAAGGAGGACTGGAAGGGGACGAATGAAGTTTCAGATCAGAGGCCTCTTCTAGATCATTTTGAAATTCCTACGGTGGAGGATTTCACTCGGATAGCCTTAGGGATTTCCTCCGGGTCACCACTGGACCCTCTTCCCCATAGGATTTGGAAGGCATTAGGCTCCGAGCTGTTCTCTATGCTAAAGCAGCTATGCGATCAGTCCCTGGGTAGTGGAATGGTCCCCTCTTGCTGGAAGCAAGCAGTTGTAACCCCTTTACTAAAAAACGTCGCTTGATCCAGCCTGCCAAAAAAACTACAGGCCTATCTCGCTCCTCCCATATCCGGTTAAGATCATGGAGCGCCTTGTAAGCAGGACACACTCCCAGTTTCTGGAGGTAAATAATTTACTGGATGCCGTGCAATTCGGCTTCCGCCCAGGACATGGGACAGAGACTGCCTTGCTGACGGTGTTGGATGATCTTCGTTTGCGTGCGCACATGGGTCAATCTACTATACTGATCCTGTAAGACCTGTCCGCCGCATTCGACGCAGTCAATCACAAGGTTCTCCTGGAACGATTGGAAGGAGTGGGGGTAGTGGGCCTGGCTCAGAAATGGTTGCACTCATATCTGTCTGACAGATGTCAGGCTGTGGCTCTCCCCCCTTTTCAGTCTAAGTTCACCAAGATACATCATGGTGTACCGCAGGGCTCTGCAATCAGCCCTATTCTTTTTAACGCCTATATGCGTCCCTTGGTGGATGTCATTAAATCCTACGGCATAGGTCTTGTAAATTATGCGGATGACACCCAGCTTATTCTTTCCTGGGAGGGAGAACAGTCATTCTCTGTGGAAAACTTCCATGCATGTATGCAGAGTGTGGTATATTGGCTGAGAAATAACTCCCTACAATTTAATGCAGATAAAACAGAGTTCCTTTATATTGCAGGTGGGAGAGTGCCACATCCCCTCCCAGCCAACATGTGGCCCACTGCTGCTGATGCCCCGCTGGCACCCTCTAAATCTGTTCATAACTTGGGAATTTGCTTCAATGACAAGCTGACTTTGGAAAATCAAGTCAATAAGACTGTCGGGAGCTGTTTTTCCCTTATTAGGGTCCTCAAGAAAGTACTTCCCTTGCTCCCGGCACATACTCGTGCATTGGCAGTAAGGAGCGTCATCCTGAGCAGGTTAGATTATTGTAATGCCCTGCTACTGGAGTCCCCTAAATATTTAATGGGGAGACTGCAGAGAATCCAGAATGTAGCGGCTAAGTTGGCCTTGATGAGACCTCGTCAGTCCTCCCCTCCCAGGCTCTTGCGGACCTTCATTGGCTCCCAATTCTGCCGAGGGTTCACTTCAAATCCCTTTGTGTTGTGTTCAAGGCACTGCATGGTCTTGGGCCAATACCATTGCAGAGTAAATTTAGTTGGTATGTTCCCACTCGTTGCCTTAGGTCCTTTTCTGCCAATTGGGTGAAAGTGCCTAGGGTCAGAAGAGCTAAACTGGGGGGCAAGCTTTCAGTGTTGCTGCTGCAAAGCTCTGGAACAGCCTACCCACGGAGTTGCGACAGATGACGGACTTCATGCCGTTCAGAAAGAAATTAAAAACCTGGCTCTTTCCCAGAGTATGATGCCTTCTGCCCTATGTCACAGGCTTTTTTTCCGTCTCTCAGCGCCAGGATAACCGGAGGGTTACAGTGCGCTCTACAAATAGCCCTTACATTACATTACATTTGTGCAACATGTTCCCACTATTAGCATAATGCTGATATAGTGCATTGATTCTAGCCATCCTTCAGTTTAATACTCCTTTGACCAGAATTTAAATCCTATTAAAATTCTTTCACTTTTTCACCAACAGGAGATTCTGCCACACACTCAAATATTGTGAGCCATTGACAGCCTGTTTTTGTTATATTGTCCGCGACACTATCTTTAACCATTTGCAAAAATACTTTGAATCAGTTCGGTTTCATTTTTTGTTTTTTCAAATTGTGTGCACCTCAACACTAAAGTCACCTGAACATTGTTTTCTTATTAAAACAATTTGCAAATCTCCAAGCAAATGCCAGGTGCCTATAATCTGATTTATCTTTACATTTCCCCATCTTTTCGTACTTTAAGCATGTAAATTGTTGCATGTTTGGGTGTTGACCACATTCTCTGGCAGTATTATCGTTAACAATTTTAGCTGGAAATTTTTTTGTGAAATCTGCAAATTTTACAAATTATGTGGCAAATGCCTTAAATCCATAACTTTGCGGGAGACACTACAGCCACAGAATTGTATAAAGTCCACTGACTTCACCATTGGCCACTGTTTTATGAACAGTTTACTCACGATAGGTAAATAAAACCTAAACATTGTAATCTCAATCAGTGCCCTTTGTTAGCTGCACTTTGAAGAAAACAACTTTTTTAAGCTAACTATCCCAAAATAAACATGTAATTTATGAAATACTTAATAGGAAGCATGTGCCATATGTTGCAATGCTGAGGTTTACAAACCACTCGGCATGATGTCACCTGAACTCCTCAATTGCAATCTTGGACTATGTTCACAAGTGTGTGTGTTTTAAAGTGATGTTATAGGTAGGTATTGAAATACGTTAAGAACTAATATTTAAAAAACACTGATATTCACCTGTTATAGCTTTACCTTTATTAAGACATAAAGCATCATTGTCAATTTTGGCATTGTCAATAAATTATTACAATTTCAGCATGTGGTCATAGGTTATATGGGATAAAGTAACCCTTGCTATGCATTATAAGAATATTGTAAGCCACTGATGAGTTCTGTTACCATATAGAGGAATGAGGATGAAGGCCAACCACTGGTGGGTGCCAAGACCTGCACTCAACTCCCCTGCAGGAGCCCAACCCCCTACAGCACACTGCCTTTGACCAGGCCCTGTGTCCGACTCCGACCAATGTAAGAAAGTGGGTTATTAATTTGAAAGGATGTGAAGGATGTTGTCCTTCTCAAGTAATAAGTCTGCAATCTTCTGCCTGATGGGAACCAAGGTCCCCTTTGTTGCTCTTGACTCTCTCAGGGTAGTGAGGCAGAGCAGTCCAAGACCTACTCAGGGGAGGTGGTCTGGACTAGTGCCCAGTCCACAGGTATGCAACTTACAAGACTCAATAAATCATTGCTCATCCAGTGCTTTACTTTAATACTATGTATTAATGTACAAGTATATACCAGTAGGCAGGTGGAAATACCTATAGTTACGCCCTCCTAACAGTCCACAGCCCTAGCAAGCCATCCCTATATATACTAGACACAATATAAGAGTGTGCAGTTTTCAAATGGTAGGCCCACTGGCTTTGTCAGGGTGTCACCACATTCATAAAAACAGAACAAACATACCATAACAGAGCAGTACAACACCATTAAAACAACTAAGGAGGGATTATACCACCTTACAATGACATTCATTTCGACTTGTATTGATGTATTGTTAAAATGGTGATAACCAATAAAACATTAGAATTACCTTCATTAAGACAAATCGTCATTGTCAATTATCGCATTGTCAATAAAGAATTACAATTTCTACAAAATATGAGCACCCCAAACACAACCTTAGGACCCCCAATAGCAGACCCCCACCTGAGAACCTCTGAACAAAACCCAATCTGTAAGAGTGCTGAAACTATGTAACAACTCTCCTGGGGTCAACAATGTAACCCCTTGCACAGTTAGGGTAACTTTGAAAAACATTTAGAAGAGTTGTTGTGTGGTCTGCCGCACTCATGGCAGAGCCACAAACATTTAAGAACATGTTTGAAGTACTCTCGCTGTCTCTGGGCCACCACAGGTAGAATATGCAAATTAAAAATAGCCCTCTTATGGGCTTATATGGCACTACTTCGCCCAGATAATCTGAGCCCCACGGCGGCCTTTTCACGTGGCTGCTGCAGGAAAACTACCTTTTTTTGGATTGGGTGCCATGGTCCTACCAGGGGACACACAGGATTCATTTATTGTTGCAGTGGGAGTCACAGAGTCCCCATGACCCCTGCCAGCTCCCCGCATGCACAATGTATTTAAGCCAGCATCTTTCCCTGCTCCCACCTGTGCTGACTGTGGGCAGAAGCAGGAACAAAGTATTCTTCCTGCCACGCTTAGCGCAGGAGGGACACTTGAGGCCGGGCACTCCCGTCCCCCCCCCCCCAGACACAGGCATGGAAGTGCCCGGTCGACACCAAATCTAACACCTTCCGAGTAAAAGTCTAACTTTTTGCCAAATCCAGTGTCACTCCGTTCAGCTGTTCAGAATAAACATGGGAAATTGTGCCGCTTTTCTTGGCCCATGCTACACAGACTGGCATGAAACAATCCGTGAAAGAGCCAAAGCGGGCGGCACATTATGCTAAGCACAGATTTTTAGCATAAATGTTTTAAGCCACGCCCTTAATTATATCGCCCCATTGAGAGACCCCCTGTAGGAAGCTGGCTCTGTATAAAATGTACCAAAATGAGGTATAGTGTGCACAGAGTCCAGTGGAACCCCAAAGGTAGGCAGAGGTAAAATTAGATACCACCTTACTCTCTATTTGTGGTAGTGTGGGCGAGCAGTAAGGCTTTATCAGAGGGTAGTGTTAATCATTTATGGTACACACTCAGGCAAAAAATGATGTCACACACTCAAAGACTGAACTCAGACCAATTTGTTTGTATAAAAATATTATTTAGCTATTTTATTTCTAAAACCAAGCCAGACCTGGTGCAGGTAAGTGAAATAATACTCTGCAAAATCTTATGGAGTGATTTATAGTTGAATGTAGGTTCAAATGCAGTTGGTTGATTTACAGGTAAGCCAACAGTTCGAGATTACTTTTCAGTTACTTTATAGATTACTGTGCACGTTACGTTTTAGATTACTTTTTAAGTTAGTTTTGCTAATCAGTGTGATATGCCTAGATATCACACTGAGACATTTCCTAGACAAAAGGTAAGTAATTCAGTTTTCACACATATGCAGTTTTTCAATGTTTCATACAAACCAACTCCACACTTAGAAAATTTTTCAAGGAAAAGCAGTCAATGCAATCCTATGGGAGGAAATGAAGTTATCGGTTTGCAGGTAAGTACTGGTTTGTGGGAGTTGGTATTTTGGGGTTAGAACCAGGGTTCCCCCAGGGTCAAGGATGCACTCTCAGAACACCCTCAGTGGCACTAGGGAGGCCGAGTGCAGAGTGCTGAGGCCCAATGTTATCCAATGGGGGATAGGGAGCCTCTGGTTGGTGGCTGCTCACAAGCAGGCCACAAGGTTATGGGAGCAAAGCTCCTTGTGTTAGGCTCAGGGCAAAGGGGGGTCTGAGTTAGCACATAAGGTGCACCCACAGCGGCAGCCGGGTGCAGGGTGCTGTTTTGCCATTGGGTGCCCTGTTGTTTTTAATGGGGATTGCCTGTTTTGGTTTTTAGCTGCAGACTTGGTCCAGGAAGACTTCCGGGAAGAACCAACAGCTGAGCAGGGAAGCTGGAGTGCTCGGGGACGTAGGTGCACCTCGGATTCTGTTCTCCAGGGCACAGGGCGGCTGGATGCAGGGGTGTCTTTTGAGGTTGGATTTCACCTTACCAGGCCACTTGCGGTTGGTGGGTCTCCTTGCAGAGGCTGCAGGCGACGTCGGGAAGTCCTGTAGGGGTCAACCCACAGTGGACTCTGACCCTGGAGCACTGGGGGACCTCGCTGGGACCGGTGAGCCACCCAGATTCGGGCCGTAGGCATCGGGTGCAGTGGTGGTTCCAGGCATTGGGTTTCTTTGTCCTCAGCAGGCTCAGAGTCTGTATTAGGAGTTTCTTTTGAACAGAGCTGCTGTTCACAGAAGATCCGGTATTTGTTGAAGGCAGTCAGTCCTCCCAGGGGTTCTGGAGGTCACTGGCTGCAGGACAAGGCGACTTTTGGCGCAGGATCTCTGGAAGCTGCAGATGGGCCGGTAGGACTGGGGCCAAGTTAGTTCTTCTCTGCAGTCTACTCTGCTGGGCGTCTTCTTTCATCCTTCTTCTTCTTAGGTTGCAGGAATCTGTCTTCTTGGTTCAGGGCTGCCCTTTAAATACTGAATTTAGGGGACGTTTTAGGGGTCTCGAGGTCAGTAGCCAATGGGCTACTGACCTTAGGGTGACTACACCCTTGGTGTGTTCACCCCACGTGGGGGAGTGGGCACAATCCCTAATCCTGATTGGAGAGTGCCTGCCATCTGCAAGATGGCGAGCACTGAAGAGTGGGTTTCACCTCGCCTCCCCCACCTGAGGGGTGGGATTGGCAGAGGTGGGCACACCTTCTGGGCTGTGCTAATTTTTCCCGCCTGTCTTCCCACCGAAAAGGAGGGGAGACAGGAAGGGGGCCTGTTCCTGATAGCAGGAGTGGCTGGGGTCACGTTACAAAGGCAGCAAAGCCTTTGAAGCTCCCCTGCCACAGATGGCTCTTCCTGGCCTGGGGTAGGTGTGACCACCTCCGACCACGAAAGGCTTTGTTTCTGGGCCCAGGGAGCGAAGGCTCCCACCCCAGGGGTCCAGAAACATGTCTCGTGGTGGCAGGCTGGTGTGTACCAGTCAGGGAACCCACCAGAGGCTGGTCGTTTTTCAGGGGGCATCTCTAAGATGCCCTCTGATAGCATTGTATAATAAATCCCACACTGGCATCAGTGTGGGTTTATTATGCTGAGAAGTTTGATACCAACCTTCCCAGAATTCAGTAATGCCATTATGGTGTTGTAGAGTTCGTAATAACAAACTCCCAGACCATATACTCTTTATGGCTTTACTGCACTTACAATGTCTAAAAATGGACTTAGACACTGTAGGGGTACAGTGCTCATGTGACTGTACCCTCACCAGTGGTATTGTGCACCCAGCTAGTGTCTTGTGGATTGTTACCTGCCTTGTTATGTTGGCCTAGGCCTGGCTGCCATGCTGCTTTTCTTTGCGCACGTTACACTGAGCCGGGCCTCCCTCGCCCTTTGCTCGTGCCAAGTTCTTTTGCACTGTCTGCATTTTCTGTTGTTCACCTTTTTGGGCTCAGTCTGCACAAACATGTACAAGGTCGCATAACAATGTATTTTGGTTCTTCCTGATATGGCCAGTTTCGCGCACCCAGACATAACATTAGGTGCAATTGCCATGAAGAATTTAGTATGCTTTTAATACTGTGGTTTACTAGCGATTAAGACACTTGGAGAAATCCCTTTCAGTGAGAAGAGCTATGATGTCCTGCTGATGTAATTCTGCATCTAGAGACTGAGGTATGGGGGTTCGCTAGTCAAAGCCCAGAGGTCTTCTATTATTATAATAAACTGTCTTACTGCAAGGGGAGGGTGGTAATGTTATTTATACGTTTATCCACTGAGCTCTGAGATGCTTTCCCCGTTTGTATTCTATGGAATTGTAACCATGCTGCTTATATTAGTCATATGCATTATGCTATTAGTGCTGACACGTGTACTGTACATTAGAGCACGTAAGTTGGAATAAACATTTTAAACTATCCAGTGTCTCTTCCTACGCACCTTGTGGACAAGTACGAGTGAGTGACGAAAGAGTGTTCTTGCTTCTGCGAGTCCTGAGATAAAGATACCGTGTTCTGGGTTGTCCAAACATTAGTACTTGGGTGCTAATGGGATGCTAAGCTAGTTGGGTTGGGGTTTTTGGGTGCTACGGTATATGGTGGCAAACCACTGTATTCCGGGGTCCCATTTTCCTGTGCATAGCTCTGTGTATGTGCAGAAACCTTATGACATGGCGCGACCACCGTGGGGCAGCTTATCTGCGAGACGCTTGAGTAGTGCTTGTGCTTGTCCACAAACCCCTCGCGTACGCTTCCGGAGGCGTATGTGACGGTGATACCTCCTATATTGAATGTTTTATAGGTTCTTTCAAGCTTGATATTATTAAAAAAGGTTAGTTAACAGACCCATTTTTGTGCTCCCTGTTAGGTTGTCGAATATATATTTGTTTGGTCATGGCTGGTGTGGCGATAGCTGCACATAGTCGAGGAGCACTCCGAGACCACTTAGCTGTGTATGGAGTGCCCGATGCTGGGGTCGAGTTGGTCTTTGTGGTTCAAGCCGATGCGGCTTATCACTTTGAAGTGTTTTACACTTGGATCACTTTTGAAGCGGTGGATGCAGGTGATAAGCTGTTTCATGAATATAAACCCACCGCAATTCCTGCTGCCTATCGACCCTATACTGCTCTTGAAGTGCCTCTCACGGCTTGGCAGCACCGTGTTTGGTTCAATGGCGCCCTACCACAACCAACTACCGCAGTTCGTTTAGGCCCCTTATCAATTCAGGGGGCCACTTGGCCTGTATTGGCCGGGTATACCCCGCATCCAAATTATCTGGCATTACCGCTAGCGGAATTGCGCACTATGCATACCGAATTGGTGCGAGTGCATCGAGCCTTAGTGACATACGTTACAGGTAGCCTCCATGGAGCTGCTCCTGTAGTCGCAGGCCAACCAGCTATTGCAGCTGGAGTGACTATAAGTCCTGTCATGGTAAATTCTGTGATGGGCAAACGTCCACAAAACAAGGACGACTATCCTTACTGGCTTGCAGAAAAGTTCGATCAGATAGAAGCAGTGTTTCCACATACATCCCCAGTAGATAAACACCGCATCCTCACGATAAGTTTGCCAAAAGACATAATCCCCGATTTGACAGCATGTGAAAACTGGGGTAAGGTATTCGCAGCAGTTTATTCAAAATGTTTTGGAACTCCTTCCATGACGGTTCTACCCTCTGTAATTAAAAAAGTACAGGATGAACATGGCCCTGAAGCGGCTGTGGAATTAGGGATGAGACTAGTGGGAGTGTTTGATGTAGTAGCAGAGCTGATCCTTGGAAATGTCAAGGGCGATGCTATGAACTTTCAAGTAGCGAATGCTTTGGCTTTGGTCCCAGAGTTGGACAGGCCTCGCGAATTACCGAAAATCATTGCCCGGGCTTATAAAACAATTGGACGAAATAGCCTAGGCAACAAGCCTTTTGTAAAAACGCAAACTCAATCGCAAACACAAGTTGCACAAGCAAAAAGTGCATCTGAGAAAGATGATAAACCAGTCTTCACTAAAAAGAGTTGGAGACAGAAAAAACAGGGTAAGCAACAAAAGAAGCCGGGGTCGAGAGGCGCTTCCCCAGTTTCGGTTTCTTCTGAACGTACATATGATTTACGTGATAGGTCGAGAATTAAATCACCGGATAGGTTTCAAAGCTCTGATACGCGTTCTCCTCGTTCTTCACAGGCCCAGACGTCGTCACAGGCTGGTGGAGGAGAACGGCAAGATAGAGGAAGGGGCCGAGAGGCTCCCCAGGAGCGAGACCAACCTCGACAACAAGTCAGAGGGAAAGCGGAAGACTTTCACCATTCCCGACCACAATTTCAGAAGAAAAAGGTTGCCGCTGTAACAGCGAAATATGCCACAGACGGTGAGAACGAGACTCCAGAATTGGACGTGGGCAGTAACCCTCCTAGACAGCGCCGCGGAAGTTACCATAGTGCGGGAGGCGCTACGTCCTCATATGGAGGCGACAGCAACTGAAACATTCGTTACTGTAGAGACAGCTGACACGAGAGTGGCACCCCCTGACAGACTATATAATATAGTTATACAAATTGAAGGTGACATACCGCGTGAAATAAAAGGGATTTTTTGGGAAAATCTAACCTCTTCATATGACATTTTGTTAGCAGAGGTGGATTGGCCACCCCCATTCGTTTTAGCTGCACATAAAGGAGAGGAGGTAATCCTTCCAAGCTTTTCAAGGCATGTCCCAAAAGACAAAGCTGAAGCACTTGCAGCTGAGTGGGCTGTGTACCTGGCACCAGCGTTATACCGCAACCATGTGGGATGGGATGAAGAATCACCTCCTCATGCAATACCTTTGCGGTCACTACCGCAGCCACAACCCCAATATCCCATTAAACGGCAGGCAAAAGGCCCCGTCTCCGAAATTCTGACACAGTTGGAATATCAGGGAGTAATTGAACCATGCGTATCACCTATGAACAATCCCCTTTTCGTGGTCTCTAAACCCGATGGATCGTACCGCTTAGTTTTGGATTACCGGCATTTAAATACTCATTGTCGGAACTTTGCGGTGCAAAATACACACAGTTCTGCGCTTGTAGACAGTCTTGTTCGTAAAAAATACAAAACGACACTTGACCTCTCAAATGGTTTCTACACGCACAACCTAGCCCCGGAGAGTGGTCAATGGACCGCATTCACATCCGGTGGTAAATTATTCCAGTTCCGGCGATTACCCATGGGCTATAAAAATAGTCCGGGTATATTCGCCGCCCGTGTTGTTTCTTTGTTAAATGACATTGATCAAGACGCATGTTCGTACGTAGATGACATCTATCTGACGGACGACGAATTATATCAGCATTTGTCCCGTGTGGACCGCATTATTCTTGAATTTGCGGAGCAGGGTTACAAATTTAACTTTGCTAAGTCACATATTGCTGAATTTACCGTTCTGTTCTTGGGCTATGAGCTCAATAACGAAGGTAAGGGCTTAGCCCCCATTTCTTGGAAAAATGTGCACATTTGTGCCCCCCAAATACTCTGAAGAAGCTTCAGTCTTTGCTGGGTTTCCTGAACTTCGGGCGTACTTACATTCCCGAATATGCCCAGCGTATCAAGCCTTTGTATGCTTTGATACAACCTACTTATTCAAGGTCTTGCTGGCTGCCTGAGCATACCTCAATTCTGCAGTCTTTGCAGACAGACCTTTTAGAGTCTAAATATCTTTTGACTCGTGATAACCACACAAACCTGGTGATTAGAATAATTCCGGGGGCGGTGGGATTCACCTATTTAACCTTTAATGAAGGTGATACAGTACCTATCGCATACAAGTCACATCTGTACACTTCCGCTGAATTGCGCTTTACATCTGTTGAAAAAGTTCTGACTGCAGTGCAAATGGCGATTCTAAAAGAACGCGCACTGGCACAGGGTAAGCGAATTCTGGTGGTAACACCCTGTCCTGCCCTAGAGGCAGTAACAAAGGCAAGTGTACCGAACTCAAAAGCAATGCATCCCCGTTGGATACAATGGGCTACATCCTTGACGTCTTCGGACGTCACTTTTGTTTTTGATTCTTCTCTGCAGACTCAGGAGTTTTTGCAGTATGAATTCGTTCATCCTCCTCCTTTGTTTTTATTACCGCTTGAGGATTACAAATGTGTAATCTACACCGATGGTTCGGCGCAGCCGGCCACTGGGTCCAAGCACGCTTATTCAGCTGCATGTGCTATTGTTGCGGGTTCCTTTGTAGATGGAAAGTTCAAATCCTCTGTAGTGCACACTCGCACACTTGGAGATAGTACCGCACAATTGGCCGAGCTGCATGCATTGCTACTTGCACTTGAGTTCGCTTCACAGGATGAGACCACTCTTATTGTATGTGATTCTTTTTACTGTGTACAATCTTACAATGACAATCTGTTTTTCTGGTCGAAAAACGACTACAAAGACGCAAAAGGAAGCACAATTAAGCATAAAATGCTTTGGGTTCGAGTGGCAGAATTGCAACAACGTCTGCCCCTCACACAGGTGGTTCACACCTTAGGCCATCAGCGGGTGGGCGCACACGCTATTGGTAACGATCTGGCAGATGAAGCTGCCCGTTCAGCAGTAGTCACGTGTTCAGTAGCAGCGGTTACCAGGTCCATGTCTAAAATAGACCCTGTTATATTAGCGGCTATTGCTGCAACCAAGGAAGGTAATAATTACCCTACAGGTTTCCCTTCCAAGTATTCTTACACATTAAGTCCCGATCAGGTTCCTTATGTAACTATACCTGACGTTGGTGATCGGCTGATCCCCAACGCGGACCGCAGGAGTGCCTTGATATCAGCTGCACACGAAGGCATGGCTTCAGCACATGCAGGTGTGTCAGCTACGGTTTCCATCTTGCAGCAGCGTTATTGGTGGCGTGGGTTGTATAAAGACACCCGTGCTTTTGTGCTTTCTTGCGACGTTTGTCAACAGATTAAGCCTTCCACGGTAACACGTCCACCACAAACACCGCTCTGCATTGCTAACAGACCCTTTGGGTGTGTTTACTTGGATCACTGCGGTCCATTCTCATCAGACACTGCCTATAAATATATCTTAGTGGCAGTGGACTCGTGCACACGGTTTCTCTGGGTCTGGCCACAACGGAGTGCTGACGCCCGAAATGTAATCAGGGATTTGCGTGTCTTTGTGGGAATTTTCGCATGCGGCACCTTCCATTCGGACCAAGGTCCAGCGTTTGCCTCTAGGGCTTACAAGGATGCAATGGCTTCGCTTGGGGTGCGGGTGAAATTTTCGTCTCCGTATAGGCCTGAGGGCAACTCTATCGTTGAACGAATGAACCGTGACTTAAAGCAATCCTTAACAGCTAGGGTTATAGGTACTGGCAGGAACTGGCTGGCCCATTTGTATACCGTTCAGCGTGCACTTAATAATCTCCCTAGAAGACCTCTGGGTGGGCGGACCCCATACGAAATGCTCTTTGGCATAAGAATGTTTGTGCCTGACCTTGAGGGTCCAGACATCGCGGCGCAATCCGCCAAGTTTGATGTAGATAACCATTCTGCTATGTTACAGGACTTACAAGAAGCCCGAGACAAACTTGCAACTACACATTTGCCTTCAGCCACAGATCCTGCGTTGCAGATTCCGGTAGCCGGCTGGCTTCCGAAAGTTGGGGAACTGGTTCGAGAGAAGGTTGAAAACAAAAAGAATTTGGCCCCTCTTTTCGTGCACCGGTTCCAGTTCTTGGTCTGAAGGGAACACGTACAGTCATTTTACCACCGCTTCCTGGTCGCAAAGAGAACAGATACATCTCAGTTGAAAATGTCAAGCTACAGCGCCTGGCCGATCCTGAATAGTGTCACACCAGCGGTCTCTTGTCCTGCTATTTATCGGACATATGTTCATAGTCCATCTGCACGAACGATCGCTGATGCTGTAATTGAGATGGTCGATTTGCCTGAATCCTCTATTTTGCCTGAAACTATAATTGATCCCCAACTCTCCACCAACATCGACGAGGACGAGTATACTTATCCCGCATCTGAATCGGTGGCACATCAACCAACAACGCCACTTGGCCCGGCTCGTTATTCCTTTGATTCGGATTCCACATCTTCAAAAGTCCCATCCAAGTTCAGTATTTTTGTATCCTGGTTTAGAGACAATTTTTTGATTCCACCCTGGACATACCTCTGGTTGGTACTTTTCTTGATATTTTTGTTCATGTCCATTGGCTTTGTCACAGTGTTTTTTCTACTAATTAATGGTCACTATTTACCTGAACGCTCTGCTGTAGACTCTGTTTCTGGAACTTTGGCTCCTCATTCCTCGTCTCACATCATGAAGCGTGACCACACATTTGTGAACATTTCAGCCTTCCCAGTTGCTGATGGCATCGTATGGGATGCAGTGAACTATCAAATCCATGGTCCGACGGAAATTATTAATGTACCTAATGTCCTTCGTGTTTCAATGGGTGATGTAGTACAAAATAATATTCATTCTGATGATTGGGATGTGCATGCGGTTGAAGCATTGTTTGCCGATTTAAAATATTATGCATCTTTTAATGCTGAAGATCTATATATGAATTCTGCTAATTATGCCGATTTGTATTGTTACCAACATTGGGGTAATCATTTTCTTCATAAGCCCAGTGCCCTGCGGAGTTCTGTTAATTTCACCCAATGGGAACATTGTCCAAACCCCTTGCCAGGTAGCTCTCAAACTCTTCGAAATAAGTTTAATTATTTCACTGATTTTAATCGGTCGAACCCTGCATCCTATTATTTTAGACTAAATAACACATCAACTCAGAAAATTATGTTAACACACACCAAATTGCTTTATTCAGGTTCCTTTCTAAGTGCCCTAGCTGTGGGTGGTTATGAGTACTGGGATAATACAGTGGATTTAAAATCTATTTGGGGCTCCAAGCCATGGCAGGTACAGGGAACCGAGGCGTTGCATCGTGCTTGCCTCATCCCTACCCAAATTATGTTCCTAAATGCTTCCATCTATCAGACTACATGTTGGGGCTTGGCAAACACTAAACAATTGAATACGCCATCAATACCATCCCTGTCGAGTTTTCCAAATGAAAGCGCACGATTCAATATGTCCCTCGTGTCCCTGCAGGCAATGTTACAAAATAATTCGTTTAATGTTTCTGAGCTGGTTCAGTCACCCTGGTTAGTATGGCCTATATCATCTAATGCATGTCAAATGCGTTTTCATGATACTGGTGCTAGCTACACACAGAATAGGCCTGATCCGAGGTTTACTGATGCCCGTACTGTCACTACATACTCTGTTGGTAAATTATGCAAACAATGGCTGCAACATTCGTCCCTTGATACTGTTAAACAACATTTGTCCCTCCTTTCAGGCAATATTGATCTGTCCGACTTTGTTTTGGGACCTCGTGGTCCCCGACCTAAAAGATTCATTTATGAAACATATAATGAACTCTGGAAGCTATCACAAATAGAAGCTGCTTCCCGTCTTCGGGAAATAGATCAAGCAAATATGGAAAAGGTGCTTGCTGTTCTTGACAATAGTATTAATACCCTGTCTTCTCGCATTTACACTTTAGAGAATATTGTGTCCTCTGTTGTTGATATTGTACAAGATGATGTTTCTATGTTATATCATGGTCAGAATCAATTGCGCTCAGTTATGCAGTTTGCATGGACTTTGCAAACACTTAAGTTAGGTAAAGTGCCTTGGCATTTCTTGAACACCTCTGCCTTATTTCTACCTTTTAACTTAACTGATAAACAGCAATTTATGTCCATGAAGGATGCAACTTACAATCTATTACATATCGAAAAGGTGGATCCATTGCCGTTCTCTGTTGCAGAACTCGATTCTGCTGTATGGCTAGTCCATGGGGTTATAGCTTTACCATTTTCCTTGTTTGAATTTGACTCATGCATGAAACATTATCCTGTGGGCCGTTACCGGCCATTGGGCAGTGCTTTCCTGCATGAACTCTGGTCCTTGCCTTTCATGTATAAATGCCTTCGGGACGGCAAGGAAGTCTTTCTCACGGGGGAGTACTGCGACCCGACTATAGGTCATTCGCTTATTTGTAAACACATTAAATTGCATGGCTCATGTAGCGTTTCCTCTCCTAATCTTGCTTGTGTGCTGAAAGGTATTCCTGCTCCTGTTATTTCTCCTACTTTCACTCTCCTTTCCAATGGTAGTTATTTACTTTTAAATAACGAAAACTGTTGTGGCCTGCAAGCTGGCATTCCTTACATTGTAACAGTTTCGCACAGAGTTGTCTGCTGCAAAAATGTGCTTTTTCCTCCCCCTCATGGCAAGGTTGATATCTCTATTTGGCCTTCCATCCCTACCATGGAAGCAGATTTCAATAGACTGAGCAGAATAAAGGCACTATTATTAAACGAGGAAGTTATGCTCACGTCCGCCCGGGAGACATTCATTCTCCAGGTGGCGAGTACCCACAGTGACATACAGGCCCTTTTAAACACTAATCTCCCCCAACATTTTGGGGAGTTAATACATCGTATTTTTAACGCATCTAACACTGAAGGCCTAGTACACTTTTTTAAGGTCGTTGGGTCGGGCTTGGTGTCCTCCTTCCAAACTATTTTTGGTGTCATCCCGGCTTTCATACATTCTATATTTTCCAGTGTCTTTGGCGGTTTCCCATTGATCCTCGCTTTAGCGGCTGGTGTCTTGCTCTTAATTTGCTTTCTGCGCAATGGCTGCTCCCCGATGGGACCTGCTCGATCCAGAACGCCTCCAGCTGCTCCGTGAGCGCCTTTTGGCCAGTTTTGGTGTCTTGCCATTGGCGACACTGAGTGTGTCATATACTCTTTCGTTTCGCTTTGCGTATTTCACTTGCGTGCAACCTGTGATGACTTGTGTCCGCTGTCCTTTCACCTGGACTCTGGATTATTGCCTCTCCAATTCGTCATTGTCTGTTCCGGATTTTGTTCAGTTGATGGGTCCCTTAGAGGCCCATGAGCAGGACTGTTCCGTCGCTGGCTGTATGGCGCGTGCGGCTGCACTGGGGATTTTGGCGCAATGGGATATCTGGGCGGCTGCCCAGGATCTCCTACAACGAAGCTGTTTTAATTATCACGCAAGCTGTCCCGCATTGCTTCTGGATGCTCCCTTTGCTGAGGAGCATTCCTGCTCTTTGAACTCATGGATTGGATGGCATCTATGTTTTTTGACGATTCCAATGATGAACTCTTGGAGGGTATGGCTTTTTTCTGTACTTTCACTTTCATGGATTGACCTGCCCTTCGCCGTTTGGGCGCTCCCTGTGCTCCGATGTCTATTTTTCTCCTCTGCTGAGCCTATGTCTGGCCGCCGAACTGTCCAGGGGAGGGTGTCTTGTGGATTGTTACCTGCCTTGTTATGTTGGCCTAGGCCTGGCTGCCATGCTGCTTTTCTTTGCGCACGTTACACTGAGCCGGGCCTCCCTCGCCCTTTGCTCGTGCCAAGTTCTTTTGCACTGTCTGCATTTTCTGTTGTTCACCTTTTTGGGCTCAGTCTGCACAAACATGTACAAGGTCGCATAACAATGTATTTTGGTTCTTCCTGATATGGCCAGTTTCGCGCACCCAGACATAACATTAGGTGCAATTGCCATGAAGAATTTAGTATGCTTTTAATACTGTGGTTTACTAGCGATTAAGACACTTGGAGAAATCCCTTTCAGTGAGAAGAGCTATGATGTCCTGCTGATGTAATTCTGCATCTAGAGACTGAGGTATGGGGGTTCGCTAGTCAAAGCCCAGAGGTCTTCTATTATTATAATAAACTGTCTTACTGCAAGGGGAGGGTGGTAATGTTATTTATACGTTTATCCACTGAGCTCTGAGATGCTTTCCCCGTTTGTATTCTATGGAATTGTAACCATGCTGCTTATATTAGTCATATGCATTATGCTATTAGTGCTGACACGTGTACTGTACATTAGAGCACGTAAGTTGGAATAAACATTTTAAACTATCCAGTGTCTCTTCCTACGCACCTTGTGGACAAGTACGAGTGAGTGACGAAAGAGTGTTCTTGCTTCTGCGAGTCCTGAGATAAAGATACCGTGTTCTGGGTTGTCCAAACATTAGTACTTGGGTGCTAATGGGATGCTAAGCTAGTTGGGTTGGGGTTTTTGGGTGCTACGGTATATGGTGGCAAACCACTGTATTCCGGGGTCCCATTTTCCTGTGCATAGCTCTGTGTATGTGCAGAAACCTTATGACACTAGAAGGGTGTCTTACCTATACCATATGCAAAAACAACAATTGATGGACAGAGTGCAGAACAATGTCGTACATTCACCCCAGTACAGAGATCTGGGCCTAAATCCATCGTTTTTTTGCTCACCATGCCATTCCAGTTTGGACCCAGCCATATGCAAATCAGTCTTGACCCTGCGCCCAATGGGAACAGTCCAGCCCGAACTGCCAGGCCAGGTCCTCCCTGGACTGGAAACAAGCATCCTAGGACCGGTTTCGGGCTTTTAGCCCTCATCAGCCAGGATAGCTTGACTCCAGTGGCATGGAGAGCACGGGACCCACGTCTGGGCATACCCGTCCCACTCGGGGTGACAAATGCAAAAACAACAATTGATGGACAGAATGCAGAACAATGTCGTACATTCACCCCAGTACAGAGATCTGGGCCTAAATCCATCGTTTTTTGCTCACCATGCCATTCCAGTTTGGACCCAGCCATATGCAAATCAGTCTTGACCCTGCGCCCAATGGGAACAGTCCAGCCCGAACTGCCAGGCCAGGTCCTCCCTGGACTGGAAACAAGCATCCTAGGACCGGTCTCGGGCTTTCAGCCCTCATCAGCCAGGATAGCTTGACTCCAGTGGCATGGAGAGCACGGGACCCACGTCTGGGCATACCCGTCCCACACGGGGTGACAAATGCAAAAACAACAATTGATGGACAGAATGCAGAACAATGTCGTACATTCACCCCAGTACAGAGATCTGGGCCTAAATCCATCGTTTTTTTGCTCACCATGCCATTCCAGTTTGGACCCAGCCATATGCAAATCAGTCTTGACCCTGCGCCTGGAATCAAGCTATCCTGGCTGAAGAGGGGTGAAACCCCGAAACCGGTCCTAGGATGCTTGTTTCCAGTCCAGGGAGGACCTGGCTTGGCAGTTCGGGCTGGACTGTTCCCATGAGGCACAGGGTCAAGACTGATTTGCATATGGCTGGGTTCAAACTGGAATGGCATGGTGAGCAAAAAACGATGGATTTAGGCCCAGATCTCTGTACTGGGGTGAATGTATGACATTGTTCTGCATTCTGTCCATCAACTGTGTTTTTGCATTTGTCACCCCGAGTGGGACGGGTATGCCCAGACGTGGGTCCCGTGCTCTCCATGCCACTGGAATCAAGCTATCCTGGCTGAAGAGGGTGAAACCCCGAAACCGGTCCTAGGATGCTTGTTTCCAGTCCAGGGAGGACCTGGCTTGGCAGTTCGGGCTGGACTGTTCCCATGAGGCACAGGGTCAAGACTGATTTGCATATGTCTGGGTTCAAACTGGAATGGCATGGTGAGCAAAAAAACGATGGATTTAGGCCCAGATCTCTGTACTGGGGTGAATGTATGACATTGTTCTGCATTCTGTCCATCAACTGTGTTTTTTGCATTTACCTATACCATAGGCAGTGGGTTGCAGGCATGGCACACAGGAATGAATGTGTGCCATGTCGACTCTTCACTTTTCTCTGCACCAAAACAAGTAGCCTGCAATGGCAGTGTGTGTGTGCTAAGGTACAGGACCTCTAAGGGTGACACAATATGTGCTGCAGCCCTTAGAGGCCTTCCCTGGTCACAGTGCCCTTGGTACCCATGGTACCTTTTACAGGAGACTTAGATGTGGCCAGAGAGGTGCCAATTGGGGGTACAAAGGTACAGTTTTGGGAAGGAACACAGGCCCTGGGAACCTGATTGGCAGGGACCCAAGGCACATCAAGTCAAAGTGCATCAGAAATCTAGCAAAAAGTGGGGGGTTACTGCAACAGAACCCCAGCTTCCTACACTCCCCAGTTTTTTTATCCCACTTAAAGCCCTGCATAATAGCAATAGTTTAACTTATATCTGAAACTCTATGCCACCATCAATAGCATGCTGAGTTACTTCAAGTGTCTGGGAATGCACCCTGCATTCAGACAACTCACTCCTCATTCTAGCCCTTCACTTTCAAGCTGACCCTGCACTCACACTGATCACCATGTACTCACACCATTCACCCACTCACCCTGCACTCACAGCGATCACTCTGCACTCACAGTGCACTTACGCTGTTCACTCTGTACCTCACCCTGTAGTCACATGAATACACCACTCACCCACACTCAAGTGACACTTCACCCACCTGTCCCCCTCACTGCACAATCTGACTCAAACAAGCCCATCACTAACCATGCATTCATTCATCCCACTCTGAACTTACATCCGCATCAAATGGTCACCTCACTCACCCTGCAGTCACTCCTCTTACCCTACTCTCACACTGTCGCATCGTTCACCGTGCACTCACATGGGCACTCCTGCCACCCACACAGTGCAGAGGATTAATGTGCCTGCTACAAAGAATGTGTACCATGCAGATCACAGAAATGTGTGAGTGTACTATGAGTAGCGCTATAAACAAAATGAAATGGTTGTCAGAAAGGTGCTATAGAGAGATGAGGTGCATTGTTGGTGAGTGGTACTGAGGGAATTCATGGAAAAGAAGGAAATGGGGGAGGCGGCGCCCCAAAAAAAGGTTGCACCGTGTGCAACCAGTGCTAGGGCCAGCCCTGGCTGGGAGTGTTAGCCCCCCCCCGAAGTTCGGCTCTAGTTGCGCCCCCGCTATGGAAACTCTACCTAACTAGAACTACACAGTTGCAATCGCCACCGTAATGTGTTTCAGCCAGTAGTTTCTTTCATTGACATTTTGCTTCTGCCCAACAAAGCATTTAGCATGTGGCAATGGGCCAGCCTACTTCATCTGTTGGAGGGTACTTTAGTGTCAGGGCTAGTGTGCAGGAACTGTTGGATTTTTTATATTTACAACTTTTTTTTTTGCAATTTGTTTCCACATTGCGTATTTTTAAAAATAAAACATTACATCCTTGACAAGGCCAAATCTATTAGCAATACCAATTATTGCTTTCTTTTGCAAACTCCAATATAAACAAGCACTAGCAATGCAAATAGCGCGGCAATTGCCTTTTAAATGCAAGACCTATTGGCTTTGCCAGTGCTTTTATTAACTTTTGATCCGTTTCAGCTAGAAAGTTTTTTTGTGTGAAAATCTGCGCATTATGAAGCAGAAGATGGATTGTGGGGCAAGAACAGCAAGTCCATAACTATCCAGAAAAGGCTGTGGCCTCAGAGTTGCAGAGGTCAGTGGTTCTGAATATAGTAGTTGGAGTGTATCAGTTAGCTTTCCATAGCGTGAGGTTTTACAAAGAAAATGCATTTTCAAAATACCTAAATACATGATTGCTTGCTCAAACTCTTTCATTTCGTATTTTTTTTTTTTTTTTAATGGGTCATATTTGCCTATTTTTTGCAAACATGCACTCCACCTTTACACATCTGTATTTTTACTTTTTATTACTTTGAAACTTTTAACGCTTGTTGCATATGTTTGCAAACAAAATGCAACGGCTTACTAATTTTTGTTGAGTCTATAGATTTATACATGTATCTATGTATACATTTAGGGTTCTTGGTCACCTCATGCTCCCTGGAAGAGTGGCCACAAGGTAGGGTGTCTGGAGTTTCCTACAGAGATATGGTGAAATCACAAAACTAAAATCATACTGAAAACACAGACGTTTTGAAAAAGTAATGAGAAGGGTTCAAACAAAACACAAAGGAATGCAGATCAGGCACATGATACTGACTGAGAGAAAGGGGGGAATGGAGCATCTCCCAAAAAACGTAGGGTCCTCCATCAACATCTCTGGTGGACAGCACAGGCAGAGACCACTCTGTCTCCACCATTGGGTACGCTAAGTTGTGGTTGCAATACCGCCAGAAATGGTGTTGAAGCGTCTTCCCAGCTGATGGTGACTGGTCCGTCACCATGGCAGGAGGAGGTAAACCTGTGAAAGTCCAACATGGTAATGTTGTTGGACTTTCTCAGAAAGGTGAGCACAACCACATGACAGGGAGGCAAAATATGAGGCTTTGATAAAGCACCACTCCCACCCTTTCAGACCAATTTAGGGGTAGATTTGAAGTGTCCACATGGATGGTGAAAATTCCAACATGCAGCAAACACATTGTGGGGATTTCCACCAGGGGGTTCTCCTCCCAGAGCTACTTCAGTGGAGGAACGTCTGCTGTCATGTGCAGAACTCAAGTGTGGTAGACTTTCCACCTCCACTGGGGTAAAGGATCTACATCTGTCATACTGATGGACAAAAATTCCACCAAGAAAGCTCTGAATCAGCCTGTTCAGTTCTCCGAGTTCTAATGAAAACTTAAAGCCATGTATGAACATAACACAAGTTTGCTTTTCACCCACTGCCCTCTTTTCAGCTGGCCAAATTAACTATCACAAATATCTCAAGCGATGAGGTAAACCTTTGATTGATTTTTTTTAAAAAATGTTAATGACAGCATTTCTCCCAAGCAGAAAAACAGGGTTTAGCTGGATTGCCAACCCAAAGGTTAATTTTCCAGTGACTTTTAGCATTAGACGTCACCATTGGTATCTTTCCAGGCAATAACGGTGCAATAAATGCAGACTTCTTTCAGCCTTCTTTGGGTGCTTCATCATCACATGGCTGCGGTTTCAGTTTTTTTTTTTTTTTTTTTTTAAAGGTTTGTGTCAGTCTTAAAATGTTACTTGGTAAATATTTAAACCAGCGAGAACTATTTATCGCAGGGCGCTGTGTGCTTATTCAGCATTAGAGGCCTGGACAGCTTCTTCTAGTAAATTTAATCCTAGTAGTTGAGCAGATTTCCAATGTGTAGGAGTTTAACCAAAAGCCACAAGAACAAAAATTAAAAGGTGTGGAGAATGTAGATTATCCGACACACCACAGTTAGCTTTAAGGTGAAAAGTAACCAAATATGTACTTTTTGCACCTTTTCCCAGGTGTAGCGCTCTCTTCCTAGTTTGCCCCTTAAAATGTTCATATGTTTGGGTGTTTCCTTACCTAGGGTTCTATTCACAAGGGCATTTTGTGGTGCAGAGAGTTTTACGCCTGTAGTGACCTTTTACATGCCTTTGTGGATAGGTCCCAAACATCTAAAATTGGAATAAAATGGGACTACAATTATTAGAAATAGACAGGTATGTGCCCTCTTTTCACTTTTATTTATAAGGGGTTGGACATTTCAATACGATTATCAAAGGCATTTAGGAGTATGTAAAAGAGAACTCCACTAGTATTACTTCCCATACTCCTAAATTCTGTTCTCAATTAGGGCCACATGTACCAAAAATCCATTTTGCATTTCTTAAATAGCCAATTTTGGGTAATCGCTATTTAAGGAATGCAAAATGGTATGTAAGAAAATAGCGATTACCTAATAGCGATTCCTAAAAATTTGCAATCGCAATTACGTAATCGCTATTAGGTAATAGTACTCCATTTGTTCCTATGGGCCTACAGGCCCTTAGGTGCGAATGGTTTTGCATTACCTAATTTGCAATTACCCAATTGGTAATCGCAAATTAGGTAATGCAAAGCCAAGGGTGCCCGGGGGCCTAAGGCCCCCCTGAAGCACCCCAAAAAACAAATGTGCACATGTAAAGCGCACAAATGCCCTAGGGGCATGTGTGCACTACATGGCACTGTGAAAAATGCATTTTTCTGCATTTTTCAAAATTTCATATGGTTACCATCGACTTGGAGTTGATGGTAATAGCATTTCCTAAATGCACAGTTCGCATTTAGAAAATGCTTGGTACATGTGCTAAGGGAATCGCAAATTGCAATTCCCTATTTGTAGTCGCAATTTTAGGTAATCGTAATTTTCTAAAACTGTGACTACAAAGCCTTTCATACATCTTGAAAGGCTATTTTGCATTAACAAACAGCAGAAATTACCAATTCGCACCGTTTGCAAATGGAAAATTGTTTGATATACGTGGCCCTTAGACCCTTAATTGCCACATTTACACCAGGTTTTCAGGCACTAGAATTATGTATGCTTTCACTTTAGGGGGTGCTTATCACCTTTTCGATGTCCTGCCCTCCCCAGAACCTGTTAAAAAATTATGGTAAAAAATATTTTAATTTGGGAATGTGATGCCCTAGGAAGGGAACGTTAATTAAGCACTGCATTTGTTGACACAGCTGAGTCATGTTTCTTACAGACTGTACAATACTGTTATAGGCATAATATAGGTTTTTGCCCCTCCATAATTTACTGTAGACTTGAAAGCCTATATCTTATAGGCACAGACATGTAAACCAGCTCCCCATTCCACTTATGGCAGCAAAATACATGTTTTTTTCTATTCTGAAAACCAGTGTGCCCAGTCTGTACAGAACCCTATCCTTTCAATTCAAGGGTGGAGGGTGGCATGAGGGGGCCATGAAAGAGAGAACATGCGGACAGTGGACTGAAGAGGGGCATTATGGGAGGACCAAAGGCTACTGTCAGAAGACCAGATGATAGCTGGCCGTGGATTGGTGGACGCTGGAAACTGTGGGAAGAGAGCGGAGGCAGAAGGAGGGAGCCCCAGCAGGAGGGCTGGAGAGTGTAGTGAGGTGGCCAGGCAGCAAAGGGCACAGAAGGGCCAAAGGGGGTCTGAAGTGGGCAGGGCAGTAGGGTGTGGAGGGAGCAAGCAGAGGAGGGGCTGGGGGAGCTCTGGACTACGAGGATCAGATGGGCGATGGAAGCAGCTGTAGGATCTGAGGAGATGGTGCTGGTCATAGCAAGTCATCGTGAAGAGAGCAGGGCATAGTGAAGGCAGTGGGTCAGCTATAAGCTGAGGAGAGGTAGCTGGGGACAGAAGGGTGCAGATGAGGTGAGAAGCAGAGGAAAGGTATAGAGGGGAGCCCAAGAGGGTGTGGTGGGAAAGAGAAAACAGTGGTGCGTAAGTGTGCTGAGATTGGTATTGCAAAGACAAGCCTGGGCGCAAAGAGGAGTTGTTAGCCGACCTGGAGGAAGGTTGGGGAGAGGAGAGAGCGCTAGAGTCAACTTTGATACATCTGAGGCATAAGGGAAAGGTCTTTGGGCACAGAGGGCAGAAGGACGCACACACTAGGACAAATGGAAGGGCAAGATCAGAGAAGAGGAGAGGGTGTGCTAGGACAGAGGGAAGAAGGAGTTGGCTGTGAAGGGGAGAAAACTGGAGGCAGAAAGAACTTATATGCCAAAAAATGTTGGAGACAGCAGAGGAACCAGATGGGCTCAGACAATGGAGGGAGCACAACAGCGGCATACACGGTCAGAGATTGACAACACGAGTGAAGGTAGGGAATAGAAGAGGATTAGGAACTCAGAGGGCAGAAGGGGTGGGGCAGACAGGAGTGAGGCAGAGGCAGGCAGGCAGTGTGCAGGGCAGGCTGCAGCAAAAGAGGGGCCAAAAGTCATGTAGGAGACTAGGAACAGTGGGTGGGGCAGGTGGAGGATGAGAATGAAGACAGGACTGAGGGATATGGAGATGTGAGATGGGGTGAGAGAAGAATAGATAGGAAAAAGGAGCACATGGGTGAAAGGGGGCAGGAGTGGGTGGAATAGGTCTGAGGTGGGTAGTGTCCAAGTGTGGGCCACTGCAGAGTTCATCTTGAATGGACTGCCTGGCGAGGTGTAATCAAATAATGTCTTACTATTCCAAGTAAGAACATTTAAAAACTAGATCTAAAGCACAGGGGTAAGATGCTGCAAAAAAGCTCTGTGCTGGCACAAATCAAACAGGGAAGTAGCGCCCTTCATGCCAACACAACAAAGTACTCTTAACTGCCTGAACACTGCAGGCAGACAGCGAAAAGATCATATTCAATTTTCTAAAAGGATATCATACTATTGCTCACTCTTTAAGAGGTTCCTCCCCAGCAACGGAGGTCTCCTCACGACCAGTAGCTTTAACCATCCCAACATTCCAGAGGCAGGCAGAATAACGCAGAAGAAGAAGGGAAGGACTCAGCAATCCCGGGTGCAGCAGGGGAAAAGGTCCTGATGACAAGTTAAGACCCCCAAAACTTAATGGCCTGATTTAGAGTTTGTAACAGAGTACGAGTGAGCCTTTTTACAGGTGCGTTATATCCTAATGGACTTTTAATAAGGTAGACGGGGTATCTGCCACATTTGTGACGGACTATCCGTCCACCAAACTCTAAATTGTGCCCCAAGCCTGAACTTCGAACCAAAGTTGTTGACAGTAGCTGCTATACCCATCCAAGTTGATTAAGTAGTAGCTGAAACCTCATTTCAGTTTAAAAGGGTACTAATACCAGGTGGAAATGATTAGTGGAGAAAACTAGGTTGAACATAACAGATCTCAGAAAGCAAACGATCCCAACCTAGGAGTTTATTGGATTTGCCACTTACCGGCATGGGCGAGTCATTGTATGACACTAAAAACTGTACTCAGGACACGCGACTCAACAATGGCAAAGAGAGGCCATCGGCCATGAAAGATTTTCACCAAGTCTGCCAAAACCTCGCTCGGAGCTTCATTTTAATGAGGATATGCTTTGCAGACGAGTCTGCGACAAAGTATGTCTGTCAAACCGAAGGACTATAGTTTGTATGCAGATCCCAACTGATGTGTAGATATGGATGAAAAAGGCTGACCTCACAATGATGCTCTAGCTCGAAGTTTCAGGTTGATATTGGCAGATGGACCAAAATAAGTGTACATATGAACAACCTGACCATTATGTGATGTACATGAATTTCACAATTTGCATAATTTTATACTACATTTTCTGTAGGGTACAGTGTACTCAACAAACCTCTTCTTCTGACTCTTCTGTAAAAAGGGTGTGGGATCATCTGAAAATGCTAAAAGTCCCACAAATCTATGTCTTAACACAATTTTCAAGTATAGCGGGGGAATCGTCAGTCAAGAATCTGAAGCTTCTAGTGTTTCACATCTTTGCAGGATAAGGGCTTTAAAAACTTTACCTAAGAGCAGCACAATTACGCACCATTGGATGAATTGATTAAGGTGTATGAGGTTTTAAGGCAAGTGTAAAGCATATGGTTGGAAATGGCATTGTTAACAGCACATTGCGAAGCAAAGAGAATGCCTCAAAGTTTTCGAACACTAAAGCTTTCTACGGAGTAGAATTATAGCCTTAAACTATTAGGAGGAAGGAGGCGGGTGTTTGAGCACTTCATTTCTAACAATATTGATAAAGAATGAACAATAATGAATAAAAAATATAGAGCAGTAATTGTTTTAACTAATGACGAGATTTAGAAAAAGGTATAGCAGAGAATGTGAACAATTGTTTTTTTCATGACTTCCATAAGAAAGCAAAAAATATCTAAACGACGTCAAAACATTTGAATTTCAGAAAAATTGAAAAAGTTCACCAACAGTTTAAAATATATACTTTTCTGCAAAAATATTCTTCTCCACCTTAGGTGCTCACAAAGTAATATTGCAAGTTTAAACAATGTAAGCAATTGAGACAGGAGGTTCAAACAAAGATGGGAGGATAACAAACAAAAGCAAACATTTGGGATGTTTTTGGAGGAGGAAATGCAGATTTATCATGCCAATGTTGGGGTCCCAGGAAGTTCAGGAAGAGGTGGGACAAGAAGGGGAAGGGACAAAAAAAGAGGAAATACTAATTGTAATACTATCTGTATTAGTATACTATCATGGCCCACCAATACAGACAAAGAGGTCAGAATCCATCAGAGTGTGAATAACTGAGGAGAATGATTATAAATGCATCATATGAATGCTTATAGAAGTAGATTAAGAAAATGTGTAAACTAGTGTTATGTTTGCCACAGCAGAATTGTTACATTTCACAGATTTGCAAACTGATTCATACAAATTTGAAAGAAAACTAAAATAATGCAAACACTTAAAGAACTGCAAGACAATGATCACTTTTGAAATGAGATCCAGGTTACTAGTTATAAAGACATTCACAATCTAGAATTGCTATGGTCATTGGAACATGAGGAGTGAAATTCTACTCCGATACTTTTTCCAGGCATGTAAATTATTTGGAGAATAAATATATTGCACAATGCAGGTCCCCACTGTGTAGGGAGTTAGGTCAGAGTTTCATTGGAAAAGCGTTTTTTGTTTCACTAATAACTTTGGTGCAATATGACAAATTTGCAAAACTTTTTTTAAAAGTTGATCCACCTCAACTCTTTTTTTGTAAAGTTTTGCGCCGATTGATTATGCAGGGGCCCATAAAAAGCATGTTCACAAATGTTAACTCCCATTTGAAACTTTGCTCTCCAATACAGAATAATGGCTGAACGCAATTACACTACATTTGGCAAAAAGTTAGAACTTTACGCAGAATACATGCTTTTTGTGATTTGGTAAAAATCCATTCACCCGTTTTCGGGTTGGGCATGTAGGGGTTGAAAAGTTAGGTGTATCTGGACTGCTGGTGTCCAGACATGCTTTGATTGGCCAATTTACAAAGGGCTAGGCAACCCTGATTGGCAGGCCACACCATGAACAATATGATGTAGCATCCAGTATAGGTCTCAAGCACATGGTCCCTGCATCCTAAAATGAATTTTAAAAAACATAAAGGTTCAGGGTGAACATATTCAGGCACCCATGTTAAATTGAGGGGGGTCCCATGACTGGCCACAATATGTAGTGGCAGCCATTACCGGACTAGAGGAACTGGTCCCCATTTAAATGCATTGTGGTGAATACCCAGTTTTGAGGGTCACAAAAAGAAGCATATATAAAGAGTGATAACAGATTTTAGTCATAATATAAATCATTTGTTGGTGGTGGTGTACTCATTTCAAGAACTCTAGTGAGTTCTCGCATGATTTTACCATGTGAAGAATGAAGATCCTTTGCTGGGATTTGATGAACCATATTTTAGAAAAAACTGTTTTCTCTCATGAGATTCTCATAGAGGTTATGGAAGGTGTTGCATAAGCTAGAATGAGAGCACATTTTGGATAAATTCACACAATCTTCTTCAGCCATGGGAGACTACATTTCTGGCAAAACTGTACTTCCAATAGCAGCAGTCTGTCAGTTGTTTTCCCAGTGATCTACTGTAGCTTCCCACAACGTTCTAATGAACATCTAGCATAAATAACATTCTTTATTTATGACAAAAGTGTGGCCACCTGAACGCCATCTTGGTGGAATCAAAGCCCACTGAAATGTGCCAGGTATAGTTCAGTGAACTAATAACATGTACACCCATCATGCAAGGCTTATGACCTCAAATATTATCACTTCTAGTGAAACATACATACAAATATCTCTTTGTGTGTTTGTATATATATTATCTACTGGCGGTCGCCAGTAGATAGTTATAGTTAGGACCTAGTTTCCATAGGAAACTCGTTTTTTGTTTTCTCAATATCTTTGGGGCCGGTTGACGAATCTTCGCGAAATTTTCAAAACTCGTAGCCCGCTCCCGTCAGCTTCTGTCTTGAAAGTTTTGGGGTGATTCTGCAAGCGGGGGCCGAGAAAAAAGGGGGGTCCCAAAACGTGTATTCTCCATGTTAATTCCCATAGGAAACTTTAGACACGGCTACAGCCCGAACTGCTGAACGGAATTACACCACATTTGGCAAAAAGGTAGCCCTTGGTTCAGAAAGAGACCTTTTTTTTTTTAAATGGTGTAAATCCGTTCAGTAGTTCCTGAGAAATTCAAAAAATAGAGGTCGGAAAATCTAATTTCCCATAGGAAACTTTAGACACTGTTACAGCCGAAACTGCTGAACGGAATTACACCAAATTTGGCAAAAAGGTAGCCCTTGGTTCAGAAAGAGACCTTTTTTTTTTAAATGGTGTAAATCCGTTCAGTAGTTGCTGACAACATCAAAAAATAAAAGTTTCTATATCTATGGCCGCGGTGGATCCGCGCACCCTCCCGACCACGAGCTTTATTCTAATTGGCTGTCAACACTCCAAAACAGGAAGTGTTGGCAGCCATCTTGTGCCTCGGTAACCGAGGCACAAGAAAACAGGGAAACAAACGCAAAAAACAAGAAAAGGGGGCAGGGTAGAAACACCCTGACCCCTAGGGCCTGCTCAGGGGGTCCCACAAGGACCCCCAGGGCCCAAAAAAGCATTTTTTTTCAAAACAAATCGGCCGAATTCGCTTGTTTTCTCAATATCTTTGGCGCCGGTTGACGAATCTTCGCGAAATTTTCAAAACTCGTAACCCGGTCCGGTCAGCTCCTGTCTTGAAAGTTTCGGGGTGATTCGGCAAGCGGGGGCTGCAAAATGTGTTTTCTCCATGTTAATTCCCATAGGAAACTTTAGACACGGCTACAGCCCGAACTGCTGAACGGAATTACACCAAATTTGGCAAAAAGGTAGCCCTTGGTTCAGAAAGAGACCTTTTTTTTAAATGGTGTAAATCCGTTCAGTAGTTCCTGAGAAATTCAAAAAATAGAGGTCGGAAAATCAATTTCCCATAGGAAACTTTAGACACGGTTACAGCCGAAACTGCTGAACGGAATTACACCAAATTTGGCAAAAAGGTAGCCCTTGGTTCAGAAAGAGACCTTTTTTTTAAATGGTGTAAATCCGTTCAGTAGTTGCTGAGAAAATCAAAAAATAAAAGTTTCGATATCTATGGCCGCGGTGGATCCGCGCACCCTCCCGACCACGAGCTTTATTCTAATTGGCTGTCTACACTCCAAACCAGGAAGTGTTGGCAGCCATCTTGTGCCTCGGTAACCGAGGCACAAGAAAACAGGGTAACAAACGCAAAAAACAAGAAAAGGGGGCAGGGTAGAAACACCCTGACCCCCTAGGCCTGCTCAGGGGGTCCCACAAGGACCCCCAGGGCCCAAAAAAGCATTTTTTTTTTTTTTTTTTTTTTTAAATCGGCTGAATTTGCGCTGGGTGCGCGCATCCGGCCGAAAATTAAAAAACCGAAGCGCGGGCTCCCGCGCTTCGTTGGATTGAAGCCCCCGGGTGGGCCAGGTCCCGGGGGCATGCAGAAATAAAATTGCGGGGGCCCACGGGGACCCCTGCAGCCCCGGGGACTGCCATCCCCCGGGGCTTTGATAAAATATTTGCGGGGGGCACATGGCCCCCCCCGCAGCCCGGGGGACCGCCACCCCCCGGGGCTTGTTTTTTTAAAGGTTGGTTTGGGGGGGCCTCCAAGGCCCCCCCAAGCCCCGGGGACCGCCACCCCCCAGGGCTTTCATTAATTATTTGCGGGGGGCACACTGCCCCCCTGCAGCCCCGGGGACCGCCACCCCCCGGGCCTTCTTTTTTTTTTTTTAAATATACCTGCGTGGGGGGGCTAGAGTCCCCCCACACGCCCCGGGGACCGCCACCTCCCCGGGGCACTAAAATGCTAATTTGGGGGTCCGTTACGGACCCCCGAGCCCCGGGGACCACCACCTCCCCGGGGCTGTGCATGTGATGGGAGGGGGGCCGCGCGGCCCCCCTCCTGGAGCCCGCGCGGCCCCCCTCCTGGAGCCCATGATGGCCCTGGAGACCGCCACCCCCCAGGGCCGGCTCCTGCAGTGTCCCGGGGTGCCCACCCCCGGGACACTGCAGTTTGCTATGGCAGGGCGGGAGCCTCGCGGCTCCCACCCTGTCATAGCAAACAAGTTTGGATTTTGGAAGAGAGAGCAGGAAACCTGCTCTCTCTTCCAAAATTCAAACCAGATTGCTTTTCCACACGGGGAGCTGCATGTCAGCAGCTCCCCATGTGGAAAAGCAATGCCGGCTCCCGCAGCACGCGGAGAGCCGGCAGGGACCGTGGGGGCATTGGGGCTCCCCCCACGGTCCCCAACGAGAGGCCAGGCCCCGGGGGATGGGGTCCCCGGGGCCAGAAGTGGCCAGGGAGGGGGGCCACACGGCCCCCTTCCCATAATAAAATTAATTTAAAAACCGCAAAGGCCGGCCCCGGGGGATGGGGTCCCCGGGGCCATAAATGGCCTGAGGAGGGGGGCCAAGCAGCCCCCCTCCAAATCAATTTTTTTTTAAAACACTGGCCATGCCCCGGGTGATGGGGTCCCCGGGGCCGAATATGGCCTGAGGAGGGGGGCCACGCGGCCCCCTTCCATTTAAAAAAAAAAATAGGGGTCAGGCCCTGGGGGATGGGGTCCCCAGGGCCCATAAAATAGGAAAGAAAGGGGGCCACACAGCCCCCCTTCTTAAAAAAAGACGCGATCGTGCCGGAGGCCCCGCCCCCACCCAGCAACACTCTGCAAACGCGCCCTGTGGCGCGTTTTAAGTTGGGGAATTAATTCCCCTTCAATACTGGGGGCCAACTAGCCCACCAGGTATCTCCAGTAAGTGCCACAGGCCTGCGTTGCAGAGAGGTGGTCCAGGCCACGCCCCTTTTTACACCTCTCTGCAACGCAGCTCTGTGGCGCTTACTGGAGGTACCTGGTGGGCTAGTTGGACCCCAGGGACCCTCAGGATTCAAGGGGACTTAATCTCCCAACTTAAAACGGCCACAGGGCTTGTTTGCACACGTCACCTCAGGCGCCCCCCTCCCTTCACCACTTTGCAAACGCGCCCCGTGGCGCGATTTAAGAGGTAGTTTTAATCCCCCTGCCCTATTATGTACTAGGGCCTTACAGAGGAGGTCATGCTAATCACAGGGGTACCCCAACGCATAGTGTTCCCTAGTGTATGTAGGTGTTTTCACTGTATTCTAAGTGTCTTTTAGCATAGCACTGGCTCTGGTTAGTCAGAGTCAGTTACCACCAGTACCCGTCTGAAAAAGTTGTGGGCACAGGATGATTTTGCAACAAGGCCTCTTTCTGCTCCTCTGTTGGTTCTTTCTGCACATGTCTTGCTTCTTCCTGCACTTTTCTTCGTCTTTGTGGACTTCTGTTGCTTCTTTCTGCATTTCTTTTGCTTCTTTCTGTGCGTTTTTTCTTCTTTCTTCACATGTCCTACCTCTGTAGGCATAGTTAGAAACTAGCATTTAAAAAACCTTTGAAATTCACTTAAAAACCATAGGTTTCAGGCACGTTATAGTTAGAAATTAGCATTTAAAAACCTTTGAAATTCACTGAAAAACCATAGGTTTCAGGCACGTTATAGTTAGAAATTAGCATTTAAAAACCTTAGAAATTCACTGAAAAAACCATAGGTTTTAGGGAAAGTTATAGTTAGTTGGACATTTCACTCGTACAAAACCAGAGAAATTCCCCCGTTATAGTTAGTTCACCTAACTAGAACTCGCGCCCCCGCAATGCACTGCTGATGACGTCACATATTACATCACTCATGACATGGTCAGTGACATCACTGATGACATCATCCATGTGATAATTTGATGCATCTTCTCACACCCTAATATAACCTTTGATACACCCACTCTAAATTACAGACTGCCATTCTCAAAACCATAGACACTCCAACACCAATAACTACATACCCACTCACTGATTCTTAGGTTTACACACACATCCACTCACTCATCCGTACAGTCACTCATACTTATGGTCACTCAGTACAGGACTATCATATGCACTCATACACCTATATAGACACTCACACACCGCCACTCATCCATAGAGGTACTCACACACCTAGTCAGTCATGCAAATAATTAATCACACTGCCATTTACTCACCTATACAGTCATACACACACCAGCTCACTTACTCATACAAATACTAGCACATTCTTACGCTCTTATACAATCACTGATACAAGCACACACTCATCCATACAGCCACTCTCACAATCACACACTCTCACTTATAGCCATTTATATACTCCAACACACATATATACTGCCTTTCACATATGTAGTTACTCACACATGTACCACTGAGATATACATTCACTCACTAACACACCCATACACACACTCACCCACCCATACAGTCCATCACAGATGCACTCTTGAAACCATGCACCCAGTGAATCACCCACTCACACATCTATGCACAGAGTCACACACACCCCACCCACACAAACACTCAGGCACCCATACAGATACTCAGACAACCAATCAATAACCCATATAGACACTCATGTAGCTATTCACAAACCCATGCAGCCGCTTACACACCAACAGACAGACAGATACAGACATTCACACAGTTTAGTCACTAACCCATGCATTCAGTAAGATACGTTTAATCACTCACTTAGAGTCACTTACGCACCTACTAAATCATCCATTCAGACACTTATACACCCACTCATTCTTCAATACGCCTTTCCCTATATATATTAAACATATTTAAACTATACAGAAACACACAGTCACTGGATGATGTCATCAGTGATGTCATCAGTGATGTCATTTGAGATGTCATCAGTGATGTCACTGACCATGTCATGAGTGATGTAATATGTGACGTCATCAGCAGTGCATTATGAGGTGCGCGAGTTATAGTTAGCTGCACTAACTATAACGGGGAATTTTTATGGTTTTGTACGAGTGAAATGTCCAACTAACTATAACGCCCCTGAAACCTATGGTTTTTTCAGTGAATTTCTAAGGTTTGGTAAATGCTAATTTCTAACTATAACGTGCCTGAAACCTATGGTTTTTTCAGTGAATATATATATATATATATATATATATATATATATATATTTATACACACGCATATTATGTGGATATTGGGGTAGTATAATGCTAACGACAAAAGAAGGCTAGAGAAAAGACTGACATAAGCAATTACATGCTGAAACATGTTATTGCAAATTGTCTGTCAATCTAATGAACACATGTGTAAATGAGTTTCATGAATTACTAATAAGTTGGCAAAAAGAGGGATTACTTGCTCTCTGATAAATAATTGTCATTTCTAAAAACAAAACAGCATGTGAACTCTCATTATATATTTTCTTCCTAAAACGCATATGTCCAATATGAAATGACCAGGGCACCCTATTTTAGCAAGTCAAGGTTCACGAACTGAAAATCTATCAATGCACATATAAAAAAACCTGCGTTCAATATACTGCAGATGTCCTGATAAAATTATATACGTTTATTTGTAAGTCACACTGTATTTTAGTTTCATCAAATTCAGAATAATTATAAATGCATATTGGTCTCATTAAAAGGCTGGAAGCTGTGAAATATTTTGGGGTTTGCTTCATATTATACAAAACAAGACGCTATTAAAAATGACAAAATTTGTGCCACATCATACAGAGTTCATGTTTGGTGAAGACTTTTATCTCCAAGTGTTGCGGTGACGGCTTTGGGGGTTTTCTTTGCACCTTCATTCCATAACCTTTATAAGCGATGGTAGGAAAAGATAGTACTGTCACATTTGTCCAATGATGAGTATAGTGAATATGCACTATAATGGCTTAGCTATGTCCATGGTCTCATTTGGAGATGGCATAGGAGAATGGGTCTTTCTATATGAACTCTATTGATAATTATGTACTTTTCACTTACATCCACAACAGGTCATATTTAGATTATCCAGATAGTTTATTGGTAGTCAAGGAAAACAGACTGATTTAGAAAATATGCAGGAAATGTACTGTCAATAATTCTATATTATGTCATAGAAACTGTCAATCTTATTGTTATCGTGAAATAGTTAGAGGTAAAAGGAATAATACTTTTGGAAAGGAGTCATATGCAAGAATCAGTAAATATGAATCGAGAAATAGGCACAAAAACGCACATGAAGAACACATTGAAGGTGAAGTTAGAAGTGGCATGAAAAAAATACAGATGGGAGGCATGGGAAGTTGTTGCTGAAGCCTAACTTTAGAAACTGTGATAAAAGATTTATATTAATCAGAAGTTATAGTAAAGATTAGAACAATGAATGCAGGATATTGGAGCATCACTGGGAAACTTTGATCTTAGGTAGAGTGCTAGATTTGGTCTGAGGAATACACCCACAGATAACTTATAACTTCAAGTACATCTTATGCTATGGTTAGGAGAGTGTGAGAGGTGAATAGAGTTTATGAGAGTCATGTGTGCTTTTTCTCTGGTAGCATCTGAACAACATGCTAGTATGACCATGGCAGAAAATATGCGATTAAAGAATTTTGAATTTGTATTCTCAGTTTGTGATTTATTTCTTAGAATGCACAGTCAATCTCAAATATAAGAGGACCATTACAGAACTTTGAAAAAGCAAATAAGCGAATGTGTCACAACGATGACAATAGTAAATTGGCTGTATCTGATTACAAAATATGTTAGTCTGGCGCACTAGTGTAGCTCCTGTGATTTTAGATTTTATTAAATAAAACCCACATAAAGCCACCACCATGCAATGAATACTAACAAAATAATTCGAAGGAATGAAAATTTGAGATACATAATTTGCTTGTATTATAAAATAATGAGTAAAATATATAGGTGTGGGGTATGAATATGTGACTGGAGTGTTCAATGCTGAGAAAAAGATTAAACTGTGCCAATTATGGGTAGATGATGGCTCTTGTGAGGTGGACTAGTATTAAGAATTAAACAGTTTGTAAATGTTGGCTATCATGAATGATATGGACATTGTACATTCACTGGTTGTGTAAATCTGGGTCCTTAGAGTTCAATCATGGAATACGTTTAGGTCATTAAAGGTTGTATGAAAGCACAGGCTGGAGGTGAGTAAAGTTATGAAAAATGGACAGAATGATATTCCAATTTACTACTTGAAATATGAGATGAAGGGGTCTTATGCAGGAAGCTCAGATAACTTTATTGCGGAAAAATCCCAAATATGAGCTAAGCATTTTTACTTTTGCACGCATATAAAAAAGATAGCAATAGGTTGATGTATAGGTTCTCAAAGTAAACACAGATAAATTACATAATTAAATATTGATTATGACTAAATTATGTATTCAAAGGAAGAGGCTATAAAATGTGAAAGCTGTGAAGAATGTTACATATTTAATATAAGAGAATGTAGTATTAAAGGAAATATTTTGATCAGTTAGAAAGCCAAAAACCACGATGATAAGAAAAATTAAATTACACCATATCACATTGCTTCTAGTTATTCTTGAGAAAGCAATGGATATGAAAAAAATTCTTCTTGGTGGCAGTGAGCCATTTGTAAAGGACGACTGGAATGTTTTCCTGACTAGAAATGAGTTTCTACAGAGTCTCAGAAAAAGTAATGGTGATCACACTTAAAAATAACACCGTGAACTTAAGTTCTAAAGCACTCGGTGTGCTAAAATGTGCAGCACCAATGCACTTGCGATTCGAATCATGAATGACAAATAGTAACATTAATAATTTGCTTTTGGTAATCCAGAATGGGGCTATTAACCATTTAATGCTTGCTTGGGTTTTTGGATATGCCTCCAATGTCATTCTTGAAAAGCGTCACTCCTGTTGTTTTGTAGTTTGCTTGTTTGTCTTCTGTGGACGTCTCTAATCATTACATTGCTTCTGGATTTGTTTTCTATACCATGGCCAGCCTTCAGATAAGCATTAACCAGCTAGGGGTAAGGGCTGTTAGGCGCACTGGGGGCAGCAAACCATTCAGAACTCAGCAGTCAGAATCACTCTCAACCTCTCCCGTCACATCCACATCACACCACACATCATAGAGCTCCACTGCCCCCCAAAACACAAACGAGCACCATTCGAAATCCTCGCTCTTCACCCACACTTTCAAGGCACTACATAACCCTGTCCTAGCATACCTCAATAACAGTATCTGCTTCCACAAACCATCCAGACACCTTCGCTCGGCCAGACTCCTAGGGGCTCATATCCCGCGCATATGGAGAACCTGATCCGGCGGTCGAGCCTTTTCCTACATCGCTCGTAAAGAGTTAAACGACCTGCCACTAGACAGTCAAGCCTCCTCCTCACGCACTTAATTCTGCAACAAGCTGAAGACCTGGCTTTCAACTAATCCCACCAGGCCAAGGGGGGCTAGGCCCACACCTGCTCAGCGCCAAGATGCCCTCCCAATGATAGAGCGCTTTAGAAATCAACATACACATAACTTAACATCTGTAGACTTATGTCTATGTTTGGAATACGATTACAACTTTTTAGGAAATCCCAAAGAATTCTGAGAGCACTCTTGGGAATTCTGCGTCTGTCTGCATGCCGAAATGTAATAGGCTCCACATGAGGAAATGTGGTATAAAAATATCTTTGCACTTTCATTTTTTGTGCTTCTCCACAGAGAAAGCGTGTTTCCTCTCATAGAAACTCCTTCCCTAGAAGACCTTCAATTTTAGAGCTGTTCCATTCCCGCCCTGAAAAAACATTTTACTCCTGCCCTTCTTAGCACTACAATTGTTACCCTGACCCACAGAGAGGTTAGTGCAAAGTTTGGAGGGGCTGGCATTGAAACTGCATAGTTTATTAAATAAATAAAATAAAAATAAGACGTGCAGGGACCAACAATTATTTTTTGGAGTAGCCCTCTGGAGCTGGTGTATGAACCTGCTGTGAGTCCAAAGGGTCTTGATTCCAAATCATGATCTTTTTTTTTTACCCCCCTCTACACTTCATATCTCTATCTCATTTTTGCAGGTTCTTTTTATGCCTGTTACTGTTCTCCTATATTTTCTCTTCCTCCTCCTTGCTCTGCCGTTATCTCTCTTGCTGTGGGTCAAAGTCTGATGATGAAAAATAAGTTCCGTCCCCAAAATGGGTGCCGGTCCCCACCGCCAGCACAAATCAAGCAATGGCTAAAGACGAGGAGCGAAGTGGAGGTCTGGCCACTTACCGGCGTGAAGAGAGGCGAGAAGGATCAACAGAGGCGCCGGGAGGGCCATGGCCAGCGTGTCCCGCAGCAGCACCGCTGACGCCTGCGCCTGGAGACTGAACTCTGCCCTCCGGCTCCCTTTATACGGCGGCACCGCTCCCTCACGCTCCCGGGTCCTGACATGCACCGCCGCCTTGCTTGAGAAGGGAAAACTGCGGACTCTTCGGGCACCCGAAGGAAAACCACCGACCTCAGGTGCGCACAGAGGGCAACGTCCACCTCTCTCTCCTCCCTCGTCACAGCAGCGCGCGAACACCTATCCGAGGTGCGGGACACTCTTACAGGCAGTAACATCAAACTTACGTTCACAAGTAAAAACACCGCTGATTTATTTGAACATTATTTTCACGGAACAGCTGATACCATACAACATCAAAGCGACATCTTGAGTGGGTCTGGGCAACTTTTATTTTAGCGACCTGTGCATAATTAATTGCTGTGGCCTCCCCTTCACTGACTGGATTTTTGTAACTTTCCCTATTTAACTTTTCCTGATTCAACCGTAGGGCTTACTTTGAAGTTACCGCAAGGCAACCGATATCTGAAAATGGCCTGATTAATATTCATGGTATTTTTCTGTACAAATTCAGAACTCCTAAAAAAAACAACATACGGTGGAAGGGAGAGTCCCAAATTACCTACAGAATTTGGAAATGTTACAATTTCGAAAAAAAATCTGCGGGGGAAGACCTCGAAAGACATGACGCATTTTTTAATTTTATTAAGTTTAGTGTCATGCTAAGATAGCAGGACACACTTAGTAGCATTGTTACATTTTTACATTTTTTTAAATATCCAATCACTGGTGCTATGTCTACCATGAAAGAGTTCTGGCTGCTATACTGCGTATACCAGATGGTAATCCTTTATATACTCGTGGGTGGTAGGCAGAGGCCAAACTTGTCGGGAAAGCAGGGTCAACATGGAAGCTATGCAGGAGGTGGAGATGAAAATGGCCAGAGCGTCCACTCTTCATACGTGCACCCCATAGCCAGGAGCAGAACCCCTGAAAGGAACCGCAGTGGGTTGATCCGGAAGTGATGAAAAATGAGCAGGTGGGCCAAGAGGCAGATAACAGGCTGATTGCCATGGAGAACAAGCACTGGCAAAGCCAATAGGTCTCGGCAATGACCGAGCTATTGGCCTCGTCAATGTAAATGTCTTTTAGCCATGTTGTCTAGCAGCACATCTGCTGTTCAGCATGGCTGAAACTTGCTGAAAGCCCAAATTCACAGGATGTTAAGCCGACGCCGAATCTCTTTGCCCCCCCATGTTGAGTTTATTGTCCTGCCCCTCCAAACACAAAAAAGTGCTATGACGTGGCTTGCGCTGGCCACATCATAGTGCTTTTTTCAGTGACTTTCAGCCATGCTGAACAGCAGATGTGCTGCTAGACAACATGGCTAAAATACATTCACATTGACAAGGCCAATAGCTTGGGCATTGCCGTGATCTATTGACTTTGCCCCCGCCCGCCCTTCACAGACGCCATCCTAGACCTCATCGCAACCCAGGCTCTCTCATCCACTGAGTACATCCTACTTAGAGACCTCAACTTCTACCTGGACAACCCTAGTGACCAGAACACCACCTCCTACTGGAGAACCTCGCCAACATCCGACTCAAGCAGCTAGTGACCGCAACGACCCACACAGCCGGACACACGTTCGACCCTGCTTTCTCCACCAGCGGGAACATCACCTACAGCCACAGCACCAAACTCCTCTGGACTGACCACCACTGTGTACATCTCGCCTTCGCCACGCCCACCGTACACCACCGCCCTCATCGCCCCCCCCGTCGCAGGTGGAACAAGGCCACAGAAGAACGTCTCGTCGACTTCCTCGGCACGACCACTCTGCCAACACCAACAGACGGCAACACCTCAGTTCGCAACCTTCACCGATGGATCTCCAACTGCGCAGACACTCTGGCACCCCTCAAGAAGATACCAGGCAAGCAACACTACAAGAAAGCCAGCTAGTTCATTCCCGACCTCCATGAGTCCAGACGCACCCGCCGACGACTCGCAAAAAGATGGCGGGACAACAAAACCCCAGAAACCCACGCAACCTTCAAATCCGCCGTCAACGCACACCACCTTCTCCTCAAAACCACAAAGAAAACAGCCTTCCAAGATAGAATAAACGCGAGCGCACACAACAGCAAAGAACTCTTCACCATCATCAAGGAGTTAGCCTGGCCCAACAGCCAGACCTCAGCGTCCCACCTTCCCAAGACCTCTGAAACAAAATCAGCACCTTCTTCCACCACAAGATCAGGCAGATCTACGACAGCTTCGACACCCAAGACCCTGCCACTACGCCCACCACCACTGCACGCAACCACGCAGCACCCCAACAGATCGTGCTCAACTGGTCTTCGCTCACCACAAACGACACACTCAAAACCATGAAGAGCATCCACTCAGGAGCCCCATCAAATCCTTGCCCGTACCACATCTTCCATAGAGCACAGCCTCCATCGCCCCCCAGCTTTGCCGCACCATCAATTGCTCCATCGAAACCGCCACCTTCCCCGACGACTGGAAACACGCCGAGACCAACTCCCTTCTAAAGAAACCGTCCGCCGTCCCGACAGACCTCAAGAACTTCAGACCCATCTCCTTCCTCCCCTTTCCAGCCAAGGTAATCGAAAAGGCCATCAACGCCCAACTCTCCGAGTTCATCAAAGAGAACCACGTCCTGAACACCTCACAATCCAGTTTCTGAAGCAACCACAGCACAGAGACTGCACTCCTCACCACCACCGACATCTGCTCCCTCCTTGACTGGAGCAAAATCGCAGCCCTCATCCTACTGGACCTCTCTGCCGCCTTCGAGACTGTCTCCCACCGACCGTAATAACGAGACTCCACGACGCCAGCATCTGCGACAAGGCACTGGACTGGATCCACTCCTTCCTGACTGGCCGAACACAGCGAGTCAGACTACCCCCGTTCCACTCAGAACCTACAGAGATCAGCTGCGGAGTGCCCCAGGGCTCCTCCCTGAGCCCCACCCTCTTCAACATCCACATGGCTTCCCTCGCAGCCATCATTAGAGGCCATGGGCTCAACATAATCTCCTACGCTGATGACACCCAGCTGATTATCTCCCTCACCAACAAACCCACAGCCGCCAGAATCAACTTTCACAACAGAATGAAGGCAATTGCTACCTGGATGCAAAACAGCTGCCTCAAGCTCAACTCGGACAAAACCGAAGTACCCATCCTGGGACCCACCCCCTCACCCTGGGACGACTCCTGGTGGCCCGCCGCACTAGGAACCCCTCCCACCCCTACGGACCGCGCATTCAACCTTGGTATCATACTGGAATCCTCCCTTTCAATGAAGCACCAAATCAACGCAGTATCCTCATCCTGTTTTCACATGCTCTGCCTGCTTCATAAGACAATCAGATTGCTCACCACAGAATCCAGAAAGACGGTCACCCACGCACTCCTCACCAATAGACTTGACTATGACAACGCACTCTACGCCGGCGTCGCCCAGAAACAGCTTAGGAAACTACAGAACGTCCAAAACGCCGCAGCCAGACTGGTCCTTGACATCCCCTGCCGCAGCCACATGACACAACACCTACGACAACTCCACTGGCTCCCAATCAACAAGAGAATCACCTTCAAGCTCCTCACAAATGCTTACAAGGCTCTCCATGACACAGGACCAGAATATCTGAACCACCGTCTCGCTTTCCACACACCCGCCAGACAACTCCGCTTCGCCCAACTCGCCCTGGCCTCCATCCAACAGATCCACAAGACCAGAACCAGAGGAATATCCTTCTCCTACCTCGCCGCCAAGACCTGGAACACCCTGCCCCTCCACCTCAGGCAATCTGCGTCATTGCCCCAGTTCAAGAAGGAACTCAAGACCTGGCTCTTCAACTGAACCTCCACACCCAGACGGATCAGCAGCCCCACTTAGTGCCTTGAGACCCTCACGGGTGAGTAGCCGTGCTTTACAAACCCCTGACCGATTGATTGATTCATTGCCAATGCTTGTTCAGTGTTGGCTGGGTATTGCTCAACAAATGTGGTAGTAATAGTGAGAAACAGTTGAGGAGCATTGAAGTGAAGCGAGGATGTGATGTAACTGCCAGAGCTGTCGACAGGGGAACTGGGGTACCAGGTTCGAATCTTAGGGTCGGCTGAGCAGTTTGTGATTCTGGGCAAATCACTTACACATCCCCATGTACAACAATGATTGTGTCATTGTGTAAAGTAACTGGTGAGCACTTAAAGCACTTCAATACCATCGGCTGGTGTTAGCACTATGGCAAGATGGAAGATGGAACAAGAGCTCCAATGCCATCAGATCGTGCAAAAAAAAAAAAAAAGCTGCAGCGACGAGGGAGGTAGTGGGGGGACAGGTCAAGCAGGAGGGGTTGGGGAGATGGGCAAGCAATGACAGGAGAGGGAGGGTGGAAGCAACAGTGAAGGGGGAAAAATACATTAATTGAAGCAAAATCAGCGACAAAAATAATTGTGTCATTGTTGAATGTAACTGGTGAGCACTTAAAGCTCCAATACCATTTGCTCGTTTTTGCACTATGGCAAGACGGAGACGGACGGAGCGCTCCAATACCATTGGAACATGCAAAAAAAAAAAAAAAGTGCTGTTCATGTTTTAACAACTTTCTAAGAAATTCATTTGTTTATGTACACCCGTATGCATTTTAGTGGGATGTATGTGTACAAGGGAGACTATGGCATGGCAGAAGATGGAACTAGTGCTCCAATACCATTGGACTATACAAAAAAAATAAAAGCAGCAGCGACGAGGGAGGTAGTGGGGGGACGAGTCAAGCAGAAAAGCAGGAGGGAATGGGGAGATGGGTAAGCAATGATGGGAGAGGACGGGAGGAAGCAACAATGAAGGTGTAAAAAAAAACCTTAAATGAAACAAGATCAGCAACAAAAATGAATGTGTCATTGTGGAATGTAACTGGTGAGCACTTAAAGCGTTCCAATACCATCGGCTCATGTTCGCTCTATGGCAATACGGAGGACTTGAGCGATGGCTCCAATACCATCGGATCGAGCAAAAAAAATAAAAATAAATGAATAAACAAGTGCTGTTCGTGTTTTAACAACTTTTTAAGAAATGGATTAGTTTATGTACACACACATGCATTTTGGTGGTATGTGTGTATGTGTACAAGAAACACAGCCTGAAAATACAAGTGCACCTTGGAGTGCTTGAAAACAAAGAAAAAACACCTGCGCAAACCAGGAGCAGTGTAAGGAGACATGCACTTGGTCCATGTGCTATGGGAGGGACAAACACAAGAAGAGGGCTTGACGGCTACTTGCCATGACGAATGGCATCAAAGAAAAGGAGAGCGACTCTGAAGTTTACCAATGGTAGGAAATGGGCGGCCTGTAAGCCCACAGATAGAACACAACACGTCATAGAACACAACACGTCTCTTTGAGAAAGTGCATGCACTGTCTAGCCAAGCAGCGCATGTCTAGCCGAGACCTAAAAACAAAATATTTTGCACAGGCGAAACCTATTGGCTTTTGTCCTTGTGTTTAGAAACAGGGAGACCACAAAATGTGGAACTGAGGCCAAGACTAGGGAGATGATATGGCGTCCTTTCGGGAGAGGATGTGGCGTAAAGGGCAGAGCTGCCGGCTATGGAGCTCATAAGCTGGGTTTGGGTTTCGTGTCAGCTTAACATCCTTGATTTTGGGCAAATCACTTAATCTCACTGCGCCTACAAAAATGTATGTGTCCATGTGTAAAGTAACTGGAGCGACTGTAGAGCACTCCAATAACTTCGGGTGGTGTTGGTGCTACATAAAACTGCGCAATTCTTTTTTGAAAAACAGAATTGGTAGAGGAGGGGATCTGTGCAATGGAGTGTATTCACCCAAAACATAGTTAAAAATATCAAGTTGCAGAAATATCGAGTTTTTAATATCTTGTGCAAAAATATTTTTGACAAAAATATCAATTTTTTAAGGTAAGAAATAGTTTTGTAAGTTTGTGAGTATAAATTATCTTTTAATTGTATATGTTTTATATTTTTTGTGTAATTGTTAATGTTTCTAAATATAGTTTGTAATTTTAACTTATTTATATTTTTAATTTCATTGTAAAATAGTAATTTATAGTGTCGTGGCGGATTGCGAGGTTTGTGGGGTAGAGGGTGGGAAGTGAACTAAGTATAATGAATTTATACTTTTTTTTAATAAGTATTATTTATTAGATTATTATGTATGTAAATTGCATAAATAATATTTTTACGTTATATTTTAGGTGCTGGTTGTTGGGTTTGTAGAGGTATAGGGTGGGAAGTTAATTAAATAATTGATTAATTATAGATTATTTATTATTTGTTAATTCCCTATTTAAATTGTGTAATTATTATGCTTTTTTAATTTAGATATTTGTTAAATGTGCGTTAGTTATGTGGGACTAAAGTGTGGGAATTTAATGAAATAATTATTAACTAACTCATTTCTTTTATTAATTATTTAAAAAATGTATTAAAAAACTTTCTAGACACTTGCCTCTTCTATCCCTCCACTATTCCTTTTCAATCCAAATAACAGACTAACATGTCCACCGCTCAAATTAATTTCATATTTCCCTATACTAATTCCCCACTAATCCTGTTTGGGTTCCCTAGTAGTGTGCTACCCGCCAAAAATCGCTTCAACACCTCATCAGGGGTAGCAAGCGCTATATAAATGCAAACCCTTCCCTCTTCTATCACTTCACTATCGCTTTACAATCCAAATAACAGACTAACATGTTCACCGCTCAAATTAATTTCATATTTCCCTAGACTAATTCACCACTAATCCTTTTTTGGTTCCGGAGTAGTGTGCTACTCGCCGAGAAGCAGTTCAACACCTCATCAGGGGAGCAAGCACTATATAAATGCAAACCTTTCCTCTTCTATCCCTCCACTAGCCTTCTCAATCCAAATAAGAGACTAACATATCCACGGCTCAAACTAATTTCATATTTCACTATACTGATTCACCACTAATCCTTTTGGGTTCCGTAGTTGCGTGCTACTCGCTGAAAAAACAATTTGACGCCTCCTATGAGGTAGTAAGTGCTATATAAACGCAAATACAATTTTAATTGTTTAATTTTTTTATGTATATATTTAATTTGAAGTTCATAGCTTTATTGTATTAAAATAAGGTATGTGTTTGAAGTGAAGCACTTTCCCTACTGTTGCACCGACTGGAGTGGGAATAGTAAATGTTTTCCCTACAGTTGCACTGCACAGATTAGAGTGGAAATAGTACATTTTACCCCTCCTGAGTCCAACGCTTTTCCTACTGTTGCAGAGACTGGAGTGGGAATAGTAAATTTTACCCCTCCGAGTCCAATGCTTTCCCAACTGTTGCATAGACTGAAGTGGGAATAGTATATGTATTATTCCTAGAATTTGTATAGTTTTGTTTATATTGTTTAAAATTATATTATCTTCTGAGTATTTCATACTATATTTTTTTAATTAGTTATGTTTGTAATATATTATAGATTTTGAGTAAAATGTATTCTTTTATATTGCTTACTTTTTTATGTGTAATTAAATTGGACTTTTTGCTGGTGTTATGCTGCTTTATAATTAGTCTGACTGGGATCCTGCTAATCAGGACCCCAGTCACTGTGCTCTCTCCCTAAATCTGACAATGATAAGTACTTTGGTACCTCCACAATTGCAAACTGGTGTAGCCTTGTAAGTCCCTAGTAATTGGTACAAAGTTACCCAGGGCATAGGTACAACAGAGGTCTCCCATGGGCTGCAGCATGTATTATGCCACCCATGAGAGACCACTAAAACTGTGACTACAGACCTGCCAAGTTTCCTTATATCTGAAGTCACTACACTTAAAACCTATAAGTCACCCCAATGGCAGGCTCTTCAGTCCTGAGGGCAAGGTGCTTGGTTACAAGTGTGAGGGTGCCTCTGCATGAGTAGGGCACCCCTACAAACCCTGGAGTCGATTCTCCAGGCTTTGTAAGTGTGTTCAGCCATTTAATACATATAGTGGACATCAAGTCTAACTATATATTGGCTGCAACGAAACCGGTCATGTTTGGTATCAAACATGTTGGAATCCTACCCCAACACCGATTCTAGTGTTGGATGTAGGATCCCATGTACTGTGGGGGTCCCCTAGGGTGCCCCCCTGTGTTCCTGGTACCAGCCTTTCCAGGGTCTAACAGCAAGCTAGTGCTGCTGCCGACCACAGACACGTTTCTGCTGTCCTGCTGCTGAGCTGAGCTTGAGCACGGGAAGGTAGAACAATAGATTTTCTGTCACAGGGAGGTGTTACCATTTCCCAGACAGGACTTAGTGTATTGGGCTGGGGTAGGGGCGCTTGCCAGCGCCACCAGACTGTTTTGAAGGGCACATTTGGAGCCCTCCTTGCATACTCCAGTTTGAGCCAGTTCAGGGAGCTCTTGGGTCCCGCTCTGGTGCGAAACTGGACAAAGGTCATGGAAGTATCCTCTCCTCTGTCCATCCCCTCCTCTGACAGGGACCCTTGAATCGTTCCCAACCCTTTCCCTAGGGTACTAAAGGGCTTACCTGTGGGTGACTCTTCAGATTCATCGTGGGACAAGATTCAAACTCGAAACCACTTCAACTTCAACCGTCTGGGCAGCTTGGACTTCGCCTGGAACAGAGACTGCACCAAGGAAGACTCCTGCTGCTCCTGGTCTCGCTGTTCTACAAGTCTTCTTCGTCGTCTGTGCCTGTACTTCATCCAGGTTCCTCTCCAGGCCTGTGGGCATCAAAGACACCTTGAACGAACAGACACCAGACACCGAAAACAATCCTGCCTCCAGCAACGACAGCCAGCCTACCATTTCTGCCTGGACCCCGGTCACTACCGAAGACACCGCCACGACCATGAAAAGCATTCACTCAGGAGCACAACCGGACCCCTGCCCGCCGCATATCTTCCGCAGAGCCGCCGCCGCCATAGCACCCGTGCTACAATGCACCATCAACGCCACCTTCGAACTCGGCACATTCCCTGATGACTGGAAACGTGTAGAAGTCAAGCCCCTCCTCAAGAAGCCCTCTGCAGACTGGATGGACCTCAAAAACTACCGACCCATCTCTCTCCTCCCCTTCGCGGCCAAAGTAACTGAGAAGATCGTCAACGTCCAGCTAACGAACTTCATCAAAGAGAACTCCATCCTCGACCCTTCCCAATCCGGATTCTGCAGCAACCACAGACCCGAGACCGCCCTCCTCGCCGCTACAGACGACATCCGCACTCTCCTCGACCAAGGCCACACCGCGGCCTCATCCTACTAGATCTCTCTGCAGCCTTCAACACCGTCTCCCACCGCACTCTCACCGCCAGACTCCACAACACCGGCAAACAGGGAACTGCCCTCGACTGGCTCCGCTCCTTCCTCACCGGCAGAATCCAAAGAATCAGACTCCCGCCCTTCCTCTCCGAACCCACAGAGATCAACTGCGGAGTACCCCAAGGATCATCGCTCAGCACCACGCTCTTCAACATCTACATAGCCCCCCTTGCCGCCATCGTCAGACAGCATGGACTCGGCATAGTATCCTACACCGACGACACCCAGCTCATCCTCTCCCTCACAAAGGATCCCCACACCACCAGACTCAGCTTCCAGGAAGGAATGAAAGACGTCGCATCCTGGATGAGCAGCAGCTGCCTGAAGCTCAACTCGGAGAAGACAGAAGTACTCGTCCACTCAGCATGGGACACACCTGGTGGCCCACCGCCCTCGGCAACCCCCCCACTCCCATGGACCACGCCCGAAACCTCGGCATCATACTCGACTCCTCCCTCACCATGACCCGACAGATCAACGCCGTCGCCTCCACCTTCTTTAACACCCTCTGCATCCTTCGCAAGACCTTCAAGTGGATCCCCCCCCACTCCAGAAAGACCGTCACCTACGCACTCATAACAAGCAGACTGGACTATGGAAACGCCCTCTACGCCGGAATCAACAAATCCCTGCTCCGCAAACTCCAGACCATCCAGAACACCGCGGACAGACTCGTCCTCGGCATCCCACAACATGAACACATCACCCAACACCTGCGAGACCTCCACTGGCTCCCCGTCGAGAAGAGAGTAACCTTCAAGCTACTCACCCACGCCTACAAATCCCTCCACAACACCGGACCCCAATACCTCAACAAAAGAGTCTCCTTCCACGTACCCAAGAGAAACCTCCGCTCTGCCGACCTCGCCCTTGCCGGAACCCCACGCATCTGCAGAGCCAGAGCGGGTGGAAGAGCCTTCTCCTAGATCATGGCAAAGACCTGGAACGAGCTCCCGATCGGCATCAGACGCTGCCCCACTCTGCACAACTTCAGGAAGAGGCTCAAGACCTGGCTCTTTGGCTGACTCGGAGCTGCACCCCCCTCCCCCCCAGCGCCTTGAGCGCACTTCACAATTCCCTGATTGATTGATTGAAGGAATCTCCCTTGGAATGAAGTGGTCACTCCCCTGCATCTACAGGCTACGAAGCTGACCGTTCTGCTGCTCCTGACATCCCATGGACTCCGAAATGCTCAGCAACACAGGTGGTGGTTCTGCAACTCCCTTGAGGTCTGATCTGTCCTCTCATCAAGTTTGAGGCCGGAATCCCTCATTGGAACCGCTTGAACAGAACCCTTGTGCACTCCGTCGACTTGCCATTGCCAAGGCATGTTGACTCTGTCCTTCAGAGATCTTCAGGCTGCAAGAAGCTCCAGCCTCCAGCATCTCTTCCTGCCAAGATCTTTGTCCTCACCACATCCTCTGCACCGTGGGTCAGCATCTTTGGTGAGCTGCTTGAGGTCCTCTTGCGACTCCTGTGCTTTCGTCCTGTGGGTCCTCTTAAGGGTCTTCTTTGGCTTCAATGAGCTCCCCTGCTTGCTCAGGGCCTGCTCTGACTCTCCGGCATTTGGCGAGTCCCTTGGACGTCGCTGGTCCCAATGCTGCACCTTTCTCGTTTACCATGTCTGTTGCTGCTGTCAAGGCTTGTTGGTGCTCCCACCGGACACCGACCTCCTGGTTCTCGACTTCCAACGTGGGACAGCTTGTGAATGGCTCCTGGTCTTCCACAGCTTCGCCTGGTCCTCACACCTGCAGCGACAATGTCACTGTCATCACTTCTGCATCTTCTGACATCGGTGGTACTTGGTCTTCAGTGCCTCCTGGTCACTTTTGAGTGGCATAGACTCTGTCCCCTCTGCTTGCAGGTACTTCTCTTCAAGAATCCATCCTTGGATTCCCCCGGACTCCTTCACCTTCTTTGCCAGGAGCATCCTTTCTGGTCCTCCATTGTGGTCTACGGCGGTTTACAACGTCACTTCGCACCTATGCACCCGGCTTCCCTGGTGTAGGTATCCTGGTTCCTGGGATATCCACAGGTGAGGTGACTCTGCACCATTCTGTCTTCCATGGGGTTTCTTCAGGGACACTGGGAAGGGTCCTCCTTCTTAAAAACTGCAACCAAAACTTTCCCATTGACTTGCATTGAGTACACAGCTGTGTTCCCACTCTGCACTCCGTGGGATTCCTGGGTACTTACCTCCTGCAGTTCCTAGGGTCCCCAGCTCTTCTGAGTCTGCTGGTCCTAGTCCCCACTTAGGTCACAGTTCGCATTCCACTTCTTTAGTATATGGTTTGGTCTCCCCCTGGAGACCACTGTGTATTTGTTCTTACTTACCTGTTTACATTTGAAATATTGTGTATTGTGTTGATATCTCCAGGTAGGGGATATACCAATGTGTGAGTGAGTGTGTATAATAAATATACTTATTTTTATAACTACACTGTGTGGTTCTTTTTCGTTTAACCTACACTATATGATTAGTTGTGGTAAAACAAGCTGCTTAACACTTTTTCTGGACTAAGCCTGAAGGCTGCTCTCCACAGCTACCACTTAGAGAGCTTTCTATGGTTGTCTCAGACCACTAAAATCATCATAAGGGTTGTCTGGATTAGTGCAACCCTAAATAAGTGTGCACCATATACTAAGCCAACCTCCTACATTGGTGTGCAGCGGTTGGGATTCAAGCCTGCACCGTTTTACCAGCTAATCTAGGTGTGGATTAAATGAAAAACCATCACTAGCATTAGGCATACATAAAATATTTTTTGTAACATTAAGTTCTACTGAACTTGTAGATTGATTGTTAAGGGCATAGCACAACTCTTTCTCCAATCTTTGGAAGTTTCGTTTTTACTCGGGTAGGTGCAACACCACACTACACCTAGTCACCATGTCTTTAATGGTGGATCCCAGTGGGTCCCAAACCTCCAGATATAGTGCTCTTAAGTTCTAGGAACTAAGGACCTTGTGTACCTCTAGAAACCCTACTACTAAGCAACTCTTTGAGCTGCTTCTGCAGGATGACCTCCAGAATCCTGATAATTCAGAAGTGCAGGACAAAGTGAGTGGGGATGCTCCAGAAGATGGGTCCGGAGGGGTTCCCTCTAGTGACCTTGATTCTGAGCAATGCCAAGAGGAGTCTGATGACTCCACACTGGTGAACTCTGATCCCCCAAGGAATAGTACAGATGGTACAGAGGGAGTCCCTAGAGGTAGGTCCCCTTTTATTCCTCCTGGGAGGGTGCAGAGAATGCAGGGGAGGTCTAGGTCCTCCTCTGTCAATTCCAATGCTTCTAACAATTCCATAGGGACCTCCATCTCTAGCAAGAAGGAGGACTCCTTAGAGAGGGAATACAAGAGAGAGAGAGAGCAAAGCTCAAGCTCAAGCAAGAGTAGTTGGCCCTTGACAAGGAAACCCTGGAAGTTCAGAGGGCTTGGAAGAATTTGGGACGAGAGTCCCATGGTGGTTTCCCTGACCTAGAGTCAGGGAAACGTCCTTTGATACTAGGAACCTGAGCAGGATAGTCCCTCCTTACCAGGAGGGGGATGATATCCATAAATGGATCACTGTCTTGGAAAGGGCCTGTAAGGTTCAGAAGGTCCCCCAAGGACAGTGGGCAGCTATCCTGAGGCTCTCCTTTCCTAACAAAGGTAGAGACAAGCTCCTCACTGTTAGAGAAGAGGATGCAGATAATTACTCAGTTTTGAAGAGTGCCCTCATAGATGCATTTGGATTAACCATTGAGCCGTACAGGGTTACGTTTAGGGACAAACAGAAGGCACACACCAAAGACTGGGTTGATTTTATAGACAATCCTATTAAGGCTCTGGAAGGCTGGCTTCATGGAAGCAAGGTACAGGATTATGTAAGACTGTACAATTTGTTGATGAGAGAGCACATCCTCAATAATTGTCAAAATCAGGAACTGCACCAGTACCTGGTGGACTCTGATCTGACCTCTCCCCAAGAATTGGGAAAGAAAGCAGACAAATGGGTCCGTACCAGGCTTAAACTGAAAAATAATGGTGGTGGAGGAGACCAGAAGAAGCAGGATTCTTCTAAGGCCCAGGACAAGGGTGGGGAGAGAGGTAAAGACAAAAATGAGTCTTCACAAGGTCCCCAAAAACCTGCCTCTGGGGGTGGGTCACAATCCTCCACTTCCTCTGGAAAGAAACCTTGGGGTTATCTGTGTAAGGAGAAAGGCCATAGGCCAAGGGATGCTACCTGTCCAAAGGCCAACACCAGGGAAGCTACTGCCATTGCCTCTAAGGAAACTAGCACTCCCAGCACCAGTACAAGTGGTAGTATAGCCCCCAAGAGATTAGTAGGGTTAAGCTTGGGTTCTGGCCTAGTCAGAACACCCACTCAGGCTCTCCTTGTCTGTGACAGTGGCATGGACCTTGCCACTTTACTTGTAAGTCCCACTAACTTGGGCAAGTACAGACAACAGCCTTTGATCAATGGTCAAGATGCTATGGCTTACAGGGACACATGTGCCAGTGTCACAATGGTGACAGAGAAACTTGTGTCCCCTGAACAAATCATACTTGGTCAACTTTACCAAGTGACCATCGCCAGCAATGTCAGGACTGATCACTCACTGGCAGTTCTTAATCTCATTTGGGGAGGGGTAACTGGCCCTAAAAGAGTTGTGGTTTCCCCAGACCTACCTGTAGACTGTCTGTTGGGCAATGAATTAGAAACTTCAGCCTGGTCTGAAGTGGAGTTCAGGACACATGCAGAGATGATGGGAATCTCTGCCAGTGCATTTGCTGTCACCAGGGCTCAGGCCAAACAGAGGGAGCACTGGATCCTAGAAAAATGGACCAGCTAGCTCCTAAGAGAAGGAGCCGGAAGGGTAAGGAATTTTCCTCCTCCCAAACTCCCAGTGACAGTCAGTCTCCTGAGGGAGATGACCTCAGCTCCTGTGAATAAACTGTGCCAGATGAACTTGGATCTGACCAGGCAGAGTTCTTGGGGGCAGGGGGCCCTTCTAGGGCAGACTTGAGTTTGGAGCAGAAATCCTGCCCCTCTCTTGAACAGCTCAGACAGCAAGCTGCTGCTGAGAAGGCAGAGAATGTCAGTGGGCCCCACAGGATCAATTGGGAAGATTGGCTCCTGTTCTCTGAGTGTAGAGACCCCAAGCCTGGTGCCACCAGGAGGTTGGTAATACCTCAGAAGTTCAGGGGTTTTCTCCTATCCCTAACACTTGGCATTCCCCTTGCAGGACATATTGGGCAATGCAAGACTTGGGACAGACTTGTCCCTCATTTTCACTGGCCCCACATGTCTGAAGACACTATGGAGTTGTGTCACTCCTGTGTCACTTGCCAAGCCAGTGGTAAGTCAAGTGGCACTACAAAGGCCCCCCTAATTCCACTTCCAGTGGTTGGGGTTCCCTTTGAGAGGGTAGGGATAGACATTGTTGGTCCCTTAAACCCTCTAACAGCATTTAGACACAGTTACATCCTAGTGGTAGTGGACCATGCCACTAGGTATCCAGAGGCTATTCCCCTTAGGACCACTACAGCTCCTGTAGGGGCTAGGGCCCTTCTGGGAGTCTGTTCCAGAGTGGGGTTCCCTAAGGAGGTCTTAACAGAGGTACAAACTTCATGTCTAGTTACATTACTGCCATGTGGAAAGAGTGTGGTGTAAACTACAAGTTTACCACACCCTACCATCCACAGTGCAATGGGCTTGTTGAAAGGTTCAACAAGACCCTCAAGTGTATGATCATGGGGCTCCCAGAAAAGCTCAGGAGAAAATGGGATATCTTACTAGCCTGCCTTCTCTTTGCCTAAAGAGAGGTTCCCTAGAAGGGGTTGGGCTACAGCTCATTTGAACTTCTGTTTGGACATCCAGTTAGGGGTCCATTGTGTCTGGTTAAGGAGGGCTGGGAGCAGCCTCTCAAACCTCCTAAACAAGATATTGTGGCCTATGTCCTTGGCCTGTATTCACGTATGGCTGAGTACATGAAGAAGGCCAACAAAAAACTTGAGGCCATCCAGGAGCTTCAGAAAGCTTGGCATGACCAAAAGGCTGTACTGACTGTTTATCAGCCAGGACAAAAAGTGTGGGTGTTGGAGCCTGTGGCCCCAGCAGCTCGCCAAGACAAGTGGAGTGGCTCCTACACCATTCTTGAGAAAAAAGGTGGTCACCTACTTATTTGACCTAGACACTCCTAGAAGTCCCCACAGGGTACTTCATGTGAACGGATGTATGACGAAACCACGCATGCATTACATCGCATGCCATTAGATCGCGGTTTTAACAACGCAAGTCGTTACAACGACTTGCGTTGGAGGGCGCTGGACTTAGGAGTAGTTTAATTTACTATTCCAACTCCAGCCTAAGTACAGTAGGGAAGGTGTTGGATAGTAATTTAAACTACTCCTTGTCCTATAGCGCCCTCCAGTGCAAGTCCTTGTAACGACTTTCGTTGTAAAAACCGCAATCTAATGGCATGCGATGTAATGCATGCGTTCTAAAGGTTGTTTCCCCATGTGAACCGCCTAAAACCTTTTGTTGACAGGGCTGACATGAGCTTGCTCATGGCCACTGATGAGGGGCAGGAGGGAGAGAGTGACCCTCTCCCTGATCTCCTCTCTCTCAGGACCCTGTTGATGGGTTAGTCGATGGAGTAGCCTTGGCAGGCAGCCGCACTGAACAGCAGCAAGCTGACTGCAGAAACGTTCTCAGTCAGTTCACCCATTTGTTCTCTCCGACTCCTAGTCAAACCACCTGGTGTACCCATGAAGTGGACACAGGTGACAGTCTGCCTGTGAAGAATACAATCTACAGACAGCCTGACCATGTCAGAGACTGCATCAGGATGGAGCTCCAAAAGATGCTGGAATTGGGAGACCGTGAGCCTTCAGATAGCCCTTGGGTTATTCTAGCAGTCCTTGTGCCAAAACCTCACACCCAAGATGGTAAGAGAGAGATGAGGTTTTGTGTGGACTCCAGAGGCCTCAAAGCGCAGTCACTAGGACTGATGCCTATCCAATTCCCAGGGCAGATGAGCTAATTGATACTCTGGCCTCTGCCAAGTATCTTAGTACATTTGACCTGACTGCTGGCTACTGGCAAATCAGACTCTCTGAGGATGCCAAGCCAAAAACAGCATTTTCAACCCCTAGTGGGCATTATCAATTTATTGTAATGCATTTTGGCTTGAAAAATGCCCCAGCCACATTTAAAAGGATAGTGAACAAAGTTCTCAAAGGTCTGGAAGCCTATAGTGCAGCATATCTAGATGATATTGCTGTATTTAGTTCCACATGGGAGGATCACCTAGTCCACCTCAGAAATGTTCTGGAGGCCCTGCAAAAGGCAGGCCTCACTATCAAGGCCACAAAGTGCCAGATAGGGCAGAGCAAGGTTGTGTACTTGGGTCAGCTGGTAGGTGGAGACCAAGTTCAAGCATTGGTGAGCAAAATCCAGACCATAATGGACTGGGTTGCTCCCACTACCCAGGTCAGAGCTTTCTTGGGCCTGACTGGGTACTTGTGATGATATCTCCGGGTAGGAGATATACCAATGCGTTAGTGAGTGTGTATAATAAATACACTTATTTTTATAACTACACTGTGTGGTTCTTTTTCGTTTAACCTACACTATATGATTAGTTCAGGTAAAACAAGCAGCTTAACACTCCTTCTGGACTAATCCTGAAAGCTGCTCTCCACAGCTACAACTTAGAGAGCTTTCTATGGTTGTCTTAGACCACTAAAATTACCATAAGGGTTGTCTGGATTAGGGCAAGGTGCTTCACTTAAATAAGTGTGCACCATATACTAAGCCAGCCTCCTACAACCATGATATTTAGGGTTTCGATATTTTGTCAGTGAACCGTAATGGAGTTTAGCGGGGCAAACAGCGACGGGCGGGAGGTGGACAAGCAACCAACAGCAAATGCGGGCAGCCATGGGGAGAGTAAGTGACTTGCCAGTACTCCCAAAATGGGGAACTGAGGCAGAGGCTAGGGAGACAATGTGGCGTCATCTTGGGAGACGATCTGGCATAAGGGCCAGAGCTGTTGACTTTGGAGATGGGAAACCGGGTTTGAGTTTAAGGAAATGCAGTGCATCGGCAAACACATCACAAGGACTACTTTTGCCATGGACACTGAGAGGCAGGCAGACCTTGATGACATCAAGACTCAGCCTGGCTCCTTTGAAGAGAATTCAAGTTAAGCAACAATAGTACACAGAAACACTTCCCCGGTGAGTGCGGTAAAAGTAAGTAAGTGTACCGGATACTACACATGTCCCAAGAAATAGCAGCCAGGCTCACATGCTCCAATCAGCATGTCAGCTATATACTAACAGGCTATTAAAAGGCAGAACACCACCACTTACTAGAACAAAAGACTACAATGGGGGTTTAAAGCAGTGATGCGGTCGGGGGTGATTTGTGGACAAGGGAAGCACCGGGAGGTGCTAAGGAGCAATGAGACGGGAGGGAGGAGGTGGGGGAAACGGAAAGCTACAATGAAGGGAAAAGCAATGACCGGAATGGGGTGATCTGTGGACGGGGCATGAGGGCAGGTGGGAGGAGATGGAGCTGGTAAAAGCACGAGTACTGTTTAGGTGCTGAAATACAAGTAGGTCCTAAAATGGTCGTAAAAATGGGAGCAGTGGATGTTTACAAGTACTTGGTCCATGCTCTGGGGGAGGGCTAAACACAAGAAGAGGCATGACCATGCATGCCAGGGACAAATGGTGACAAAGAATATGAAACAGATGATGGAGCGAGCAAATAGGAAGCCTGTGGGCAGGCTGAAGCCCACAGATTAAACACAAAAAATGTGGTGGCCTTGGCTCAGGCTAAAACAAGCATCGATAAAGTCAACAGGTCTGGCATTGGTGGTCTAGCTTTTGGCTTTGCAGTTTTCCAGTGCTGGTTTTGCTGTGGCTTAGTTCTGGAAAACCTTATTGTTGGGAAGCTACTATGTCCTTGTCAATGAAAAACAACAAAAAAGTTTGTACTTAACCCTTTGAACGCGGCTGGAATTCCCCCGCTGTGTGGGCAAATTCCAGGCATGCGCACATCGGACGGCCCCCGGCCTTCCGACGCCCACCGTGACGTCGGACGGCCAGGGGCCGTCCGACGCATGGAACGGGTTAAAAAGCACACATTGCCATAGTAGTCGCTGGCACTGTGAAATGGCTGAACACTGTCACTCACAAAGAAATTAGCTGTGGCTGAGCTCTCCTGGCAGCAGACAGTAGCACCAGCCATGGCCTCCAGTGATATTTACTCCAAGTTCCTTCAGGACTCTCTGCACTTCCTCTCACTTAAAAGAAGTTCCCACAGAAACCCGGAAGAAGCTGCTGGAGGATCACCATAGCCCTGAGGCTGCAACATAGGCTTTCTCCTTCTAGGCTTCCATCCTGTCCGAGCATCACTAAAGAGGGACCCAGTGGTGTCCTTGGTAAACCTTGTGCATTTTTATGACCACAGAGAAAGTAGAGACTTTTTTAAAGAGGTCTCAGTCCTCTCTAAGTAGAGAACATTTGTTCTAATGTATGTGATAGGCCCTGCTCTGCACAAGGTGAGATTTCTGTACTAGAATATTGCCATAGGATTGACCCCATGCAAATATAATACCCGCATATGAAGGGCAGCGTGTGAATATCGAACAAGTTACTTATCTTCACTAACACCTTTTCTGGTAGAGACTCTCGTACCGCAGATTCCTTACCTTAGAATTATCCCCAGGCGTCAGACTGGATCTAGAAACTTTTCATGAGAAGTACTCCTGTGCGCCGACAGGTGGCGTTGTTCAGCTCCGTGTGGCATCTTCCGCTCCACAAGTAATGTGCGCGGTGCCTATATAGCCGCCACTCTAGCACGCTGATGTCAGTTACTTTTCATAACTGGAAGGGGTGGGAGCACACTGCTGACCTCCCAGCACAGTTCGCCCCTTAGCATTCTGGTAAATGCAGTTTGTAGTGCATGCTTACTTGGTATTTTGCTGGAGTGCTCCAGCAAAATACCAAGTAAGCATGCACTACAAACTGCATTTACCAGAATGCTAAGGGGCGAACTGTGCTGGGAGGTCAGCAGTGTGCTCCCACCCCTTCCTGTTTAAAAAGGCTCCCTTGAGCCATTGAGCTGACGAGCTAGTGGAGATGCACCTGTGCGCCTGTGAGAGGTACTGAGACCTGTAAGAATTGTGGCAGCCTGCTCAGCAACCCCAGAAGAATTTTTTTTTGATCTCTACTGATGACGGATAAAATCCAGAAACACATGTGTCAAGTCTGTAATCTCTACTGATGACGGTTAAAGAACCAGAAACACGTGTCTAGAGATCAGCACTATCTGCGCCAACTCTGGCGAAACACTTGGAACACTAAAGCAAAGCAAGCAACATGAGACTGCACCTACCAGAATGACAGGGGCGAACCTTGCTGGGGGTGAAGCGGTGTGCTCCCACCCCTGTTCCTACTTTTCTTAACTATCCACGTCAGGAGCGTGGAGTCACGAAGAACACTGACCACTGGTGTGGAAAACTAGGGCCCTGAAAAGAGATCAGCCCTGACCCTAGAAATCTGTTTGCAGAGTGGGGAGGATGGGTGCATCAGTAAGGAATCTGCAGCCTGATAGAGTTTCTACCAGTTAAGGCGTTACCAAAGTTAAGTAACTTTTTCATCTAATAGAGACTTCTAGCCACACATTCTTTACCTCAGACTACATAACCAAGCAATAGCTCCCCAGAGGTGGGTCTGCAAACTGTTTCCCACTAGAAGGTCCAGCAGGACCGAATGAGCAAAGTGCCTGCCCTGACATACACGACTGTCCAGGCAGTAATGCTTTGTGAATGTGTGTAGAGAAGCCCACGTTGCCGCCTGCCAGAAATCCAGGACTTGAACTCCATGTGCTAACGTAGTGGATGCGGCCTTAGCGCTGGTGGAATGGCAATGCAACTGCTCATAAACAAGGGGACCCCTGAATGCGGCTAAAGGTAGAGAAGCAGGGGAAATAAATGCAGATTCAATACACAGAAAACTACCTAAATACTTTAAGGAAAGCTATTCGTCAATTATTAGTTAACCGCTCTGGCTAGGCATAAATGACCAAATTCTTTACCAATGACAGGTTGATTTAAACATTGTTTATTTTATTATTTCATTTTAGATAAAGATAATTACCTGAGAAACGGAAAGTTACTGCATCGCGGCTTGGCGTCCTGCTGCCGTATCACAAAAGTCTGATAACACTGGGCTTTGACAGGCGCGTTTAAATAGCCCAATAGGAAGGGTCTATGCGGGACTAAGCTGGCGCTCGATACGCCAGGGCCGATTGATGCTAAAAATGGGAGGTGCTGTTGTTAAAGATCGCGGGCCAATTAAAGCTAGAAATGGGAGCCGCTCGAAGCTGAAAATGAGAGGCGCTGTCAATAGAGATCGTTCTGCCCAGCGTTATCAGACTTTTGTGATACGGTAGCAGGACGCCACACCGCGATGCAGTAACTTTCCGTTTCTCAGGTAATTATCTTTACCAGCACTTATTGCTACATTGTAGCTCTTAGCAGCTTGTGCTCGCGTTTGACATGCCAGTTAATTTCCCGCATCTTTTTTAGCTACTCTAGCGGCGATCCGCTGGGAGAGCTGCCCATAACCACAGTTATCAGACCATTGCGATACAGTAGCAGAACGCCTCGCCGCGATTCAGCTATTTTTCGTTCTTCAGGTAATTACCTCTACCAGCACTTATTGCTACATTGTAGCCCTTAGCAGCCTGTGCTTGCGTTTTTTATGCCAGCTAATTTCCCTCATCTTTTTCTTTAGCTACTTCAGCGACGAATCACTGGGAGAGCTGCCAATACCATTAAACTTGGGATATTTAATACACTTTTCCAAGGTTAGAGCTCCATTTTTTAATTAGCGCCATCTTAGTATCCCATAATTTTCGATCTCTTATCTATATACACTTTGGTACTCCCGAGGAAATAGGCTCTGGTAGTTGTGGTAGAGCTCATAATCTATCGATGTATATTAGATAGTTTGAAATCTCATTGATTAAACTTTTTTGTTGTTCACAGTCTATCCGGACGTTTTTTATCAAATAGATCATCGCACAACCCGTTGCATTTATCTTTAAGGTGGAATTTACCGCTCGAGGTGAGGAATTTATTTCCTTCTAATTTGCACTCAACGCATGCGCCTAGTTCACCTGTCCTCATCTGTTAGGTAATAGTATTTAGACTTACTGTCCCCCCGTTTAATATCTACAGAGGCTGCTGTCGGAACCAGATTGCAACTTGAGCCCCGCCAGGAAACATTTTCTCTTGCTATCTTCGATCCATAGCAGAAATACTTATCCTATACCGCACGTTTTTGGTAAGCTGATTATGCATTCTGATATTTAGAATTCATATAGAGTCTCCCAGACCTTGAGGCCTTTTTTGACATCTCATTATGTGCACTCCTCTAGGCCGCCATTACTTCTGAATGTGTTTAGATACTCGACCCGCCTTAGAGGAAGCCCTATCTTACCGCTTTTTCATTTCTCTTGCGAAGGTATGTATAGTTGACATATTTAACCAACTAGTTGACCATAACCCTCAAAGAAGTACGTACGTGCGGGGGGTCCCTTATGACTGTTTTCTTCAGAGGAATTCCTATTTTTCCTATTTTACTGTTCCCTCCCTCACTGCCTTTTATTTTTTTCAGCATAGGTATGCATAGTTGATATATTTAACTTACCAGCCAGAACCCTCTGAGTGTTGGGCGTGTGGGGGGGGTCTCTCCCACCCCACCGGACACCGGTACTGTGTTCGACTTAAAAGTTTCTCCCTATCTATTTATTCATTCTTTCTTTCACCCTATTTCTATTCTTTACGAATATTTCTTTCCTTATCTTTTTTCTCCAATTCTTACGTGTGCACTAATTCCCAGTATTTTTAATTACATTGTTATTATATTTCACGCTAGTTTAACCCTCTGTGCTATTGACCATGTTCTTTAGAATCCATGTAATAGATCATCTTTATATGTATTTATGTAATGTTTATATTTACTGTATTCAATTTTCTTCTAAACTGACAATTTTTTTTTTTGTATATGTGTCGTTTATTCCAGACAGGTCCCATTGCCTATTTGTTCTTTAATCCTTATTTGCGCCCTGAAGAATGTGATACCCACAGAAAGGGTGGTCTCACCGAAACGCGCGTCGGCGCTTGAATAAGTTCCCTCCGTGGATTGCTTTGATTTTTTCATTTTTTCACTATTGTTTAATACATTTACAAATTATCTTTTCATTGTGCAACAGTTTCATTTTTTATATTATAGTGCAAGCCAAACCCTCAGATTCTACAAGAAACCTGATTAAGATTGGTGTGGGTCAAATTAGTTTCATATTAATGCTATATGGGAACTTGAAGTTTTTAGCACGTTTCAAAAATTTTTTTTTGCTATGCTCTTATATATGGTACGAGTGAGGATGATTGAGTATGATTTTGTATGCATGATGTGAGTGGTGGATGAGAAATGGGATCTGTTTTTCTTTGTTTTTTCTATGATATGATATCTATGTACAATATATCAGACTGTCTAAAATGAAAAAATGAAATAATAAAATAAACAATGTTTAAATCAACCTGTCATTGGTAAAGAATTTGGTCATTTATGCCTAGCCAGAGCGGTTAACTAATAATTGACGAATAGCTTTCCTTAAAGTATTTAGGTAGAGTTTTCTGTGTATTGAATCTGGAATGGCAATGCAAACCATCAGGAGGTTGCTTCTTGGCCAGTGTGTAGCAGATCTTAATGCAGAGCACGATCCATTGGGAGATGGCCCACTTCTGCACGGCCTTTCCCTTCTTCGCTCTGACACACCCCACGAAGAGTTGGTCATCCACCCGGAGCTCTTTTGTGCTGTCGAAGAACGACAACGCTCTTATTGGGTCCAGTCAGTGAAGTCGCTCCTCTTCCGAAGAGGGATGTGGCGGAGCATAAAAGGTAGGCAGGGTGATGAACTGGCCTGCATAAAAAGGAGAGACAACTTTTGGCAGAAAGGATGCTCAGGCGTGAAGAACAGCTTGTCTGGGTAGATTTTCAGGTACAGAGGCTTGGATGGCAAAGCCTGAATCTCACTGACCCTCCAGGCAGATGTTATTGGCACAAGGAAGGCTGTCTTGATGGTACGAAGCCTGGGGGGACAATTTTTGCAATGGCTCAAAGGGAGTGCACATCAGAAAAGTTAAGACCAGATTAAGGTCTTACTGAGGCATGAAGTGCGAAGGTGGAAACGTGTTGCAAACCTTTCAAGAACCTATTTACAATAGGGGGTTTGATAGGGGATGGCTAATCAGGCAAACGCTGAAAGGCTGAGATGGCAGAAAAATAGCCCTTTAGGGTGCCCAGAGCACAGCCCTGCTGGGTAAGAGAAAAGATAAAGAGAAGAGCAAAAAGAGGGTCAACCTGTTTCTCTGCACACCACGCCACAAACTTGCCTCAACGGCAGACATATACAGTCCTGGTGGAGGGACGCCTGGCTACCAAGATAACAGTGCAGACTTTGGGCGGAAGGTTGAAAGCTGTTGCCCCTCAATCTCCATGCATGAAGGAGGAGTGTTGACAGGTTCAGGTGGAGAACCATCCCCTGCTACTATGGCAGAAGATCCTCCCGAAGGGGCATCCTGATCGGAGGACCAATAGCCATGCTCAACAGCTCGGGATATCAAACTCTCCTAGCCAAATCCGGAGGCACAAGGATGACTTGGGTCCAGTCGTTCCTGAGTTACTTGAGAACTCTGGGCAGGAGTGGTATGGGTGGAAAGGTGTAAAGGAGATCTGAGCTCCACTTGAGACAAAAAGCGTCTCCGAGCAAGAGCTGCCTTGGAAAATCCAGGGCACAGAACTGCTGACATTACGCGCTCTCGGTGGTTGCGAACAGATCTAACCAAGGCTCCCACCACTGCCAAAAGAGACCTTGTACTACCTCCGGATGGAGACTCCATTATGATCTGCTAGGCATCTTCAGCTGAGTTCATCTGCCCTGGCGTTCAGAGAGCCTGCCAGGTGTTGAACCACCAGGGATATGCCCTTACGTTCCAGCCTTGTCCAGAGCCGCAGGGCCTCTTGACAGAGGGCCCATGACCCACCCTGTCTTGTTTGTTGCAGTACCACATGGCGGTGGTGTTGTTCATTAACACCTGCACTAGCCTTCCCTTGATGGAGGGTAGAAAGACTTTCAATGCCAGCCGGGTTGCCCGGAGCTCCAGGAGGTTGAAATGGATTCCAGATTCTGCCAGAGAGCAGAGTCCTCTAATCTCCACCTCTCCCAGGTGGCCACCCCATCCCAGGAGTGATGCATCTTGTTGGGAAAGGGAGAGGGGTCTGCTGCTGACCCAATATCAGTTTGTTAGCCACCACTGCAGATCTTTTGCAGTTCCCTCCGAGATCAGAGATTTCCCCGATGCTGCGCCCACTGGAACTTCAGGTCTCGCTGCAGAGCCCTCATATGCCAGCGGGCATGAGTCACAAGTAGGATGCAGGAGGCCATGAGACCCAACAGCCTCAGTCAGTCTCACCAAAATCCAGAATAGAGGCAGAAACATCTGTATCATAGTCTCAATATCCAGGATTCGCCGTTCGGGAGGATAGGTGCCAAAACTGCACAGCGTCCAGAACAGCTCCAATGAAATGGAGCGTCTGAGAGGGAGTCATGTGTGACTACGGCACGTTGATAGTGAACCCCAGCGAATGCAGGAGGTCCGCCCTAGTCTGGAGGTGGGAGACATCAACCTGGGGCGAGCCTGCCTTCAACAGCCAGTCATCGAAATTGGGGAAGACTGGCACCTTGATCTTCGCAGATAAGCTGCAACCACCGCCATCACCTTGGTGAACACCCGAGGGGTGCTGGTGAGGCCAAAAGGGAGCATGGCAAACTGAAAGTGCTCGTGGTCCACCGTGAACCGCAGGTAGCGCTTGTGGACGGGCAGGACGGGAATGTGGAAGTATGCGTCCTGCAAGTCCAATGCTACTAACCAGTCTCCGGGTCCAGGGCAGACAAGACTTGAACTTCTCCTTTAGGAAGAAATTAAGAGCACACCTGAAAGTCGGGGAATAACAACCATGACTTACTTCTGGCGTTGGCGCCCTCTCTATGGCTCCCTTTGCCAAGAAAGACGTCACTTCCTGGTGGAGCAAAGAGAGATGGTCCTCCAGCAGCCTGTCGCAAGTGGGTGGCATGGGTGGAGGGGTAGTCATGACGGAGAGGGAGTAGCCCCTTCGGACATTCGGAAGAACCCAGCGCTCTGATGTTATAGACATCCAGTGGGGGAGGTGATAGCGTATCCTGCATCCCAGTGGATGTCCATGATGGTAAGAGGGCAAACTATAGGGGTTTGGAGGCTGCTGCTGCTGCTGTGGGAGTGATGGGCTGGCCCGACCTTTGGCTGCTCGAACCAAGAGGTCTGTGGGTACCACGTCCTCAGCCACGCAGAGGCTGGGAAGATTGCATGCCATCATGGCTGGGCTGGTGAAGACGCAGTTGGATGACCCTTCCATGGCCACAAAAGGAGCGAAAGGCAGACTGTGGTTGGGAAGGGGCAATGGAAAGGCCAAAGGACCTGGCCATAGCTCTGCTATCTTTGAAGGGCTCCAGCACTGAGCCTGCCTTGTCTCCGAAGAGACGGAAGCCATCAAAGGGCATCTCCATAAGCGACGATTGGACATCCCTGGAAAAGCCAGTTGTTCTCAGCCAGGTGTAGCGCTGTACAGCCGTCGACGAAGAAACCACTCTGCCCAGTGAGTCGGTCGTGTCCAGCACACATTGAATTCAAATTTTGCTGTATCTCTCCCATCAGACATAGCCTGGGAGAGTATGGCCTGGGCCTCCTCTGGCACAACCGCATGTGGCACAAACTAATCCCACATGGGAGTAACGGCTCAAAAGGCACATGGTGTACATGGACCACAGTGCCAGGCTGGTGGAAGAAAACATTGTCTTACCTAAGGAATCCAGCCTCTTGGATTCCCTATCCAGTGGAGTGGCAGTGAATTGCCTGGGATTTACACGGGAGATAGAGGCTTGGACCACCAAGCTTTCCGGGGTAGGGTGTTGCAGGAGGAAGTTGGGGTCCCCTGGGGCAGGAAGGTGGCGGTGGGCAATCATCCTGTTCACAGGTGACCCTGTGCAGGTTTTGGACCAAATCGCCAGCAGGGCATTGTGAGGGCTTCATTGAATGGGAGAAGTGGTTCTGAGGGGGTCGCTCCCAGCTGAAGCACCTCCGTCAAGACATTATTCTTGACTGCCACTGAGGGTAGGCTAAGGTCCAGGACCTCAGCCGCCCTTCTCACCACCATGGCAAATGAAGCCCCACTTCCGTAGCCATGATAGGAGAAGAGAGCATGCCAGTGTCTGGAGAGGTGTCCAGTTCGCTGGCGTCCACTAATTCCTCATACCAGTCCATGTTGGGGTCTAGGGGTTGGTATTCTTTAGGGTCTAGCGACCCCTCCCAATCCTCCGAGTCCCATCCCATAAGAATAGGGGTCAGGGTCTGGCCTGGAAGGCAAGGCTCCAGTTGGCATTGAAGTCCGTGTCGGACGACACCCCTCCAGCTCTGTGTTGGAGTCAGGGATGAGAATGAGGATGACGCCGGGCGCATCAGTATTGGGACCAGCGTCGGGGAAGGTCGAGGTGGTATGGCCGGCGCCTGTCTGGATCCATCCGTGGATCCAAGGGGACAACTGGAGCCAGGGGGGGGGCTGCTGGCGGAGAACCAGTTGGGTCCCCTCCCAAACCCACGGGGCCCAAAGGTGCGCCAGCAGGAATGGGCCACCCAAATATGAGGTGCATGGCCTCATTTAACTCGCTAAGTTGAGCAGGGGTCGCTCCAACTCCCGGAAACTCAGGGAAGCGCAGAGCTGGCCCAGGGGCAGGCTCAACTGCGGAGTCAGGCCTCGAATGACGACGCTCCCTCATCTCATCGGATGACTTCGATGGACAAGGAGAAGTCAACGACATCTTTGACTTCATACGCTTCTGGGACTTACCCGAAGACGACTTGGAGTGTGATGAGGATCTTGGGCTTTGCGATCGATTCCGGTACCTTCCTCTCGACCAGGATCAAGACAGTAGCCACGTCGCACGGCAATTTCCCAGGTGTCAGGCTGGATGTTATTGCCACTAGAAAGGCTGTCTTGATGGTGAGCAGCCAGAAGGGACAGTTGTGTAAAGGCTCGAAGGGAGCACACATAATAAAAGTGAGGACCAAATTAAGGCCCCACAGCGCAATTACCAAAGGGCGTGGGCGGAAACAAGTGAGCCAGGCCCTTCAAAAACCTATTTACAATTGGAGACCTAAAAAGAGAGGGTTGGTCTGGCAGCTGCAAAAAAGCGGATAGAGCAGGAAGATAACCCTTAAGAGTACCCAAAGCAGAGCCCTACTGGGCAAGGGATAGAATGAATAGAAGAACAGTGGAAAGAGAAACAGAAAGAGGGACAATGGATCTTTCTGTACAGTATGATACAAACCTCTGCCAATGGCAGGCATATACCGTCTTAGTGGAGGGCCACCTGGCTGCCAAAATAACGTTGCATACTTCAGGAGGAAGGTCAAAAGTCATCAACTGCCGCCACTCAATCTCCACGCATGGAGGTGAAGAGTTGACAGGTTCAGGTGGAGGACTGCTGCGACAGAAGATCCTCCAGAAGGGGCAGCCTGTTCAGAGGATCGATGCTCATTTTCAGAAGTTCTGAATACCAGACTCTTCTCGCCCAGTCCAGAGCCACAAGAATGACTTGGGCCCGATCGTTCCTGATCTTCAGAACCCAGGGCAGGAGTGGTATGGGCGAAAAGGTGTACAGCAGGTCTGAGCTCCACTCACGACAAAAGGCGTAGCTGATCGATAGCCGACTTGGAAACTCCAGCGTGCAGCATTGCTGACACTACACATTCTCTTCAGAGGTGAACAGATCTAACCAGGATCTCCCCAGTGCTGAAAAAAACCTTGCGCCACCTCCGACTGGAGACGCCATTCATGATCCGCTAGATATCGACAGCTGAGTTCGTCCGCCCTGGCATTCAGAGAACCTGCCAGGTGTTGAATCACCAGGGTTATGCCCTGCTGTTCCAGCCATGTCCAGAGACGCAGGGCCTCTCGACAAAGGGTTCACGACCCCACCCTGCCCTGCTTCTTGCAGTACCACATGGCGGTGGTGTTGTCCGTGAACATTTGCACTAACATCCCCTTGACAGAGAGAAGAAATGCCTTCAATGTCAACCGAATCACCGGAAGCTCCAACAAATGGATGTGGAGCCCTGACTCCGCCGGAGACCAGTGTCCCCTGATCTCCACCTCTCCCAGATGGCCGCCACATCCCAGAAGTGATGCATCTGTCACGACTGTGAAATCTGGTTGGGGAAGGGAGAGGGGTCTGGAGTTGACCCAATCACGGTTCGTCAACCACCACTGCAGATCTCTCGCAGTTCCTTCAGAGATCTGGACCACGTTGGTGAGATTTCCCTGATGCTGTGCCCACTGGTCCTTCAGGTCCCACAGCAGAGCCCGCATACGCCATCTGGCATGCTTCACTAACAGGATGCAGGAGGCCCAACAGCCTCAGAATCAGTCTCACCGAAATCCAGGATAGAGGCTTAAACATCGGAATCATAACCTGAATATCCTGGACTTGCTGCTCGGGAGAATAGGCCTGAAACTGCATTGTGTCCATAACAGCCCCGATGAAGGGGAGCATCTGAGAAGGAGTCAGGTGTGATTTCGGCATATCTATAGAGAACTAGGGGTGGGCGGAATTTGCGTAGTCGCGCTACGCAAAGCTCCGCGAAACAGTAAAAAATCTCCGCGAGCACGCAAAAGTTCAGCGAACACGCGGAATTGCTTGTTCCGCCCGTTCGCAATGCTTTTTTCCTGTTCGCGAACGCTGTTTGCGTGCTCGGGGAGAAATATCTCGCAAACACGCATTTTGAAAGCGCGAACAAGCAAAAAATTCCACGAAGCCGCGGATCGCGGAATTTTTGGTAATTCCGCGTTCTCCGCGGAACGCGAAATTACCCAAATTCCGCAAATTCCGCGAGCGGAACGGAATTTACCGCCCAGGCCTATAGAGAACCCCAGCGAATGCAGGAGGTTCACTGTAGTCTGAAGGTGGGAGACGACAGCCTGGTGCGAGGATGCCTTCAACAGCCAGTCGTCGAGGTAGGGAAAGACTGACACACCTAACCTGTGCAGATGAGCTGCGACCACCGCCATCACTTTGGTGAACACCCGAGGGGCACTGGTAAGGCGGAAGGAGAGCACGGTAAATTGAAAGTGCTCTTAGACTCCCTTGAACCGCAGGTAACGCCTGTGGCCTCGCAGGATGGGGATGTGAAAATATGCATCCTGCAGGTCCAATGCTACCAGCCAGCCTCCTTGGTCTCGCGCAGACAAGACCCGAGCTACAAAAAGCATCTTGAACTTCTCCTTCTTGAGGAAGAGATTGACGGTCCGAAGATCTAAAATGGGCTGCAACCCTTTGTTCTTTTTCAGAATCAGAAAGTATCAGGAATAACAGTCACTGCCAACTTCTGAAACCAGGACCTTCTCTATAGATCCCTTGCCCAGGAGGGTTGTAACTTCCTCTTAGAGCAATTTTAAATGATCCTCCACCAGCCGTTCTTGATTTGGCAAAATGGGAGGAGGAAAAGAAAGGAAAGGCAGAGAATAGCCCTCCTGAATGATCTGCAAGACCCACTTGTCCGATGTTATGGACCTCATGTGGGGGAGATGATGATGGATTCTCCCACCAACTGGAGTGGTGTGGTCTTGCAGAGTCAGACTAAGAGTGTTTGGAGGCTGCGGCTGCCAAGGGCAGAGTGACCAACGACTTCTGGCTTCCATTCCTTGGATGGAATGAACTGCGTCCACATCCCCGCACAACTTGGGAAGTCTGCGCAGGAAGGTATTGGGATAGGGCTGATGCGACTGGAACTCCCTTCCGTTGCCATGAAAGGGGGGAAAGCTAGACTGGCCACGAGATGTAGAAGGGAGGCCCACGGATCTGGCTGTAGCCCGAGATTCTTGAACGGCACTAGGGCCAAGTCTGCCTTCTCCTCAAAATGACGGGATCCATCAAATGGCATGTCCATCAAGTTTGCTTGGACATCGCCAGAGAAGCCAATGGTGCTGGAACCACCGGTGGGCACTGGCAGCCCCGGGTCCAACGCTGTGGAAGGTCGCGATGGCACGACCGGCACTATCCTGGATCAGATCACTGGCCGGAGTCAACGGCGTAAAATCTGATGGGGCCCGCTCAAACAAGTGGCGAATGGCCTCGTAAAATTGTTTCATTTGAGTGGGGAAGAGAGGGAGGCATGAAGTTGACCCTGGCTCTGGCTCCGCAGAACCGTGCCTAAAGTGTCGGTGCTCCTTACCTCGTTCCTCGACTGACAACAGTTGAGGCGAAGACGAAGTCCACTTGGACTTCTTCTTTTTCTTCTGCCACTTCCCCGAGTTTCCCGATTTCCTGGAGTGGGTCGAAGAGGACCTGGGGCTCTGGGAGCGGTCTCGCAACCTCCTCTTCTCCGAACGAGACCGGGATCTCCGCGGAGTCTCGCTGGATGGTGTTGACTGCCGGGCCGCAAGGAGCTTCATAGCCTGCTCCCCAAGGCCTTCGGAGCCATAGCCTGACAGTCCGAGAGCAACTTCGAGTCATGGTCGCGCTCGAGACACCAGAGACAGACGTAGTGAGGGTCGGTTACCAACATCATGCGGTGACAGGCACCACACGGTTTAAACCCTGTCTTCCTCAAAGACATCCTCGCATATGGAGAAAAAATGACGAAGTCGAAAAAGGCAGGTCAAAAAGTGACAGAGGGGTAGCTCTTCTTGGGATCAGCGCTTAACTGGTGTTGAAAGATAAGAACTGATGTCCGCATGCATGGGTGGCGCCTATATAGGTGACAGTGGCATCATAACCGACTCTGACTCCGACATCACACAGAGCCAAATGGAGCCAACCGACGGCACACGCAAGGGGGATCCAGCCTGACGCCTCACTTATAAGGCCTTGGGGTGCAGGGCATTGCAGTCTACGCAGGTCGTCGTGTTGTGGTCGCGCTTGAGGCACCAGAAAGTACGGGTCCGTCACCGACATCTACGTCCCCAGCTGAAGCAGAGATTAAAAAATTTTTTTTAAAAAAAGGCTTGTGCTCCCAGCTCTAGAATCCGCTGCCACCAAACAATCAATCACCTCAAGGTAAGGTGTTTACCACCCATGAGTATGGGTGTGGCAGAAAACCTTGGATCAAAAGTAATTGCTAAATATGGAGCACTTCCAGTGGAGTCGCACGCTGTCTCATCCACCGGTGGGGTAATACAGTGCACATAAAAAGCCAAAGAGAGATAGGGTGAGCTCAACAGTCTTCCACTCTTATTTTATTGTTCGTGCATCTGACTTGTGTTCTCTGTAAATATTTTCGTTAAAAACAGTTCAAGCAATTTTTAAGTAATGTGCAGTTGAATGCCCTGCTCAAACACTATAGGGATTCTGTTATGAATAGCATGCTTATATGACCAGAAGTGTAGGAAAGAAGGATCTGCTTTCATGGTCACCCCCACTTTTTGCTGGTGTCATTATGTTTTTCTGACTAGTCTGACTGGGATCCTGCTAATCAGGACCACGGTCTCTGTGCTCCTTCCCTAAATTGGACATGTGAGTACTTAGGTACACTCCAGATTGGCTACTGGTGTACCCTGATAAGTCCCTAGTACATGGTTCTAAGGTACACAGGGCATAGGTACACCAGGGGTCTCCCATGGGCTGAAGCATGTATTATGCCACCCAAGAGAGACCACTCAAATTATGACGCCAGGCCTGCCATTGCAGCCTGTGTAAGCTGGTGCTAGCACCACTTACGACAGAAATAGGTTTTCCTATATCTAAGGTCACTACACTTAAAACCTATAAGTCGTCCCTAAGGCAGGCTTTTCAATCCTGAAGGCAGGGTGCTGGGTCCTAAGTGTGAGGGTGCCCCTGCATGAGCAGGGCACCCCTACAACCTTCGGAGTCCATTCTCCCGGGTTGTAAGTGCATCAGCCATTATGACATATAGAGTGGCCATGCTTCATTGCGCGATGACCATCTCTAAACTGGCTGTAACGAACCCTGTCATGTTGGGTATCAAACATGTTGGAATCATAACCTCACACAGTAAACGGTGTGGGAGGTATGATTCCATGCGCTGTAAAGCTCCTCCGGGAGGCCCTCAGTGCTCCCGGTACCAGTCTTCCAGACCCTTACAGCAAGCTAGGGCTGCTGCTGACCAGAGACATGCTTCTGCCCTCCTGCTGCTGAGCCAAGCTCGAGCAGGGGAAGGCAGAACAATAGATATCCTGTCACAGGGAGGTGTGACCACCTCCCAGATGGGGTTTAGTGTATTGGGGCAGGGTGGGGGCACTTGCCAGCGCCACTGAGACTGCTTGAAGGGTACACTTGGTGCCCTCCTTGCATAGTCCTGTTCAAACCAGTTGAGGGAGCCATTGGCTCCCGCTCTGGCACAAAACTGGACAAAGGACATGGGAGTATCCTCCCCACTGTCCAGCCCCTCCTTTGGGAGGGACCCCTGAATCGTCCCAACCCTTTCCTTAGGGTACTTAAGGGCTTACCGGTGGGTGGGTCCCTAGATTCGTGATGGGACAAGATTCAGATCCAAAACCACTTCATCTTTGACCCTCTGGGCACTCTAGACTTCGCTGAACTTCACTTTGAAGTGAAGGAGTCACTTCCCTGCAACTGCAGGCACCGCAACACAGTTGCCGGTCTGCTGATCCTGGGCTCCCACGGGCTCCGAAAGGCTCAGCAACACAGGTGGTGGTTTACCAACTCTGTCAAGACCTGCACTGTCTTCTCACTGAGTTTGAGGCCAGTATCCCTCGTCGGGACCGCAGGAGCTGAACCCGTGCACCGCGTTGATTTGCCATTGCCAAGGCTTGTTGACTCTTTTCACCAGAGATCATCGGGCTCCGAGAAGCTCCAGCTTCGAACATCTCCTGCAGCCAAGATCTTTGTCCTCACCATATCCTTTGCACTGTGGGCCTGCATCTTTGGTGAGCTGCTCGAAGTCCTCTTGCGACTCCTGTGCCTCTGGGCTGTGGGTCCTCTTCAGGGCCCTTCTTGACTCCAGTGGGCTCCCCTGATTGCTCAGAGCCTACTCGGACTTCCCTGCTCGTGGTGAGTCACTTGGACCTTGCTGGTCCCGACACTGCACCTTTTTCGCCTACCACATTGTTTGCGGTTGCCAAGGCTTGTTGGTGCTCCCGACGGACACCGACCCCTCAGATCTCGACATCCGGCGTGATACAGCTCGTGAACTGCTCCTGGTCTTCCCCAGCCTGGTCCACACAGCTGCAGCTCCAAGGTCAACGTCAGCTCTCCTGCATCTCCCGACATCGGTGGGCATTCGTCTATCCGTGCCTCCTGGTCACTCCTGAGTGGCATAGACTCTGTCCCCTCTGCTTGCAGGTACTTTTCATCTTGAATCCACCTTTGGGTTCCACCGGACACTTTCACCTTCTTCGTCAGCGGCATATTCCTTTAGTCCTCCATTGGGTTTGACGGCGGTTTCCGACGTCACTTCGCACTTATGCACCCGGCTTCCCTGGTGTAGGTATCCTGGTTCCTAGGGTATCCACGGGTGGGCTGACTCTCCAACCTTCTGTCTTCCACTGGGTTTCTTCAGGGTCCACTGGGAAGAGTCCTTCTTTAAAATTGCAACCGCGACTTACCCATTGACTTGAATTGAGTACGCGGTCGTGTTCCCACTCTGCACACGACCTCCGTAGGGTTCCTAGATACTCACCTGGGGTGGTTCCTTGGGTCCCTGGCTATTCTACGTCTTCTGGGTCCACTCTGGACTTGGGTCGTGGTTCGCATTCCACTATTTTAGTATATGGTTTGGTCTACCCCTGGAGACCATCGTGTATTTCTGCTACTTACCTGTTTTATTTGCAAAGTATTATGTGCATTGTGTTATATCTCCAGGTAGGAGATATCGTTATGTGTTAGTGAGTGTCTTGTAATAAATACCTATTTTTATAAATACACTGTGTGGTTCTTTTTCACTTAACCTATACCAATAAGATTAAGTTCTGGTAAAACAATCTGCTTTACACTCCTTCTGGACTAAGTCAGAAGGCTGCTCTCCACAGCTACCACTTAGAAAGCTTTCTAAGGTTGTCTAAGACCACTAAAATCACCATTAGGGTTGTCTGAATTAGTGCAGGGTGCTACACTGACATAAGTGAGCACCATATACTAAGCCAGCCTCCTACAATGGGGATATGGAAATAAGCATCCTGTAAGCCCAACCCTACCATCCAGGCTCTTGGGTCAAAGGCAGAAAGTACCTGGGCCAAAGTGAGCATTTTGAACTTCTCCTTTTGAAGGAAGAAGTTGAGGGTCCGGAGGTCTAGGATGGGATGGAGGCCTTTGTCCTTTTTGGGCACCAGAAAGTAACAGGAATAACAACCACGTCCTACTTCTGACCCCCTGGGCCAAGATGACTAACTTCCTCGCAGAGAAGGGCCAAATGAACCTCCGACATATGGTCGTAGCAGGGCAGCATGGAGGGAGGGGTAGTCTCAAAGGGGAAGAAGTAGCCCCTTCGGACTACCTGCAGAACCCACCTGTCCGACGTGATGGACTGCCAGTGGAGGAGGTGATGGCGAATCCTGTCTCCTACTGCCCAATGATGGGCCTGAAACATCAGACTAGGAGGGTTTGGAGGCAGGGGCAGAGGGGAAAGGGTGGACTGGCCCGCCCACTGGCTCACTGACCCACGAGGATGCTGGGCCCCACGTCCACGGCCACAAGGAGGCTAGACAGCTTGCATGACTTGGTGGCTAGGCTGGATAGGACGGTGCTGGGCGCCCATTCTGTAGCCACGAAAGGTAGACTGAGGGGGATGGATGGTAGTCCTGAGGCCCAAGGATCTGGCTGTAGCTTGAGATTCCTTGAAGCGCTCAAGTGCAGAGTCTGCCTTGTCACCGAAAAGGCGAGTGTCTTCAAAAGGCATGTCCATCAGGGAAGTTTGGACATCCCCTGAAAAGCAAGAAGTCCTCAACCAGGCATAGCTTCGTAATGCTACCGACGAGGCAACCGTTATGCCCAGTGAGTCGGTGGTGTCCAGTCCACAACGAATGGTGAATTTCGCTGCGTTTCTCCCGTCGGCAACTGCTTGGGAGAGAACGGCCTGGGCCTTCTGTGGGTACTGAGGCAGCACCTGCGCAACCGTATCCCAGATGGTATGGGAGTATCGGCCCAAGAGGCAAGCAGTATTCACTGACTAAAATGCCAAGCTGGAGGAAGAAAACATCCTCTTCCCAAGATGGTCTAGCTTCTTGGCTTCCCTGTCGGGGGTGCAGAAGGGAATGCGCCTTTGGAAGATGAGTTTTGGACAACCAAGCTCTCAGGGGAAGAATGTTGCATAAGGAACGCTGGGTCGCCTGGAGCGGGGTGATGGCGGCGGGTGATTGTCCTGTCCACAGGAGCCCTTGTGCTGAGCTTGGACCAAGTGCTTAGAAGGACATCAGTGAGGGCTTCATTAAAGGGCAAAAGAGGTTCGGAGTTAGAAGCCGCAGGCTGAAGCACCTCTGTCAGGAGGCTATTCCTGACTGCCACCGAAGGGAGCTCGAGGCCAAAGACCTCGGCTGCCCTTCTCACCACCACTGCGTGGGAAGCCCCCTCCTCCGTAGCCACGGTAGGGGGAGAAATCAAGCCAGTGTCAGCGGAAGTGTCCAACCCACTGGCCTCACCCAGGTCCATCTGCCAGTCCATGGGGTCTTCAAGCTGGTCAGTTAAAGGGTCCAGCTGCCCCTCCCAGTCTTCTTCACCACCTCCTGGCACAAAATCAACAGCAGGGATGAACACAGAGAAAAGTCCCTTCTGGCGTTGGAACCTATGTCGGTCCGTCTCCCTGTCCACGTCGGGGAGATGAGAATGGGGTGGATGCCGACCGGGGGCACAGTCAGCATCGGTTGCGTTGCCGCAGGGATTGATGTTGGGGAAGGTCAAGTTAGAATGACCGACGCCGGTCTGGATCCCATAACGGATGCACGGGTCCCTCCGCAGCCGAAGCCGGCAGTGTCGAAGGCCTGGGGCCTCCAACCAACTCAGCAGGCCCAAAGGTGCACAAACAGCAGAGCCAGGCAGCCCAAAGATGAGGTGCAGGGCCTCATGAAACTTACGTAATTGGGCAGGAGACGCTCCGGCTTCCGGAAAAGTGGGGAAGCGAGGATTCGTCTCAGAAAGAGGCTCTGGTGTCCCGGGTCGCGTCAGCCGATGGACCGGTTGAAGTTAAAGAACGCTTATGCTTCTTCAACTTCTTCTTGTGCTTACTTGAGCGCCCGAGGATTTTGTATGGGAGGAGGAGTGTGGGCTCTGCAACTGTTCTCGAGGCCTTCTTCTCGATCGAGAACAGGAGCAATGCGGAGCCGAGCGCTGGGCCTCCAACAGCTTTTGGACTGCCCCTGCAAAGCCTTCGGATTCATGGCCCGGCATGCGGAGCATGACTTCATGTCTTGGTCGCGCTCCAAGCACCAGAGGTACACGAGGTGTGGATCCGTCATGGACATTATCTGATGACAGAATCCGCAGGGCTTGTATCCGGTCCTATGTTGGGACATCAACACCAGGAGCCCAAAACTCAGAAAAATTGTAAACAAAAGTCAAAAAAAAGGTTAGCCAAATAAAATGGCTAAGGGGGTAGCTCTCTCGGGATCTGCGCTTAGGCTGGTGCTGAAAAAGAAGGAACTGACATCAGTGCGCCCAGGCGGCGTCTATGTAGCTCCTGCGACGTCATTCCGGCGTGCACAACTGCAGAGGCAGAGCAGACCGACCCCACCTACCGACGCGCAGGGGTACTGCTAATGAAAATTCTCTGGATCAATACTGATGCCTGGGGGAAATTCTAAGGTAAGGAATCTACAACTAGAAGTCTCTATCAGATAAGTACAATTAAATGACATCGTATATAGTGGTAGTATAGCAATTTAATAAATGTCGCAACATTTTAAAAATGTGATTCATTTTTGATATATATATATATATATATATATATATATATATATATATATATATATATATATATATATATTCCCAACAAACAGTCCAAATTCAGCACGCACTGTCGCACAGCAGGTGCCGGACGTCGAGGTCGGACTTAACCTCTCAAACAATTTTTCATCAAGAAAAGCTCCGCAGTCCTCCAGTCTTCATTCCTTAATTAGGATTTATTAAGGCACAATTATCACCACCACCTACGCGTTTCGACCAAGAAATGGTCTTGTTCACGGTCTCGTGAGTCCATCCTCTGTTTCATCTTTTTATAGTTCAGCCATATTAGCCCATTATGAGGCATTATGGGACTTGTAGTGCTTGATTACCACAGTTCGTTTCTGGTTATTCTGTAAACTGGTATGTTATGGGGATTGATACATGTCATATTGCACATACTCTAAGTACAAGTCATTCTGGATTGGTATCAGTCTCTCTCTTGGAGAGTTTATTTTGTACGGTCACCTTTTAAGTGGATGCAAATTTTCATGGTGTGTGTTGTTTAGGGTATAGATTATTTTAATTATCTTGGCATAGTGCTGCTCAATTTTTACAGTCTGTTTTGTTGACTGTAATTTATTCCATTGTAGTCTATATTTGCATATGTACTCAGTTGATTGTACCCCATCCAATCATCTCCATGACTATTACAGAGCTCAGTGCTCAAATGATTAGTATCCTTCTTTTTGTTTCACCTCTGGAGGTCCTTGTTATAAATGAATGTATAGCTCTTCATCCCCGTTCAGGCCATGCGGAGTCTTTGTTTTGAATCTGATGATCAGTCGTGATTCAAGTCTTCTCAATTTGAGTGTTCGATTGCCTCCTCTTTCATTTTTTGGGACTGTAGCAATGCCAAAGTATCTGATGTTTCGCCAATTGGTCATATGCTGGATGTGTATATGTTTCAAAATTGCATCGTTCATATCTTCATTCTGAATTGCCCTTAGATGCTCTAGGATTCTTTTCCTCAAAGGGCAAATTGTGCTGCCTATGTAGCGTAGACCGCACATGCACTCAATCATATAAACGACATAACGATGTGTCACATGTTATTCTCTCATTGATGTAAAAGGTTCTCCCTCTGAAATCTTTAACCTCCTTCATATTCTGGCCAATTTTGCAGGCTTTGCATTTGTCGCAATGTATAAAGCCCGTCTGTTGTTTCCTCAGCCAGTTAGTTGGTTTCTCACTGGTAAAGTGGCTTCTGTCAAGTCTGTCTTTTAATGAAGGTACTTTTCGATAGGTTATCATTGGTCTTGTCCCCATCTTGTTTCCGATATCAGGATCTTTCATGAGGACATTCCAATATTTTTGTAGAAGGTTAACAATTTTATAGCTTTCCTTGCTATACGTCAGGATCATCCTTGTTACATCATCCTGTTTCCTGGTTTCCACTTTCTTGTCTTTGTTTATTAAAGTTAAGGCACGGGACATACTTCTTGCTCTTTCTTGTCCCTGTTTCACATCTCTGTATTTGTAGCTTCTTTTGATGAATCTTAGTTTAGTTTCTTTAAATGTCTTTTCCACCACCGTGTCTTCTGAACAGTTCCTTCTCATCCGAATGAACTCCCCATAAGGAATGCTTCTCTTCAGTTGATTAGGATGGAAACTGGATCCGTGAAGTATGCTGTTGTTCGATGTTGGTTTCCGATATACTTTTGTGTGAATTTGGTTCTTATTTATATATACGGTTACATCCAGGAATTGGATCTGCTTTTTACTCGTTATATGTAAATTTTAGACCCACTGAATTGTTGTTGAGGATTTCAAAGTATTCCTTGAACTCATCCATGCTGCCATTCCATATGAGGAAAAGATCGTCTATGTATCTTAGCCATAGTTCCCAATTAAGGAATGAAGACTGGAGTGCGGTGCTTTTCTTGATGGAAAAAAAATAAATATATATATATATATATATAAATATATATATATATATATTTTATATAGTGGCGGTCATCACTGTGTAGTTATGGTTCAACCAGACGTCCCATTGGTGAGGCATTTTTTGATTTGCCTAAAACATTTGATCCCTTAGTCGTATTTGAACAAAACTTGGCAATTTACTAACTCATTCAGTTAGGTTTCTGTCTGCCCAGTTTTAGAAGGATCCGTCCACAGGAACAAAGTTAAAGTGGGGAGGTGAAAAAGTACATATTTTGTCATTTTAGTTCCCATAGAACATTTTTCTGAAAGATAGAGCAAACACCAGTGAACCAATTTACATGAAACTTGGCACGAAGAACAAGTTACTTATCTTGATTAGCACTCTTTCTGGAAGAGACTCTATCGAACCGCAGATTCTTTTGAATATTTTCACAGGCGTCAGATTGGATCCAGAAAATCTTCAGGAGTACCTCTGCGTGCCAGCAGGTAGCAGCAGTAGCTCCACATCAACATCGTTCCATGCCGAAAGTAATGAGCACAGGCCATATAGGTGCCACCCATGCGTGCTGACATCAGATTGGTTGAGACAAGTGTGCGATGATTTTAGGTGAAAAACAGTCCAGCACACAGAGTAGGGAGGATGGGAGGACGGGTGAGAAGTCTGTGGTTAGATAGAGTTTCTACCAGAAAGAGGGTGACCTAAGGTAAGTAACATGTTCTTCTAATAGAGACTTCTCATGACATATTCCTCACCTTCAGCATAGATACCAAATCAGTACCTCCCAGGAGGTAGGTCAGTGAACTGGTTCAAACTAAAAAGTCCAGCAGGACCAAACGGGCAAAATGCCCATCTCGATGGACCTGACAGTTCAGGCAGTAGTGTGTTGTGAACGTATGGAGTGACACCCTTGTAGCTGCCTGGCAAGTCCAGAACAGACACCCCCCATGCCAAAGCAGCGATGGCAGCATTGGCTATGGTAGAATGAGTCTGCAAGCCCGCAGGGTGCTGCTTTTTTGCCAGTGCATAGCAGATATTAATGCAGAGTGCAATCCAGCAAGAGATGGTCCTATTCTGCACAGTGAATCGCACAAAGAGATGATCATCCACCTCGCATTCTCGTGTATGATCAATATAGAAGCTAGGAACCCTTTTAGGATGCAGCTGGTGGAGTTGCCTCAGAGGGGTGAGGCGAATTAAAAAAGCGCTGTAAGAGTGATGTTCTCACCTACATTAAAGGGAGTCACACCCTTCAGAAGGAATGAGGCTCACGTCCACAGAGTCAGCTTGCCTAGGTATAAAATAGTGTAAGGTGGGTTGACAGACAGGGCTTTTAACTTGCTGCTGTTCTGGAAGCAAAAAAGACTTTCTTGAGGATAAGGAGCCTGAGAGACCAGCTGTGTAAAGGTTCAAAGGGTACACATGTGAGGACTAAATTTAAATCCCACTGAGACATAACAAACGGGAGAAGAGTGGAACATATAACCTTCTGAGGAAATGCATCACAACTGGTGATCTGAACAAGGGCTTGTCTGACATCAGTAAAAAAAAAAAAGCAGAAAGAGCTGACAGGTATCCTTTAACAGTGCCCAAACCAAAGCCTTGCTGGGGTAGGGCCAACGCAACCAACAAATCTCTGTACAGTTTGGCATGGAGTGCGTCTAGCTCTTTAGAAGCGCACCAAGCCACTAACTTACCACAACCGGAGGAGTACACAAATTTGGTTGAGGGACACCTGGCTGGAAAAAATAACATCAACAACTTATGGAGGAAGGTTGAAAGCACTCAACTGTTGCCACTCAGTCTCCTGTTGCGAAAGAAGAACCTCCGCAAGGTGCAGCCTGAAAAGAGGACAGATGATTCCGCCAAGTAGTGCAGTATACCATCCTCTCCATGCCCAGTCCGGGGCCACTAGAATGACTTGGGCCCAGTTGGTCCTGATCTTCTTTAGAACTCTGGCCCAGAAAGGTATCGACAGGAATGCATACAGAAGTCCCAAAAAACAAAGTAGAATGCGTCTACAAGTGAGAGACACTTTGGAAACTCCAACCTGCAAAGGCGCTGACATTGCTCATTATCCGCGGTGGCAAAAAGATCAAGTCAAGGTTGTCCTCACTCGTGGAAAAGACCCTGAGCTATATCCGGATGTAACTGCCGTTTGTGATGTGCAAGGTGTCGATGGCTCAATTTATTCGCTTTGGCGTTCAAGCAACACACCATCTGGTGCGTCACCAGAAAAATTCCTTGGCAGTCTATCCACATCAGAAGACACAAAGCATCTTCGCACATGGTCCATAACCCCACCCCACCCTGTGTGCTGCAGTACCACATGGGGGTGGTGTCCATGAGCACCTGCACCAGCTTCAAGTTGCTTGATGGTAGGAAGGTTTTCAACACTAATCGGATCACTCGCAACTCCAGAAGGTTGTTATGGAGCCGGGCCTCCACCTGAGACCAGTTGCCTCTGAGTTTCCACTTTTCCAAGTAGCTGCCCTGTCGGGGCCCTAAATCATATTTTTTTTTAATGTTGCCACAAAAATCGTGGCAGATCCGTGAATCACAGCAAAAAAAAACAAAATGCGTGGTCTTCCGCACTTGTTTAAACTTCAGTCCCTGGGTGGGCCAGGTCCAGTGGGCAAACAAAAATACATATATCAGGAAGGGGGGCACATGCGCCCCCCTCCCCATGGGCGATGTCGGTCCTGGAGACTGCCACCTCCCCGAGGCCAAGCCGATGTTCACAACGGGAGGGGGGGCACGCAGACCCCCCTCCTGGGTCCTTTTCGGTCCCGGGGACCACCGCCGCCCCAGGGGCCAGGCTGATTATTACAAGGGGAGGAGGGCTGCTCAGCTTCCGGGGACCACCACCTCCCAGGGGCAGCCTTTGCAATTTGAATGGAGGAGCCATTATTGGCCCTGGGGACCGCCACACCCCAGGGGCTGGCTCCCTATGTCCCGAGTTGCCCACCCTCAAAACATAGTAGTTTGCTTTCGCTTGGTGGGAGATTAGACAGCTCCAGCCAAGCAAGAGCAAACAGCAAGTCCGCTCCCATCGGGTGGGAGCAGGAAAACTACTCCCTCCTTGCCGGGAGCACACTTTTATCTGTTTCCCTGGTCCACTGTCAAGCAGGCAGGAAATCAGCTGAATAAATTGCTCCCGCACAAAGGGAGCAGCATTTTTTGCTGCTCCCTGCGTGCAGGAGCAATGCCAGTTCCCGCTGGAGGCAGGAAGCCGGCAAGGATCGCAGGAGCATTCAGGCTCCCCCTGCAGCTCCCAACAGCACCCAATGGGTGCCCAGGGTGGGGCCAGGGCACCCACCATGAAGTGGCCAGATCCCAGGGGCTGGGGGTCCTTGGGGCTGAAATCGGCCCGGGGAAGGGGGCCATGTGGCCCCCTCCCCTAAACTAATTGGCTGGGACCCGGGAGGAGAAGGTCCCCGGGGCCCAAATTGGCCCAGGGAGGTTTGTCACATGGCCACCATCCCATTTACAAATTGGTGGGCCCTGAGGGATGGTGGCCCTGGGGCCAAAATCCGGCCGGGGAAGGGGACCGTGTGGCACCCCTCCAGTTGCAGTAAATGGCCCATCCCCGGGGCCAAAATCAGCCCCCCTCCCCTTGAAGTAATTGGCCAGGCCCCGGGGTATGGGGACCCCGGAGCCTGGGGTCCCCGAGACTGAATTCAGCATGAGGGGAGATGGCCCATGCGCCCCCCCCCCCCTCCTTCTAGAAATTGGCTGGGCTCCGGGGATCGGGTCCCAGTGGCTGTAATTGGCCCTGGGAGAGGGTCTGCATGCCCCCCACCCAGGTTGCCGGTATATGGGGGATCTTACAAATACCTGGGGGTCAACTTCGACTCAAGGGGCACCTTCGCCAAACATCGTAGTGACATTTCAATGAAAGCCACAGCTCTCCGACTGAATTTTTCAAAACTCTCTAAAAAACTGATGGGTCCGAGTCTAACCCCAATGATGGAAGTTATGAAAGCCAAAGTCGGCCCTACGCTGTCATACGGCATTGAAATCTTTAGGGGAAAAATTAGCACAACACTAAATCAACATGTGACCAAGATCTATAAAAGTGTTTTTCGCATGCCAAAATCCGCCTCCGCCGCACAGATTCGATTAGAATTGGGCCTTTTAAACTACGAAATTTCCAGCTTAGGTGCCTATTTAAACCTGTGCCACAAGCTAAGGCAGGCAGAAGGTGGGTCCCTTGAGTCAATGTTGTGGTCGGACATTAGTTCTAATAATCCAAGTGGGACCTACAGCAAGCTCTTCCATGACTGTGTACAGCAATTTTCAGCAAGTGACCTTTGGAACCTAAACCCCAGTCAAACGGCCTTTAAAATTAGCATCAAGAAGCGCACTCGCATGCTGTCCCATATCACAGACAAAGCTGTTCTCGCCAAACGTAAGCATGCATGGGCAGTAATTAATTCCTACCAGTTGGCTACACCGTCATCATATCTGCCCTGCACATATTCTTTGTATCTAAAATTGCGTTTCATGGCACTAAGACTGGGGGAATGGCATCTGCTGAAACATTTACCCATCTGGCGTCGCACGTCAGACAACCAACAGTGCAGGGGTTGTGGAGACTCGGTGGAATCTATGGAGCATGTTGTATGCCTCTGCCCTGCACTGCTGACTCAGCGCAGATCAAAATTGAGGCCAGAATGGAACAGATTGGGAGTTCGGTCCTGCAGACAGGCAATCATCGCGGCTTTGAACCCGGAGAACACAGCTCTAAATATAAGCTTCACTATTTTTATTCATTACGTATATCGCAAATTTAATCGGCAAATTGTAGGCCCGGTAGCAACTGTAAAAGGGCCACAGGTGACTAAAACAAAACTGTAGATTTACAAAGTCCAACTTTGGTTTCTTCTGTGTTCCCCGTGCCTGTAATACTAGGGTATGTGAACCCGATGATCCTTTATGGACATTGACATTTGACAGTCGTTTCAATGAATTGGTCACACTCTCCGCGTCCTCTTGTAACTCCCGGTCCCTTTTTCCTCAGACTTTGACAGTAACGCTCACTTTTTTCTTTGTTTGTTTACATTATTAATCCTTTTAAAAATACTTTGCTGTTGCCTAGTTTTAAAATTTCGCATCTTTATACCACTTTGGTCATTTTAATCATCTATTTTGTATATGTATGGCACGCATGTCCAGCTTTTATGATGATATTTTAATCAAATAAAGTTCTTCTTATCTGATATGGGGATTGGCCACAGGCCAGGCCCTATGGACGATCCTTCACCTCGCATGGCAATTGCCATAAGGTAACTATAACCTGCGCTCTCACCATACACTGCTACTTACACCACACATTAAATCAGTAATTACATCTTCTATGACATCATTTATAATATAACTGCAACATTTGCAATAAAATTAGTGATGAGAAAACTGTGCATGGCGAGGTTGTGAGTTATAGTTACGTTAGGGCACGAGTTCTAGTTTCTTGTGATAAGTAGAACTGTAACTGTTGAATTTCTATGGTTTTGTGCATGCAAAATCAGAACCTAACTATAACGTTCCTGTAACCTTTGGTTATTTAGTGAATTTTTAAGGTTTTTTAAATTCTATTTCCCAACTATAACGTCACTGTAACCTTTGTTTTTTCCAGTCACTATATATATATATATATATATATATATATATATATATATATCCATACAAAAGTTGCCCGCAACAAGAAGGGCCCACACAGGAGGGTAAGGCTGAAATCTTTAATGGAGGCTTTTCGCAGGCACACCAAAGAAAGCTGGAGTCAATGTGTCAGCCGACGGTTTTCGTGCTTCATGCACTTTGTCAAAGGCTCATCACTGCTGGCAAGGCATCCGGCATTATTTCAAGCACCAATGTTAACTCAAGGCACCTGCCCCAGTGGGCGTGGCCACGCTCGGCCTCCTGGTGCCCGTAGTGCTAAGTATAACTCCAGTGAGTTGCCGTCATGCTCCACCACAAAAATAAAATGAAAATAAAATCCCAAGTGGGTTGCTGCAGCTTCCTCATGATGCCCAGCAAAGCATTGTCGCCTCCAAAAACTAGCATATGTCCCTTTCATTGCTCGGCCGGTTGGCGTCACATCAGGTCTGCACGTCAGGCAGCAGGGCTCCTTCCACGGCTCGGACCAGCCGTAAAAAATCCATACAAAAGTTGCCCGCAACAAGAAGGGCCCACACAGGAGGGTAAGGCTGAAATCTTTAATGGAGGCTTTTCGCAGGCACACCAAAGAAAGCTGGAGTCAATGTGTCAGCCGACGCGTTTCGTGCTTCATGCACTTTGTCAAAGGCTCATCACTGCTGGCAAGGCATCCGGCATTATTTCAAGCACCAATGTTAACTCAAGGCACCTGCCCCAGTGGGCGTGGCCACGCTCGGCCTCCTGGTACCTGTAGTGCTAAGTATAACTCCAGTGAGTTGCCGTCATGCTCCACCACAAAAATAAAATGAAAATAAAATCCCAAGTGGGTTGCTGCAGCTTCCTCATGATGCCCAGCAAAGCATTGTCGCCTCCAAAAACTAGCATATGTCCCTTTCATTGCTCGGCCGGTTGGCGTCACATCAGGTCTGCACGTCAGGCAGCAGGGCTCCTTCCACGGCTCGGACCAGCCGTAAAAAATCCATACAAAAGTTGCCCGCAACAAGAAGGGCCCACACAGGAGGGTAAGGCTGAAATCTTTAATGGAGGCTTTTCGCAGGCACACCAAAGAAAGCTGGAGTCAATGTGTCAGCCGACGCGTTTCGTGCTTCATGCACTTTGTCAAAGGCTCATCACTGCTGGCAAGGCATCCGGCATTATTTCAAGCACCAATGTTAACTCAAGGCACCTGCCCCAGTGGGCGTGGCCACGCTCGGCCTCCTGGTACCTGTAGTGCTAAGTATAACTCCAGTGAGTTGCCGTCATGCTCCACAACAAAAATAAAATGAAAATAAAATCCCAAGTGGGTTGCTGCAGCTTCCTCATGCTGCCCAGCAAAGCATTGTCGCCTCCAAAAACTAGCACCTGTCCCTTTCATTGCTCGGCCGGTTGGCGTCACATCAGGTCTGCACGTCAGGCAGCAGGGCTCCTTCCACGGCTCGGACCAGCCGTAAAAAATCCATACAAAAGTTGCCCGCAACAAGAAGGGCCCACACAGGAGGGTAAGGCTGAAATCTTTAATGGAGGCTTTTCGCAGGCACACCAAAGAAAGCTGGAGTCAATGTGTCAGCCGACGTGTTTCGTGCTTAATGCACTTTGACAAAGGCTCATCACTGCTGGCAAGGCATCCGGCATTATTTCAAGCACCAATGTTAACTCAAGGCACCTGCCCCAGTGGGCGTGGCCACGCTCGGCCTCCTGGTACCTGTAGTGCTAAGTATAACTCCAGTGAGTTGCCGTCATGCTCCACCACAAAAATAAAATGAAAATAAAATCCCAAGTGGGTTGCTGCAGCTTCCTCATGATGCCCAGCAAAGCATTGTCGCCTCCAAAAACTAGCACCTGTCCCTTTCATTGCTCGGCCGGTTGGCGTCACATCAGGTCTGCACGTCAGGCAGCAGGGCTCCTTCCACGGCTCGGACCAGCCGTAAAAAATCCATACAAAAGTTGCCCGCAACAAGAAGGGCCCACACAGGAGGGTAAGGCTGAAATCTTTAATGGAGGCTTTTCGCAGGCACACCAAAGAAAGCTGGAGTCAATGTGTCCAGCCGACGCGTTTCGTGCTTCATGCACTTTGTCAAAGGCTCATCACTGCTGGCAAGGCATCCGGCATTATTTCAAGCACCAATGTTAACTCAAGGCACCTGCCCCAGTGGGCGTGGCCACGCTCGGCCTCCTGGTACCTGTAGTGCTAAGTATAACTCCAGTGAGTTGCCGTCATGCTCCACCACAAAAATAAAATGAAAATAAAATCCCAAGTGGGTTGCTGCAGCTTCCTCATGATGCCCAGCAAAGCATTGTCGCCTCCAAAAACTAGCATATGTCCCTTTCATTGCTCGGCCGGTTGGCGTCACATCAGGTCTGCACGTCAGGCAGCAGGGCTCCTTCCACGGCTCGGACCAGCCGTAAAAAATCCATACAAAAGTTGCCCGCAACAAGAAGGGCCCACACAGGAGGGTAAGGCTGAAATCTTTAATGGAGGCTTTTCGCAGGCACACCAAAGAAAGCTGGAGTCAATGTGTCAGCCGACGCGTTTCGTGCTTCATGCACTTTGTCAAAGGCTCATCACTGCTGGCAAGGCATCCGGCATTATTTCAAGCACCAATGTTAACTCAAGGCACCTGCCCCAGTGGGCGTGGCCACGCTCGGCCTCCTGGTACCTGTAGTGCTAAGTATAACTCCAGTGAGTTGCCGTCATGCTCCACAACAAAAATAAAATGAAAATAAAATCCCAAGTGGGTTGCTGCAGCTTCCTCATGATGCCCAGCAAAGCATTGTCGCCTCCAAAAACTAGCACCTGTCCCTTTCATTGCTCGGCCGGTTGGCGTCACATCAGGTCTGCACGTCAGGCAGCAGGGGTCCTTCCACGGCTCGGACCAGCCGTAAAAAATCCATACAAAAGTTGCCCGCAACAAGAAGGGCCCACACAGGAGGGTAAGGCTGAAATCTTTAATGGAGGCTTTTCGCAGGCACACCAAAGAAAGCTGGAGTCAATGTGTCAGCCGACGCGTTTCGTGCTTCATGCACTTTGTCAAAGGCTCATCACTGCTGGCAAGGCATCCGGCATTATTTCAAGCACCAATGTTAACTCAAGGCACCTGCCCCAGTGGGCGTGGCCACGCTCGGCCTCCTGGTACCTGTAGTGCTAAGTATAACTCCAGTGAGTTGCCGTCATGCTCCACAACAAAAATAAAATGAAAATAAAATCCCAAGTGGGTTGCTGCAGCTTCCTCATGATGCCCAGCAAAGCATTGTCGCCTCCAAAACTAGCACCTGTCCCTTTCATTGCTCGGCCGGTTGGCGTCACATCAGGTCTGCACGTCAGGCAGCAGGGCTCCTTCCACGGCTCGGACCAGCCGTAAAAATCCATACAAAAGTTGCCCGCAACAAGAAGGGCCCACACAGGAGGGTAAGGCTGAAATCTTTAATGGAGGCTTTTCGCAGGCACACCAAAGAAAGCTGGAGTCAATGTGTCAGCCGACGCGTTTCGTGCTTAATGCACTTTGTCAAAGGCTCATCACTGCTGGCAAGGCATCCGGCATTATTTCAAGCACCAATGTTAACTCAAGGCACCTGCCCCAGTGGGCGTGGCCACGCTCGGCCTCCTGGTACCTGTAGTGCTAAGTATAACTCCAGTGAGTTGCCGTCATGCTCCACCACAAAAATAAAATGAAAATAAAATCCCAAGTGGGTTGCTGCAGCTTCCTCATGATGCCCAGCAAAGCATTGTCGCCTCCAAAAACTAGCACCTGTCCCTTTCATTGCTCGGCCGGTTGGCGTCACATCAGGTCTGCACGTCAGGCAGCAGGGCTCCTTCCACGGCTCGGACCAGCCGTAAAAATCCATACAAAAGTTGCCCGCAACAAGAAGGGCCCACACAGGAGGGTAAGGCTGAAATCTTTAATGGAGGCTTTTCGCAGGCACACCAAAGAAAGCTGGAGTCAATGTGTCAGCCGACGCGTTTCGTGCTTCATGCACTTTGTCAAAGGCTCATCACTGCTGGCAAGGCATCCGGCATTATTTCAAGCACCAATGTTAACTCAAGGCACCTGCCCCAGTGGGCGTGGCCACGCTCGGCCTCCTGGTACCTGTAGTGCTAAGTATAACTCCAGTGAGTTGCCGTCATGCTCCACCACAAAAATAAAATGAAAATAAAATCCCAAGTGGGTTGCTGCAGCTTCCTCATGATGCCCAGCAAAGCATTGTCGCCTCCAAAAACTAGCATATGTCCCTTTCATTGCTCGGCCGGTTGGCGTCACATCAGGTCTGCACGTCAGGCAGCAGGGCTCCTTCCACGGCTCGGACCAGCCGTAAAAAATCCATACAAAAGTTGCCCGCAACAAGAAGGGCCCACACAGGAGGGTAAGGCTGAAATCTTTAATGGAGGCTTTTCGCAGGCACACCAAAGAAAGCTGGAGTCAATGTGTCCAGCCGACGCGTTTCGTGCTTCATGCACTTTGTCAAAGGCTCATCACTGCTGGCAAGGCATCCGGCATTATTTCAAGCACCAATGTTAACTCAAGGCACCTGCCCCAGTGGGCGTGGCCACGCTCGGCCTCCTGGTACCTGTAGTGCTAAGTATAACTCCAGTGAGTTGCCGTCATGCTCCACAACAAAAATAAAATGAAAATAAAATCCCAAGTGGGTTGCTGCAGCTTCCTCATGATGCCCAGCAAAAGCATTGTCGCCTCCAAAAACTAGCACCTGTCCCTTTCATTGCTCGGCCGGTTGGCGTCACATCAGGTCTGCACGTCAGGCAGCAGGGCTCCTTCCACGGCTCGGACCAGCCGTAAAAATCCATACAAAAGTTGCCCGCAACAAGAAGGGCCCACACAGGAGGGTAAGGCTGAAATCTTTAATGGAGGCTTTTCGCAGGCACACCAAAGAAAGCTGGAGTCAATGTGTCAGCCGACGCGTTTCGTGCTTCATGCACTTTGTCAAAGGCTCATCACTGCTGGCAAGGCATCCGGCATTATTTCAAGCACCAATGTTAACTCAAGGCACCTGCCCCAGTGGGCGTGGCCACGCTCGGCCTCCTGGTACCTGTAGTGCTAAGTATAACTCCAGTGAGTTGCCGTCATGCTCCACCACAAAAATAAAATGAAAATAAAATCCCAAGTGGGTTGCTGCAGCTTCCTCATGATGCCCAGCAAAAGCATTGTCGCCTCCAAAAACTAGCACCTGTCCCTTTCATTGCTCGGCCGGTTGGCGTCACATCAGGTCTGCACGTCAGGCAGCAGGGCTCCTTCCACGGCTCGGACCAGCCGTTAAAAATCCATACAAAAGTTGCCCGCAACAAGAAGGGCCCACACAGGAGGGTAAGGCTGAAATCTTTAATGGAGGCTTTTCGCAGGCACACCAAAGAAAGCTGGAGTCAATGTGTCAGCCGACGCGTTTCGTGCTTCATGCACTTTGTCAAAGGCTCATCACTGCTGGCAAGGCATCCGGCATTATTTCAAGCACCAATGTTAACTCAATTTTCTTGTTAACATGTATGCCAGCTTTAAATTATTAACGTTGGTAACTGTAACTCATTAAAACACGACAAGAGATGTTTTAAAACAGTGTAGGATTTCGACAGAAAAGCTGCTGTGCGTCTGAAAACGGACTTTCCCATAATATGCCTTTACTACTGAGTGCCCAAAGAGCAGTTCTTTGTGGTGTCTTTCATGTGCTCTTCACAGTCCCACTGTGTGTCTCTGAGAGTCCCTCTCACAGTCCCTGGGGGTGTTTCCCAAAGTCCCTCTCACAGTCCAAGGGGTGTCTCTCCAGTCCTCAGTGGTGCCTTCCAAAGCCCTTTCATGTGCTGATAACACTCCCTCGGTGTATGTCTCAGAGTCCCTCTCACAATCCTCTGAAGCGTCTCTCAGTCCCTGGGGGTGTCTCCTAGAGGATCTCGGTGTGCCTCTTAGTCCCTCTCACAATCCCTCTCGGTGTGTCTCTCACAGTCCCTCGGTGTGCCCCTCACAGTCCCTCTCGGTGTGCCCCTCACAGTCCCTCTCGGTGTGCCCCTCACAGTCCCGCTCACAGTCCCCTGGAAGCCCACCCCCGTCTCCTTGTATCCTTTCACGTTCTCTGTCCCCGTCTGCAGCTCCTTCTCGCTTCCTCTTTCTATCCCCTAAGCGCCTAGAGGCGGTTCTGTTCGCACCGCTACGCTAGAAAAAGTTCTCCCCTCGCTCCGGCCCCTGTTTGTTATGGTCCCCTCTCCCTCAACCTTGCTGTGGCCCTCCTTCTCTACCCCTTCTCTCTGTGCAGCGCCTCTCCTGCCGTTACTCTCCTCGCAGCGCTCCCCCAGTCCCTCAGAGTGTCACTCACAGTCCCTCAGTGTATCATTCACAGTCCTTCGGTGGTTCTCCCCTCACTCTTGCCCCTGTTTCTTATGGTCCTCTCCCCCACACTTGCTGTGGCCCTCCTCCTCTCCCCTTCTGTCTGTCCAGCGCCTCTCAAGGGCCCGTCTTGGCACAGGGTGTATATGTATGTGTGTTGCGAGTACGTTACACGACACGTGGCTGGCACCCCTGGGGTAGTTCAGAGCCTAATGACCATCTGTGATCAGAGTATATAATTAAGGATTTTTATTCCCTGGGTTACACGGGAGTGCGACCGCTTCTTTCGGCTTAAAGAGGACTCTTATTTCAGCACACGCGGGAGCCTCGCTCGCGCTCTTCATATACGATCAAACAATAAAGACATGCAAGGGAATACAGAGGTCGTTCTGTCCAAAACCCTGCCATTGGAGAAAAACAAGGTATCTCTCTCTTTTATTCACATTTTCATAGAGCATAATTTGGCATTGGTTGTCGCAGTGAATTTTTTAGGCTTGCTCAGTTTGAAAATGCATGTTTTTTTTTCTTTTCAGTTTCATATATCGCGAACTCGACCCGAAGACTTTATGTTACATTCATTCTTTGGAAGGCACGGGGACATTAAATAATTTGCCGAGCATCACAGGATGTTGAGCCCAAGAGACTGGAACCTGGTCCCCCAGTTCCAAAGTCGGCAGCTCTGACTGTTATGCCACATCCTCTCCCCTTCATGTGGGACATGATCATCTCAGGTTGTACTACATCAAAAACAAGAAAAAAGTCCAGAAAGCACGATTCTAAATATTCCATAAGGCTCATTTGACCCATAATGTTTGAGTCTTAATTGGGCCACAAAGTCAGTTACAGAATTGGTGGATTCTCCCTTTCTCGCCACAGTATTGAAGAATACCATTAAGTAATCCATACATACATGGGGGAACACAGGCTGGTCGCCAGCGGAGACATGATGGAGAGATTCATTTCGGTGTCGGGTCCCAGTTGCTAATGATATATGCCTGACCTAATTAATAAGCGTTTCCTTGTTAGCACTCCATCTTATGTTACAATATAATACACATTGAGCATGCGAATGCTTGTATCAAGCATTACCATAAAAAAGGCACATTGAGCCATACAAACGTACAGCGCACTTGTACGTTAAATTTTTAAACCCCAATTTAAAAAAAAAAACAATCCATATATTATTTATTCACCCCATTAAACATTAGGATGCACCAAAGTGGCATAACTTAATCGCAATACCCAGACTCAAGTAAAAGGTGCACCAGAGATAGGAATAAATCATTATACATTTATTACACCTCCATGTCTGATCATGCAACAGAAATTCCCACTTAGGCTGCTGCACAGCAAGACAAGACACCACTACTACCAAAAAGATTTGAGTCTCCCTAGCTACATCAGTTGTGTAATCAGAGGTAAGGAGTCTTGCACACTGCCATGTTCACAGATCGTGTATGTGTTTATACTGCTGCGGCGGCTCGCAATACTCACGGGGGGGGGGGGGGAGATCGCAGGGGGGCCGGGAGGGATTTAAAATGTAAAAAGAAAACTTACCTCAGCCTGACCGGGTGACGGGTCCGCGCCGTCTCTGCTCCTCGGCCGGGTCGGTCCGCGTTGGCGCCTCCGAGTCTTCAAACAGGAACAGGCTAGAACAGCACTGGAGTGGCAACCCCTCTAAGCCAATACTGACGCTGCTCCAGCAGCGCCAGGATTGGCTTAGCAGGGGTACTCACCGCCCGCCTGCCCATTAGGAGACCGAGGGTTGTGGCGTTGCTCAACCCTCGCTCTCCTAATGCGCAGCCGCCAGCCACAGCAGACAGTAGTGCGCATGACTAGGCACGGCGAAAAAATTCGCCGACCTTCACCCAGCATGCGCACTGCTGCCTGCTGTGCGCTTTGCGCCCCCCTGGTCTGCTGCATGTCAGTCACTCAGCAGCATGACGCCGGACCGCCCACCCCCTTCAGACTCTGAAGGGAGGGGCTGGGCCGGGCGGTCCGACGTCATGCTGACTGAGATTGTCAGAATAGCATTGTCGGAATGAAAGACAGTGGCGCCGGCGGCTTGTGGGGCAACGCCCCAGCGCCCTAATGGACGCACCGCCACTGCCCAGCTCTAATTATCACTAATTATAACCCATCCCCCATTCTCCCTAGTGAGGTAATGTGAAATGGTTATATTCTAATGCATTCACAATGTAAATGTAATTGTTAGTTCATGTTAAAGCTTTGTTACTGAGCTCAATCTTTCACAGTCTGGGCACTGATTTTGTCATTATCCCATACAAGTATAACACCATGCCCTAATATCCTGTGAGGGAGGTAACAAGGACAAATCTCACATTCTAGAAGTAAACAGTATCTAAAAACCTCAGCTTTGAGTTGCTCAGTAAGGACTTGTTCAATTCCACAACACTATACCAGTAAGATGAGCATCCTGCTGATGAACTCTTAATACCAACTCAAAGATGATGCTCACGGAATTGTTGAACTGAATAGAAGTTTGAGGGTTTAGGTGGTTTACTTTTCCGGCAAATCAGCAGAGAATTAAACTTGGGAGTTTGTTTGCTCATAATGGAAAAGAACAAGTTACTTACCTTTGGTAACGCTCTTTCTGGTGGATGCTCTATCTTACCGTAGATTCCTCACCTTCTGAATACTTGCAGGTGCAAGACGGGGTATAGAGAATTTTTTTTCAGAAATTCCCTGGCACGTGGGTAGGTGGGGTCATGGGCTCTGCCGCAGATCTGTTGAGGCCCCTAAATAGTTGTCACCTTCATTCGCAGATGGCAATTTCTTTCTGCTATCTATGCGCCATCAGACGTGAAGCCTTGAATAATTAATGAATGAATGAAAGTGGATTTTAAGAGCACACGGCTACTCCGAAGAATGTCCCGGTGCTAAATATAGTTTAGGTGGAGATTAGAATACTACGCTTAATTCTGAGAAAAGAGACAAGTTTTTAGTTTCTTTTTGAACAGCTGTTCAGAGTCAGTGTGGCGAAGCTGGAGAGGTAGTTTATTCCAAGCCAAGGGGCCCAAATAGGAGAAGGAGCGACCGCATTTTTTCGAGATGCGGATCCTGGGTACTAGCGCCAATAGTCAGTGGGAAGATCGCAGTTTCCAATTAGGGCAATATGAACGTATCCTGGCTGATAAATATATTGGGCTACTTCGGTGCAGTGCTTTAGAAGTCAGAACAAGAATTTTAAACAGAATCCGTTCACCTCACTGGGAACCAGTGCAAATCACAAAGGTGTGAGGAAATGTGAGCACTCACCGTGAGCTTGAGCGTTAGGCGAGCAGCAGCATTTTTTATTACCTGCAATTTATTTACTAGGTACTGCGGAAGACCAGAATAAAGTGCATTTGCATAATCTAACCTAGCCACAATCGGGGCTAAAATCACTGTTTTCCCGGCCGGGAGGGAGAGCAAATTCAAAAACTTAGCAGCAGTACGAGGAAGGCCAAGACATGTTCCTACCACAGTGTTTTCTTGATTTTGAAAAGACAGCTGATTGCCAACCTTGACTCCCAGATGTTTAGCTGCATCAGCTTGCAGACCTAGTGGGGAAGTACCATCTGGCCAGAAAATGTACCAGTCTAGAGTAAAATTACGGCCAAAGCAGAGAAAATCAGTCGTGTCTGCATTACACTTAAATTGATTCATGCACCTCCACTGGAAGACTGCAGTAAGACAAGGTTTGATGGAATCTGGGGTAATCACTTCACCTTTGCTAAAGGAGAAGAATAGCTGCGTATCATCAGAGTAGGAAATTATTTTTGCACCAAAGGACTCAAGCCAGCAGGGTCAAATAGATATTAGACAGCATGGGGCTGAGGACAGAGCCCTGAGGAATCCCCACCGTACGTTTTGTAGTACCTGATGAAAATGGAGGCGTCCAAAGTTCCTGACCCATATCTTCAAGGAAGGATTTAAGCCATTTCTGTGCCCCACCATCGATCCCTATGTCCTGGAGGCGGAGAGGAGCTTCGGTTGGGCACCTTATCAAAGGTTGCTGATAGGTCTAATATGATCAGAACAGCCTTACCCCCTGAATCCAGGGTATTCCTGAGAAGCTGAGTCAGTTCAAATAAGGCAGTCTCTGTGCTAAAGATAGGCCTAAAACATGACTGGCTAGGGTGTAGCAGCTCATTGGATTCTAAGTAGAACAAAAGTTGTCTATTGACACATTTTCCAGAAGTTTGGATAATGCTGAGAAATAGCCCTATAGTTCCCTGGCACATTAGGGTCTGCTGTAGATATATATATTTTTTTAAACGAGGCAGAATTTTTGTCTGTTTCCAATCTGAGGGAACCAATGCAATAGACAAGGAATCATTCTGAAGTACATCAACCATTGGGTAAATAACTTCAACCCCCATGGCCAAAATAGAGGGGGGACATGGACCTGAAGGAAATCCTGATTTAAGACTTAGGATGGCTGACATGGTATCTTCTTCTGCAATGGGATCAACAGAAAGTAATGACCACAACAGTTTTCTTTGGTGTTGCAGTGACAGAATCTAAACTAGAATCTGGCAACCCAGTCGTGTTCTAACTGGTTTGAATATACTGGATTTTCTTGTTTAAGAAAACTGCCAGTTGTTCACACCCCTCAATTGAAGGTCCCTTGCTTCTTACACAGGCTGTTGGCTCTGAAAATTTCATGATTTTGAAGATTTCTCCTGATTTATTACCAGCTTCATCAATCCTGTCTTCATAGTACTCCCTCCAAGTTATTTTGACCTGAGCCATATATTTTTTGAGGGCAACATGGCATTTGACTTTATCCTCCATTTTATATTTTTTGCGCTATTTTCTTTCTGCATTTTTGCAGTTTTTTTTCTCCATCTTCAAACTTTTAGTAAACCAAGACCCAGAGGGTCTGGTTCTGCAGGATTTAAGCCCTGATTTTGGTGCCAGTAGCCTTAGTAGTCAGAATGTGCCAGTTTGCAGATGTCGAAGATTGAGTCTTTTTAGCATGGACTAGAAGAGTCCATTCCACAGAACAGGGAGGAGGGTGGATCAGTATGGAATATGCAGGTAAATGGAGTACCTACCAGAAAAAGTAGCCGCATATTCCTCACCTTTTGAATAGACAGGCCAGGACATGCTGCAGGTAGATCAGGCTAACTGCCACTCCTGCTGGACCTGGCTTTCCAGGCAATTGTGCTCCATGAATGTGTGAACTGATGCCCATGTAGCAGCCTGGCAGATGTCCAAGACTGGCCCACCACACGCCAGAGCAGTGGTAGCAGCCTTTGCTCTGGTAGAATTCGTAGCAGTTTGATACACAGGACAATCCTTCTTGTCTCTTATTTGCCCCAGAGATCCCCCTCAAAGAGATGGACGTCCACCTGATGGTCCTTGGTACGATCAATGTAAAAGCTCAGAGCTCTCTGTGTCTAGGCAATGAAGTCTCTCTTGCTATTTAGAATTAGCATGAAGTTGGCTCTGCTGTGCATGAAGTTGGGCTACGAATGGGCTGTCCTATGTGTGAAGGTGTGACAACTTTTGGGAAAAATGCTGCTTTGATCCCGAGCTCTAGCTTGACTGGGATGAAAGGTATATGGTTGCTGGACAGATAGGCCTTGTAGTTCACTTACACAATGAGCTGACATTATCACTATGAGGAACTCTGTCTTTAAGGTGAGAAATCGGAGATGACAGCTGCATTGGCTCAAATGGAGTACACACGAGAAAAGGGAGAACAAAATTGAGGTTCCACTGAGGCAAAACAAATGCTGTTGGTGGGAAAATATGGGTCAGTCATTTTAGAAAACACATCACAACACGTGATTTTAACAAAGATGGCTCACTTAAGAATCGTAAAAATGATGAAAGAGCTGATAAATAAACTATAATTGTCACCACAGCAAGACCTTACTGGCAAAAGGTAGCCAACTGTGCCTGTAAAAGTTGGCAACAAACTTCTCCCCAGCATAGATGGTTTTAGTTGAGGGATGCTTGGCTGCCAAGATGACCCTCACTTTTGAATGGTGATCAAAAGCAGTCAGTTGTCGCCACTTAATCTTCAAGCATGGAGGCGTACATTGTGAAGGCTCAAGTGCAGGACCCATCCCTGCTGCTGTGGCAGGAGGTCCTCCCGAAATTGTCGCTGAATTGGAGGACAGATGGTCATGGCTAAAGTTCTTGGTACCACACTGTACTTGCCCAGTCCAGAGCCAATAGTCTGACTTGGGCCAGGTAGTTCCTGATCTTCTTTAGAACTTTGGGCAGGAGAGGTAGAGGCAGGAAGGCATACAGAAGTCCAAGCTCCAATTCAAGCGAAAGAAGTTTCCCAGCAAGAACTGCCTTGAGAACTCCATCACACAAAAGTTTGGAGACTGCGTGTTCTCGGCGGTGGCGAGAAGAGGAAACCACTGTTCTCCCAACTGTTGGAAGATGCCATGTGGCATCCCACAGCAGAGCCACCATTCATGATCCACTAGGCAACATTGGCTGAGTTCATTTGACCTGGCTTTTAAAGGCCGTACTAGGTGCTGTATATCCATGGAAATGCCGTGATGATGCAGCCATTTCCAGAGGAGCAGGGGATCCGGGCACAGGGCTCACGATGGCAGCGGTGTTGTCCATGAGACCCTGCACCTGTTCCCCCTTGATGGATGGGGTAAACACTTTCAATGCCAAGTGAATCGTCCACAACTCCAAGTTGATAAGGAGGCGAGTTTCCGCCAGGGCCCAGAGGATTCTGATCTTCACCTCAGTGAGATCACCTCCCCAACCCAGCAAAGATGCACCTGTCACTACCGATAGCTCTGGGTGGGGTAGGGACAGGGGTCTGCCTCTGTTCCAGTTGTGGTCCAGCAGTCACCACTGCAGATGTTTTATAGTCTCCTCTGACATCTTTATGAAATCTGATGGGTTTCCTTGGTAGTGGGCCCACTGAGACTTCAGATCCCACTGTAGAGACCTCATGTGCCACCTAACGAACAAGTTACTTACCTTCGGTAACGATGTATCTGGTAGAGACCCAGTCTAGCCGCAGATCCCTTAACTTAGAATATTCCGCAGGCGTCAGTCTGGATCAGGAGATTTTTTCAGCAGTACCTCTGCGCGCCGGGGGAAGGTGTCGCACGGCTCCGCCTTGACGTCGTCCACGGATATGTCAGTGGAGCCACATAAGTCCCTCCCGGCGCGCTGTCAGTTTTCTACTGTGAAACTTTTCCGCGCCACAACGCGGAGCCACTACTAAAACTGTGAGAGTGTGGGAACAGTGTGCCATAAAAGATCAAAATCTTTCAAACAACGACAATAAATAATAAAATGAGAAACATCACCATGTATGACAGTGACTAAGCAATCCATACTGTAAGGGACTGAAGGTAGAGAGCAGAGTACTCACCTCTAGAAACAGTCTTGCAGAAGCAAAGAATCATACCCTCCTAGGAGGCAAAACAGCAATGGAAATGGAAGTCATGGTAAACGACAAGCAGTCTGCCACTACAGGAATGTTACTGTAATGGGCAACAAGACTGTAACAACATGACATATTGCAATAGATCACATATCTGCAGCAACAGAGAATGTGCAACCATACTCCCATTAATGACCAATCGACTGTAGCATAGTCAAATAGACCCCAAAGTAATAGAGAAAAAATAAATCAGGGGTGAAGGGAGGGGAGAAGGACATGACCAATCTCCACACCTGAAGAACCAGGGTGTAAGAATGTGGAAAGACATATGAGCCCACCACCCAATCACGCGAATGGATGGAGAAGCAACAGGCAAAACAGAATGAGACATCCTGACCTAGGAAGGAGGTGGAGTAGACCACCCCGCAGGAAGACAAAGGCCACTGGTCAAGAGACCGGTGGGTAGAACCCAACCTGAAAAGGCCCTCGAAGAGCGGGGAGGATGGGTGGGCGTTAAGGAATCTGCGGCTAGACTGCGTCTCTACCAGATACATCGTTACCGAAGGTAAGTAACTCGTTCATCTGATAGAGACATCTAGCCGCAGATTCCTTAACTTAGAATAGATACCAAAGCTATACCCCATTGGAGGAGGGCCTGCGACTGAAACCCACCAAGTTCCAGAAGCGAACTAATCCGTCAATAATATTGACTGAAACAGGTGGGGACAGCAATGCCAGTGTGGCTGACACTAGACCCATTAAGCTCTGTAAGGGAGCCTTAACAAGGCGAGGCAATGGCATCACAACCCATCAGAGGACGGTACAAGACCTCTCTCGTCCAGGAATGGATAAAAGGAAATCACAGACCCAGACTGGCCAGTGCACAATGGAAGAAATACCATAACTTCTACAAGAAGAAGTTAAACTGAGCACAGGATCCCATTGATCTGCAAAAGATAAAGTCCCAGAGAAGGGACAAAAACAGCATGACAGAGTCATATCATACAAACTGAGCATGCACCGCCGTGGATGCTAAAAATGACATGTGGAGGGACAAATGTCACCATGTATAGATATACAGAACCATGACTACCAGGAGATACATGTATGTGGATGATAGGGCTACACATAAGTAGACAGCGTGGACCGTGAGAACCACACATATGCAAATGCCCAATGAAATGTAGCATTAACAGCACATATGCGTCGGCAAAAAGAGACAGACGCATCACCAGGTAGTCAATTGGCCAACCGTAGCCAGAGGTACAATGGTTAAAGGACACCGGCAAAAGCCGGGCACACACATAAGGCTCGCTCCTATGAGAGAGAGAAACAGTATCTAGGGCTAAAACTACAGCTAGGAAAAATCTAGTATGTGTGCTCTCTCGCTGTGTATATCTCATGACATATATACATATAGACATATATATATTACCTACTGGCGGTCGCCAGTAGGTAGTTATAGTTAGAACCTAGTTTCCATAGGAAAAGCGTTTTTTGATTTGCCAATAACTTTGGCGCCATTTGACGAATCTTCGCGAAATTTTCAAAAAAGATGGCCCCCGCTCCGATCAGCTCCTGTCTTGAAAGTTTCGGGGTGATTCGTCAAGCGGGGGCCGAGAAAAAAGGCGGGTCCCAAAACGCGTTTTCCCCATGTTAATTTTCATAGGAACTTTAGACAAAGCTACAGCCCGAACTGCTGAACGGAATTACACCAAATTTGGCAAAAAGGTAGGTCTTGGTTCAGAAAGAGCCCTTTTTTTAAATGGTGTGAATCCGTTCAGTAGTTGCTGAGCAATTTAAAAAATAAAAATATCGATATCTGAGCGCTGAGGAGTCGCGATTCCTCCCGGGCACGAGCTTCACTATGATTGGCTGTCAACACTTCAAACCAGGAAGTGTTGGCAGCCATCTTGTGACTCGGTTAAAAAAAAAAAAAGTGAAAAACAAGAAAAGGGGGCAGGGTACAAACACCCTGACCCCCTAGGCCTGCTCAGGGGGTCCCACAAGGACCCCCAGGGCAAAGAAAGCATTTTTTTTTTTTTTTTTTTAAATCGGCCGAATTCACGCTGGGTGCGCGAATACAGACGACAAAATTAAAAAAAAAACGAAGCGCGGACTCCCGCGCTTCGTTATCTGATAGCCCCCGGGTGGGCCAGGTCCCGGGGGCAATGCTTATTTATGTAGGGGGGCCAGCAGGAGCCCCCGCAGCCCCGGGGACCGCCACCTCCCCGGGGGCTTAATTGTTTATGCGCGGGGGAACGCGGACCCCCCGCAGCCCCGGGGACCGCCACCTCCCCGGGACTTAAAATAAAAAAAAATGAAGTGTGGGGGGGGCTACTGGCCCCCCCCACACTGTCCCGGGGACCACCACCTCCCTGGGGCACTCCTTAATTAAATGAGGGGGTCCGTTGTAGACCCCCGAGCCCCGGGGACCACCACCTCCCCGGGGCTTTAAACAGTAAGGGAGGGGGGCCCCGCAGCCCCCCTCCTGGAGCCCTTGATGGCCCTGGGGACCGCCACCCCCCGGGGCCGGCTGCTGCAATGTCCCGGGATGCCCACCCCGGGACATTGCTGTTTGCTATGGCAGGGCAGGAAACCTGCTCTCGCTTCCAAAAACCAAAGCAGAATTGCTTTTGCACAAGGAGAGCTGCATGTCAGCAGCTCCCCTTGTGCAAAAGCAATGCCGGGTCCCGCGGGGAGCCGGCGGGACCGTGGGGGCATTGGGGCTCCCCCCACGGTCCCCAACGCAAAGGGCCAGCCCCGGGGGATGGGGTCCCCGGGGCCAGAAGTGGCCCAGGGGAGGGGGGCCATGCGGCCCTCTCCGGTGAAAATATATATTTTTTTAAAACGAGGCCAAGCCCCGGGGGATGGGGTCCCCGGGGCCAGAATGGCCCAGGGGAGGGGGCCACGCGGCCCCCTCCTCGCAAATTTAAATAAAAAATAAATAATAAAGGAGGCCAGGCCCCGGGGGATGGGGTCCCCGGGGACAAGAGTGGCCCAGGGAAGGGGGGTCACGCGGCCCCCTTCCCGTTTAAAAAAAAAAAAAACGAAATAAAATGCTCAGGCCCTGGGGGATGGGGTCCCCAGGGCCCAAAAATAATTAAGGGAAGGGGGGCCACATAGCTCCCCTTCCAAAAACAAAAATAAAAAAAGCCGGCATCTCGCTGAGGCCCGGTCCCCTCCCTGCAGCACTCTGCAAATGCGCCCCCTGGCGCGTTCTAAGTTGGGGAATTAAGTCCCCTTGAATACTGAGGGTCCCTGGGGGCCAACTAGCCCACCAGGTACCTCCAGTATGCGCCACACAGCTGGATTGCAGAGAGGTGGTCCGAGGCCACGCCCCTTTTTACACCACTCTGCAAACGCGACTCGTGGCGCACTGCTGGTGGGGCGATGAGGTACTCTTGTGTCCTGAGGACCTTAGGACACAAGTGGACTTCATCCCCCGAGCAGCAGTGCGCCAAGAGGCGCGTTTGCAGAGTGGTGTAAAAAGGGGGCATGGCCGCGGACCACCTCTCTGCAATCCAGCTGTGTGGCGCTTACTGGAGGTACCTGGTGGGCTAGTTGGCCCCCAGGGACCCTCAGTACTCAAGGGGACTTAATCCCCCAACTTAGAACGCGCCAGGGGGCGTATTTGCAGAGTGGTGGAGAAAGGGGGCGTGGCCTTTGTCCACCTCTCAGCTATCCCACTGTGTGGGGCTTACTGGAGGTAGGAGGTAGGCTAGTTGGCCCCTAAAGGACCCCCAGCAGCGAAGGGGACTTCAATCCCCATGCAAGAGCGTGCCAGGGAGCGCGTTTGTATAGTGGTGGGCAAAGAGGGCGTGGCCTGCTCTGAGAACTTAGCAATCCTGCTGTGTGGGACTTACTGGAGGTAATAGGAATGGTAGTTGGCCCCCAAGGATGTAGTGTAGCTCCTATTTCCCTAATAGGCTCTGCGCATTGGAATAATATACCCTATAGGCTTGACATAGGACTGAGGTCGGTATGTCCCTATCGAGTATATTACACTTAATTACTTGTGCCAGCTAGCTCAGAGGCCACTAGAAACTCCTTGACAAACAAGAAGAGAGTAGTTTCTGGCAGCCGCAAAACATGACCACTTTGTTTCCCTTTAGAATCAGAACGTGTCCCAGAGTCGTGGAAACAATAGATAACCGTTTCACTCAGCTCAATCGTGCATACTTAGTTTTCCTCAAAGTTACACAGAAAGAATAGACGGGCGTTTCAATAAAAGATTTATTGAACAGTCTTGTTTCTCGTGTAAGTAATATGTGCAGTTACGATCACAAGACAATATGCAAGATAAATAATGTACAGCGTAAGCAGTAGAAATAAATAATACTGCGCTAGCATGATCTTTAGCAGATATTCATTTACATAAATAACACAGACTAAAAATGCGAGTACTCATACGATGCGTTTCTAAGCTAGTTCTACCCCAATGTACCTAACCTAGGTGTAGGGAGAGGTATGAAGTAGGTGAAGTATTCCTTACTATGGTATACTAAGAGTATGTTACGCCTAGTATGCCGAGTATGCCAAGAGTCCCTCTAGGTTCTAGTCAGCTCCATACCTTAAGAATGAGAGAGGTAGGAATCTCTTGCCAGACTCGAACTCCAACACCCCGCAAGGGAAGTCAGATCACTGGAAGCTGGACACTCTGCGTGCAGGGATGACAGCGTCTTCTCAGTGCGTCAGGCCGGGAAACGGGCTCCTCTGAAGTCGAGGTCTCCTCTAGTTTACAAGGGCTAGGGAAGGTATATTTATACCCGAGAGGTACCTCACAATGTTAGCATTGACATGAATCGGACAGCGGAAGACGTCATGAATGAATCCTTAAGGTATAACGGTTCATGCATAATAGATGAGTCCTTGAAGAAATCAATAGTCCTGTGCTAGGGAAACTCCCGAAGCCTAAGGGTCTGTTCTTCAAGAACTCGTTGTGACGTTAGGGTGGACGGATGTCGGAGACCATGCCTGTATTTGGAGTGCACGGTTTAATGCCTAAATAAGGACTGGGATTTTATGCCTATATAAGGGCAGGGCTGTAGGAGAGTAGGATCTGCTTCACATGGGTACCCCCACTTTTTGCTGATGCTTCACTGTTTTTCGACATTAGTCTGGCTGGGGCCCTGCTAATCAGAACCCCAGCCTAGCTGCTTCCTCTCTAAAATGGTTTCCATGTGCCTTAGGCACATCACTGATTGGAATCCGGAGTGCCCTTATAAGTCCCTAGTATATGGTATACTATGTACCAAGGGCATAGGTACCTCAGAGGCCTACCAGGGGCTGCAGCATGTATTATGCCACCCCTGGAAGGCCATCCAAACTGACACCACAGGTCTGCTACTGCAGCCTGGGTAAGGTGGTGCATGCACCTCTTACTGTGATATAGGTTACCTATATCACTAAATACATACACACATATAAACCTATAAGTCACTCCTAAGGCAGGCCTTATCAATCCTGAAGGCAGAGTGCATGGTTCCTATGTGAGAGGGTGCCCCTGCATGAGCAGGGCCCCTCTGCAGCGTTCGGAGACCCTTCTCTGATGCTGTTTGTAGTGCAGCCTGACCATATACTCTTAAGCGCATTATAACCTCGCGTTAAATGCTAACTTTGGAATGGCTGCACCTAAACATGTCGTGTTTGGTGTCAAACATCTTGGAATACTACCCCCCCGCCAATTCTGGCGGCGGGGGTAGCATTCCACCCTTCTAGAGGGAAAGACATGTTAACTCTGGCTAGCCCGAAAACTTCTTTCCAAAGCCCTGGCATCACAAAATGATTGCTGCTGCCACAGACACGAGTCTGGCCTCCTGCTGCTGGACGAAACTCCAGCAGGGGAGGCCTGGACAATAGGTTTCCTGTCCCAGGGAGGTGTGACCACCTCCCCAGACAGGATAATGTGTATTGGGGCTGGGCGGGAGCACTTTCGGGTGCTTTGAAGTCCTGCACTGGGGGCACACTTGGTGTCCCTGTGCATACCCCAGTTCAAACCAGATCAGGGGCTTGCAGCCCCTGCTTTGGCACAAACTGGACAAAGGGAAAGGGTGTAGCCACCCCTCTGCCCTGACCCACCCATAGGTGGGGCCACAGAGTAGTCCAACCCCTATACTTAGTATAAGTATAGGAACCCAGTCCCTAGGACTTTAGATTATCCCTGGACGAAACTCTGAAACTGAATCCTGGACCTTCGACGCTCTACTCACGATTAGAGGACAGAAGAATCTCCCTTGGGGTCAAGGAGTGACTCCCCTGCTTGGCAGGCACCAAAGAAGCATCTGTCCGGTTCGCATTTCTGAAGCTCCCGCCGGACGCCGAAGTCATCGCATCACCAGAGGTGGATTCTCAGACTTCCCGAGGCTACCCTGAGTCCCCAGCAAAGCTGAGGCCCGTAGCTATCGTGGGTGACTTGAGACCGTGACCCCTGGACACAGAGCACATTTGCAAGTGCATCCTCTTCTGGGTCTCCCACGAAGTCGTGCTTTGGGCTCCGAGTAGCCCTAGCCTCCAGCACCAACTGCACCGAAGATCACTGGCCTCCACTCCACGAGTGTCCTGTGAGCCAGATCCACGTGCGACGTCTCGAGGCTCCTTCGCGGTCGCTAGCCCGTTGGCTAGTAGCCCTTAACGAAGGCCAATCTTTTTCTTACTTGGCATCCTGGTTGCTCCAGGCCTGCCCTCACTTACCCTCGCTGGGTGAGTTCCCCTGACCTTGCTGGTCTGCACCATCGACGATCTTCTTCTGCATCGAGACTTGCCGTTGCCAAGGCTTGTTGGGTCCAATCCGGTCGCCGACACCTCAGCACTCGACAGACATCGTGTACCAGCCCGAATCCTGCTCCTGGTCGCCGACAACGCCTCCTGGACCTCGTGGCTGAAGAGTCAAGACGACCGTCAACACACCTGAAGCACTCGACATCGGTGGGCATCTGTCCATCGCCTTCCTGGTCACTGGCTAGTGACCCAGACTCTGTCCCCTCTGCTTTCAGGTTCTTCAGAACTCCGATCCACTCTTGGATCCACCCGGACACTTTCCACTTGGTCGCCAGCAGCACTTTGCAGCAGATCGCCATTCAAATTGACGACGAAACCCGACCCCGAAAGGCACCTATGCACCCGGCTTCCTGGGTGAGGTAACACGAGTACTCCGGTGCTCCCGTGGGTAGAGACTCTTCAAAGTCCTAGATCTCAAAGGGTTTGCTCCAAGTCCTCCTTTAAGTGTCCCTTTTCTTTAATTTCCCGATCACGACTTTCTCCATAGAAGTCAACGGCGTATCGCGGTTGTGTATTTACACTGCACGCGTCTCCCGTGGGTCCCCTGTGTCACTACCTTGGGTGGTTCCTTGTGGTCCAAGCACTTCTAGAGGCTCTAGGCCTAGTGTCTAGTTCAGTCGTGGTTCTTATACCACTTTATTGGTATATGGTTTGAGTACGCCCCTAGGGCCCAAACGTGTATTTGTGCTATTACTGTGTTTAAATAACTTCTAACTTATGTACTTGAACTCTAGCCTCATAAAGAGACTAGAGGGGTGTGTTTAGCAATAAATACATATATTTTGAATATATACCTGGTGTGGTGCTCTTTCATTTGATCACTCAAGAGATTATAGACTGGTAAAACAAGCTGCTTTACATTCCTTCAAGACTTAGCCTGAAGGCTGCTCTCCATAGCTACCACTAGGATAGCTTTCAATAAGGTTGTCTTTAACCTATCTCCAATAAGGGGTTGTTTTGGACTGGTGCAAGGTGCCCACTATAATTAGTGGACAGCATATACCAGGCCAACTTCTCACATTGGTGTGCAGCGTGTGGGATTCCAGCTTGCTATTGTTTTACCAGATAATCTCAATTGAATTGATCAACTGAAAACCACTAAAGGTACCTAAGGTACATATAACTTAAGCTTAGAATACAGTAAGTTCTACTGAACTTAGAGTTGTGTGTTAAGGGATAGCACAACCCTTTCTACAACTCAAGAGAGTTTAGTAGGCCACACTAGAGTAGGTAGTGCATACACCACACCACACTAGTAATGTCTTTAAGGGTAGGATCTAATGAATCCTTGCAGGAAGCCACTGAGCTTCCACCCTCCAAGTATGATACACTCCCATTCTTGGAATTGAGAGCTTTATGTAACTTGAGGAAATTAAGGACAGGCCAAAGTCCCACCACCCAACACCTTAAAGAGTTGTTGGTGGCTTATGACCTTAGTAAGCCCTTGGGGACTGAAGGGGTAGGAGCTGAGGGTGGGGCAGAAGAGGAGGAAGGGGCCAGGGGTACCAATACCCCCAGCCCCCCCTCTGAAACTGGCCAGGAGGGCGACAATGGCCCTGACCTGGATAATCCAATCCCTCCTGAGGAAGATGAAGAGGATGATCCCCACTTTGTCCCCCCAGGAAGGATTATGAGTGTGCCCAGAAAGTCTAGATCTCCTTCTCAGGAGTCTAACCACTCTGGCACCTCAATAGGGAGCTCTGTCTCATCTCATAGGAGGGAATCCTCTCATGAGAGAAGAAAGAGGCTGGTTCAATATGAGGAAGCTCAGCTTGAAATCAGAAAACAGCAACTAGCTATAGACAGGGAGTCCCTAGATCTCTTTAGAGAGAGAAGAAAGTTGGGACTAGAGTCCCATGGTGGCAGCCATGTCCCTAGAGATAGGGAAAGGTCCTATGACCATAGGAACTTGAGCTATATTGTCCCTCCCTACCAGAGTGGGGATGACATCCACAAGTGGATAACTGCATCTAGAGAGGGCCTGTAAAGTACAGAAGGTCCCTCAGGAGCAGTGGGCAGCAATCTTGTGGCTCTCCTTTGCAGACAAAGGTAGAGATAAGCTCCTCACTGTTAGAGAGGAGGATGCTGATAATTACAAGGTCTTGAAGAGTGCTCTTATTGATGGGTTTGGCCTAACCACTGAACAGTACAGGTTGAAGTTCAGAGATACCCAAAGAGCACAGACTCAAGACTGGGTAGACTATGTGGATTGTTCTGCCAAGGCTCTGGAAGGCTGGTTGATGGGCAGTAAGGTGTGTGACTTCTCAGGATTGTACAATCTGATAATGAGGGAGCAGATTCTTAATAACTGTCAAAATCAGCTGTTGCATCAATACCTGGTAGACTCTGATCTGACCTCTCCCCAAGAATTGGGAAAGAAGGCAGACAAATGGGTCAGAACCAGGGTGAAGCAGAAGGTACAGAACCAAGGTGGGGAAACCAAGAAGCAAGATGCTAAGAACTCTGAAAAGGGTGGGGAGAAGGGTAAAGATCAAAAGTCTTCATCAGGCCCCCAAAAATCTTCTTCTGGTGGGGATTCACAGTCTACCAAAGGGAAAGGCCAAAGAAAACCATGGTGCAAGGTCTGTAAGCAAAAGACCCACTGGACCAGTGATTGCACCAAGTCCAAAGACTCCAGTCCAGCACCAACCAATGCCCCTAAGGCACCTGTTCCCCCTAGTACAGTTGGTGGGAGTGCTCCAGCCAAGGGTTTAGTAGGGTTCACCCTGGGTACTGAGTTGGGCTCTGACCTAGTCAGAGAACTGACTCAGGCTGTGTTAGTCTGTGATGGAGGCATGGATGTGACCTCCTCTGTGAGTCCCAGTAATCTGGGCAAGTACAGAAAACAGCCTTTAATCAATGGACGTGAGGCTTTGGCATTTAGGGACACAGGGGCAAGTGTCACAATGGTGACACAAGACCTTGTGAATCCTGGGCAAGTTATACTTGGTGAGATGTACCAAGTGACCAATGCTAGCAATGTCAGAACAGACCATACTCTGGCAGTTGTTAACTTCTCCTGGGGAGGGGTAACTGGCCTTAAGAAGGTTGTGGTAAGTGCAAACCTACCAGTCGAATGACTTAGAGACTTCTGCTTGGGCAGAAGTGGAGCTCAGGACCCATGCAGAAATGCTGGGGATCCCTGCAGATGTGTTTGCTGTGACCAGGTCACAAGCCAAAATGTCTAGCACTGAACAGGCCTTGGATTCTGGAAGAATGGACCAAGTGCCTTCCAAGAGGAGGAGTAGTAGGGTTAAGGCAGTGCCTTCCCCCTTGGCTCAGGAGGAAGATCAGTCCCTTGAGGGGGATGATCTCAGCCCTGAAGAAGGAACTGTCCCAGAGGAACTTGAACCTGACCAGGTTGAGTTCTTGGGGACAGGGGGACCTTCTAGGGCAGATCTGAGCCAGGAGCAGCAGAGCTGCCCCTCCCTTGAACCCCTCAGACAGCAAGCTGCTGCTGAGGCTGCTGGGAAATCTAGTGGTCCCCATACAGTGTATTGGGATGATGGACTCCTGTACTCAGAGAGTAGAGACCCCAAGCCTGGTGCTACCAGGAGGTTGGTTATACCTCTGAAGTTCAGGGGCTTCCTATTGACCCTAGCCCATGATATTCCCTTAGCAGGTCACCTGGGCCAGAACAAGACTTGGGACAGAATTGTCCCTCACTTTCACTGGCCCCACATGTCTGAAGACACCAAGGAGTTTTGTCGCTCCTGTGTAACCTGCCAAGCCAGTGGCAAGGCATGTGGCACTACAAAGGCCCCCCTGATACCACTACCTGTGGTGGGGGTGCCCTTTGAAAGGGTAGGGATTGACATTGTTGGTCCCATGGATCCCCAAACAGCCTCTGGGCACAGGTTTATCCTGGTGGTAGTGGATCATGCCACTAGGTACCCAGAAGCTATTCCCCTCAGGACCACTACAGCACCTGTGGTGGCAAGGGCCCTCCTGGGAATTTTCTCAAGAGTGGGCTTTCCTAAGGAGGTAGTATCAGACAGGGGTGCAAACTTCATGTCTGGGTACTTAAAAGCAATGTGGAAGGAGTGTGGAGTGACTTATAAGTTCACCACACCCTATCACCCACAATGCAATGGTTTAGTTGAGAGATTCAACAAAACCTTGAAGGGCATGATTAAAGGGCTCCCAGAAAAGCTTAGGCGAAGATGGGACATACTCTTGCCCTGCCTTTTATTCGCATATAGGGAGGTGCCTCAGAAGGGGGTTGGTTACAGCCCTTTTGAACTTCTGTTTGGCCACCCTGTGAGGGGTCCACTGTGCTTGGTGAAGGAAGGATGGGAGTTACCTCTCAAGCCCCCAAAGCAAGATATAGTGGACTATGTACTTGGTCTCCGCTCCAGGATGGCTGAGTACATGAAAAAGGCAACCAAAACCTTGAGGCTAGCCAGGAACTTCAAAAGGCCTGGCATGACCAAAGGCTGTTCTGACTGTTTACCAGCCAGGACAGAAGGTGTGGGTGTTGGAGCCAGTGGCCCCAGCAGCTCTCCAAGACAAATGGAGTGGACCCCACACTATTGTTGAGCAGAAGGGTGAGGTTACCTACTTAGTAGACCTAGGAACACCCAGGAGTCCCCACAGGGTTCTCCATGTCACCAGGTTAAAACCATATGTGGACAGGGCAGACATGGGCTTGCTCATGGCTACTGATGAAGGGCAGGAGGAAGAGAGTGACCCACTCCCTGACCTGCTCTCACAGAACCCTGACGATGGGTCAGTAGATGGTGTAGCCTTGGCAGGCAGCCTCACTACCCAGCAGCAAACTGATTGTAGACAGGTGCTCAATCAGTTCAGACATATGTTTTCACTGACACCCAGTCAGACCACCAGGTGCACTCATGAAGTGGCCACTGGGGACAGTCTGCCTATTAAAAATAAGATTTATAGGCAACCTGACCATGTCAGGGACTGTATCAGGACTGAAGTCCAGAAAATGTTGGAGTTGGGAGTTATTGAACCCTCAGATAGCCCTTGGGCTAGTCCAGTGGTCCTTGTGCCAAAACCTCACACCAGTGGTGGAAAAAGAGAGATGAGGTTTTGTGTGGACTACAGGGGTCTCAATGCAGTCACTAGGACTGATGCCCATCCAATACCAAGGGCAGATGAGCTCATAGATACTTTGGCCTCTGCCAAATATCTCAGCACATTTGACTTGACAGCTGGCTACTGGCAGATCAGACTAGCTGATACTGCAAAGCCCAAAAAAGCATTCTCAACCCCTGGTGGGCATTATCAATTTGTGGTGATGCCCTTTGGTCTGAAGAATGCACCTGCCACTTTCCAGAGGTTGGTGAATACAGTTCTCACAGGTCTGGAAGCCTAAAGTGCAGCTTATCTAGATGATATTGCTGTCTTTAGCTCCACCTGGGAGGATCACCTGGTCCACCTCAGGAATGTTTTACAGGCCCTGCAAAGGCAGGCCTGACTATCAAGGCCACTAAGTGCCAGATAGGGCAGAGTCAGGTTGTGTACCTGGGCCACCTTGTGGTGGAGGCCAGGTTCAACCTTTGCAGAGCAAGATCCAGACTATCATGGACTGGACTGCTCCCACTACCCAGACTCAGGTGAGAGCCTTCTTAGGCCTGACTGGGTACTATAGGAGATTTGTCAAGGGGTATGGATCAATAGTGACACCTCTGAATGACTTAACTTCTAAGAAAATGCCCAAAAGGTTCAGTGGACAGTTAGCTGTCAAAAGGCATTTGATGACCTGAAGCAGGCCATGTGCACTGCTCCCATTCTACAGAGTCCTGATTACTCCAAGAAGTTCATTGTTCAAACTGATGCATCTGAATTGGGGGTAGGGGCTGTACTGTCACAATTGAATGAAGAAGGTCAGGATCAGCCAGTAGCTTTCATTAGCAGAAGGCTGACCCTAGAGAGAAACGTTGGTCAGCCATAGAGAGGGAGGCCTTTGCTGTGGTCTGGGCTCTGAAGAAGTTGAGACCATACTTGTTTGGTACACACTTCCTGGTTCAGACAGACCATAAGCCCTCTTATGGCTAAAACAAATGAAGGGTGAAAACCCCAAACTGCTTAGGTGGTCCATTTCCCTACAGGGGATGGACTTTACAGTGGAACATAGACCTGGGAGTAACCATGCCAATGCAGATGGACTCTCTAGGTACTTCCACTTAGAACATGAAGACTTAACTGGGCAAGGTTAGTTTAATGTCCCTACGTTTGGGGGGTTGTCGTAGAGAGTAGGATCTGCTTCACATGGGTACCCCCACTTTTTGCTGATGCTTCACTGTTTTTCGACATTAGTCTGGCTGGGGCCCTGCTCATCAGAACCCCAGCCTAGCTGCTTCCTCTCTAAAATGGTTTCCATGTGCCTTAGTGTAGGAAGGTGGAATCTGACTATATGGTTGCCCCCACTTTTTTTATGGTGTTTTGCTGGTTTATGACTTAGTTGGACTGGGACCCTGCTATTCAGGGCCCCAGTCTATCTGCTCTCTCTAAACGACATGGAGTGCACTCTAGGTGCACTAGTGATTGGATACTGTGGTGCCTTATGAGTCCCTAGTATATGGTACCTTAGGTGCCAAGGGCATAGGTACTTCACAGGCCTACCAGGGGCTGCAGCATGTGTTATGCCACCCCTGGGAAGCAGTCTAAATCTGACACCACAGGCCTGCTACTGCAGCCTGGGTGAGGTGGTGCTAGCACCCCTCACTGAGATATAGGTTTCCTATATCTCTCCTGCACACACATATAAACCTATCAGTCACCCCTAAGGCAGGCCCTATCAATCCTGAGGGCAGGGTGCTTGGCTTCTATGTGAGGGGGTGCCTCTGCCTGAGCAGGGCCCCTCTGCAGCTCTCAGAGTCTATTCTCTGGTGCTGTTTGTGGATGCGGTTAAACCATATACTATTTAAGTGCATTATATCCTCGCGGTAAATGCTAACTTTGGAATGGCTGCATCAAAACATGTCGTGTTTGGTGTCAAACATCTTGGAATACTACCCCCCGCCAATCTTGGCGGCGGGGGTAGCATTCCACCCTTCTAGAGGGATAAGACATGTACCTGCTGTGGAAACGCGGTAGAATCCTAAAGAGCCCTGGCATCACAAAATGGATGCCACCAGTCACAGACACTGGGCTGCCCTCCTGCTGATGACCGAAACTCACAGTGGAGGAAGCCCAACAATAGGCATCCTGTCACAGGGAGGTGTAACCACCTTCCAGACAGGGTTTAGTGTATTGGGGCTGGGTGGGTGCACTCTTAGAGTGCTTTGAAGTCCTGCACTGGGGGAGCAGAAGGCTCCTCTGTGCATATGCCAGTTCAAACCAGCTCAGGGGCTACCTGCCCCTGCTCTGGCGCGAAACTGGACAAAGGGAAGTGGGTGTAGCCACCCCTCCCTTGACCCTCCCATAGGTGGGGTCATAGAGCTAGTCCATCCCCTCTTTTTAGTATAAGAGGGGAACCTTGCCATTGCAAAGCAGATAACCCCTGGACGACGCTCTACAGAAGAATCCTGGCCCTTCGACGTTCCACTACCTTTGGAAGACAGAAGAATCTCCCTTGGAGTCAAGGAGTGACTCCCCTGCTTGGCAGGCACCAAAAACGACAACGACGGTCGCAAACTACGCCGCTCCCGCCGGAGTCCGAAGTCCCTGCAGCCCAAGAAGTGGATTTCCTGACCTCTCCCAGGCCATCGTGAGTCCCCAGCGAAGCTGAGGCAAGTGGACCCCACGAGTAACGAGGAACCGCGACCCCTGGGTACCGTGCACTATTGTCGAGTGCAACCCCTTCACAACGTTCTACGAACTTGTGCTTTGGACCACGTGTGGTCCCGACCTCCAGCAGGAATCCCTCCGAAGATCAGAGGCCTACACCGTCCCGAGTGACCGTGGGCCCCTGTTGAGTGATTCCGCCCGAGGTGTCTTCGCGATCCCTTGCCCGCTGGCTTGTGGGTCCCCAGAAGACTTCTTAAAGAAACCAAAGGGCTCCCCTGGTTGCTCCAGGCCTGCCCTGACTTACCCTCGCTGGGTGAGTTCCACAGACCTTGCTGGTCTGCGCCATCGACTTTTCTCCATCTCCCCGAGACTTGCGGCTGCCAAGGCTTGTTGGCTCCGATCGAGTTGCCGACACCGCAGTCAGCTGCAGACGTCGAGGGACACACCGAATCCAGCTCCTGGTCGTCGTCGACGCCTCCTGGACCACGTGGCTGAAGAGTCAAGGCACCCGCAACCGACCTGAAGCGACCGACGACGGTGGGCATCCATCTTCCTTGCCCCGGGTCACTGCCAAGTGACTTTGAACACTGTCCCCTCTGCTTTCAGGTCATCCTTCTTCAGAATCCAGGCTTGGATTCCACCGGACACTTCTTCAGCTCCCGCAAGCAGCAAGTCTTCTTTGTTCGCCATTGAAAACGACGCCGCGACCCGACACCAAAGGACACCTGTGCACCCGGCTTCCCTGGGTGAGGTAACTCCAGCACTACGGTGCTCCTGTGGGTGTGGGCCCTAGAACTACTTACCCTGTAAGTGACTTGCTTGTAGGTTCTCCCGAAGTATCCTAAAACTCTTTATTTCCAACCGCGACTTGCCCCATTGAAGTTAACGGCGATTCGCGCCTGTGTATCCACACTGCACGCGTCCCCCGTGGGTCCTTTACTTACCTGCCTTGGGTGGTTTCGTGAGGCCCCAGCACTTCTGAAGGCCCTAGGCCTTGTCTCCCTGCAAGTCGTTGTTTCTAAGTCTCTTACTTAGTATATGGTCTGGTACGCCCCTAGGGCCCCAGCCATATTTTGTGCTTAACTTATTGTGAAACGTTGATTTGTGCATATGTTTGTCTTCTAATCTCATAAAGAGATTAGTAGAGAGTTATTTAGAAATAAATACATATATATTTGATATATATACCTGTGTGGTGTCTTTTCATTTGGTGATTCAAGAGATTATATGGTAAAACAAGCTGCTTTACATTCCTCCGAGACTTAGCCTGAAGGCTGCTCTCCACAGCTACCACTAGGATAGCTTTCTTTAAAAGGTTGTCTTAAACCTATCTACCATAAGAGTCGATTTGCCCTGGTGCAAGGTGTCCACTTTAATTAGTGAACAGCATATACCAGGCCAACTTCTCACATTGGTGGGCAGCGTGTGGGATTCCAGCTTGCCATTGTTTTACCAGAAAATCTCTATTTGAATTACTAACTGAAAACCATTATAGGTACTCAAGGTACATATAAAGTCAAGCTTAGTATCAATAAGTTCTACTGAACTTAGAGCTGTGTGCCAAGGGATAGCACACCCTTTCCACAGCTCAAGCTAGGATCAGTAGGCCACAAACTAGTGTAGGTAGTACAACACTGCACAACACTAGAATGTCCTTAAAGGGTGGACCCAGTGGATCCACTCAGCCTCAGTATAAGGACATGGCTTTCTCTGACTTGAGAGCCATGTGTGTTGACAGACACCTGAGACTAGGACAGAGTCCCTCAACACTACACCTGATAGATCTGCTGACAGCAGATGACCTTAGATTGGCTCTAGGAGCTAAGGGGTCTGAATCAGTGGGTGGGTCAATCATAGTATCTGGGTCAGATGAGGACAATCCGAATGACCAAGACTCTGTGGTTGAAGGGCCAGGCTTCAAGGAGCCTGAACAGGACAGAGGAGTTCTCCCTAAGAGAACTGGCAGAGTGGATGAGAGGCACAGATCCCCTTCCAGGGAATCTGAGCACTCTTATCACTCTGGCAGAGAATTTGTCCAAGAGAGGAGCTCATACTTTAACTTAAGAGAGACCTCCTCTGAGAGAAGGTGCAAACTGCTCCAGTATGAGGAAGCCAAAGTGGCCCTCAGAACCAAGCAGTTGGCACTGGATAGAGAAGCCCTGGAGATCCAGAGAGCTTCCAGAAGGGAGGGTTTAGAACCCCTGGTGGCAGCAACAGTGTCCCTAGAGGCAGAGAATATGTCCCTGACCATAGGAACCTGAGCAAGGTTGTTCCTCCCTACCAGAGTGGGGATGATATCCACAAATGGATAACTGCTATGGAGAGGGCCTGTAGAGTACAGCAGGTCCCCCAAAAGCAGTGGGCAGCAATCTTGTGGCTCTCCTTTTCAGATAAAGGAAGAGACAAGCTCCTCACTGTTAGAGAGGAGGATGCTGATGATTATGAGGTCCTGAAGAGTGCACTGATAGATGGGTTTGGCTTAACCACTGAGCAGTACAGGTTGAAGTTCAGAGATACCCAGAAGGCACAGACTCAGGACTGGACAGACTTTGTAGATTGTGCATCCAAGGCTCTGGAGGGTTGGCTGGTTGGCAGTAGGGTTACTGATTTCAAAGGATTTTATAATCTAATGATGAGAGAACAGATCCTTAATAATTGTCAAAACCAGCTTTTACACCAGTACCTGGTGGACTCTGATCTGACCTCTCCCCAAGAATTGGGAAAGAAGGCAGACAAATGGGTCAGAACCAGAGTAAGGCCTAAGAATCAGGGTGGTGACCACAAGAAAGATTCTACCAAGTCCCAAGAGAAAGGTGGGGATAAATCCAAGGATAAGTCCACTACAGGGCCCCAAAATTCCTCTTCTGGGGGTGGGTCCCAAACTCCTTCCTCTCCTGAAAAGAAACCCTATTGCCATGTCTGTAAAAAGCCTGGGCACTGGAAATCTGATCCCAGTTGTCCCAGGAATGGCAATAAAGAAAATGTTCCTCCAACAACTACTACCACCCCTCCTGGTACTACCAGTAGTAATCCTCCAGTTGGGAGTAGTGCACCCAAAAAGTTAGGTGCTTTTGCAAGAGGAACAGAGGTGGGCCCTAGTTTAGACAGGACCCCCTCAACAGACTCCTCAGATTCTGATGGTGGTGTAGGATATGCCACCTTTACCATGGGTCCCATAGCATTGGGCAGGTACAGACTGGAGCCAATAATTAATGGTCAGAAAGCTGTGGCATTTAGGGACACAGGGGCTAGTGTCACCATGGTGGCAGGGAAACTAGTCCCCCTCACCAGCTTTTACCTGAGTTTAAATACCAGGTGACCAACATTGATGGTGTCAGAACAGATCACCCCATGGCCATAGTCAATCTCAGCTGGGAGGGGGTCACAGGCCCAAAGAGAGTGGCAGTGTCCCCAACCTTACCTGTAGATTGCCTGATGGGCAATGATCTGGAAATTTCAGCCTGGGCTGAAATTGAACACCAAACCCATCTGAAGATGTTGGGTGTCCCTGTAAAGGTTAGTGGGGCTGTGATGGCCACAGCCCCAGCCCAAGATTTTGGAGAGATGGAGCCTGGAAGAATGGCCCACTCTCCCCCAGAAGAGAGCACAAGGGTTGAAGAAAAGTCTTCTTCCCTCCAGACAGTAGGTAAGGGTCAGCCTCCTCAGGGAACTGACCCTACCCCTAGTGAAGGAACTGCCACAGAGGTAGTCAGGCCTGGCCTGGCCACCCCCTGATGGCAGAGGACCCTTACAAGGTGGTACCCAGTCTGGAGCAGGTAACCTGCCCCTCTCTACCCTGCCTCAGTCAGCCCAGGGCTGCAGAGGTCAGGGAGGTCAGTGGACCCCCCAGGGCCCCCTGTCCAGAGGAACCCCCATCAGCAGATTAGGGGCACCCAGGCTAGTAGCCCTAGCCAGGTAGAAATTCCTCAACCCACTGAGGGATCCCCCATACCTTTATGTAGGGACCTCCCCCAGAAGGACTCTGTTAGGCAAGGGCAAACCTGGGACCAAAAGGTTCCAAACATGCCATGTCCCTCCAGTGTTCCACCCAAAGGGACCCAACCCCCGGCTGTAGGCAGTCAAAGGTTGACCCTTAGAGCAGAGTACCACTCAGTCATGGAAAGACAGGCATACATGGTGACCAGTGAGCTGAGAAAGCTGAGGCCAACATTCCTAGGGCCACACTTCCCTACTCAGACACCTCACCAGCCTGGTACTTTACCAAAGCACACCACAGGTAGTGATTCCCCATGGTGGAGACCCTCTCATACCCTTAGGGTGAGGGATTGCTTAGTGGACCATAAGACAGGGGGCAACCATGCTAGTGCAGGTGCTTCCTTATATGGCCACTTAGTCAATAAAGGCTCAACTGGCCAAGGTTAGCCTTATCTCCTTTCGTTTGGGGGGGTTATGTAGGAAGGTGGAATCTGACTATATGGTTGCCCCCACTTTTTTTATGGTGTTTTGCTGGTTTATGACTTAGTTGGACTGGGACCCTGCTATTCAGGGCCCCAGTCTATCTGCTCTCTCTAAACGACATGGAGTGCACTCTAGGTGCACTAGTGATTGGATACTGTGGTGCCTTATGAGTCCCTAGTATATGGTACCTTAGGTGCCAAGGGCATAGGTACTTCACAGGCCTACCAGGGGCTGCAGCATGTGTTATGCCACCCCTGGGAAGCAGTCTAAATCTGACACCACAGGCCTGCTACTGCAGCCTGGGTGAGGTGGTGCTAGCACCCCTCACTGAGATATAGGTTTCCTATATCTCTCCTGCACACACATATAAACCTATCAGTCACCCCTAAGGCAGGCCCTATCAATCCTGAGGGCAGGGTGCTTGGCTTCTATGTGAGGGGGTGCCTCTGCCTGAGCAGGGCCCCTCTGCAGCTCTCAGAGTCTATTCTCTGGTGCTGTTTGTGGATGCGGTTAAACCATATACTATTTAAGTGCATTATATCCTCGCGGTAAATGCTAACTTTGGAATGGCTGCATCAAAACATGTCGTGTTTGGTGTCAAACATCTTGGAATACTACCCCCCCGCCAATCTTGGCGGCGGGGGTAGCATTCCACCCTTCTAGAGGGATAAGACATGTACCTGCTGTGGAAACGCGGTAGAATCCTAAAGAGCCCTGGCATCACAAAATGGATGCCACCAGTCACAGACACTGGGCTGCCCTCCTGCTGATGACCGAAACTCACAGTGGAGGAAGCCCAACAATAGGCATCCTGTCACAGGGAGGTGTAACCACCTTCCAGACAGGGTTTAGTGTATTGGGGCTGGGTGGGTGCACTCTTAGAGTGCTTTGAAGTCCTGCACTGGGGGAGCAGAAGGCTCCTCTGTGCATATGCCAGTTCAAACCAGCTCAGGGGCTACCTGCCCCTGCTCTGGCGCGAAACTGGACAAAGGGAAGTGGGTGTAGCCACCCCCTCCCTTGACCCTCCCATAGGTGGGGTCATAGAGCTAGTCCATCCCCTCTTTTTAGTATAAGAGGGGAACCTTGCCATTGCAAAGCAGATAACCCCTGGACGACGCTCTACAGAAGAATCCTGGCCCTTCGACGTTCCACTACCTTTGGAAGACAGAAGAATCTCCCTTGGAGTCAAGGAGTGACTCCCCTGCTTGGCAGGCACCAAAAACGACAACGACGGTCGCAAACTACGCCGCTCCCGCCGGAGTCCGAAGTCCCTGCAGCCCAAGAAGTGGATTTCCTGACCTCTCCCAGGCCATCGTGAGTCCCCAGCGAAGCTGAGGCAAGTGGACCCCACGAGTAACGAGGAACCGCGACCCCTGGGTACCGTGCACTATTGTCGAGTGCAACCCCTTCACAACGTTCTACGAACTTGTGCTTTGGACCACGTGTGGTCCCGACCTCCAGCAGGAATCCCTCCGAAGATCAGAGGCCTACACCGTCCCGAGTGACCGTGGGCCCCTGTTGAGTGATTCCGCCCGAGGTGTCTTCGCGATCCCTTGCCCGCTGGCTTGTGGGTCCCCAGAAGACTTCTTAAAGAAACCAAAGGGCTCCCCTGGTTGCTCCAGGCCTGCCCTGACTTACCCTCGCTGGGTGAGTTCCACAGACCTTGCTGGTCTGCGCCATCGACTTTTCTCCATCTCCCCGAGACTTGCGGCTGCCAAGGCTTGTTGGCTCCGATCGAGTTGCCGACACCGCAGTCAGCTGCAGACGTCGAGGGACACACCGAATCCAGCTCCTGGTCGTCGTCGACGCCTCCTGGACCACGTGGCTGAAGAGTCAAGGCACCCGCAACCGACCTGAAGCGACCGACGACGGTGGGCATCCATCTTCCTTGCCCCGGGTCACTGCCAAGTGACTTTGAACACTGTCCCCTCTGCTTTCAGGTCATCCTTCTTCAGAATCCAGGCTTGGATTCCACCGGACACTTCTTCAGCTCCCGCAAGCAGCAAGTCTTCTTTGTTCGCCATTGAAAACGACGCCGCGACCCGACACCAAAGGACACCTGTGCACCCGGCTTCCCTGGGTGAGGTAACTCCAGCACTACGGTGCTCCTGTGGGTGTGGGCCCTAGAACTACTTACCCTGTAAGTGACTTGCTTGTAGGTTCTCCCGAAGTATCCTAAAACTCTTTATTTCCAACCGCGACTTGCCCCATTGAAGTTAACGGCGATTCGCGCCTGTGTATCCACACCGCACGCGTCCCCCGTGGGTCCTTTACTTACCTGCCTTGGGTGGTTTCGTGAGGCCCCAGCACTTCTGAAGGCCCTAGGCCTTGTCTCCCTGCAAGTCGTTGTTTCTAAGTCTCTTACTTAGTATATGGTCTGGTACGCCCCTAGGGCCCCAGCCATATTTTGTGCTTAACTTATTGTGAAACGTTGATTTGTGCATATGTTTGTCTTCTAATCTCATAAAGAGATTAGTAGAGAGTTATTTAAAAATAAATACATATATATTTGATATATATACCTGTGTGGTGTCTTTTCATTTGGTGATTCAAGAGATTATATGGTAAAACAAGCTGCTTTACATTCCTCCGAGACTTAGCCTGAAGGCTGCTCTCCACAGCTACCACTAGGATAGCTTTCTTTAAAAGGTTGTCTTAAACCTATCTACCATAAGAGTCGATTTGCCCTGGTGCAAGGTGTCCACTTTAATTAGTGAACAGCATATACCAGGCCAACTTCTCACATTGACATATCCCCAGACCGAGGTTTACAGGGATAGTCTACCAAAAATAATTGAACGTGAAGACAAAGCAGGTTGATACTTTGTTTAAGGGAAGATTAGGGTTGGACCCAGAACTAGTACTAATCACTTGCTAGTGTGCTGACCCAGAAATACTTCCCAACAGCCCATCAGAATACAGATGAAATGGGGAGAGACCAGAAGCAGAAAGAAGACGAAAAGGAGGACATCTGTATGGAGAAGAAGTGAGGAAACCTGCTTCTCCTTGCTTTGGAAATGCTGTGACGGATCAGAAGGGCAGTCCTCCGGTGGTCTCAGGACAGAAAGGGCTGAAGGAGGATCGCCTCTGATCAGCTGGGAGACGACTGGCTTTTGCTGCAGCCTTGTGCGAGTGGTCATGGTTGCCACTGATTCTGAACTGTGTTCTGGTTGACAGAAGACTTTATAGTTCTTTGTGATTTGCAGGGCTGAACTGGAAAAAGGTTTCCAGCATCTTCAGTAGTAGGGAGCTAGTCATTTTTTGACTCCTGAAGAATCAGGGCAAAGTGCTAAGGCTCCTGAAAAGACACAAGCTCATTGGACAATGTCTGCAGCATTTCAGCTCGGGGTCAGCTGGCATTCAGGTACCATATGCATTTCTGTAACCTAGAGACCCACGGAATCCAGGGTGGTGTAGGTGCATTGATCCCAGCATCCCAGCACGTTTTCCTACCAAGAACGCCCTTCTCATAGCAGAGAATCAGAATGGCTGTGGATATCCTGTGGGTGGTGTAGAGAGCCAAAATACAGGACAAAATCTCAATTGGGGCACAAAATCTGCCATTGTTTTGTATTGTACCTAAGAAACATTTTGGTAGCATTTGAAATTGAATTTCAATACATATGGGGACTGAAAAAAAAAAAAACCAGGCTGTAACTCTTTTGCCAACTTTTTCACCCACCTAAACTCACAGGCTACTGCCTTGACATGTCTGCTGCTAGAATACTCTGAGCTTAATGAAAATATCCAAGCTCAGCTTTGTTCAAACGGAATATCCACAAGCATTATCTGACCTGGGGTTGCCCTTACTTTTGCACCCTGGATCTAATGAGAAGAGATATAATGACATAGACCTTTTACTGTTTCCCACAGGAAATATGATGTAACATCTGAAGTCCAACAACAATCAGAATCAGTGACACATTTTATCCAATAACTTGCCTTGACCCTTCTACATCACATATGCATTCCAAGGATCTTTCAACGGTAGATTCAACATTCAACCCCAAACCACCCACAGAACTTACCGCTGATAGGCCCATCACACACTTGTTCTTGCTTTCCCTTAATCATGTTGTTTATTCTGCCTCACCTTTTCCTCCCCTCAGCACAATGCCTGATAAGCCACCCGCCTCTCTAATCAAGCAACTAGACTCACTCCAAGCCTAAAAGGCATTACTCACACCACAGCAGGACTCAGCTGTTCTCAAACTACCCCTTGATGAACTAGAAGTCTTGCTTTAAGATGTTAAAGATGCTGTGTCCGACACACAAGCTCTACAGATACTGGTCTGATACTAAGGTAATCTCACCCATTCAAAATCTAAATTATACTGCACAAGGCAAAATTATACCTGCAACATTCGATCAAGAAAACTACGGGAGCAGAACCTGGAGACATCTACGCCCAGAGGGAAGGAATATGCTGAACCCAGCTCTTGGGCTTCAATAACTCTACATCAGATCCTGAAAGAACCAAACATCTGCAGTTTCCACCAAACAGTTATGAACGAAGGACTCGAAGTAGTTATATTTAGGATTGTCATAGTATTGAGAATCTGTTAAGTATTAAAAGTATACTCTCCACCTTTGCCCTTCTCTCCCATCCCTCTGCACCTGAAGCAACCTGCATATGACAAACACGGAATAACAAATAAACAAAATAGAAAAGCCATTTGCCCAATAGGCGAGGTGGACCGATGGTGTGGAAGATCTTGAGGTTGGAGCAGATATAAAGTATTCTGCTGGAATCTTAATGGCTGTGGAACCTACAGCCATGAGCACCCAGCTGTTTGCACTCTAATCTGTTAAGGAGCAGACAAAGGCGGCCTTGAAAGGAGAGCATCAGAGAGGTGTTCTTTACGCTTGGAAACTTGACTGGAAGTGAAGAGGACTGGATTAAGGAGACATTACCAGCTGCCTTTAACACCTGTGCCTTTCATTCTGGTCTGATCATGTTAGGCTTCACTATAGACTCACGTATGGAAGTCTTACAGGAGAAGGAACATGTATGCTTCCTTCAAGTCTGCGTGGTGTCTCTTTTCAAGACCCATGTGACGTTTATATTCAGCAAGTAAAGTTATGAAAGTTCACAACTTCACTAATCTGTAGGTGTCCCAAGTGAACAAAATTACATATTTAAACAAGCATTGAAAATGCAATAGGTCTCGCCTTTGATTAAGTTAAAGCCATTTGCTTTGCTAATGGTATTGTATAGCAAAGCAAATGGCTTTAACTTAATGAAAGGCGAGACCTATTGCATTTTTAATGCTTGTTGTAACTGGACGGCTGGACAGCCTGCTGTAAGGCAGGCTGACTGGTGATTTTTTTATGTAGGCTGGCTGGCTATGCTGAGCTCCTGTCTGGGGAAGCTCTCCGTAGCTACCGGCTAAAGGCGGACAGGCTAATGGCTGACTGTGAAGTGGTCCGCAAAGTCCGGCTGGGCTAGTTGGCCAGGCTGGAAGGCTATTAGTATGAGAGCTAGCCAGGACAACAGGCGGAAAGCGGTGCCGAGTTGGCCAGGCTGGCTGAGAGAGGGATTGATGGAATATATATATATATATATATATATATATATATATATATATATATATATACACACACACACACTTGTTGCTGCTGAGTGGGCAGGGCCTGTGCATCCTACTGTCCTTACGGCACGCGGCAGATGTAAGTACCTTCAGTATGTCACGTGCATCGGATGGTTTAAGAAACAGGTCTGAAGACAGGCTGCTGGATTTCCCTTTGGTATCGCTTTGTTTGCCCTAAGTTGGCAGGGTATGCCCAGACGTGGGTCCCTTGCTCACTTTGCCACTGGATTCAAGCTAGCCTGGCTGATGACTGCTGAATAGCCAGAAACCGGTCCCAGGATGCTTGTTTCCGGTCCAGGGAAGACATGGCTTGAACAGTTCGGGCTGGACTGTTCCCATGAGGCACAGGGTCAGACTGATTTGCATATGGCCATGTCTGAACTGGGGTGGTGGAGTGAGCTAAAGAATGATGATGGATTAAACCCAGATCAGTTGACTGGGGGTGAGTGTTTGATTAGCTCAAATGCTCCGTCCATCATCCCCTTTGGTATTGCTGGATTTCTCTGCCATTAAGTTGTCCAAACCAGATACTACGTCATACAAACAATTCGCATTCGTGGCGAGGTGGGTCTTCCAAAATAATGTGTAAACAGCAAAAAAGTTTTATTTTTGACTAAGGTCACCAGATGGCTGTGCGCCCCCAAGGACGCGGTGCTCCGCTTCGTGGTGTTTACCCATAACTAACTATTGCGATACGAGCCGTTCTCAGGATGCAGTGAAACACTGCCCTCTGCTGCACGAACAGAGAAATAACTGATAGCTGGGTATATGTGCTAAGTGCCAAATGCCACATGCCCGCAAGTCACACCTATTGCCGAAAACATACTCACCGAGTTGACTCCTTTTATGTGGGACATTTTCATCCAATTCTAGCGTTTTAGCAAACAACATTTTGTATTCTGGGTTTTGTAGTTTAGTCTTTTGCCGTTGTGTGTATAATCTTAAAAGCACAAGCACGCATAGCATTGTTGACTTAACATGGCACACATGACACGAGGTATTTTTGTCACACAACACTTGGCATCCTCATACTTCCAGACCCATTCCTATTACAGGAAAAGAAAGACTACAACCCCCAGAATGCCAAGTGCTTCGCAAATAAGCTAGTGTCATTGAACATATGGTACATGTACATCTGACATGTGGTCCTATATCATGTGACGAGCAACCCTTGCCGGCCTATCCACAGCCCATATGTTATATGGTATTAATATCCGTGTTCATAACATATTTAGAAGCAGTGTTAGATGACTTAAGGCACGCATGTGAATCTGACTTTGGGTGATGTGACGGTACCGACAAACCCCTTCAAGAATCCAGTGACACAATGGAGGGGGCAGGGCGGCTTGTGTTTGGGGGTTTAGGGAAAGCTGAGCAAATAAGAGGGAAAGGCACGGAAATGGGAGAAGATGGAAACGGTGGAAACGAGGGACACATCGTGAAGGAGGGGGCAACAGAAGAAGCGGGATAAAGGAAAATACAAAGAGTAGGAGAGAAGGTGAGAGGTATGTTAAAAGGCTATTGATGGAGAGGTGAAAGTAGGAGGACGATAAGAGCAGGGGCAGGGCAAAAAGGTGTAGAAACAAAAGAAGGCAAACGGTAAAGTAAGAGTGAGAGAATAAGACATGAGGGCAAGACATTTTTTTTTCTTATCTTTATGGGGCCATGTGTTTCTAATTAGCGTGGAGGCGTGCACTGCCCCCGACCTCTCAAAGGAAAAAAATCTTGACGAAACCAAGATTTTTCCTTTGAGAGGTCGGGGGCAGTGCGCTCCTCCACGCTAATTAGAAACACATGGCCCCATAAAGATAAGAAAGTGCTTTGCGACAGCCGCGAAGCAGACGAGACAGTCCGGATGGGCCGGACAAAAAGTCGAAAGGGCAGCGGCTACAAAACCCCATTTCCAATGGCAGGCCACCGTTTGGCATAAACAGTGACGCAAGCCAAAGGAAATGAGGGGCGGGGCTTCAAGACCCCTTCTGAAATATGCTCTCTCACAAAATCTCTCGCCAAGCGAGCAGCGCTTTGTGCTGCAACCCCAGGCGAGACCTAAAAAGTAGGTTGTGCTGTTTTTTTTAGTCACAAAACATTCTTTTTGTGGAACATTTTTCACCATTTCCTTTAAAAATATAGAGTGAACATCAGCAAAATTCTCCAACTACACACACACTTAACGTTTTTCTGAAACCACCAAGGGGATTCGCTTAAAAAAAAAAAATATGTAAATAAAATGGTGAGGGCAAAAATGCTTAAACTTAAGACTATGCATCCACAGACTAAAGAAAAGCGCAAGAGGGAAAAATCACCAAGGTGAAACAAAAAAAAAAAAGAGTCAAAGAGAACGGTGATGTCTCACGGAAAGCTGGAAATGCACGGAATGATGCAATAAAAAGTGGTTTTCAAAAAGAAGGATAATCATATTGGCTAAACAACCAGCGATCCTGCAGCGATGGTGTAAAAAAGGTTATTTAATATAACCCATACAAATCTAAGCAACACTACGTCAGTGTTCAGATGTGGAAATAGGTATGTTTGCTAAAACTCCTCCCTGATAGCTGGGAACATTCAAAGCACATGAATCAATGGACATTTTCATTGTGTGGATCACAGGAGACCATCATATACACAAGAGAAAGGAGAAGCAGTGTACAGTGACAGAGAACGAAGAGTGCAAAGGTGCATAATCAGAGGAGAGGTGACAGAGAAATGTGCACTGACCAGGGAGGTGGGCGTAGGGCCTCTGGGTTCTTGCACGCTCAAGCCACTTCGTGCAACTGTTGAACGACTGCTCACTGGTGATGTCAAAGACAAGGCAAAAGACATCCGGTTGCTCCCACTGCAAAGAAAAGACAAGGCACTGATGACTGAACAAACACAATGTGCATGGTGCCTAACATACGAGGTTCTCTGGTGCAGAAGGCATGAGAAGTCCTGGAGGCAGTGCCTTCTTAAAGCAAGTGCACGCTGGGCAGTCGCCCGGGCGCCCCACGAACATAGGGGCCCAGTGCAGACCAGAATTTAACACTAATTTTCCGTTAAACATTTTTATTCCTGTGAATGGTTGTGTAGGCAGGGCCCAGTGCACTGCTTTGCCCAGGTGCCTATAATGCTGTTAAGACAGCCCTGCCTGGAGGTTCCGTAAAAGTTACCTAACTGGCGCAATGCTTTCTAAAGTGGTTGTCTTGCATCCCATTACCAGTAGTCAGGGATACAGCGGATCTTACAATGCATCCAGAATTTCACAGAACACCTTGGAGGGGGGCAGAGGGATGATCTGGAGGTAAGGAAGCATGACCTCAAGGTTAGGAAAGCTCATGGACGACATACAATTAAAGGGTGGCAGGTTTCCCAGTAATATGAAAAGGATAAGCCAAAAAACAAAAGAATCAGATATTTGACAAGATTTGCGCAGAAATGAACGAACGCAGAACGGGTATATAAGTGGACTTTAAAAGTTCCTCAATTATGAAGGCAGGTGAATGAGAGTATGAAGAAATGCAGTATGCCTCTAAACTTTTATAGGACAGAGCCGGGGGAAAGGATGACATGCACCATTTGTAATCAGTAAAGCAGTTCAATAAAGTGCAAAGAACAATGCCCAAGTCTCATAGTACCCACTGATCAACAGCCCAGCAAGTCTACGCAAAACCTCCATCTAACACAAGCCTTTCCTTAACTACAATTTTAATACGAATAAGCTGGAGGTCAACCATGATAAAGCGAAGGTGGTAGCATAGCCAAGCGGCACAACCTCTTCCTAAACCTGGAAGCTTCAGGGAAAAAAATTACAGGAGATCAAATCCTAAAAATATCTTGGAGTCACATTTCAGGCAAATGGCTCAATCAACGCTCACCACTACTCACTGGAAGATAAGTGTGCGCCTTTAACTTTTGTCTTCCATAAATTAGCCAAAAACCTCTCAAGCTACAAAGGGAAAAAAGTGCCTGCCAAATATATACTAGGGACTGGAAGCTTTCCATGGCTCATTCTGAAGTCGGTCAAATAAAAGCAACTCAATCTATGTATATCACTGTTTAGACTACAAGTCAGCAACAAGTTCGACTGACATTTAAGTTACGAGAGCAAACCTTAACTCAGAATGCTGTAATCCTTAAACATTGCTTTAGATTAAAATATTCTGACTCTTTCAAGGGATTTTAATGTGCAAATTTAAAGTACTGTTTTATGATAAGGCTACGCCTTGGCCAAAAGCAATCCGCATTTCACTGAAACAAATATACAGCTATCTTGTGAGAATAAGTGGTCATATTCATGTTAAAAGATTTTTATTTTTTTTAATTTTTTTTAAATACACACATTGCATTCATTTCTACAGCTAATGATTTATCCCTTTACGGAAAAAAAGTCGCACAGAAAACTTGTTTTTCTAGAAAGGAACTTCATACAAGTTTAGGATCATGTACAGGCATTATCATGGGAGTTAAAACGTTAAAAAAAAAAAAAGTCCGACGCACTCTTTGCCACTATGAAATTTCCCAAAAGTGGTTACTCAATCTTAGTAGGCAAAGAGAACACTCTTGTTTGGAGGGCTGAGACCACTACACCTCTGGTTTTAACTTACTTTCGTGAGAGTGTATTTCCCTCCTTGGTTTGTCGTTTTACATTGTCCAATACAATCAGCAATACATTTAAGTTAACTTTCACATATTTGGATTATTATAGGCAATCATTTTTAAAATCGCAAAATTCAGGCATTCCCAAGCATTTATTGATATATTTAGTCCGTGATTTTAATTGTGCAGCTTTTCAGTGTGATTTTTGTATTAGTTCATACACAGTCTCTGTACTAATCCATACTTCGCCAACAAGGGTTTCGCCCCACTTAAGCTGCAAGTCTGGAGTTATTATCTGGGTGGTCTTTACCCTTTATGGGTAGCTGTTGTCATTTGGATAACCCGTCTTTGTTATCTTGAAACAGGAATCTCGCACATTTATTTCCTATTGAAATTCGCTAAATTGTTTTATTCTATATACGCAGGGCACAAGTCCTAAAAAAATAAGTGGGGGGACTAACCTAGTTAGGCAGTATGCAAGTGACATCATGACGGGTGACTTCACGACGGGTGACTTCACGACGCGTGACATCACTGCGCGTGACATCACCGCGCGTGACATTACATGTGGCATCACAGGAATTGACATCATAGGAAGTGGCATCACAAGCCATGACTTGAATATGTACGTGTGATGTGAAGGGCTCTGAAGCTCTGCTTTGGGATGAGTAGCGCTATACAAGAAAAAATAGTGGTACTTAAATTATTTCAACGCCTCCTCTGGGGTAGTAAGCACTATATAAATTACATTTATTTTGTGTAACTACTGGGAGAGACCAACACATCTGACATTCTTACAGTGCATGCATATCTAGTAAACAGAGCCTGAACAAAGTGAAAAGCTGCCTCTCTTAAGTATGTGTAGAGTGCTAACCTTTGCTTCCCCTCTGCTGCATTTGCATCAGGTGTGAGGCTCCCGACTGCTCCCAGCCAGAAGACTCGAACAAAAGGAGGCCTGATGACTCCTCAAATTAGCCCTTTGTAATGGGCCCAGCAGGAGTCTAAATTAAGAAAGGCCCATTCCGTCCCCGCCTGTACATTGATGCTTGTTGCAGATGAAAAGCAGACAACGTGCAGGCGCTGCTGAAAGTGTCCCAGTGTTTGGAAATTACACCGGGACTAGTTAAGCACATTATTTAGTGGGGCTCAACTTCTTCGCAGGGTGGTAAAAAAAAAAAAGTAAGTGTGTGTGTGTGTGTGTGTGTGTGTGTGTGTGTGTGTGTGTGTGTGTGTGTGTGTGTGTGTGTGTGTGTGTGTGTGTGTGTGTGTGTGTGTGTGTGTGTGTGTGTGTGTGTGTGTGTGTGTGTGTGTGTGTGTTCACTTAAAGGGGCGTGGTCGATCAAATTAGGGGCATGGCTTAAAAACACGTAAACTAAAAATCTCCGCTTAGCATAGTGTGCCGCCAGACTGCTATTTCGCTGCTTCTGTCATTGCATCCAGGTATGCAATACAAGAAGTAACATTACACCTACAACAAGCAAGGACTATTGGCTTTGTCAATTGGTGTTGGTTGCTTGCATAAGACAAATAAACAACAACTATGGCTCCGTTGTATATAGTATTGAAAATACTAAAGTTCTGAAATGAGGAGACTGTAAAAGTACTATAACAAGTCTCTTTGAAGCTACATCAAAGGCAGTGACGACTGGTACTGCTGCAGAGTTAAGATTTTTTTTATTCATCTTGATGGTGAGGGCAAAAATGCAGAGCCCGATAGGGACAAGTCTCAGCACCTGCTTTTTAGTACTGCCGGTGCTGAGCACTGGCAGGACCCGGCCCAAGGAAAGCTTGGTTTGGTCCTCATGATTGCCAGTCTGTTCAAAATGCCTGGCTTCTAAGCTCGGTCGTCCGTTGCAAATCCTATGTTTATTTCCTAGCACTGCCCATCAATACACACCGAAGCACTGAATAGTCAGAAAGGGCATATCACTGCACTTAGCCTGGTTGCTCCATTAAGCATTTCCAGGCAGTGTGTGGACCTAGTATTAAAAGGCTGCTTACACATAAAAACTGTAGAGAATAGATGTGGCTCGGCCAAGGTGGTTCATGTGAAAGACTGTAGCGTTAGTCACTTTATGATCTGGCAGGCAGTCATGGTGGAGGACTCTGTAGTCTACTGAGTTTCAGGAAGCTCCATTGTAGCAGGCGGTAGTGCTGGGTATCTTTAAGTTCTTGGTTTTAATGTCAGAATATCATTGGCAAACATATTGCAACAAATACGGCATCCTAAAGATGCAATTGCAAACATATTGTTCCACAAGGTGTACATTTTATACTATTAACGCCAATGGGGTGATAGTTTTGTAAATGATATTTAAAGTACAATCTTGTCAGATGATATATAGTCCATATGTTCCGGTACCATAACTGCACTTATTAAGGAGATCATGACAAGATCTTACTCTGTTCTAGTCAGGCAAAATTTTGTGCATCCAGAGCAGAAATGTGTGACAAAATGGATTCCCTCTCCTAGTACTGCAATGTACATGTGAGGCGACAGTAGGAACGCATGTGAATGGATTTGTTTTTTTTTATGTATAAAGTACATATATTATGAAAGACGGAATGCCGAAAAAATTAAACAAAATTAGCTCGATCAGAAGTATGATAAGAAACCGAAGGAATTTGTGAGATGTGAAATGTTTCTTCTGTCTATGTTATCAAGAACAAGAAATCGGTCATACCTCCTGCATGAATAGTCTGTGTATTATCAAGGTAGGAGTAATGCTTGGAATTAAATAATCTTTCTTAGGCCTTGAAAGTAATTTGGGAACAAACACATATGTTAGGAGATAGAAGGAATCAGGGTCTGCTTTAGCGCTGGAGGCCCACAGTATGACTATCTTTGTAGGTGCCCCCCCCTTGCCCCCACCCAAAGGACCTCCTCCTCTGCAGATTCTCTCACTACCATCCTCTAACAGTGCCCTTCATCTCTTCATTGCCACTCTCACATATGTATTTATTTTGTTTTATAGCGCTACTCATAGCAGTGTAGGGTGTCGGAGCACTTTCCATCACACACACATTACACAGAGAAAAGGAATCATACTTATGTAAATCAGTGTATAGGAAATGTTACGCGAGACAAAGAGGACTACAAGGAGTAGAAGTCACATGTCATCCATATTGGTAGGAATTATATTTTAAGAGTGCTTGGTCTGGAGAAGCATAACACAGTGGTTGGCTTCACTAATAAGAATTTATTTTGAACACTTTTTAGCAACATTAGGATAATGAAAGACTAGGAAAACAACATGACATTCTAGCCTATACCTTGCAGTTTGCATGCACTTAACGATGAAAGTTCATGGCTCCTGTGCTAGATTAGGACAGTTACTTAAGAACTACAAGTAACAAAAGGATCAGTGACAAAGGCAGCGACCCACTGAGCTATCTACATAATATACAATTCTGTGATCTGCATGGCACGTGTGCTTTGCAGCAGGCATATTAACCCTCTGTGCTACTTTGTGATGAGTCAAAACTGCTACTAGACAAAACTCCGACCTTACTCCAGCAAGGACATTAATCACCAGAGTTACGTTGACATTTTTATTTCAAAACAGCGCCCCCCCCCCACGGGCTTGGCGCCCGGTGCTGTGGCACCAGCTGTACCTCCGTAAGTCAATCCTAGAAGGAATGGGTGTGGAATGAAAGATTCTCTCTTATGGTCAGATGGTATGCGTTAGAAGAAATAAGGGAATGTAGAAGACTTCAATATCCTTCATGTCTAGAGCATTTATGTTAAGAAACACGGTGAGCCATATTAAAAAGAGTAATCCTATGGCAGTGATGTATAGGTTAGAGATCAAAGCAATGTGTGAAGCATGACATATTTCTTACATCTAAACACATACGTTAGAAAACAGATGGAATGCGTGGGATGTGAAATGATCACTTATGTCAAGAATGAATAATATAGGAGTAAAAGAATGTGAACAGTGCATATGATGAGGAAAAAAAGAATGTAGAAGAATTTTAATGCTTTATATGTGCATGCCAAAACTTAGGAGATAAAAGATTGTCAGATATGAAACCTTTTCTTATTCTGAGAACGTGTATGTTATCAAATATATAGAACATTTCAATCTCACGTTACCTCCTGTCCATAATGTATATTTTAAGAGATTGAAAAACAAGTTCGATATGAAATATTATTTCTTAAGTGTATAATGTATGCATTATGACTGAGAAGAACGTGATAATGAAGAAAGAATCTGTGTACAGAAATGAAAGAAATCTACATGAACTGCCGTGAAAATGTACATTAATTAATAGTTCTCAAGTTACAGCAAGCGATACGCACTGTACCTATTTATCATTCCTAACTATTTAAAAACAAAGCCAAGTGAAATATATATACGGCCTCCCCTTCAGCTGCACACTTTTGATCAACGGCCCATGTTCTTTGTGTATCCTGGTATCAGAGTTGCAGCGCCAGCCACCCACAGCTCTCTCAGCCTCGGTGCTCCGAGCTCTGCAACTGAACAAAATGGCCTCAACCTCCTTTCCAGGTTTGTGTTCCTAGCAGCACGCACTATGTGCCTCGTGGAAAGGTATAGAAGATGATCTGAAATAGAGGAGTAACTGTATCTGCAGCATGGACGTCAATTCACCAACATGCCTGGGGTAGCGGAAGTGACATCACATACCCTTTGACCTTCAATTTTACTCACACGCTCTCTCTCACATAAACACACACACTCACCCGCAAGCACGCACACAGCATACATTTAAAAGCATTTTTTTTTTTTACTTACCTCAGCTGCCAGGGAAGGTCATATTCTAGCTAATAGTACTCCATTTTTTATTACACTAATAGTGAATAATGAAACATTGTTCACTATTAGTGAAATAAAAACACTGAGAGAAAACAGAGTGTGGAGCCCCAAACGACGTCAATAAGGACAAGCTGCCACTGGGTTCCTGGCACGGAATTGGCCACCTCTGAGGCCAGGGGTTGCAAAGGCAATCACAGAGGTTGCAGGGGGCAAGCCAGTGGTCGCAGCTGCAACCCCTGGCAATCCCCAAATGACGTCCACGATTTGCTGTTTCTTGTAGGAGGTAAAAAACTCAAGTGCCCACTACTCAATCCAGCTGGCCACTCAGCTGAATAGTCAGTACTATAAAGTAGTCAGTACCTGTTCTTCAAGCTGTTTACTGCATACAAATAAGTCATAATTACCGGATGTTCGTTTACTGGCTTGGAAATATCACACTGGGATGCTTCGCTTTGGTTTGGTTTTGCTCTTCTGTTCACTGAAATGCCAGTAAGATTGTTTATTTAAAAAAAAATGAATAAGAACTTCAGTTAGTGCAAGTCTGTTGCATGCCTTTATTGACACTTTTCACTGGTGTTCCGCCTTCTTGGCCTCTCCTTTTCAGATGTTTTTACAGCGATCTGCTTTGCCTGAAAATCAAAGCAGAGACGGAATATCGGTGGGAAATTTCCAAGATCTGCAGGCGATTAAGGAATCTGCACCATCCACCGGCAGAAACATCTACATTGCAGATTCAGGGTAGTCCTAGCATTCACTATTTGCAAAGAATATAATTATTAGAGAAAATGGAACACATGTGGAATATTTGTTTTAAGAAATCTGCAAGAGCGGTTGGGACATGATCACAAAGTCCTGCAAAGATATGTACTCGTCCAGGAGGATGCTGTGATCTAAACTGAGGTCTTAAAACGGAGCCGACACCAGCAATACGTTGTGCAGTCATTGAAGCTCATTGGATTACAGTGCTGGAGGCCACATCTGGAGTATTGGACTAAGTAAGGAAAGGTATAGCTGTTGATTGGATCCACATCTGTTGGCGACATCCCTTGTGTTGCATTCAATTCCGGAGGTCATGCTGACAGTGTTCTGCCTGATTCTGGTGGCCATATCTAGGTTGTGATAGTTTGGGAGGCCACAACTCACTCATTATGTCCAGTTCTCCATTATACCGATACACATCCTCAGCTATTGCTCAACAATTCACAGCAACACCACTTGTGGAACGCTTACCACCTCAAGCGTCTTCCAGCCTTGATTTACTTCCTCAAAATGGAGGCTGATGCCTCACAGTGGGGCAGAAGCGAGAACAAAATGGCAGGAATCATGGCAGCACATTTTCCTGCACCCTGTGGTTCTCATCTGTAGGGGCTTTGGGTCGTGGCAAAAAGAAGACACCAATTTGCTGCGTCATGATGAGCCTACACCAGACAAACCGCGTGACTACTGCAGAGTGCGCTTACTAAAAACACCCTCATGGAGGAAAGACTAAAGAGAGGATGTCACCAGATCTATTCACCAAAGAGAAATAAATGTACATAACAAGTCAAGCAATTCTGAAGAAAATAAGTCCTAGGCTTTCAGGTGGAGGAGTAACATTACAACATGCATTTTACACGTGAAAGGTAAAGACTACAAGGAACATCTTTAAATCAAAAGTGGTGAAAACAAATGCAGTGAATCCATTTAATAAAGCCCGAGACTGAAATCGGGGGCTACTGGTATTGACTAGACAAGTTCATCATCCAATATATTGTAAGTTTACATTTGTTATACACTGGCCTCCCATTTCTAGCTTAATTTCTCTGTTTCCCCCCCGAGACAGCTCTAGCTGAACATTCCTTGCATGTTTCTGATGCACAGCGAGCTATGAGGTCCTACCGAGCAAACACCTAAGCATTTCAAGTCAAAGTCATGCCTCACAACTTGTAGTTCCAATAGTTAAAAACAAATCTGTCACTTAAACAAAAGGAAGGGATGCACTCACCATTTTTGCCAAGACATCATAAAAGATCTCTTTACCAGAAGAATCACAGATAAACAGCTCCTAAGTGGAGAAACAAAGAAAGGCTATAGCTCAACAAGAGAACCAATACAGATGAGGGGGTGAACAGAGTAAAGCGGAAGTTTAGACGGGAGGGAAAGGAATAAGAAGTCTCGAGGGACTGATAAAGTGGGAAATAATGCCAGAGATTAGAAGAGAAAGGTGGCTGATAAAGCAGAGGGTGGGAAAGGAGACCGGAACGAGGGAAAAGTGGGGGTACGACCGAGGCGGAAAGTTGAGCAAGAGAGCGGTAAACACTTAAAAGAAACAAGATAATTTTATGAAGCACTATCACAGGGGGTGCCGGTTAGGTATGCGAGTCCCAGCACAGGAATGACTGAGGTGCAGTGGCAGAGCTGTGTGGAGATCCCTGTACCAGAACTGGAATACAAACGAAGAAGGATGGATATGCAACAGAAATGGAAGGGGGCTGTGTGGAGGGTTCAGTGACAACATGAATGCTGTAGGTGGGGATTCAGATACACCAGTAAAGATTGTCGAGGATCTTACCACACTGTCACTGGTGTCTGGAATCTGCACTGTCTTCACCAGCACCTCAACTCCAGTAGTCTGCAGTGAGGAAGCAGGATTTAACAGGAAGTAAAAACCTCTCTGAGTTTCACTTGAGTAATGCAACTTTCAATACTGCCCACCTTGAAGCGCTGATGCCCACAAATTTGGCACCCAGTGTCAACAATATATACAAAATAATAGGAAAAAAGCTACATTCTAGTGGCAACCAGAAATGCAACGTCAAGTGAGAAGGTTAAATTGTGATGAATGGTTGCAGGCTCAGCAACTGATGCCTTTATTTTTCCACACTACTTTCAACAGTAATATACTTGCCTAATTTAGCTCTTTATTTCCTAGAATAGCGAGGGAACTGAAGAAACAATTCTCACCACAAGAGGAAATTACAAGGTGATAAAAATTTTGGGATAACCCAAGAAAAAAAATATATAGTGTCTCTTCTTTCGACGTGGCAGTGTTTACGCGGGTCTGTCCTCGCGAGGCACCCGTTGTGTTGAGAGCACGACTGTGATGGAAAAGCAGTTGATGATGTATATATATATCATCAACTGCTTTTCCGTCATAGTCGCCGCTTTTCCGTCACAGTCACCGCTCTCAACACAGCGGGTGCCTCAGCTTGCGAGGACGGACTCGCATAAACACTGCCACGTCGAAAGAAGAGACGCTGAGCACACCAGGCTTAGCTATTTCGAATAATTATTATATTGTTTGTCATGCAACCATCGATAAAAAGAAACAGACAAACGCGTTTCAGCCTCCTGGCCTTTGTCAATATCAGTGAACCTACGTGAACAATTACCTTATAAGTAAAAACTTAATTCACTGGGCAGTTCGATCGGTCAAAAACATCAAGAAGGGACTTAATTCTCAAGAGCCCCTGATTTGATTGCAAACATTTCAAAATTAAAAAGAAAAAAAAGAAAAATATATATAATAATAGAATGAAACCGTATCGATACATATTGTTAACACACTAACTAGGTATGTCTCGTAAGGAGACCCAATCTATACATAATCAATTACACTGGTATAAAAGTGGATAAGTTGGCATGTTCATAATGTTATTGTGAAAAGACAGTTACGAGACATACTTAGTTAGTGTGTTAACAATATGTATCAATACAGTTTCTTTCCAATACAATTCTATGTTTTTAATGGTGGCGACTGTATGCTCGAATAAGAGTAGGCCCATTCAGGGCGTGATTCCTGTTACAACACTCGAAGTTCAGAGCATATGCAAGAGTTGGATACACAGAGGATTTATGGTTCTATTTCCCTCATTCTATTTTTGTATTTTTATTTTTTCAATTTTTCAATTTTGTGATTTTTGTGATATTTTTACATTTATTAATCATTTATCAATTTCATATAACAATGTAATTATTGGAATACATGAGGCAGGGAACATGTAATTTGTTTTATAGGAAATTTTGGAATATGTTCATTGCATAAAAAAATTAATTTGCAGGTTATAAAAAGGCCACCATGTTTGCAAGGGACTCTTGAGAATTAAGTCCCTTCTTGATCATTTTGACCGATCGAACTGCCCAATGAATTAAGTTTTTGTTTATAAGATAAAAAAAATTCTAGCTGACGCGTCAAGAATTTTCAATTCTATTAAGGACACGGAGGCAAGGATTATGCTTCTCTTTCTTTACTCAAATAATAACAGCAGCCAATAAACTTTAACTAGCATAACCCGGGAGGACTGCCCCCTCCATAGTATGCACCAATCACATAACATCCATAGTTATAAATGTCGCTAACAAAATACTGTTTCCTCTTTCTTTGCGAAAACCTTCAAACACAGTCCTTAAACTTGACCGTTGAACCTTGAACCGCGCAGATTCCTTCATCGACCTAAACCAGAACGTTAACCACAGGAACATCTTCTCTTGATCCAAAAAAGATTCCTTCTTGACTCCTCAAGCCGGTTTACTCTGATCTCCTGAAAAGAGAATATAAGTCGTAACATACAACTCACTGACTGTATTTCCAACATGATTAAAGGAGGGAAGAAACCCAACATCACTATACATAACTTTGCATAAAATCACAGTTGTCAATATGAACAATTCAAATTTCATGATGTATAATAATAACATTTCTAGGGTGGGATAATCCTCGCCTCCGTGTCCTTAATAGAATTGAAAATTCTTGACGCGTCAGCTAGAATTTTTTTTATTCTATGGCAGTCACGGAGGCTTCGGATTATGCTAGTTTAAAGTTGATCCACCACCATAGATGCCACATCAACAATTGGCTTATGATAAAAAGCCTTAAAAGTAGAATCAGAAGACCAATCTGCCGCAGTCATAATGTCCTCTAATCGGGAACCTGTAGAAAAAGCTTTAGAAGCCATAGCTCCTCTCACAGAATGGGCTCCAAAAGCCGAAGTATCAATACCTGCCAGACTTAACAACCAAGTGACCCACCTGGCTAAAGTCGCTGCTGTGACTGGGCGAAAAGGTCTCTGTAAGGAAATCAATAACTGTCCTGCAACGTCATTTCTAAATTCTCTAGTACAATCTTCATAACATTTTAAACATTGTACAACACACAGTGAACTGCCGAGCATGTCGGCTGTAGCCTGACGGAGCTCCGGGGCGAGACCCTTCTACATCGTCGACATAAAAGGATCTGGGGGCTAAACGTTGCTGATTCCTCCTTCTCCCGACCCTGTGTCATGAGGGCACGAGTCTGGCTGGTCCGAAAGTCGCCCTGAGTGGTAGACGGGGCACCGCCGGCCGGAGGCCTATATACATCGGGGCCTAACTGCGCCGCTGCCTTGGGGATTGTATCGACGAGCCGCCGGAGCTCGGGGCGGCGAGCCTCGCAGACGCCGTCGCCCTCCCACAGTGGCGCTGTAGAGGCCGGAACACTACCGGGGGCTCGAGAGGACACGCGCTGTGTGCCGGGGCGAGCAGGAGGCCTCGAGAGGAACTGTCGGCCAGCCCGGGCCTCGCTGTGCTGCGGACCCAGTCGGACCTACGGGGGCCGGAATCGGACTGCGGTGCTGAGGGCTGCAGCTAACCGGCCGGAGGGCGGCCTCAATACATTGCCAGGTACCGACTTGTGGGGCCAGCCGTGACCGGGACGGCACTATACGCTGCGCTGACACTGTGAAGCGCTCCAGTGGCGGGCAGGCGAGGGCAGCTGGCATGGCGGAGTGACGTCGCCTGCTTGCGAAGACCGACACTGCTCTGGGGTGTCAACTGAGCGCCGCTGTGCGCGTGGCGCTGCCCTCTGCAGAGACACTACATCGGACTTGGTCCTGGGGGGTGCGGTGTGGGCAGCTGGTGGTCACTGCAGCCATTCGGGGGCTTGCGGTGCTGTTGAGACCTGGGGGGGCGCCTCCATACACGGCGAGCTTCCCTGCCTTTGCCCTTCCCCCCTCGGCTTCTGCCAGTAAAGGCTACTCTGTGTAGTGCGACACACTGGCTGTAGTTGAGCCCGGACGATCTCTGTGGGGGATCCGTCTAGCTGAAGGCCCCATTTGATCACCGAGGGGACTCCACGTATGCAGCAGAGGGCAGAGACAATGGGGCGCACGAGGGGAAAATGTACTGAGCAATCCCAAACGGAACACCCGCCCCGAGAAGACCTCGAGGAGCACTCGCAACCCTCATCTGTAAGCTGTATCCCGCCGACAAACGAAGAACCTGTCCGGGACAAGCTGGACTTAATCCTGCAGGAGATACGGGAGTCCCGCACGTCCATGGAAAGACAGATGGGCTCCCTAGCAACAGGCCTATCCCTCCTGAAGGCGGACCATCTGAAGCTGGCGGACACAGTCAAAGACAACAAACAAGCACTGCTGGAGATCCTGCCACAACACAAAGACAACACGGAGGCCCTAGACTGCATGCGGAAACAATTAACGACCCTTCAGGACAGGGCGGAGGACGCTGAAGGTAGGGCGCGCCGCAACAATGTACGCGTGTTAGGCCTGCCGGAACGGGTGGAGGGGGCCAACGCGACGCTGTACATGGAGCAATGGTTCCGGGACCACATCGCCCCTGAGGGATTATCTCCTTTCTTCTGTGTTGAGCGGGCTCACAGGATTCCAACAGGCAGGGCGGGGGCACCACCACGGACAAGGATTGCCCGCATTCTTAATTACAGGGATCGGGACATATTGCTACAAAGGGCCAGAGAAAATGCGCCCGTCCAATTTGAGAATCACCGTATCTCGTTGTACCCGGACTACACAATCAAGGTGCAAACGCAGCGTGCCTCTTATCTGCTCCTCAAAAAGAAGCTACAGGAACTGCAACTTCAATACGCACTAATTTTTCCTGCCCGACTGAAAATACTGTATGACCAGAAATCCCACTTCTTCGATAGCCCGGAGGAGGCAAATGACTGGCTTGAGATTACACTACCGGCCCAAACACTGGCCGACCTTGAGTGCAAACTACGTGGCGCTACGACACGACCACAGAGACCGAGAAAGTGGGGCAGTGGACGACCTAGGAAGCCAGGGAGACGAGGACCCTCTCCAGAACAGTCTGCACGGGACCAGGCATCAGCGATTGCAGCGGTGTCGGCTATACGTGAAGCGCACTCACCCACGCCTTCAACACAGTCGGAGGACACGGTGGAACCCATGGACTCTGATAGTCAAGATCCTTTGTTCCCAACCATTACCCCACAGACCGTACAAACGCTTTTTGGATGAGGCGACAGGACCCACAACATACTATATGCAGCTGCGTACTGGGATCGAAGGGAGGAGGGTAGTGTGTCTGCTGTGTTCTTTCAAATGAAATTTCACCCCCCACTATCCTTACATAGATATGGTCATATAGGGTTCTTGCTAGTGTGTAGCTCCGTCAGGCTCGTTACACAGATGGGCGTTTCAGGTCCCGCCCCCCCCGCAAGTATCGATATACTTTACCGAGTGGACTGTTGTGTTGTTTTAGTTATTGTTTGGATTAGCAATGTTGGTATGCTTGTCCTTGTATTGGGAAGTTTACAGTTGTTAACGTTGGGGGAGGGAGGCTCGCCGCCAATTAGTGCACTTAATGCTGTGGCACAGGCCCTAGCTGTTGTACCATATATGATCAAAACTCAGGTATGGCTACGCAGGGTAAATATAATATAGTGACCTGGAATGTCCGTGGCATGGGATCGGTCCATAAACGTCACCGGATACACGCTCAACTGCATAGGAGGAATGTACATATCGCACTATTGCAGGAAACCCACCTCACAATTACTGAAATCTCTAAACTGCGCAGGAAATGGAGAGGGCAAATATATAGCACATCCTACTCAGCATTTGCCAGAGGGACACTGATTTGGGTACTGCATGGGGTGCCATTTGCACACTTAGAGCAGCGTATTGACCAACAAGGCAGATATACGATAGTGAAAGGGACGCTAGATGGAGTACAACTGATCCTGGGGAGTGTCTACGCTCCAAACTATGATCAAGATGTCTTCCTTACAAGCCTTAACACCACCTTGGCGGACTGGGCTGGTATCCCGTGGGTACTGGGAGGAGACTATAATGCAATACTGGACACCCAGTTAGATCGCTCCCACCCCCGCTTCGTGGAGCAACATCCCTCAAACAAACGGAATTCCTGAAATCATGGGCACGGGGGTGGACACTGGAAGATGTGTGGCGTTTACGTAACCCCACACACCGCGAGTATTCCTTTTATTCCCCACCGCACTTATTGCATACCAGGTTAGATAGGATTTTCTGCTCTGCCGCTATATCTACACAAATCCATCACACGACATACTTGGGAAAAACTCTGTCGGACCACAACCCGCTAGAGATCACGTTGGAATGGGGGAGGGTTCTCACCCCAGTCCCCACTTGGAGATTATGGCCTCAGCAATTAGAAGATTCGGTTTTTAAAGGCAGACTAGCCACAGCTATTTCTAACTACTTCACTGAAAATACTAATACCGCCTCCTCCTGCCTTGTTGAATGGGACGCGTTCAAGACTGATACGTGGGACCTCTATAGGGGTGCTGGTAGGGGAAAGACAGGAAATTAACAAAAAACTCGCGACATTAGAGGCTACCCTGCAGGATCTGGAACGAGACACCAGTGCTGCGGGTGCTACGCAATCTCACTTAGAGGAAGGTAGGATCAGACATGCGGAACTCCTTGAGGATCTCCGTTTGATCGATTACAGGGCATACTCTCAACGGACCCATACTGAGGCGGACAAGGCAGGCACCTTATTGGCCCGATTGATAAGAGATGCGCCCCCCCGGTAATAATTCCAGAAATTGTACTACAGGACTGGCACTAGTGTGCATACACAAACTGCAACAAACACAGCCTTTAAGGACTATTACACCGCACTTTATCACACACCAGAGCCAACGCCACCAGAGCTAATACATAGATTCCTGGAAGGTCTTCCATACCCTAAACTGCCGGAAGTAGCCCGGAAAGAACTGGAAAGCCCCATTCATAGGGCGGAAATTAAAGAGGCCATCAAGGCACTGCCACTTAATAAGACCCCAGGACTGGACGGACTCCCAGTAGAGTTTTACTCCACAAATGTGGATAAGCTAGTACCACACCTCGAATGTTTATATAAAACAGCGTATGACACTGCTAGGCTCCCACTATCCACTATGCAAGCGTTGGTAATAACACTCCCTAAACCGAATAGAGACGCACGTGATATGGCAGGTTACCGCCCGCTGTCTCTCTTGTCCACGGAGTACAAGATACTCAGTAAAATTCTGGCGCGCCGGCTCCTGCCCTATCTCCCCAAGTTGATCCATCTAGACCAGTGTGGATTTGTTCCGGGCCGCAACACATCTTTAAACATACGTCGCTTGCATTGTGTAATGGAGGCTGCAGCCCAAATATCGGACACTGCAGGATGTATAACACTTGACCTCCAACAGGCGTTTGATACTGTACATTGGGAATACATGTTTCAGGCGCTACAAAAATTTGACGTACCACCCAAATATATCAGATGGGTCAAACTCCTATACACTGCTCCCACAGCCCGGGTCCGTACGGGCTCTCACATTTCCGATCCGTACCCTGTGTCAAGGGGCACTAGACAGGGCTGCCCCCTTTCCCCCATCCTGTTTGTGCTGGCCCTGGAGCCCCTTCTCCTTAGACTCCGGATGGAGGCCGGGGATAGGGGTATCCGTTTAGGGGTAACCAACCATGTGGTATCGGCGTACGCGGATGATTTAATATTATATTTTCATAATTTACAGGACGACCTTGAGCCTGTCCCCTTTATCTTTAGCCAATTCGAATCTGTTTCTGGATTAAAAATTAATGGCACAAAATCACATGCATTCTACATGTCCTATAGGGACAGCCCTGGGCCTATCACCTTTGGTCCCATTAGTTTGTCAGTTGCAGTGACTACCTTCAAATACCTAGGTATCCAAATATACAGGGACGACACAAGATCTAATAGATGGCAACCTTATGAAAACTATACGGTCACTGAGGTCTCAGGTTGTGTTCTGGACATCCCTCCCTCTCTCGGTAATGGGTAGAGTGGCAATATCCAAAATGGTTGTGCTGCCCAGGCTGCTGTATTTCTTCACTAACCTGCCTATCTTAGTTCCGGACAGTATATTCCGTACACTGGACACTTTACTAACTGACCTGATTTGGGGGAAGGGTCGCAGGAGAATTAGTCTGGCGAAACTCAGATTGAGGCCGGGGGAGGGTGGGCTGGGAGCCCCTGACTTTAAGGCATACTGCATGGCCAGTCAGCTACAGTGGTTATCGTACTGGTTGGCTGGACGTAATTTGCACGAGATTGACTACACTCCGCGGACACTGACTCAGGGATTATTGCACACTTTGTTGCTGCCAGGGACCCGCATACCCCCTGCTACCCCTCCCCTGCTTGTAGTGGCCCTAGCCTACTGGAAGCGCTCCTTACACTATACTAAGACTGCTGCCCCTTATGCGGATAACATACCATTTCTGGGTATACCACTTGCCGCGGGACTGGTTGCTACACGGCGTACTCAACAGTGGGCGCAGGAGGGAGTGGACACACTAGGTTGCCTATTTGCTCACGGAGTGCCTGGTGGACCATAATAACTTTACCCAGAACTGGGGGATCCCGCAGTCGTTGTTTTTACTACACGCGGCAATTATACATTATGTTAAAAAACAATGGTCCCCCGCGGGGCGGAACCCCGGTACATGAATTAGTACACGCAGTGTACCTAATGGGAAGAGGAAGCCACTTGGTCCGCTGGCTCTATAGAGGTGTCCGGGCACACACTGGACTTTCACTGGCTCCCCTACGTGTAAAATGGGAGGGAGACATTGGGCGTAGTCTCACGGATAGGGAATGGGGAACCGTCCTAGAGCATCTGAAGAAAGTGTCCAGGAATGCTAGGTTCAAATACATCCAATACATGGTGCTGCACAGGGCATATCTTACACCACATCGATTGAACTGTATATACCCAGACGCCCAGCTCACATGCCCTAGGTGCAGGGAGGCAGATGCTGGCTTGTTCCACATGTTATGGAACTGTCCAAAACTAAGTAGTATATGGGCACAAATAAGAGACATAATAGCAGATATCACGGGCACCTCGGTATGGAGTGCAGCCGAAAGCTGCCTTCTGGGAGTACACCCCCGCCCCAAACAACGGAAAACGCAGTATAGATTTGCGAACCTAGCCATGCTACTGGTGATAAGAACCATCACCATGAGATGGAAATCTGCATTCCCTCCTCGATTACACATGTGGCACACGGAGATGGTCCGCTGGGGAGCGGCAGAGAGCGTCGCGCTACGGCATAAGGAAAAGAGAGGGCAGCGCAAAAAACTCATCTCCATGGACTGGGACAGTATGTTGGAATCACTTAAAGCAGTGGATGTATTGGAGCCAACTGGTTCTCAGTTAGAGTAATGTATAGCCAAAACATACACATTGTAGGGAATATTTCCTCTGGGTACCATGTCCACACGTCAGGTCACCTGGAACTGGGCTTCAATATGAGTACTGGTGTTAGCTACTGCATTGTTAGTACTTTGTGCGAATAGTTAATTGACAAAATGTATTCCGGCGAGTCTAATGGGAGGGTGGTGGGCGGGTGGGTAGGTTAAGTTAGGATAGATGGGTTTATAGTAATATGTGACCAGACACCTTTATTGATACGGGAATGGACTGTACATTTGGACTTTATGGATAACGGACATCGTATGTACAGTACCTAGCTGTCGGGTTGTACTAGAAATACTGTGTTAACACGCATAGTGCTAAGGTTGTACAGATTGCTTGTCCATGGCGCTGCATGTACGGATTCACAAATATGAGTCTATGGTTGGCAGGATGGCCTATGCTATAAAATTCAATAAAAATATGTTTAAAAAAAGTACAACACACAGTTTGCCATGATGTGGAAACGCAGGATAAGAAACACATTTAGAATTTGTTTTAGTTCTCTTCGAGATAGTAAATGATACCCCCAAAGGAGTGAAAACTCTACCTGCTAAATCCAGTGCTCGCACATCAGACACTCGTCTACATGAAATCAAACATAACAAAAGTGTCAGTTTTGCAGATAACTGTTTACGTGACAGGCCCTCATTTGCCGGCCAATTCCTGAGAAAACGTAAAACAATGTCAACATCCCACAATTGTGAATATCGTGGTCTTGGAGGGTTCACCAACCTGATGCCTCTCACCACTTTACATACCAATGGGTGTTCTCCCACCGGTTTTCCATCCACAGGAGGGTGACCTGCCGAAAATGCGGACCGGAAATTGTTAACTGTCCGATAGGCCAAACCTTTACTCGCCATTTCCGACAAGAAATTAACTATCATATGGATGCCGGATCCCACGGGATCCCCCGGTCATTCAGCACACCAACCAACCCACTTACGCCAAGCTGACTCGTATCGCTTATGCGTAGCGGGAGCCCAAGATCGAGACAGGAAAAACATTGCGTCCGCTGAAACTCCCGGCATTTGCCAACGTCTCCTGAAAGTTTCCATGCCACGAGTGACAACTGCTCCTGAACCACTAGCGGATGAGGTTGACCCAGAGGGTCCGTCAAAATCTCTGGGAACGATAGACGTATTGGAGGAGCACACGACAAGGCCAGCGCTGCTGGGAACCACGCTTGTGCTCTCCAACACGGGTCTATCAACATCACCTCCGCCCGCAGATCTGCGCCAATACTCTCTGGATCATGACGAACAGAGGAAATGCATACAGCATACCAGTCGTCCATGATTGAAGAAATGCGTCTGAGTTGATCGCTAGAGGATCCGGCCGCCAACTGTAAAACTGAGGCAGTTGCGTATTTAGTCTGGACGTAAACAGATCTATCGAACAAGGGCCCCACCTGTCGTTCAGTTGTTGGAATATTCTGGGATGCAGCTTCCAGTCGCTGGAATCTCAAAGGAAACGTGAGTTCCAATCCGCCACCACATTGGAACTGCCCAGAATGTACTCCGCCGTCACCGAAATGTGGTGTTGGAGGCAGTAGTGCCATAAATCCTTGGCTATTTCCACTAAAAGACGGGATCTCGTGCCACCCAGATGGTTGATGTATCTCACTGCCGAGACATTGTCCATCCGCAGGAGTATACAACTCGCCTTCTGTAGGGAAAGTGTCCTGATTGCAAATGAGCCCGCCAACAGTTCCAGACAATTTATATGGAGTTTCAATTCCTCCGCGGACCATCTGCTCCCCGTCTCCAAGGAGCCACAACGGGCTCCCCAGCCCCATCTGCTGGCATCCGATTCTATTACTATTTCTGGGAATTACTCAAATATGGCCTTGCCATTCCATGCGTCCATGTGTTCCAACCACCAAGAAATCTCTGTCCTGGCTTCCGCGGTTAACAGAATCTGTTCTGTATAATCCAGTCCTTTGTGTAAATGCATAATTTTCAGTCTCTGGAGTGCCCTGTAATGAAGGGGACCCGGGAAGATAGCTTGAATCGATGAGGCTAAAAGGCCTGCTAACCTGGCTAACGTCCTCAATGATATAGTCTGAGAGGCAAGTGCTCTCCTCAATTCTTTCTTGATCGCTATTCTTTTCTTCAATGGGAGTAACAACTGAGCTACTATCGAGTTCACCTGGAACCCCAAAAACTCCATTGATTGCGCCGGAGTTAGTATGGATTTGTCTGAATTGATGACGAACCCCAACTCCTGTAGGAGTTGAGTCGTCCATGCTAGATGACGAAGCACTGTACTCGCACTCTGTGCCATGATAAGGATGTCGTCCAAATAAATGATGAGTCTCACCCCTCTTTCCCGCAAGAACTGAACCACTGGTTTGAGGAGCTTGGTGAAACACCAAGGGGGGGACGAAAGTCCGAACGGCATGGCGGAGAATTCGTACCATTTGATTCTCCATTGGAATTGTAGGAACCTCCGATGTGGAGGGAAAATAGGAACCTCTAGGTACGTGTCTTTTAAATCGAGACGCATCATCCAATCTTTTTCTAAGAGTAGATCTCGAAGTAAATGTATGCCCTCCATCTTGAAGTGGCAATACACTACCCAAGAATTGAACTCCCTGAGGTTTAACACTAACCTGAAGCGATGATTCTTTTTGGAACTAGGAACACTGTGCTAAAACCATGTCTGTGAGGCTCTGTCTCTACAATCGCCCCTTTGTGCACCAGAGATGCCACTTCGCTGTCTATGAAAGACCTTTCCACATGGCAAAAATGTAGCGGATGAGGTCGGTGTGTCTGTTGTGAAGTCGCATAAAACTATCTGAAAACCCTGCACTGTCTGAACTACCCAAGGGTCGCATGTCAGGCTCTCCCATTTGTGTATAAGCCAGGCAATCCGACCTCCCACCTTGACATCCCCACACTGAATCAGGTTTACCTGAATAGGAGGTGTCTCTGCTGTTCTGTCCTCGATAGCCTCCTTTATGGTGTCTGCCTCTACCACAGCGGATTCTAGTGGGGTAGAAATTGGATCGCTGGGCTCCCCACGTCCTCTCTGGTCAAAGCCTCTGGAGGTCTGATTGAATCCACTGCCCGTCGCTCGACCCCTGAAGCGTCCGACCCTGGTAAAAAGGCCAGTGTGGAAGACTTTTTTGATATTACTTTGGGCCTTGTCAAGTGCCGAGAATGTTGCCACATACTTCCCCAACTCCTTTACACATTTGTCACCGAATCACAACCCGTTCACCAGGGTTCCGGCCTCGGTCGTGGCCATGCCCACAAGTTGCAGATCGATCTTCATTAGGAATGATCGTCTTCTCTCAGTTGACAATGCGCAATTTGCATTGCCTAAGAAACAGAGCGCCCTATGTGCCCACTCCAGTATCTCTGATGCATCTAATGGGGTGTTGGAGTCCTTGGCCTGCACGGCTGAATCGAGGATTTTCGTGAGAGAGACTGATATATCCAGTAGCTTATCCTGGCACCCTCTCCATGCCCTGTCTAACCCCTTTTTTGGGTCTTTAGCAAACTTTTTCATGAACGCGGCCATGTTCGGATCCAACTCAGGGGTGTCCACCACCTTGCCCAGTAATGATGGTCTGGAGCATTCCGATCTCAATGTGGCGCGCACGTCGCGCTCAAATCCTTGCTGGAGATTCTCCTGAACATAGTGTGCTACTTCCACACACGGCACCCATTCAGTAGATCTCGGGTGTACAATATTTCTGGGGTCAAAGAGCAGGTTTTTATTAGTTGAGACACTGCTCACATTATGCATCTTGCGCTTGCTTTTTGTAGCCTTTTTAAGCTCTTCTGTATCCTGCTCAGAATCAGAGGTGTCCGGAGCGGCAGGAGAAGACTCCTCCACCTCCCCTGGAGTTAAAAAGGATGAGTTTCCAGAAGGGAGGGAGCCGCCATAACCATGGTCTCTAAGGACACTGGACGTCACCTGTGAAAGGACTTCCGCTGAGGATTGTAGTGATGACTCACCCAGGGGTGTCTTAAATTTGCGTTTTCCGTAGTTTTTCAGGGGCTTCGTATATGGTTGTAAAGCCTTGATCAGCACCCTGTTCACAGACCCTTGGACCTGGGTAGCCAGGGCTTCCACCAATTGCTCCTCCATCTGGTGCTCATAGGGCACCTCCTCAAATTCTGCGTAATCATCATACTCTGCCCACTGGTCAACCTCCTCGGCATAGTACGCCATTGTGCTATTGGAGGTGTGGAGGAGTTTAGGGGGGGGGGGGAGAAACCCAGGGGTGAAAGCCTAAATCCCTAACTAACCTGAGTACCAAGTAATTCAGGCTCCAAGCCCTTTGCAAAACTCTATCACAGTGTAGACTGTTGAGCAAAACTAACTATTTGCTATTTATTTATTTGTGGAGGAAGCCACCCCTTCTAGCCCCCTAGGGCAGAGCCCTACCACGCTTTTTCGCCCGGTCGAGCGTTCACCGGGGACCGGGGATGGAGCTGTCCTTACTCGCGTACGCGCGTTCAGCCGATCGGGAATGAAAAGTCCAATCGACTGTTCGCGCATGCGCGATCCACGTGGCCACAGAAAGCGGACTGCTCCCCGAGCACGCAGAGCGCATCTGTCCCGCTCCGCTCGAGCCACCGACAATAATTTATAACACTGTCACCAATTTCAACAATGCGGGTCACTCGCAATCGTCAAACAGGCATATATACATGAAAATCACAGTGACAATAAACAGTTAGAATATGAATAAGATGAATGCACTTAACTCGCTGCTGCAGCAGCAAAGAAAGAGGAAACAGTATTGTGTTAGAGACATTTATAACCATGGATGTTATGCGATTGGTGCATACTATGGAGGGGGCAGTCCTTCCGGGTTATGCTAGTTAAAGTTTATTGGCTGCTGTTATTATTTGAGTAAAGAAAGAGAAGCATAATCCGAAGCCTCCGTGGACTGCCATAGAATTGTTCACGTAGTTTCACTGACATTGACAAAGGCCAGGAGGCCGAAACGCATTTGTCAGTTTCTTTTTATCGATGGTTGCACGACTAATAAAATAAATATTAGAAATAGCTAAGCCTGGAGTGCTCAGCGTCTTTTCTTTTGACGTGGCAATATGACGTGGCAATATAACTAACACACACACACACCACCCCCCCCCCTCCCTCCTTCTCACTGCTAGGCAGTAAGACACCACCCACCACACCATCAATAGCCCATCCTAAACTCCTTTTTTAAGGATCTCTTAATCCCTGCACTTTCTCTCCCCCCCCCCCCTCGTGCCTTTCTCTCCAGCTCACCATGGAGTAATTCTTCTGGAAAAGTGCGCCATCGCTGCGAAAGACTTGAGCCAATGAGCTTTTCCCCACTGTGGCATCACCTAGGAATGCAAAAGATAGAGCAATCATAGGACTGTAATGTGCCATCTAATGCCATCAACCCCCACCACATAGAAGGTCTACGCAACAGAATGTCACAGAATCACTGGTAAACAACTCTTTACAAAATAACAGTGAGTCTTACGTATAGAGTCACTGAGGAGACAACTTACAGAAGTAATTCAGAGGCAGTCTAGCAATGATAGTCTGCCGAGCCAAAACAGGTCTACTCTGGAAGCAGAAAGAAACATTTACATTTTCAAGTAACAAAAAGCATAATTAATGAGTAGGAAGTATTTGTGCACAGCGAGGGCTTGTGGAGTTTTCAAACTCCAGTGACGCCGTTAGTGTGACAACATGAGCAAAAGTGATGTTAAAGAGCAGGCGTAGTGAGCAGGCCTGATTGAGAAATCAAAAGTACCCTAAGAGAAACCTATTGCAAAAATATGCAAATTAATGTGCAAGATAAGTGCACATGGATCTTCCCTTTTCAGGACAGTAACCCACACGGAGGTGGCATGGTACATCATAGAGTACCTCCTCACACTGGCGACGGCTGCCACCAGTATGGGCTACAACCCTGAAACTAAGGGAGCTCTTACATATGTTTTAATGAGGTATCACCTGTATGATGCCAATGTGCAGTAGGACTAACCCAGCTGGTTGAAAATGGTAGGGAGTAGTAGAATGCTTCCACCTCTGGTACAGAGATGTAGGGTGAACTAAAAATACCTAACAATGGACCATTGGCTTTATTTGTGTCATCATTTGATATATCTAGGTGGAGGAAAATAATTCATTCCTCATTAATGGTCAATATGTTTCAGCCCAAAAAGTGCCCTCCTTAGAGGTACAGGAGGCTTTCTTCAGGACCAGTCAATCTCATCAGATTTAAACCAGGATTCTGTCTGATTAAAGGATCAAGTAGTGCCTTAACTTACTAAAATAATAAACCCCTAATTCTCCACAGAGATTTTCCCTATAGGGTTTTAAACTGCTATTGTGTGCCCTTGGTTGGAAAAAAGCACTAGACTCTTCAGAGCCTGCCAACTATATGCCTAGCTCGATACTGCTCATACAGCCAAACTAGAGGAGATGGTTTTAATCAATCTACTAAAAATAAGAAAAATCTATGAAATGTAACTAACCATTACTCCCAAAGCACGCTGGTTTTAGACCAGGCATGGGAACAGAACTGGTTGTTACATTAGCAGTGGATAGCTTCTGGATGATAGTGCACAATGGTGACAGGTGAGCCCTAATGCTTTTGGATCTTGACGCCGTTTGACACCAAAGATTATTCAATCTTATTCCATGGTCTATCCTCCCTTGCCATGGTGGGGAAGGGGGTATGCCGGAGGGGCTGGGGGTTGGAATAAAGATAGTCTTGATTTGACTATTCTTTTCAATCCGGGAGAACCCGAATGGCACAATTGGGTTCATTCCATTCGTTTCACAAACCCCCTCAGTGGGGCATTCCTCAGTGGTCCCCAATTTCACTCCTGCCGATTAAACTTTGATTTGCCCGTTCATGCATTTACTCCATAACTTTCAGGTCAAAACATACTTGTATGCAGGTGGCATTCAGCTCATATTTAAATCATGTGATGATACCACAGATTCCTCTTCGGACCTTCCACTACCGCTGGAGGCAACCCAAATGTGGATGGCTAAAAACTTTGTGAAACTGAATCCTTTAAAATCTTTAACTGTAACCAGTTATAATACATTTTCTAAATGGGATAGACTGCTCTGGCTAACTTCACTGGGTGATTGCCCAAAACCTGACCATATATTTTGAACATTGTTCTCTCTCTGGAAGACCAAAACCCTGCACTTACAAAATCCTGCATTTTCCATCAAAAAACAGAAAAGAATCTTTCCTTTTCTATCCTTTGCACATTGTGTTTTTGTTGCCAATGCCTACATTCAGTCTAGACTTTATCATAGCAACTCAAAATATTGAGGCCTTCGAAAGGGAAGCCTGGCCCATCTGCAGTGAATGCAGAGTTCAACCGTCAGATGTGTGTTCAACTTGAGGACGTTCAACCAAATACCTCAAGCAACTGCACTGAATGGCTATTAGCAAAAGAATCCAGTTCAAGGCAACCTGCATAGTTCACAGGTTATTCTACAGCAACAGTCCATAACTGCTCTCAGAAGAAAGTGCAAAATATAGCCCTACTCAACACCTCTGATTAATGGGCAAATTTGAGTCTGTCAAAAAAAGATCCAAGCTCACAAAATGGGACGCAAGAACCTTCCAGGTGCAAGCAGCCATTCTCTGGAATTCCTTGACTCATGAAGCCAGATGTAATTTACTTATCTTAAGGAAATGGATTTTCACATTAACATTTTCTATTTGCATTAGTTCCTCCCTCTATCCAGCTACTAATTCAGTACTCCCTCTAAAGCACCAGGAGACTCTAATATGACTTTGCAAATTACAAAACCTAAAATAAATGTAAAAAAATAAATACTGCATCTAGGTGGCTGTTTCTTTTGTGAGAGTGTTGCCTGATTGATTCATCACAGGAAACATGGCAAAAGGCTGAAGAACCACTGTCAGCAAAATGTTGAGTGCTACAGTGAAAAAATAATCCAGGTTTGATGTTACTGAATAAAGATTTTATTACTGCACGACTGCCTCAACCACAGGTCCTACAGATTTATTTGACAAAAAGCAAATACAATGCCCGATCCTGAGGAGGAGAGCTATGCAATGTTTTGCAGGCTTCCCTCCACTTTTCAACTTGTTTGGCGCCAACATACTGGGCTGCCGCTGGAAGAAGAGGCAATGACAGTTCGAGAACTACAAAAGTACTGCTCTGAGAAGAAGTTTTGGGATCTTTTATACAATCTGATGGGTGATGATGTAGAGGATCTGTTCATCACATTTTCTGAAGACAAAACTCAAGACTTACAGATGCCTAGTTGCGTACCTAAATGAATGATTTGATCCACAAAGGCACATTGGCTAGGATAGTCCTGGCCCCTTGATATACCTCCGTAAAAAAAAAAAACATTGTCCATAGATTTTCATTTTAGATTTGTGTTTTTGTATCATTAGAGAAGTAATTTAGGTTGGGTAGACATTGCTAATCCGGGCTGAATTTTCCTGGACGACATTTTTAAAAATGGCAGATGTGTTGCAGTGATGATGCAATATTTAAGGAATCATGAGACATATATACTTCATTTTGATGTCAAAACAAAGGTTTTGGCGGTCAAGTAATTTTATAGAGAAAGAAAATAACTCCTCAGAGCAATCCTTCCGCCATTTTCCAAAAAGGCGGCTCTATTATGACGTGTTTTAGCCATCATATTGATAATTTTTTTAATATTGTTTTTGTTCCAGCTTTTCCGTTAATTCAAATTCGTAAACATGAGCAAAGGAGGTGGTAGAAGAGGATCTTTACCTCCTGACAGAGTGCTGCTAACTACAAAATCTAAGGACTTCTTCAACAAAGATGTTGGAAATGGCCCTTTTTGCAGGGTCACCCCTCAACTTTTTGCCTGCCTCCTGTATTTTTGCTGACCTGTTTCTGTTTGTTTTATGACTCTGGGCACTTTACCACTGCTGTTCAGTGCTAAAGTGCATATGCTCTCCCTGTGTAAATATGTCTATGTGAATTGGTGTATCCCTGATTGGCTTATTTGGTTTACCTGTTAGTCCCTAGTAGTGTGGCCTGTGTGTGCCCAGGGCTGGTAAACCAAATGCTGCTGGTGGGCCTGCAGCACTGATGTGTGCCACCCACAGAAGCAGCTTGTAAAGTGTGTCTCAGACCTGCCACTGCAGTGTCTGTGTGCAGTCCAGAACTGCCATCTTGGCTGTGAAGTGCACCCACTTCCCAGCCCCTGAACCTTCCCTTGGCATCATGTAAGTCACCCCTATGGTAGGGTGCATTGTATGTGTAAGGTAGGACATGCCTTGGTGTGTGTGGCATGTCCTGGTAGTGAATTACACCCAATTTCGTTTTTCACTACTGTAAGGCTACCTGTTCCTCATAGGCTAGAATGGGCAGTTTGACTATTACATTCTATAGTCCTAACTGACCCCAGGAACATGGTAGAAAAACGAATTTAGTATGCCTGAGCTCAGAATATTAAAATACATCTTTTAGTGAAGTTTATTTTTATATTCTGTGTTTGAAAATACCACTTTTAGAAAGTAGGTATTTTCTTGCCTAAGCCTTCCAGTGTGCTCTGCTGTTATGTGTATTGGCTGTCTGGTTTTGGAGGGACAGGGCAGGCGGAGTCAGACCTGGGTTGAATAGAGAGATCTGCATTTAGAGTATGGGGAGTGGTGGCTCCTTGACCTGAATAGGGCTGTGCCTGGCAAGGTGAATGCTGGCTCCACCTCCTACTGTGTGTCTGATAGCAGACCCCTCTTTCTGAAAGGAAGAATGCAGCCTGGTAAACAAAGTGCTCCAGGACTGACCAGAACTGGTTCTGGCTAGGCTCAGTGACTTGTAGCTTCTGAGAACAAAGACTTTTGGGGTATAAATATCTGTGCTCAAACCCCTACAATTTGTATTGCCCCTGGATCTGAAGAGGAAACTCTGTCCGTGCCACTGGAGGAATCTGCAGGAAGTGACTGTCCTGTGCTTGTGTTTTTCTTGCACTGGCCTGCAGCAGTGACCACTGGACCTTGAAGAAGAAGGAAAAGGACTTTTGAGAGAACTTTTATTTTTGTTACAGCAATTACCCAAGGGCTAGGAAAAGAGCTAGCCTCCTGCTTGAGTCTCAGGCACATCAGACTCCACCACCAACCTCCTGCTTCCTCCCTGCGAGGATTGCTATCTGCTGATGAGGCTCCTGTGAGTTCCAGGGCCTCTAGTTTGCTTCAGAGAAAAGAGTGCTGGAAATCGACGCTAACGCACCTTTGCGAGCCGCTGCAGCTGAGAGCGCTGGAAAAATCATCGCGCTGCTGCCGCTGAGTGCTCGCAACACGAAACCATCGCTAACGCCTCTTTGCAAGCCGCTGCAGCCGAGACGCGCTGGAAAAATCATCGCGCTGCTGTCGCCGAGCGCTCGCAACCCCTAAAGAAATCATCGCTTCAAGACATCGCATTGCGGACGCCGTGCGTCCGCCATTTTCATCGCATCGCACCGGATTTCGTCGCTCCCTCGCGGAGCGTCATCTCTTCGCATCGCAACACAATCGCACAGTGCAACAGGATCGTCGCATCGACTTCTCCCTCGCGGCAAGAAAGTCATCGCATTGGCGGCATAGCGTGCAGAAGTTGGTCGCATCGTCTCCGCACGCATCAGCAGATCGGCGCATCATCCTCCCTTGTGGCAAGGATTTAACGCATCGCCGGCCTCGCGTGAGGAAAATCATTGCTACCACTTCTTTGCGACATTTTGTTGGTTTTGCTACTGAATTCAGGTACTTTGTGAGAGAAAGGGTCGCAGAGACCACTGCTTTGGATTTGAACCTTATTTTTGCAACCTTTGAACGAGAAAGGGTCGCAGAGACCCCTGCTTTGAATTTGAACCTTATTTTTGCAACCTTTGAACTATTTTTTGACAGTCCTTCAACAGCAATCCTATTTTTGACAGTATTGTGGCTTTTACAGTAATTGGTCTTGTGATAAGTCTACATATATATATAAAGATACTTATTTTTTATAACTACTTGTGTGGTGTCCCTTTGTAGTGTTCCTCACTGTGTTACTGTGTATGATCATAAATGCTTCACACACTGCCTCTGAGATAAGCCTACCTGCTCGTGCTACGTTACCACAGGGTTGAGCAGGGGTATTAAAGAGGGTAGCCCTCTCACTCTGACTTAGGAAGAAGGGTCCCTACTTGGACAGTGGCCAGCCATTGCCAACTAGAGACCCCCATTTCTAACAAAAGAAAAATGTATCGGATGCCAAACTAATCTGAAAGAAATGCGAACATCAACTGTGGCTGGACAGAAGATAGTTTGAGATGCTGCAGAAATACGGCAAAACGAAGTTCACAATGATTGAAACTGATGGGTGAAGAGGATCACATACTTTATTATTGTAACAACAAGTGCTACAAGTTGTATACAAAGGAAAAGAGGCAGGGAAAAAAAAAAAAAAATCAGCAAAATATAGCAGAAGCCAGTGAATCACAACAAGAATCAGAGTTCTGAGAAAGCGACGACAGCCAAACCCAATGCCCATCCACTTAGAAGATGGATAAGTTACTTACCTGTAATCCTAGTTCTCTTCCAGGGGTATCCTCATCAAAGTCATAAGCACATGAATATTCCCGCCCATGCGCGGGACCCCGGAAACATATAAAACATATATGTGGAAACCATATATGTAGCTATATATATATATATATATATATATATATATCCATATATATATACACAACAATAAAAACACAATGCAGCCTTCCATATACTAGAAATGCTGAGCAATGTTGTAAGAATTTCCCTTGCACATAAACACAATTCCAATAAAGCAGGGAGAAAGAAAACACATTTGAAAACTGCTTTAATGCACAGCAGAAAACATAGTCCTGCAAAGAGGAATGAAAGAACATTGCCAGCACATAGGCTGCATTGTAGAAACATCAGTGTAGAAACAACTAAGCAGAGGGTTTTAGTGCCTAGGAAGTGATGGCGCTCAGCAAATTTTGCGTTTCGTGTGTCTGGGTGAGCTAGTCGGTATGGTGCTGACCAGGAAGGGAGACCCTTAAAACCCCTCAATGTGTGTAGGGAGAACCCTACAGCAAAACAGTCTAACTAAATCCTGTGCACACATACAAGGTAATACAAGCAAAAATAATTATTAATGTAAGCAATTAGTACAGAGTTCTTGAGTGTAGCTGTAAGTTCTTTTATTATGATGAAAAAGCGCAACCAGCCGACACGTGTTTCGTCAGGGATGAGTAGTCCCAAGACTCTTCAGGGCTGGGAATGATACAAATAACGTAAAAACATGGCAAAAGGTGACTATAGGGGGAGAGCAAAACCTCTTGACGCATGCGTGGAGGTCACCAAAACACACGTGGAACCCTAAAAACCCAAAATCTAACTCAGGTGGGTGCGGTGAGTTAAAAAGACTATTGCATCATTAAGTGTGCATAAATGTCATATTAATTAAAAGTATACACTGTATCATATATTACTAAAACAAAGCCCAATCACTTAGAACTACACGAGTAATCGTGTGACGCCAGTGAAACAGTGTAAGGTGAAAATAATAAAGGCAAGCAATAAGGTGCAAGCAAGCGGAGAGATTTCCTATGAGGAGCTCAAAAGGTAATCAAGAAAAAGAAAGAAACGAAACAGAAAAAAAGGGGTAAAATGGGAAAGGAGTAGAGGGAGTCTGTCGGATAGTAAAGGAGGGAAGTACCTAAAAAACAAAATACCATAAAGAAGGTACCTGTAAGAAGTTGCGTGCACTCAGTAACGTCTATAAAGTAAAGGGACAACACAAGAAAGTGCTTGTGTCAATGTACTGTTCCAAACGAGTAGAGACAGGTCGTAAGGATCAAAAATAAGAATAATAAGATAAGGATTCTTACTCCGTGGCCGGTGATAATTCCAACCGGGCAGGGCACGCTTGTTACACAGGTAAATTAAAAACCACACAACTGAAAAACGTCTGAGGGAAAGTAAAGGAAAAATACAGTTACAAGGGAATCAGCTACAACTAAGTGTAGTAAGTAGTAAAAACTAAAAGGGAAGGCGTCAACACACTACCTGTATTAAGTCAGAGTAATGCAACCAGAGCTGTGAGACAAAAAGGAGGGAATTATCACCGGCTTTTCGGTGAGAGGCTACCTCCCATACTTATTTATACTTCCTTTTTGCGTTTCCTTTTCTTTTTCCACGACTTCTGCTCCATCCTAATCATTTATTCCCTCCTTTTTTGTCTACAGCTCTGGTTGCATTACTCTGACTTAATACAGGTAGTGTGTAAGAATCCTTATCTTATTATTCTTATTTTTGATCCTTACGACATGTCTCTACTCGTTTGGAACAGTACATTGACACAAGCACTTTCTTGTGTTGTCCCTTTACTTTATAGACGTTACTGAGTGCACGCAACTTCTTACAGGTACCTTCTTTATGGTATTTTGTTTTTTAGGTACTTCCCTCCTTTACTATCCGACAGACTCCCTCTACTCCTTTTTCCCATTTTACCCCTTTTTTCTGTTTCGTTTCTTTCTTTTTCTTGATTACCTTTTGAGCTCCTCATAGGAAATCTCTCCGCTTGCGTTGCACCTTATTGCTTGCCTTTATTATTTTCACCTTACACTGTTTCACTGGCGTCACCACGATTACTCGTGTAGTTCTAAGTGATTGGGCTTTGTTTTAGTAATATATGATACAGTGTATACTTTTAATTAATATGACATTTATGCACACTTAATGATGCGATAGTCTTTTTAACTCACCGCACCCACCTGAGTTAGATTTTGGGTTTTTAGGGTTCCACGTGTGTTTTGGTGACCTCCACGCATGCGTCAAGAGGTTTTGCTCTCCCCCTATAGTCACCTTTTGCCATGTTTTTACGTTATTATTTGTATCATTCCCAGCCCTGAAGAGTCTTGGGACTACTCATCCCTGACTGAAACACGTGTCGGCTGGTTGCGCTTTTTCATCATAATAAAAGAACTTACAGCTACACTCAAGAACTCTGTACTAATTGCTTACATTAATAATTATTTTTGCTTGTATTACCTTGTATGTGTGCACAGGATTTAGTTAGATCAGTGTAGAAAGCTGAAAAGCTAACCCACAGAAACACACAGAATAAACTGGCACCGTTCCTTTAAGGCAGCCATGACCCCTAGCTTCCCATCATGCCTCAGGGGTGACAGTTAGGTCAGTTGTTCTTTGCGGAGACCCGAAGGCCAGGGGACAAAGAGATGACATGTATCTTGATCACTTGCCCGGGGAGGCGGGTGGGTTGCTTATGACTTTGATGAGGATACCCCTGGAAGAGAACTAGCATTACAGGTAAGTAACTTATCCTTCTCTTCCAGGGGATCCTCATCAATAGTCATAAGCACATGAATAGAATAGCAAGCCCATCCCCTCATCCTGCGGGCAAGTGACAAGAAAGAATACATTGTTAAAAAAAAATTCAAAGACTCCAAATAAACTAGCATTGGAACAGATTCCTCAAGGAAGCTTGGCCAACTTGGGTATCCGCTCTGGAGTCAGAATCCAGACAGTAATGCCTGGTAAACGTATGAACCGACTTCCAAGTTGCAGCCTTGCAAATCTCGGCCATCGGTACATTGTGTAAGAAAGCGATTGTAGCAGCCTTTCCCCTAGTAGAGTGAGATTTAGGGGAGGCGAACAGAGGCCTGTTCGCTAATTGGTAAGCCAATTTAATACAGGACACTATCCACCTTGAAATGGATCATTTGGAGGCTGGAAAGCCTGTCCTAACAGAGCTGTAGTTTACAAACAATTGATCAGCCTTTCTAATCGATTTTGTTCCCTCCAAATAGAATTTGAGAACCCTCTTGAGGTCTAATGAGTGAAGAGACCTTTCTGCTGGTGTAGCAGGATTGGGAAACAAGCATTTACAATGCAATAGGTCTCGCAACTGCGAGTTTTGGAGCTATTGGCATTGTAAATGGCAATGCTTTTTTAAAAAGTAAAAGCCATTGTAATTTATAATTAAAAGCATCACCTATTGCATAGCAGAGCGCTGTGTTTATGAAGACGGCGCCGTGCTTATTAGTCACTACATCAGAATTCCCAAAGTTAACAAAACGGAATCTATACACTACAACAACCCACCGTGATGTGAAGTTTGCCGCAGAATAAGGTCACATGAAGGCCAAAACTGACAACAATATTTTCAATAAAGCAGAAACTCACAACCTTACCCAATGTACATCTCTACAGAAAAACCTCCCAAACGCCCCACAGCCTGTGCAATAAGTATCTGGTGTGTTGACTAAGCACATTGTTGCGGGCTCACCTACAGATAGTCAGAGCAGATGACGGAATACGGCAGGCTGCAGCGCCCCGGGTCACTGCTTCCTTACTGGCACCTGTGTGTTGTGGGGTGGCTGACTGTGCATCTACACAGCAGCACCAAGCATGCTGGGAATTGTAGTCCTGTACGTCTAATGGCAAAGGTTAAACTTTAAGCTTCAGCATGCTTGAACCTCCCGTCCCCCCCTTCCCACCCTCTCATGTGCCTCTAAAACTGTTGAGCTAGCTATTGAGTCACCCGTACGACCAAAAGGACTTACATTTCTGGCACCACACCTGACAACGAAGTGCTACGTACATAAGAGTAATTCTGACAAAAAAAATGGTTTTTTATATATAGTATTTTCATATAAAAGTTTTGTTGTTTCTAGACACTGTATAACAAGTGTTATCCAAATGAATGATACACAATTTACCGAGCCGAGAAGGATTTATAGCGGAGGTTGCCTTGCAAGGATTTACAGCAATCACCTGCAGGTCAGAGCGTATGTCAGCAGCGAGCGTTTAACTCTTCCGAGATACTTTGCAGGCTGCATCTCCACCTGAAGAAATGACCCACTAGAGACCTTTCTCAAGCATAATTTGAATTTTTTCTGGCAGTCTGTTGGATATATTCTGCTTCTGAACAGAACATCATCACAAGGGCACCAGAATAAGACAAGGAACCAGGGAACATTATCTACTATGCAACAATGGTTCCTTTTAGAAATCGAACACATTTATTTTTAACTTTTTTAAATGTAAGGACCAGCTAATGGTCCGGAAGTACTTAGAGTATTAAATAAAAAAGGATTTTGAAGAAGTCACACGAGATACGGCCGAATACGGGTTTGAGCAAAATGTCTCTCAAAGGGAGACCTTTTCTGCGAGAACCAGCCTCCCACGGCCGAAACTTGGGCAAAATTTTTACATAAGAGGAAATTTCCTAACTTTTGAGTAACGCCCAGGGCTACTCAGTGGAGCTGGCTCAGGAGAGAGGAAGGTATCGTCCCTTCAACTTACTCAAACTGAAGACACCAACCCGGTAACAGTGAGTGGGACACTTACTGAGTGCGCTCAGGGTAGGTCCCTGCTAGAAGAATAAGTAATATGAAAGACAAGAAAGTGACAAGTCTTCTATCGTTCAAAATAAACATTACTCTGTCACACGAGAATAAAAACCGCAAAGAAAGGAATTCACAACCACAGAAAAATGAACAGCCTGCCAAAGCTAACGATGCATTAAGACAGACACGAAAGAATCGGCCAGGTTGAAGGAGGGTGCAGGCTGTATTCATTCACCCCGGGGGTGCTGGTAGGCAGGTCCTGCCCTGGTGTTGAGCGGGGAGGCTGAGCAGGAGCGCCGACAGCAGAGGGATAGCCAGCCCGGGGGCTATCACCCCTGAGAGGGTGGCACCGGGGAAGCCAGGAGAGGCAGCGCGCACAGGAGCCAACAGGGCTGGATCCGCTGCAGCGGTCTGCTCGAGTAGGGGGCACAAGAGCTGGCGGGGCTGGGTCCTCTGCTGTAGTCTGTCCGGGCAGGCAGGCACAGGAGCTGGCGGGGCTGGGTCCACTGCAGCAGTCTATCTGAGAGGCGGGTCCTCTAATGCCTGTTGGCGAGGGCTGGGTCCTCTCTTGTGGTTTGCTCACGGCTGCAGGGTACTGCTTATGGCGGAGGGCAGGGCTCAGACTGAGGTGCGGGGGTGCCGTGGAGAATGCACCGGCTGCCCTGGGAGAGGCACAGCAGACATTGGCGCTGTGTAGGGGCTGCCTACGCTCTGGGATCTGGCCAGAGGTGCTGGACGGGCAGAACAGTTGGACCTTAGCAACGAGGTAGTAGGGCATAGCTGCCAAGGTTTCAAAATGGACGCCGGGAGCAGAGCACACGCGCCCAAGAAAACGGGTGTATGAAGCACTTACCCTGGAGACGGTGAGAGGCTGGTCAAAGTCCTTCCCACCGATGAGCCTGAAGCCCCAGGGTCCGGGCCCCTCGATAACGATACAGATCATGCCGGACATGCTCCTTTCACTTTACAATAGATGCCGCCCACAAAGCACTCGCAGGGTGGGCCGGCAGCTATTTTTTTTAAAGTGAAAGCAGGATGCCGAATGAAACAAGAGATTTATCGTGTCAGTGGAGCATGAAAGCTGCTCGGCGCGTGGAAGGTGCAGCGTTCACGGGAGGGGGAAGCAGGGGGGGGGTGTACAAGCACTGAAAGTACGATACGGCTGTTTTAAAAAAAACAAAGGAGCACGTCCGATGCCGAAAGATAAAGCGTGGCTTCCCTAAAAGGGACGCCGCGCAGTTGAAGCGATGCACACTTTGGAAAGACGCCCAAACATGCGGGAGTCCTACCAAAAGAAGCCTATTAAGACACGAACAGCCTTCTTAGAGCGTAAACATGATCGTCACTACACGCCCAATGAGAGAGCCGGACTGGCGCATGCAAGGCAGCGTGACGTAGCTTCGGATAAGAAACTTCGTCACGACAGCCGTGAAGCAGGCCACCGAGTCCAGATCGCAAGCCAAAGGGAGGCAACCAAAACACCTCATTTCCAATGGCAGGCCACCGTTTAACATAAACGGTGACACCAGCCAAAGGAAATGAGGGGCGGGGCTTAAAGCCCTTTTGTAAAAGTACTCATCTGCATTAAATCTCGCCGAGCGAGCTATGCATGTGCGCAACGCTAGGCGAGACCTAAAAAAGAGGGGAGAGATATTGTCTGGTTGACATGGAAGTCAGACACCACTTTGGGTAGGAAAGAAGGGTGAGTTCTCAAAACCACCTGTGGGAGTGCGGGCCGGACAAACAGACGAGGAGGCCGTATGTAGTGGGCCAGTTGGGCTGTCTTTATTGAACAAACAGAAATCTAAGGTAATTCTGTTAACTGATATTGTCTTTGGGGTTTCCGCAACTGCTGCTCAGAGTCTTCGGTCTTGGATGGTCTTGGGACTCTTCCTTTTCCAGTGGGGCGTCTTTAAGTTGGATGGTCCTTCCCCGGGAGGCTCAGAAGAGGAAAGAAATAATAAGGAGCCGTCAGTGATATCTGGGTTCCCACCTTTCAGACAATAGCGTTTCCGTCACCACACCCAGTTGGTGCTTAGGGATGCACAGGGGCTGGAAAGAACGTGAAGAGAGGCGGAATGACACGAGGGAAGGCGGTGACGGATTAAGTGGGAGGACAGGCCGTGCACAGGGATGACAGGCGAAGAGTCGAATAGTGCTGCTACAATGAATTTCCTGTTCTAAGCAGTTCTGCTCTAGTGAAGTTTTTATGCACCCCTCCTATGGGCCCAATGGACTCTCGTTCTCCCCACAGAGCACGATAGCAAAGACAAAAATAAGGAATAACAAAAAGAAAGCTCACTAGGCAATGAGTCTAAACCCCCCCCCCCTCCTGTACACTTTTAAACCTCCCGCCACCCCGGTTCCTCTTTCCCCAGTTTCGAAACACTCACCGGCTCCGCCGCAACTCTCCTGAGTTGCGGCCGCTCTTCAGCCACCTCCGGTGGGGACCACCAGTCCTCGCACCACGTCTCGGTTTCTTCTCGTTCTCCTGCGTCTGCTTCTTCCTCGTCTTGGTCCGCTCGACCCTCCTCCTTCCTTCCGACTACTTCTCTCCCGATTTAGTCCGCTTGGCACTCCTCCTTCCTCCCGGCTGCTTCACGCCCCTTGATGGTGTCACCGGCCCTTTTCACCTCCAGCGAGGGTCCTCTTCCGGGGATAGCCACGCCCCCTTCCTCTTCTGTGGTGTAGGAGTCCTGACACTGTACGGGGAAAGGACATGGGGGAGGAGTTACGTTTGTTGACAGTCTCCTCCCGCGTTGGAACCCGGTTGAGACCGTTTGTACAGGTAAGCCTTTGAGGTACCGTGTGGGTGTACACTCCGACATCCGGCACGCCATGTTTGATACCCCCTCACACCACCCTATTGTGATGGAAAACCGTATACGGTTCATTAGAACAGAGTGCTTGGATTTCACTCACTCTGCGCGCTGATGTAATAGCCACCAGAAAAGCTACTTTCCATGTAAGGTGTAACGTGGCCTTATGAATGGGTTCGAAAGGAGGACTCATCAGTTTTGACAAAACTAGATTCAACTCCCAAGGAGGAGAAGGAGGTCGGACAGGGGGATAAACCTTCTTCAACCCCTGAAGTAAGTCCTTGACCACCTGAAGTTGAAAGAAAGAGGGTTGGTTGGGTGATTTTCTATAGGCTGTAATGACCGCCAGATGAACTTTTATGGAAGTGTATTTCAAACCAGATTTGGCCAAGTATAGCAGATACGGCAAGATTACCTCTTCTTGCCCGCTAGCCGGACTCCAACCATTACGCATACACCACAAGTAAAATCTTTTCCATTTAAAAGAATAAGAGGTTCTTGTGGATGGCCTTTTTGACTCCCTCAAAATGTCCATGCAATCCTGAGGAAGGTTCAAATGTCCGTACTGCAGGACCTCAGGAGCCATGCTGCCAAGCTCAGCGATGGAAGGCTGGGGTGCAGAATCTTCCCTCCCATTTTGGCCAGAAGGTCCGGCCTGCACGGGAGTCTCCTGTGCGGACAGATCGAGAGCTGTAGTAGGTCCAGATACCACCATTGGCGAGGCCAGTCCGGTGCTATCAGGATCATCTTCATCCTGGATCGGATGAGCTTGGTCACCACCTTCGGGATGAGAGGAAGGGGCGGAAAAGCGTATGCAAACGTCCCGGACCAGTCTATCAAAAGAGCATTCTCTCTCGTTCCTGGTTGGTAAAACCTGGACGCGAAGGCGTGGCATTTTCTGTTTAGATCGTCTGCAAAGAGGTCGATGGATGGACGACCCCATTGATGAAAAATGTCCGCCGCCACCTCGTCGTTGAGCACCCAGTCTTCTTGTTCTTCGAAGTGTCGACTGAGAGCGTCTGCTCGCACGTTCTGTTCTCCTGGCAGATGCACCGCCGTGATCGAGAGGTTCCTGGCGAGCAGCCAGTGCCAGATCGCTTGAGATTCCAGAGACAGAGGGCGAGAGTGTGTTCCACCTGGTTTGTTTAAGTAATACATGGTGGTTGTATTGTCCGTTTGTATCAGAATCGACTCGGACTTAATCGATGGATGGAATGCCTTGAGGGCCAAATGAACCGCCCGCAGTTCTAACATCTTGATATGATAGGTCTGCTCCTTGCTGGTCCATCTGCCCTGAGTCTGCAGTTGACCCAGATGCGCTCCCCATCCCTGAAGAGAAGCATCTGTTATCAGGGATTGTTTTGGAAGAGGCTGATGGAATGGGACTCCCACTAGAAGATTCTTTGGCTGAGTCCACCAGAGAATGGATTTCTTCGCAGCCTGAGAGATGAGAATTCGGTCTTCCCAATGACCCGAGGATTGGTCCCATTTGTCCTCCAGATCCTGCTGCAACGGTCTCATTCTCAATCTGGAGTTGGGTATGAGAAATATGCAAGAAGCCATCGACCCCAGCAGAGACGCCACTTGCCTTACTGATGGTTGATGTGCTTGAAGGACGATATTGCATTTGTTTCTCATTGATAACAGTCTCTCCTCCGAAGGAAACACTTTTCCTAGGCCGGAGTCCAAGGTGGAGCCCAGATAGTGGAGCGATTGAGTAGGTTGATGAACTGATTTCTCCATGTTCACATGAAGGCCCAAGCGGTGAAGGAGATCTAGGCAGATGTGGTAGTGGTGCTGCACCATGTGAGGAGATGATCCCTTCAACAGCCAGTCGTCCAGGTATGGATACACAAACAGCCCTTGGCAATGTAATGCTGCCGCCACCACTGCCATGCATTTCGTGAATACCAGTGGGGCAGATTTGAGGCCGAACGGTAAGACTCTGAATTGGTAATGCTTCGCGCCTACCATGAATCGCAGGAACTTGCCATGTCGTGGGGCAATTGGAATGTGAAAATAAGCATCTTGGAGATCCACCGAACACATCCAATCTCCTTTCCTTAGATGTGGGAATATTTGATGGAGCGCCAACATACGAAACTTCTCCTTTCGGATGAACTTGTTCAGAGATCAGAGATCGAGAATAGGTCTGAACTTGTGCGCTTGGTCTTTCTTCGGAACAAGGAAATATCTGGAGTAAACTCCTTTTCCCTCTGGGCAGGAGGGACCTCTTCTATGGCTAGCTTCTTCAGAAGGGTCGACACTTCCTGACGCAGCAGTTCCAGGTGGTGAGGACGTGACCTTACCGGAGGAATGTCTCTTGGAGGCGCGCAGAAACGTAGCACGTATCCATTGCGCAGTATATTTAGCACCCACTGATCTTTGGTAATGTTGCACCACTCTTTTATGCAATTTGAAATACTTCCTCCCACTGGAGTGTGCAACGGTGCTAGAGGAAGCAGAAAATCATTGCTTGCCTTGAGTTTTAGCTGTGGAAGAGGACTGCTGTTGATGTCCTCCTCTGCCTCTCGAGGAACGACGGCCTTGGTATTGAGATTTGGTTTGTTTGTTTTGCGACCATTGAGGGGTTTGAACCCTCTGTTGGTAGTTTTTGCGGTTATAGGGCCTGTAGCGTCGTTTGAACTCCTTTTTCTTCTCAAGGCCCACAGCCTTTAGTGTATCCAACTCGGCCTTCATTCTGGCCATCTCCTCATCAGTGTGCGATCCGAAAGGGAGTTACCAGAGAATGGAAGATTCAAAATACGCTGCTGAGCTTCCGGTTTCAAAGCTGTTAGGCGCAACCAAGAAGACCTCCGTGCACATATTCCATGCGCATAGGAGTGTGCAGCCAAAGAAGCCCCATCCGCTGCTGTGCTGATCACTTGATTGGCTACCAGCGCCCCTTCTTGGAGAATCTCTGCGAAGTCTTGTTGATCCTCCTTTGGCAGCTTCTCTTTAAAACGCTCCAAGGAATCCCATAAGGACCTGTCGTAACGGCCCAGCAGGGCAGCAGCGCTAGAGACCTTAAGAGAAGATGCTGCAGAGCCGCAGGCCTTTCTCCCCCAAGAATCCTAGGCTCTACTCTCCTTGTCTGGAGGAGCCGACGAGGAAGACGCCACTGCGTGCGTCTTCTTTGCTGCTGCGATGATGACAGAATCCGGTGGAGGATCTGATTTCAGAAAAAGAGGATCCGATGCAGCAGGCTTATACTTTTTCAGGATTCGAGCCAGAGCTGCCTTAACTGAGGATGGGGTGAGGAAGATGTCCATTACCGGTTCAAGGAGACCAGGGACTAGAGGAAGTAATGGTCTAGCCGCAGACCTCTGATAGAGGGTCTCGAAAATTATTGAAGTGGTGGTCTGAGGAGCTGACATGTCTATGCTCAGCTTCTGTGCTCCTCTAGCGAGGACATTGTGGAAGGTGTTAACATCATCGATGGGTGACACTCTTGAGGGAGGGCTATCCGTAAGGGTAGGAGAGTAGTCCCTTTTGGATGAGTGCGTCGAAGATGACGACCAAGATGGTGTTCTTCGCCTTTTGTGATGAGCATGAGTTGATCTATGCTCCGGAGATTTGCTTCAGGGCTCCCTGGTCCAAGTAGTGGGGGACCTGACCTCCTGCACTAGACGTTGTAGTGGGGATCTGTGCAGTGGACTGGAATAGTCCGTGGGTCGCTGAGCATGACCGAAGGGTTCTTTCTGCCAATGATGGAGGGGTTGAAGCCATCTGGGCGAAAGGAGATCGCTGTCTCCGTGGAGAGCCTCTTGGAGTTCTTGTCTCCTCTGGAGAATGAGCAGAAGAGCTGCGTGACGTTGAGAGCGCCTGAGGAGAGCTCCTAATAGAATGAGAGGACTCTCTGCGATCTTTGGAGTGTGATCGGCATCTTGATGAACGATGCGACGTCGATGGGGAATGTCTCGACGTCGACCGACTATGCGTCACCATCACTGGTGAATCCTTAGAGCAGGATCTTCTCCTCGACGTCGACCTCTCCTTGTGCTTCGACGTTGTTTGATGTGACGTCGAACACCTGGACCTGACAGACTTCACCTCCGACGTTGAGCGTGCAGGAGAACCCAACGAAGTATGAATCGGCGGAGAAATCCTTCTCGACGTCGTGTCTTTAGGCCTTTCAGATATCTCTCTCGACGCTGATCGTCTACTGGAAGCCAGCGGGGTTGAGATCGGAACACTTCTCGCCGTCGATGGAGACCGCCATCTCGACGTCGAATGACGCTTAGTATACTTGACCCTAGGTCTCGACGACGAGTCCTTCTTCGTCGTCGACGATCTAGCCCTCGACCTTGAACGTCGCCTGGATGACGACAACGGAGCAGCTGAGTGCCTTGCCTCTGGTGACAACGAGGCACGTCTCGACGTTGACCGCTGCCTGGTTGACAGCAACGGAGACGCCTGCTTCGACGCCGATGAACTGGCGACGGCAGAGCATGTCTCGACGTCGAACGCCGAATTGCTGGCGACGACAGAGACCCATCCCTCGACGTCGGGCGAGCCCGCACCAACAGAGATCGACTCCTCTACGCCGATCGTCGCCGGGTTGACGACGGCGGAGGATCCGACGTACCTGTAGTCTTCGTCGACGACCGGTGTTCTCTCGACGGCGAGCCCGCCGCCGATGGTCTCTTAGTCGACGTCTTCGCTGCCGATGAAGGTATTTTTGGCGCCGAGCCCGACGCCGATGGAGAGCAGACTGGAACTTTACTTCTAGATGAAGATCTGGCTCTCTCTTTCCTCTTCTCCATCGGAGACCTGCCTCTTGAAGGAGTTTTTCCCTTCTCAGCCAGCCCATAGAGGCGAATCCTCTCTCTGTCCTTCAGTGTTCTTTTGGACAGTGACTGGCAATGCTGGCAAGTCTTGGGAGCATGATCAGAAGGAAGGCAAAGAATACAGACAGGATGGGAGTCTGTTTTAGCCTTTTTCTTGCCACAGGAAGGGCAAGAGTCAAAAAGAGAGGGCATATTTGACTGGAAAACTATGCCCAATTCTCTCAAAATTAGCAGAAAAGTACTTCAACAGCAAAAAAAAGTCGAAGTAAAAGGTTTTTGACAAAAAATAAGTAGCAATTTCTGACAGAAATCAGAAAAAAATGAGAGTTGAAGTTACCAGGGTCCTGACAGAAGGAGCCGGAAAGAACAACTGACCTAACTGTCACCCCTGAGGCATGATGGGAAGCTAGGGGTCATGGCTGCCTAAAGGCACGGTGCCAGTTTATTCTGTGTGTTTCTGTGGGTTAGCTTTTCAGCTTTCTACACTGATGTTTCTACAATGCAGCCTATGTGCTGGCAATGTTCTTTCATTCCTCTTTGCAGGACTATGTTTTCTGCTGCGCATTAAAGCAGTTTTCAAATGTGTTTTCTTTCTCCCTGCTTTATTGGAATTGTATTTATGTGCAAGGGAAATTCTTACAACATTGCTCAGCGTTTCTAGTATATGGAAGGCTGCATTGTGTTTTTATTGTTGTATATATGGATATAGATAGATATATATATCTATATATATATATATATATATATATATATATCTCTACATATATGGTTTCCACATATATGTTTTATATGTTTCCGGGGTCCCGCGTATGGGCGGGAATATTCATGTGCTTATGACTATTGATGAGGATCCCCTGGAAGAGAACAATGGTTACCCCTCGTCCAATTCCAACAACTGATCAGAAAGCAGAGGATCTTCAATGTGTTATCTGTGGTTTATGCAAAAACAACAATTGATGAACAGAATGCAGAACAATGTCATACATTCACCCCAGTACAGAGATCTGGGCCTAAATCCATCGTGTTTTGCTCCCCATGCCATTCCAGTTTGAGCCCAGCCATATGCAAATCAGTCTTGACCCTGTGCCCAATGGGAACAGTCCAGCCCAAACTGCCAGGCCAGGTCCTCTCTGGACTGGAAACAAGCATCCTAGGACCAGTTTCGGGGTTTCACCCCATATCAGCCAGGATAGCTTGACTCCAGTGGCATGGAGAGCAGGGGACCCACGTCTGGGCATACCCGTCCCACTCGGGGTGACAAATGCAACAAGCATTGGCATAGCCAATAGGTCTCGCCTTTGGGACCTTATAAGTGTTTAACCATGCAACAGTTAATGTTGTTGCACCAAGGATGTTGTGTTGCATAACTAAATACTTATAAGGTCTCAAAGCGAGACCTATTGGCTATGCCAATGCTTGTTGTAATCTTGCTTACGGCTTTTCTTGATTTCTTTTACACTTGAAGGGCCAAAGAGTGCCATGAAGCAGCCAAAGGGCAACATGTGGAGCTGAATGAAAAATATCAACTAGATAATTACAATTTAAATGAATTTAAAAAATAAAAAATACCCTAGACGGTAATCAGAAAACGGGAGTGTGGGGTGAGGTGCACCCTAAAACAAGTCAGATAAAAGACAAGAAACAGACAATTCTCTTGAAGCTCACTGGACGTAGGGTTAGGGAGGAGGCTCTGGAAGAAGATATTCTACAGATGTGGTCCAGTTTCTAAATATCTGCCTGGCAGCCTGGAACCACAAAGCTTTCCGAAAAATAAACAAGTTCCCCGTTCTAAGAAGCAGCCGGGACCTGTCCCCCGCCCCCGTCCCCCGCTAAAAAGCAGGAGGGACCTGTTCCCCCTTCTAAGAAGCAGCCGGGACCTGTCCCCCCCCTCAGCCGGGACCTGTTCCCCCCTTCTTAGAAGCAGGCGGGACCTGTTCCCCCTGGAGTATAATCCTAACCCAGGAAGAGTGTCGCCCCACACCAGAGAATGCACACGGCGGACATGAAATGCCAGCTCAGCCCGGCCAGACTGTCGCAAGAGAATTCAGAATTTCGAAAACAAATACTCACATTCCAGACATTTTGAGGCGATTCCAAGCAGGTCCCAGGCCCAATGCGGAGTCTTAGAACAGTGTTCTGAAATCAAAGCTGTTTCTGGTATATTAGCTTATCCTGCCGGCACGCGCCCTTTGACTGAGTGAGACGCTGGCGCAATCATAGGAGGGTCAAAGGGCACCTGCCAACCTGGCCGCTGTTGTGCAATGCCTCATGCAGATAAAAAGTGCTGCATTATTGCCGACATACAGTGTGGCAGGACAGTCTCTAGTCGCCGTTATTACGTCAAAGTCACGTGCTGGCATTTACCATGTTTGGATCGAGCAAAGGGTGTCTTATTGACTCAGAGAGGAAATGTGACCGCTGCTCAGCTGATTAGAGCTGGTACAGTGCGGAACAGAGAAAGAGAGAAAAAGATGCAAGGGAATTCGATAGAAAGAAAGAACAAAATAGAGACAACAAAACAAAGAGACAGAAAGTTGTGGGTTGAGAGACACGAACGGAAATAAAGAGAAGAGACAAGCATTTGCCGCGTGGCGTCGAGACGCGCTCTGTGGTGGGGGAGGGGGAGGAGCGGGAGAGCAAGTGACGCGCGGCCGTGAAAGTGACACGGCCGCGTGGCCCGAGAAGCGCTCTGTGGTGGGGAAGGGGAGGAGCAAGTGAGGGAAAGACATATGGCGCCTGGAGCATGCGAGGAATGCGCGTTACTGTGCACGTACTCGCATGCTCTAGGCCAGCCAAAAGTTGTGGTCGCATTTCTGCAAGCCCACTACAAAATGTCTCGCCCAGAGCCAGCGCTGCGCTGGCTTCAGGGCGAGACCTAAAAACAACAACTGATGGACAGAATGCAGAACAATGTCATGCATTCACCCCAGTACAGAGATCTGGGCCTAAATCCATCGTTTTTTTGCTCCCCGTGCCATTCCAGTTTGAACTCAGCCATATGCAAATCAGTCTTGACCCTGTGCCCAATGGGAACAGTCCAGCCCGAACTGCCAGGCCAGGTCCCCCTGGACTGGAAACAAGCATCCTAGGACCGGTTTCGGGGTTTCACCCCCATCAGCCAGGATAGCTTGACTCCAGTGGCATGGAGAGCATGGGTCCCACGTCTGGGCATACCCGTCCCACTTGTGGTGACAAATGCAAAAACAACAATTGATGGACGGAATGCAGAACAATGTCATACATTCACCCCAGTACAGAGATCTGGGCCTAAATCCATCCTGTGTTTGCTCCCCATGCCATTCCAGTTTGAACCCAGCCATATGCAAATCAGTCTTGAACCTGTGCCCAATGGGAACAGTCCAGCCCGAACTGCCAGGCCAGGTCCTCCCTGGACTGGAAACAAGCATCCGAGGACCGGTTTCCCAGGATTCTCGTTTCCGGTCCAGGGAGGGCCTGGCTTGGCAGTTCGGGCTGGACTGTTCCCACAAGGGACAGGGTCAAGACTGATTTGCATGTGGCTGGGTCCAAACTGGGGTGGTGTGGTAAGCAAAAGAATGATGGATTTAACCCAGACCCTTGTGACTGGGGGTGAATGTTGCATTGTCCAGCATTCCGTCCATCAATTGCTTCTTTTGCATATGTCGCCCTTTGTGGGAAGGGTATGCCCAGACGTGGGTCCCGTGCTCACTACACCACTGGATTCAAGCTAGCCTGGCTGAAGAAGGGTGATTCCTGAAGCCGGTCCCAGGATGGTTGTTTCCGGTCCAGGGAGGACCTGGCTTGGCAGATCGGGCTGGACTGTTCCCACAAGGAACAGGGTCAAGACTGATTTGCAAATGGCTGGGTCCAAACTTGGGTGGTGTGGTGAGCAAAAGAATGATGGATTTAACCCAGATCCTTGTGACTGGGGGTGAATGTTTGCATTGTCCAGCATTCCGTCCATCAATTGTTTCTTTTTATCTGTGGTTTAGCCAGAATAGGGCCAAAGGGATTGACGAAAGAACAAAAGTACAGAGTATGTGAGTCTCAAAGGGCAAACATATTTTTATCTGCAGCTAGTTTCTTCCAAGATGAAGTTTGCAGCCGAGTAGCTGATCTAAACAGCGAGGTGAATGTATTTGCAGCAGATTTTTATGCCCACCCGAACTGCATGAGTGCATACATTCGAAAAAAATATGAATGTATAATGAGCTCCCAGCAGCAACGTAACCATCAGGTTTGCACGCTTTGAAAAAGCAAATTAACTTTTAAAGTAACTCTTGAGTGCTGGCTGCCGGTTCACTGGGGTGTTACCCCGAAACCGGTCCCAGGATGCTTTTTTCCGGTCCAGTGAGGACCTGGCTTGGCAGTTCGGGCTGGACTGTTCCCATGAGGCACAGGGTCAAGACTGATTTGCATATGGCTGGGTCTGAACTGGGGTGGTGAAGTGAACTAAAGAACGATGATGGATTCAACCCAGATCTGTGACGGGGGGGAAATTGTCTGAAAAGTTTCAGCGCTCCGTCCATCATCTCCTTGTGTTTGCTTTGTTCGCCCTAAGTTGGCAGGGTATGCCCAGACGTAGGTCCCTTGCTCACTTTGCCACTGGATTCAAGCTAGCCTGGCTGATGAAGGGTGTTACCCCGAAACCGGTCCCAGGATGCTTGTTTCCGGTCCAGTGAGGACCTGGCTTGGTAGTTCGGGCTGGACTGTTCCCATGAGGCACAGAGTCAGGGCTGATTTGCATATGGCTGGGTCTGAACTGGGGTGGCGAAGAGAGCTAAAGAACAATGATGGATTAAACCCAGATCTATGACTGGGGGTGAGTGTCTGAAACGTTTCAGCTCTCCGTCCATCATCTCCTTGTGTTTGCAATGAGGAGTTGGTGCCTCCAAAGATGTATTCAAAAGGGACAGGCCATATTGTTCAAGAACTTAACAGCAAATTGGAGGAAGCTGACCTTCATGTTGCGCCACATGTTGAGTGGGCTGGTTGAAATGGTTCCAATTGAGTCAGTGTACAGTCAAATGACACAGATGTTATTATTGTGCTACTTAGAGTTGTTTCAATGTTCATAAGTTCAAGGATTGTCAGAGTTATGAATGTGTTATGGAACATGCGTGAAAAGACACTTAATCCGGCTTCATATTCTGTACACGAAACTTGACCCTGAGATGCCCAGGGTTCTTATCAAGGCACATATTCTTATGTGTGATGACACTATAAGAAAAACTGGAACAAAGCTTGGAGCTTTAACTGCTAAACCTGTGAAGTTTCTAAAAAAAATTGCTGAAACAGAAGAAGAATGTGACTTTAAAGACCTATAAAAATACCTTGTTGCGTGAGTGGAAAATGAGTTTTGACTGTCACATGTTTGACAATCTTTGGTATAGTGAGTTCAAGAGATCAGTCCCGCTAAGTGACCTTCTAGCGAAGTCATATTCTGTGTGGGGACACATTAAAAGAGCATTCTACTTGATCAGAAGATGTGTAAATGTTTTGGATCATGCATATGTGGAGAAAGATCCATGTGAATTTGGTTGGGAAGATATTGATGGAGTGCTAAAACCTATGAAATTTCTAAAGCCTTTACCCACAGAACTTACACGAACATGTACTTATAAAGCCTGTGCTACAAAAAGATGTCCCTGTTGATATGCTCTTCTCAAATGTTCAACATTCTGCAAATATACTACGAGCAACTGCTGAAACAAATAAAGTGAACTATGAAAATGTATCTAAAACAGGAGTGCTAAACATTGTTTTTTTCATATTCTGATCATCAGCATTGTTTGGTGTATACATAAAAGAATTAAAAACCATTATTATTTGTTTAATTTCTATATATGTCTCTTCTTCCTCTATTATAGCCGCCATTTTGTAAAATGGAGGAAGGGTTGCTCTGAGGAGTTATTTTCTGTCTCTAAGACTATTTGACCCTCAAAACTTATGTTTTGACATCAAAATGAAGTATATAGGCCTCATGGTTCCTGAAATATTACATCATCACTGCAACACATATGCCATTTTTAAAAATGTCGGCCAGAAAAATTCGGCCCTCATCAGCAATGTCTACCCAAGCTAAATTACTTCTCTAATGATCCAAAAACACAAATCAAAAATGAAAATCTCTGGACAACAATTTTTTTAAGGAGGTATATCAGGGGGCCGGGATTATGAGATCTATAGCTTCAATTCTGCTTGCCAAATACCTGTAAACATCTGTGGACAACAATGCTACAGGAATGTAGCAACTATTGACTACAATTTTCATAAATTTGAGGGAGGAAGTCATATGTCCTAAGGACCACGAAGAGCTCTAATTAATTACGCAAGAAGACACTCAAGGAACTGCTAACACTTGCACAGATCCAGATGATGGCAAGAACGGGTGACAGTGCCGAAGCTAACATAATGAAGATGGAAACAGAAAAGTGAAGTATGAGCAAATGATGTAACTTGCGGGATGGAGAAGAAAGAGGAAAAAGAGGGACAGAGAAAAACCCAATGTGGAAAACATGGGTTATTTCTACAACACGTCATTCACTCTCAGGGGTCGCTGCCCTTGGTCAAAAGTACAGCAAATGTGTCTGTGAAAATCACGCCAGAGTTGTATTTTAAGGAAAGATGTCACCAGACCACCCCAAAACAGGAGAAGAAATACTCACGGTACGTCCAAACTATGGAAAGAAAGAGATAGGATCATTTGATCACTTGTCCTCCAAGAGAGAACCAGAGAGAAAACCCAATGCAATGAAATCATGGGATTGTCAAAGCGCCTGTGCTTATATCATTGAACATGTAAATATGCTACTGAACAGCGAGATCAAAGAGACTGAGCTGGTTCAACTACCTGTTGAGCAACATACAGTCGAGTTCGACTAGGCAGTGGAGCTGTGTACAACATTATGTGCATATAAGAGTACAAGTTGTAAGCAAAATTCTCTTCCCTCCATCACACCAGGTGTATTTCAGTAGACTCCAGAGTAGCAAAACAAGGAAAATTTCTGTATACTTGGTGGGATGCAGACACTGTTGTCAAGGAAGAAAGTAAATGTGCTAAAGGTTAAAGTCACTGCTCCCTTTCTGTTAAGCAATGTCACAGTACAGCTTACGGGTCTGCTAGCCCCGACCTTCAATGTCTTGTCTGGCGACTGGACTCTACAGAAATTTCCAGACCTTTTTAGGCGCTGGGAAATCTTGCAGGAAAGCAGACCAGACTTAACATCAATGAGATAATGCACCCTGTAGGGCAAAATCATTGTAGAGTCCCATATACCTGCATTTACAAGTGGAAGAAGAAATCACCAGCTTGCGAAGTGAGGACAATATTCAAACACCAACCCCGTACTGAATCTGCGCTTTGTAGCACTTCCTAATAAAATCTACATCCGTGTGAGCATGTACCTCACAAACTATGCCATTGAAGGGGAGAAACATTTGGATCTACATATGAACAACATGATAAGCTGCCTGAACAAAGCCAAGTTATTTTCCAAAGTATGCCTATGCGAGGGATACCACCAACTGGAGCTTGCCCCACAGCTGTTTTCTTACCATGTTTATGACCCACTTTGGGTGACACCACTGCAAGAAATGTAACTTTGGAATTTCTTTTGCACCTGAAATATCTGAGGTGGGAATCTGGAAAAATATTCATCCTGTATCAAACTGTTTGAACTATTGTGACAACGTTTTTGTGTCTCGACAAACAAAGGAAGTCAACAGCCAGGCCCTACTAAAGGTTTGCAGTGCACATGAACATGCTGAACGGATAATCAAACAGAACAAATGCAAATTCAAAAAATGTGAACGTAAGTTATTTGGACACATTTTCTCTGGAGAGAGCATGTAGCGGATTCGGTCAATGTAGACACTATCAGAAACGCAACTATATTTTTGGATGTAGGAGTTGTCCGAGTGCATAGTTGGCAAAGTGTGATGTTAAGCTGGCTTTTCAAGATCAATACACATCGCATATTCTGTCATATTGGGGGATGCAGTTGAATGGTTTGATATTTGCAGATTACGTTTTACTGATGGGATGTGCCCAATTGTGTTCCCCGTTTGATTTGTTCAGAACATTCGAACTGTGATTTTTTTGGGTTAAGGTTGAAGGCATTGGTGTAACTCTTCATTTCGATTTTTGTGGAGAGAGACTCTCAGCAATGTCAGAAACTGGTGGAAGAGCCGGATGCTACTTTGGCACCTGAAAAAATAAAAGGACCCAGTGCAATATTGACATTCTGGGGATTGATATTCATGAGGCCCAGATGCAGGCGAGGCTGCCAAAGAAGGAGGTTGAGAAGAGGTTGCTTCTTTTGAAAGAAGATGGTAAAGCATGAAAATTGACATTACAGACAGTTAAGAATCTGCTCAGGAATTTTTATTTGCTTGCAGTCGCGAAGGCAGGAAGGACATTTGAAGGAGACTCAGTTTTGTCATGTTGGGAGGGTGTTGCCTCATCACAGTGTATGGATTATATTGGCGGAGCAAGCAGATTTTAGGAGTAGGCTATGTTTCTTGGAACAGTTTAATGGTGTCACGATGTGGTCACTAGAAAAGGAGTTGTCGTGTAGTGTACAGGGTTATTTGGATGCAGCTGGTGCTCATGGTTTTGGGATGGTCGGCAGTATGCAGAAACGACGCCTAAACATTGTTTGAGTCCAGGTAGCAGCATGGCATTTCTGGAATTCTTTCAGGTGCCGGTGACAGTGTTTCTTTGGGGTGTGAAATGGACTAAAAAGAGCACAATTCAATGTGAACAATCAATTAGTTACGGCAGTGGTAATAGTCAAATGGCTAAGGAATGCACGGATGTCGAATCTATTGTGAAGATTCATGTAGGTGTACCATCAGTAGAACATTGTGTTTAGAGTCATACATATGCCAAGTGTGGACAATAACATAGTGGATGTTTTGTCTCGTTGACAGTGGCATCGATTCCGTGCGTTGGCTTCAGGAGAAGAAGCACAGAAGACCGTGATGCTGCAGGAATTGTGGGCGCTAGGGAATTAAGAGTGCTGGAACTGATTAGAATATTGGTTAGCTTACTCTACCAGGAGGGGGTACGAGCAGGTGTGGCAGGAGTTTGTAGTCTGTAGTGCGAGAAGAAGGAACTGTGATATGGTGGGACTGATCGAGAGGTGAGATGAATGGTGCAATTGTTGTTGAGTTTAATCAAGACAGGTTTGTAGCCAGTGACCATTGCAGGAAAGCTGTCAAGCATTTAATTTTGGAAAGTTTTTTTGAGCTTATTTATTTTATTTATTTATTTTTGTGTTTTATAGAGCGCGAACTTGACCCGTTAGGGTATCAGAGCGCTTTACAGGAAACATAGAAATGTACAATAGGCTTGGAATCACAATAATATACAAAAGGTAAAAGGGGGCAGGGTGCAGGATATATAAAGGATAGAGGACACGTATGTACAGTTTGCATTTTATAGTTGCTCGAGACAAGTCCCCAGGTTTCTAGGAGAGGTGACTAGGTAATCCGAGGGGAGGCGCTAGTCAGGAGTTGATCAGGGTCTCTGTGCTGGTTGGAGGCAACATTTAAACGAGGAATTTACCCATAAGGAAGGTTTTGGCCTCCTTTTTGAAGCGTGTCAGAGAAGGGATTCTTCTGATGGTGGGCGGGAGAGAGTTCCATATTCTTGGAGCGGCCCCAGAGAAAGCCCGATTGTACGTTTTTTTTTCCGGAAGCGTGCAGGTTGTAGCAGGAGGTCTCTGGCGGATCGGGAGTTTCTGATTCCTCCGGATACCACAAGTTTCTGTGCAAGATAAGCAGGGGAGTTTGAGTATAAGGCCTTGTGTGTGATGCAGGCCAGTTTAAGCTGTATTCTAGCCTCAAGAGGAAGCCAGTTCAAAGCTTTCAGGTGTGGAGAAATGTGGTCGAATTTTCTTGAGCTGGTAAGAAGTCTGGCGGCAGTGTTGAGGCAGGCTTTTAAAGGTGCCAGGGAGATCTTTGGTAAACCCGAGAGGGTAGAGCAGCCATATTCCAGTCTGGAGATGACGAGTGCTTGGACTGCCATTTTTAGGTCGGCAGTGTCGAGGAAGGGTTTCAGTTTCCTAAGGTAGCTCAGGTGGAATCTGGCTGATTTGGCCATCGCGTTGATGTGGTCCCGCATGTTCAAATTTCTGTCCAGGGTAATTCCCAGAGATTTGGCCGAGTCCACGATGGTCGGTGGGCAATCTAAGGCTGTGATAGCCTTAATCCATGTCTGCATCTCGGGATTGGTTTTTGGGGGGAAATTAAGAGAAATTCTGGTTTTTTTGCGTTGAGTTTGAGTTGATTGGAGGCGAGCCATTTGACAGTCTCTTTCAGGGCCTCATTCAGGGAGAGAATCTCCTCGAGGGATGAGGTTTTGATGTAGATCGGAGTGTCGTCAGCGTACATATGGTAGGAGATATTCGCTGTGCGTAGAACTTCGGCAAGAGGTTCAAGGTAAAGGTTGAAGAGGGTAGGGGACAGGGTTGATCCTTGAGGGACTCCAACCGTGACCGGAGAGGGAGCCGATAGGTTGCCGTTGATTAGGAATCTCTGATCGGTTTTGGAGGAAGGACCTAAACCATTTTAGAACGGAGCCATCCAATCCCATCCTGAGTTTGAGGCGTTCGAGTAGTTTTACATGGTTGACCGTGTCGAAGGCCGAGGATAGATCTGAGGATAGGCAGGTTTTCCCTTGGTCAAGGGCTTGGACGGCATCGTCAACGATGTGGAGCATGGTCGTTTCGGTGCTGTGCCCGGGTCTGAATCCAGATTGGAAGTCATCAAGTAGGTGGAAGTTGTTGATGTGTTGACTTAGTTGCTGTTGTACACATTTCTCCAACACTTTAGCTAAGAGAGGGATGTTGGAGATAGGTCTGAAGTTGTCGGGGGAAGCTGGGTCCAGCAACGGCTTTTTCAAAATGGGGAGGACTTGGCCTGCTTTCAGAGAGTCAGGAATGGATCCCTGCCGCAGAGAGGCGTTAATTATTGCAGTCCAGCTTGGAATAATGGACTGGGCGGCGGCCACTAGGCAGTTGGGGGGGAGAGGGTCATTAAAATGGTTGTTCGGGTTTAAGGTCGATAGGATTTTAGCGACGGAGTCTTCGTGATAGAGTTTGAAATCGGTCCAGAGTGCTTGATTTTTAGGTGAAGTCTGTGGGGGCAGCGCCGGAGGAGGAGGCAGGTCTGGAGGGAATAGAGAGTATGTGGCGGCACTAAGTTCGTTTCCTAAGGCTGTGGCTTTGTCAGCGAAAAAGGAGGAGAATTCCTCGGATAATATTAAGGACTTGGGGGTTTCTTTCGCGGTTTTGGCCAGTTTATTGGATTGGTGTTTGACCAATTCGAAGAGCTTGCGGGGTCTATTCTTGGCGTTCCCCAGTTCAGATCTGAAGAATTCTTTTTTGAGTTGATGATGTTCCTGTTGTAGGCATTTCTGGCCTGGCGGAGAATTTTTAGATGTGCTACAGAGGGTGTTGTCTCCAGATTCTTTCGGATTGTCGGAGGGCTCTCCTCTCATTGTTGAGGGATCCAGTGAACCAGGGGTTCCGGTCTTTGATTTGGGTGCTCTTTAGTTTTAGTGGGGCTAGGTCATCCAGAATGTTCGATATAGTTGTAGAGTAGTGATCGTTAAGGTCACTGACCGTTGTGATATGCGAGGGGGGGAGGTCTAATTTGCAGCGAGCTTCCAGTTCCCTGTGGTCCAGGTTTTTAGTGTCTCTGACCCAGTGTTTAGGAATCACTGGTTGCGGTGCCCTAGTCTTGTGGGTGCTAGGTAGTAGGAAGGCGATGGCGTGGTGATCAGACCAGTCGCAAGGGTCTATAGAGATAAGCTTGACTGTTGATTCCTTAGAGATGATCCAGTCAAGGTTGGCCCCTTTTGTATGTGTTGGGAGTGAGCAGGCTTGGGTCAGGGCTTGATCATCCAAGAGGTCTTTGATGGCATTGACCTGAGGATCCTTGGGGTCGTTCCAGTGCAGGTTGAAATCACCCAGGAAAATATCTTTAGCGTTGGAGGGGATCTTAGCTGTGATGAGTTCCATGAGATGGTCAGTGAAGGAGTCGTTCATGCCTGGGGGGTGGTAAAAGATGTGCAAATTGCACAGTTGGGTGGAGTTGCTGCAAATGGAAAGGGCGAGGTATTCGCAGGAGTCAGTGGAATCCGCCAGGAGTTCAGTGACAAGGAGGTTAGAGCGGTAGATGCATGCAATGCCTCCTCCTTTTTGCTAGATTGCCTGTCCAGTCTTGCAATGTTGTAGTTGGGAGGGACTAAGAGGTCCAGGCATGGAGATGAGGAATCGTTGAGCCAAGATTCTGTTAGAATTGCTAAGTCGAAGTTTTTGTTCAGGATGAGATCAGCAATATCGGCGGCGTGCTTAAAGGCCGATCGGCAATTGATTAGGAGACCAGATAGAGAGGGATCAGAGGGAGTGTTGGGAGTCAGGGCGGACAGGAGAACTGGCGCTAGGTTGCTTTTGACCACACTTCTGTTGCGGAGGGTAGCCGATCTGTTGGGGTTAATAGTGACCGTGCAGATGGCATGTTCGTCACTCATGTCTAGAGGACAAAGGGTAGCTGGGGTAGAGTTGTAGTCGCGGAGGATGGCAAGGATTTCCTCTTCAGTGAGGTCTAGCGGACTTGGGGTGTCGAGTGTAGAGTTGTAGGAGAGGACGAGAGCTAGGGTTTCTTCCTCAGAGAGGTGGAATAGTTGCTTGCGAGGGCGGAGGTGTCTCTGGGATAGCGGTAGTGGGTGCATGGGGGGCTCTGTGGTGTGAGGAGGGGTGGAGTTCCGCTGGGGTTTGAGGTTGGCTAAGGAGAGTTCAGCGAGGTGAAGGAGGTTCATTAGATCCAGAATGGCGATATGGATGCTCTGAGTTAATTTGGCAGCTCTTGAGGATTATGATCTTGAGCTTATGATCCTGTAATTGGCGAATTAGCTAAACAGATGGTGGCCTGCTGGGGTGTGTGACAGGCGGAAAGGTGGCTCGTGTGAGGAAGCCAGTGACATATGTCTTGTTGAGGGATCTCCATAGGATTTTTCCACATTGTGGTTATGCAGACTGAGGTTAGCTTGTACTCTATGCATGGTTTGGTTGTTTTTTGGAGCTTGTCTGATTTCAGAGTTGTTGGGATCTGAAGGGAGGTTTTGTGCAGGGACGCTGAAGTTTAGGAAGGGGGTTTAAGTGATACGGCTGAAAATACTTAAAACAGATCAGGTAGGGAAAGGGAGTTGGTTGCGTGTTGCTAAAAGTGGTATCTGGGGGTGAGATTTGCCCTCTCGAAATGTAGACACGGTTTGCATAAAACACAGCAGTGCATGTGGAAGAATGTTTTTTGTCCTGCAGATTGTATGTTGACAGCATCAAATGTGTTGGGAGTGTTCACAAAGGTCTTGATGCCAATTAGGGCTGTAGGCGAGAATTATGGAGCACCTTCAATAAGAACTGGCGTAGCTACGGCAGCAGCTAGGTTACGTTTTACTAGAAAGCACATAGGAATACGGGTAGGTGGAACTTTTTTATCAGCTCTTAATTTGGTCATCCAAGGACTTTTGTTAGGATTATTGTCATTATTTAACAAGCATTGGCAAAGCCAATAGGACTCACCTATGCAAGAGCTATTGGCTTTGCCAATATATTTTAGCCATGATGTACACCACCATGGCTAAAAGTTAGTGTGGTGAAAGAGAATGGTGTGGAGTGTCATAAAGTGGAGTAGAGTGGAGTGCTATGGTGTGGCGTAGAGTGAAGTGGAGTGGCGGAGTGTCTTGGAGTAGCGTAGGTCAGAAAGAAGAGGCGTAGAGGATGTTGTGTAGAGTGTTGTAGAGAAGAGTGATAGGGCGGAGTAGATTGTCGTAGAGGGGAGTGGCTTGGGTGCAGTAGTGTAGGAGAGTGGTATGTCATAGAGTGGAGTAGAGTGTTCTAGAGTCTAATGGAGTGACAGAGTATCAGAGTGGAGCAGTGCGTCATAGAACAAAGTGGAGAAAAGTGCCATGGAGTGGCATAAAAGAAGTTGCATAGAGCATCATAGAGTGGAGTAGTGTCAGAGTGTAGTAGAGTTTAATGGAGTAGAGCATAAGAGTGTAGTGTTGTAGAGTGGAGTGTTGCAGAGTGGAGTATAGTAGCCTAGAGTGAAGTGGAGTAAAGTACAGTGGTGCAGAGTAGATTGGCATAGAGCGCAGCAGCGTAGAGTGCATTGCTTTTGAATAAAGTGGTGTAGACAGCAGTGACAAAGTGATGTAGAGCGCAGTGGTGTAGAGTATAGTGCTGCAAAGTAGATTGCAGTGGCATAGAGTTCAATGACGCGGAGTGAAGTGGTGCAGGGTGGAGTAGAGTGGCGTACAGCGCAGGCGTGTAGAGTGCAACGGCATAGAGTAGAGTGTTTCAAAGTAGAGTCAAGTGGCTTGGAGTGATGCAAGGTCGAGTGGAATGGTGCAGGGTAGAGTGAAGAGGTGTAGAGTAGAGTGGTGTAAAGTACAATGGAGTGCAGTGGTACAGAATAGATTAGAGTGCCGAGAGTGGAGTGATGTAGAGTGTAGCGGCACAGAGTACATTGGCGTAGAGTGCAGTAGAGTGGTGTGGAGAGTACAGTGCAGTGCCGTCGAGTTGAGTGGCATTGAGTTCCGTGGCGGAGAGTGCAGTCTTGCAGAGTCGTAGAGTGCATTGGCATGAAGTGATGCAGTGTAGAGTGGAGCAGAGTGCAGTGATGCAGAGCGCAATGGTGTACAGTGACGCAGAGTGCAGTGGCGTAGAATAGTGCAGAGCAGTGTACAGTGGCTTAGAATGCAGTGGTGCAGAGTAGTTGGAGTAGAGTGCTGTGGTTTAGAGTGCATTGGTTTTGAGCAAAGTTGTGTAGAGTACAGTGGCGTAGAGCGCAGTGGTGTAAGTACAATGGAGTGCAGTTGTGCAGAATAGAGTGCATAGAGTGTAGTGGCAAAGAGTGCATTGGCGTAGAGTGCAGTAGAGTGGCATAGAGTTGAGTGGTGCAGAGCACAGTGCAGTGGCATGGAGGAGGGTGGCATTGAGTTCAGTGGCGGAGAGTGCAGTCTTGCAGAGTCGTAGATTGCACTGGCATACAGCGATGCAGAACAGAGTTGAGCAGAGTGCAGTGATGTAAAGCGCAATGGTGTAGAGTGCAGTGGCGTATAGTTTTGCAGAGCATAATGGCATAGAATGCAGTGGAGCAGAGTAGTTGGTTTAGAGTGCATTGGTTTTGAGTAAAGTGCTGTAGAGTGCATTCGCGTAAAGCGCAATGGTGTAGAGTGCAGTGGTGTAGAGCAGAGAGGTGTAGAGTGGTGCAGTGGCATAGATTGGAGTGGCGCAGAGCCGCGCAGAGTAGAGCAGCGCAGAGTAGATTACTTCACTCTGAAACAGAGTGGAGTTGTGCAGAGTGGAGTGGCCTAGACTGCAGTGGTTTAGAGAGCAGTGGCGAAGAGTGCAGTAATGCAAAATAGAGTTGTGTAGAGTGCACTGGCATAGAGTAGAGAGGCATAGAGTGCAGTGTCAGAGTGCAGTGGTGAACAGTAGATTAGAGGAGGGGCATAGAGTTGACTGGCACAGAGTGTAGTGGCGTAGAATGCATTTGCGGTAGAGCAGCATAGAGTAGAATGGTGCAGAGTAGAGTGAGGTGGCATAGAGGGCATAAAGGTCAGTGGCAGAGAATGAAGTGTTGCAGACTATAGTGTTGTAGAATACAGTAGTGTAGATTAGAGTGGCATAGTGTGAGTTGGTGTAGAGTGCAGTGGCATAGAGTGCTTCAGAGTAGAGTATAGTAGTGTGCACTGCAATGGTGCAGAGTGCAGTGGCATAGAGTGCATTGGTTTTAAGTAAAGTACTATAGACTGCATTGGCGTAGAGTGCAGTGGCGTGGAGTGGTGAAGGGAAGATTGCAGTGGTGTAGAGTGGAGTGGTAGTGCTATGGAGTGCAGAGTAGAGAGGCGTAGAGAGCAATGTCAGAGTGCAGTAATGCACAGCAGATTAGAGTGGCAGAGTGGATTGGCATTGAGTGTAGTGGCGTAGAATGTAGTGGCGTAGAGTGCATTGGCGTAGAGTGCAGTAGAATGGTGTAGAGTGAGGGGGCATGGAGGGCGTAGAGTATAGTTGTAGAGAATGCAGTGTTGCAGAGTAGAGCGTTGTAAAGTACAATAGTGTAGAGTAGAGTGGCGTCGAGTGCATTGGCGTAGAGTGCAGTGGCATAAAGTGGAGCGATATAGAGTGGAGTGGTGCAGAGTATAGTGGCGTAGAGTTCAGTAGCAGAGAGTGCAGTGTTGTAGAGCAGTGCAGAGTAGAGTGGCGCAGAGTAGAGTGGCGCAGAGTAGAGTGCAGTGGCATAAAGTGGAGCGATATAGAGTGGAGTGGTGCAGAGTATAGTGGCATAGAGTTCAGTAGCAGAGAGTGCAGAGTAGAGTGGCGCAGAGTAGAGTGCAGTGCTGTAGAGAGGAGTGGCATAGAATGATTTGGTGGAAAGTAGAAGGGGCAGAGTAGAGTGCAGTGGCAGAGAGTTCAGTGCTGCAGAGAACACGGTTGTAAAGTGCAGTGGTGTATAATAGAGTGGCGTAGAGTGCATTGGCGTGGAGTGCAGCTGCGTAGTGTTGCAAAGGAGAGTATAGTGACAGTGCAGCGTTGCAGAGTAGATCAGCATAGAGTACAGTGGTGTAGAGTGCATTGGTTTGGGGTAAAGTCGTATAGAGTGCATTGGCGTAGAGTGCAGAGGTTTAAGAGGAGACTGCAGTGGTGCAGAGTAAAGTGCTGCTGCGCCGAGTGCAATGTCAGCAAGTAGATTGTTTTGGAGTAGAGCGGAGTGGTGTACGGTAGAATACAGTGGCATAGAGTAGAGTGGTGTAGAGTGCAGTGGTGCAGAATAGAGTGGCGGAGAGAGGATTGGCAGAGTGCACTGGTGTGGAGTGGTACAGAGTAGAGTGCATTGGAGTAGAGTGCAGTGTTGCACAGTAGAATGCCGCAGAGTAGAGTGGTGCATATTAGAGTAGTTTGGGGTTGAGTGCATTGGCATATATTAGAGTGGTGTAGAGTAGAGAAGCATAGAGTGGAGTGGTGCAAAATAGATTGCATCGATGCAGTGTGGAGTGGCATGGAGTGGAGTGGTGCACAGTACAGTGCATGGAGTGGTGTAGAGTGGAGTAGGGTAAAGTGGAACACGCATGGTGTGGTAGCGTACTGCCATCACATACAACACATCTTTAATTGAAATGACCATTACATTTGCACAGATATACAGTTTTACTGATGAAAGTACACAGCATACAAATGATATTGTGTGGAAATGTCATCACCTAATGTATTGTTTTGTTCGTATTAAAATATTTGTTTCCACCACACTTCAGAATTACCAAAAATGTGCTTCATTTGTGCTGTCCTAATTCTAATATATTCTGAAATATCTGCACACTTCATTTGCAAACATGTCAATTTTGTTGTGTTCTAGAAAAAAAATAACATTGCACAGCCTTCCGTCAAGCACCCCCCCCGCAGTAGTCAGCATGATTGTCACATAAATCCTCTCACTCTGAAGTCAGAGAAAGAAAAGTAAACGCCAAGCACCCTGGAAGACAGAGCTTGACATATACCTTTGACTGCACAGAACATGAGGCAAGATAAGAACAAGATTTAAAGGCCTGTTTATAAAAATCCAGTAGTGGTGGAAGAATACAGTAAATAATGGTCGGGCAAGGGAAGAGACGAACTCAAGCTGGACAGTCTAAAAGAAATAAAGCCAGAAAATAGGAAGCAAGCAAATGTGAGTTACAAACCACAAAGCCTATGTTAAGCAATGGGCGCAATGCAATACCAGGGAAGTTTTCCGAATGTTCCCAAGATATCATTAGCAAACCAGACTGCTGCGCTGTCTGGTAGGCTTCGACCTAAAAAGCTTGTTGTTGCTTGTTTGGTTATATGAAGTGTTTGAGGCATTCCGTTGTTGGAGACATTAATATGGATTGTAGGGCACTTCTTGGTTAAATGAGTGGTTTCAAAAGGCTGATGGTCGTCTGCTCAGAAGAGCCTCGGGAGTACATATCAGCCGGATGACAATTTCCTACTCGGAACATGGCTGCTTGCAATATGATCAATCACTGTCCTTGGTGGATACGTTTTTGGGAAGAGGTTGGCTTGGGGTCTTAGTTATACACTTAAGTGATTACAATTTAGTGCAACTGTCTAGATGGGCACTGCTAAAACCGATGAAGGTAATTTGTTGCAAATGAAACACGTGGTCAGGCATGAGAAGAGTGTTGAAAGGGACCAGTAGGCATGAAGCCTCGGGCAGAGCGAGAAAGAAATTAAACAGAGAGGAGAGGGTCTTTTGAGAATATCATGGTTTCAGAGTACTTGCATACAGCAACATTGTGAACAAGGAATTCTCGTTGTACCTTTCAGATGGTGTGCATTTGTCTTTCAAGGCAAATGAGCGTATCTGCTGAATTTATGAGAAAAGGTGGTAAGCATCTAGGGGAAGAAACCGTGGTGCTAGAAGGGTCAGTGATGTTCGATGATTTTATGTTCTGGTGGGCAGGGCACAAGTCGGGGGTACACGCGGTTGGACGGCGTCCACCCACTATTTTCACAGGGTGGACACCGTCCACCCTGCCAAGATGTTGCACCCCGCTGAAAAATATGCTGAATTCGTCCCGGTGTAATTTGCAAACACCGGGACACTTTCAGCAGCACCTGCACGTTGTTGTCTGCTTTCGATCCGCAACAGCGTGCAGGCGGGGAGGGGCTTTCTTAGTTCAGACTCCTGCTGTGCCCATAACAAAGGCCGAATCTGAGGGGTCATCAGGCCTCCTTTTGTTCAAGTCTCCTGGCTGGCAGCAGTCAGGAGCCTCACACCTAGAAGCAACTGCAGCAGAGATGAAATCAAGGCTCACACCTTGTTAGCACTTCACACATACTTAAGAAAGGCAGCTTTTCACTTTGTTCAGGCTCTGTTTAGGAGATATGCATGAGCTGTAAGAATGTCAGATGTGTTGGTCTTTCCCAGTATTTACACAAAATAAATAGCATTTATATAGTGCTTACTACCCCTGAGGTGGTGTTGTAATAATTTAAATATCACAATTTTTTCTTCTAAAGAACTATGGGTAGAAGAAGTTTGTGCTGACAAAAGGCAACATTGTTTTATGTGTAGCTTACAAAAGAGTGAATCTTCTGCCTAAATCAGGAGGGTTTCCCTGTAATCTCGAAATGTGCTCAAATGTTCTCATGATAGACAAGTTAAACGTATATGTGAGGGCTTAAGATCTGATGTTTCTTCTTATGATGCCACTTCCTGTGACGCCATTTCCTGTGATGTCACGAGCCATGATGTCACACGCCGTGATGTCACTTGCATACTAATTAACTAGGTTAGTCCCCTCCCACTTTTTTAGGACTTGTGCCCTGCTGGTGGGGCAGCAAAACGCCCAATCGGGTTTTCCTGGTTGTCTAGCCATGGTGAAGGTCTAACCAGCCCAGCAGGCGTGAGTGAAGCAAATAAGTGGGACACCTCAGACGGTGCAGGGGCAACAGGTTGAAAGTTATGAAAACTGTGTGTGGCTTAGTATAGGTGGATACACGGAGGAAGAGCAAGTAGGGGGGTGGGGGCTGAAGCCCTTTGAGCCCAATGGGAGTTGCGCGCCTGCTTACAGTGCTCAATACTTCAGCTGTATCACGGACAGTGACGTGCCTTGCAAACGGAGTTAGAGATGTCTCAGTGACAATTAGAAGTCTCCAGCTGTGTGAGGGGTGTCACTTGCCTCCAACCGGCACTCGGGTCACTCTCAAAACAAGTGTCATAGCGGTCTACTGTCTCGCAGTAATATTCGGGACTTGGGAGTCTCGCACAGTGTTAGAGTAGTCACCTGCCTCTTGGTGACAGTGTTAGAAGCGGTCTACTGTCTCGCAGTAACATTCGGGACTTGGGAGTTTCGCACAGTGTTAGAGTAGTCACCTGCCTCTTGGTGACAGTGTTAGACCTGCTCTCTCACACAGACTCACCTGCAAGGATGCATTTAGCAGCCAACTTGACCATGGCGGCGGAAGACTCTGACAAATGGGGGTCTCTGCAAAACTGGGGACACTGGTATACCGCCGATAGTAATCACCCAGGCAACCAAAAGCCGAGAGCTAACAACCAATCAGTCCTCGTATAATAAAACAGCTATACTCCAGCAGAGAAAAGAAGGCACCTTCAATTGGTCACCGGCAATCTCGCTCTTTATTGGCCGTGATGACTTGAAACTTTTACCCGGTGTCTTATTGGTTAAAGCGTTATTTACCTCTCGCTCATTGGATAGCACATTTCACCTAAATGTAACCACTAAACGACCGTGTTCTTCGTTAGAAGTGCGATTTCGATGGCGAATTCGAAGATGCCGGTTATTTATTGGACAAATACCAGCCAATACCAATATGCGTAAACTCTGAGCTGGCTCAGCAATGGTATCGTAAAAGTACCGGATTACAATATTGTGCAGAATGAAATTCTGGAGAGGAGCCCAGTGAATAACCTATAGCATGTCTCATATTCAAACATATTAAGTAAACAGCTAAGCTTTATTGCTACTTCTACGTCTATTCACGAAGCTAACAAGCATTTGCAATGCACTAGGTCTCGCATTTGCAAGAGTTTAAGCTATTGGCATTGTAAATGACAATGCCTTTTATTTATCTGTTTTGCTAATTAACACAAATAAAAGGCATTGTCATTTATAATGCCAATAGCTCAAATTCTTGCAAATGCGAGACGTATTCAAAGACGTGGCCGCCACTGTCCCGGGCTGCTCGGAAAGTGAAAGCAGGCATGGCGCGAATAAAGTTGCACTAGCTGTGTGAATTGATAGGTGAGGGGTTAAAAAAGAAAGTAATTTTAGTATAGAGGCTTTAACACCAGTAGATATGCACAAGGTTGATACTGAAATGTGCATATTTTCATATAAGTGCATTGATTTATCTTCTGCGGGTGTTCATATCATTGAAATCTGGCAGGCATTCAAGCATGAGTGAATATTTATCGGTTAAATAAACGTGGAAATATACTAATTTCAGCTTCATTTTTCCACGAAACCCAAAATAAATATGGATAAATACAGATAAAATTAGCATAAAATAAATATGGATAAATACAGATAAAATTAGCATAAAATAAATATGGATAAATACAGACGGAAATGTCAAAAAAATAAATACCATAAAACCGGGAACCCTAGTTATGTGTTACAAACCCGGGGTCTAAAATCATCGCCCAGGAGAGCGTCCTTTCCTCCCAGAGACTCCCACTTCTCATCAGTTCTTTTGATTCTCGCCAAGCAGCGGAACAGTTTTCAGCCTTCATAGTTTTCATGGCTCTCATTCTTCCATGAAGTCTCTCAAGGTCTCAAAATAATGCGTTGACAGTCAGCTCTCGGAGTACATGGATGAATTGGTTAATTACTCGTTATCTCTGACCCACTGGTTTAGTCTTCTTGTTGGCCCTTTGACCAGATTTTAGAGGATGTGAGTGAATGTGGGTTCCCACATGTGCAGCTCTTTATCCGGAGCCGGCACTTTAACCTCTCAGCTTTACCAGAGGGCAGCGGGCGCGGGCACGAGACAAGCCGAGGGCCCTTTGCAGCCTCTCTCGGGGCAGGGCGACACTGTGGAGGGGCACTTGTGACACAAAGGGGCTGCGGGGAGAGGCGGCACAGCCTGGGGGAGCAGGCCAGAGTGGGTGAGGGTCTACAGACTCCCAGCAGCGCACGGGTGCACATCTGCACAGGGGCGGTGCGTCCATTGGGGCGTTGGGGCGTAGCCCCCCCGCCCGCAGCTTCCTCGGCGTCTTTGAACCTAAGTAAACAATCAGTTTACTTAAGTTCAAAGTGAGCCGAGGGAGAGCTGACAATCATGTCAGTCAGCATGACATCGGACCGCCCACCCCCTTCAGAGTCTGAAGGGGGTGGGCGGTCCTGCGTCATGTTGACTGACATGATTGACTGTCAGAGGGACCAGGGGCAGCAGGCAGCACTGCAGCACAAGTGCGCATGAGTGGGTAAGGGCACCGAATTTTCGAGCCGTGCCCAGTCATGCGCACTTGTGTGTGCACTGGCTTGCGCATGCCCATTAGGAGAGCGAGGGCCGGTCTCCTAATGGGCAGGCGGGCGAGAGGTAACCGTGCCCTAAGCCAATCCTGGCGCTGCCAGCAGCGCCAGGATTGGCTGAGAGGGGCTGTAGGCAGGGCCAAACCGGAGTCGGATCCGAGGCGGCGCGGACGGCGGACCTCCTCAGTCAGGTAGGATTTTCTTTTATATTTAAAAATCCCCGGACCCCGGCACAACGCCCCCTCCCGCGAGCCGCGGGCTGTTCCTACGTAGTTAGTTGTCTGGCAGCAGGGCCGGCCGTAATCTCTTTTCAGCAATTCACTAACATATCCGAGGGCTGCACGGGCGTAAAGCGAGCCGTTATGACCTTCAGAGCTCTGGCGACCCTTTGTTTTCACAGCTGTCTTTGTAACATTGTGCAGAGCCAGTCTGCTGCGGGGTTTGAGGCCTGGCACGAGGTCACTCAGAACCAACAACACGGAACAGAGCCAAGGGTGTTGGGTGTATTATGGCTTAATTGCAGGCCACGGCTGCAAATGTTAGTATGTTCCTCCCACCGCTTCCCACGGCCCTAGTCCGGGGCTCTGCTCCTGGGAAATCGGAGACACCAGTCGGAATATTTTACAAATTAGTTGCTCACCTCACAAAACATTGTGCGCATCTAAATTGCACATGGCCGCCAAAGGCGCCCCTGCCCGCGCGACGGACCAGCTTTAGGCTCAGGCAGCTATCGATCCGTCCACATCTATTTTTACTGTGGTTAGAGCGGTGTGGCGTTGAAACCCACCTCCAGGCCCCGTACTCCTCCTCGAACCCCGGTGCAGTTATTGTGTACACTGGGCAGATGTGAGATATATCATGGTTGGAAATGTCAGAAACAGTTTCTGCGTCACGCAGGCAGCATCGTGGTGTGCAGAAGGAGAACGAAGGCATGAGAGAGAGGTTGACACTAACAGGCCAAGTGAGAGAGGTAGGGGAGGGAAGAGAAGCCATGAATGGGATGGTGAGAAAGAGAGCGAGAGATCGGAGCAAGCGGTGAGCAATACACAGAAAGGGTTGGCAGTTAGTAAAAGGCAGGCACCGCATGACAAAAAGTGAGTGGGACTCGGGAGCCAACAAGAAAAGTCAGGGAAACTAGCACCAGGGTAGGGCACAGGCAGAAAGGCAGGTGTGCGGGATACGAATAAGCAAGAGCCTAGAGCGATAGAAATAAACAGATAGCGGTGGGGGAGAGAGAGGTGAGGAGAGGTAGAGGCGAGGATAAGCGGAAGCGTGTGCACCACACCAGGCTTGGCAGCTTTATCTCCCACCTTCGCGCCTAAGTGGTAAGCTAGCGTCCAGGTTATGTTACCTTTCATGTTAATTATGCTCGTGTGCAAGAGAGAGGAGTGGCGGGAAGATCGACTGGGGGTGTTGCGATGTGTTTCAAATAAAACCTGTTTATTTATATGGCGCATAAGAGAGAGAGAGAGAGGTTCACAGAGAGGAGGGGAGGGCAAAGGGGAGTGAAAAGAGTGACAGCAAGGAGAGAGTGAAAGGATGAACATGAAAGAGGGTGCAATTCAGGCAGAGCTGTATGGGGGAAAACAGGAGGTAGAAAGACTGATGGGGAGACCTAAAGGTGAGGGGGAAGTGCAGAGGGCAGCTGAGGAGAGGGTGGCAGAGATGGTGAAGGGTGTGAGACACAAACACACCAAAACACAGAAATGAGTGGGAGGCAGAAAAAGGAAGGTGGTCATTTTTTAACACAGAAAGAAACTCGACTTGCTGGGACAAGCACTCAGTATTTCCTCATCCAGCCCAGCGCGTCTCATGGAAGCTCCCAGAAAGGGAAGGTGTGACCAGGGGTGCTTGTGAGGTGGCACCGGGCCCAGTATGTCTGGCTGCGGGTTTTGTGTTTGTCACTTTGTGAGTAAATCGAGTATTTCAACGTCTGCTTGCAGCTGCAGCAGTCTCTGTGTACTTTTTGTGTACAGGTCTTTAAGCCTAAACAAATGTTTGTGACTCATGCTTTATGTGTGTACTTGATAGTGTTTGAGTGTGTGTTTGTACTTGTGTTGGGGTGAAGTTGATGGATATAAGGATGTTGTTACAGATCCTGTCATAACACTTTCGCAAGTGCTTTATCAACCTTCCTGCTTCCTCAAATTTGCTTGAAAATGCTCCATTTATCCACTCTTTTTCAAAATTTTCTCGGGGAGAACCCCCCCAGTGCAGTACCACGATAACTTTACGCCTCACCACTTTCAAATGTCACCAGCCACCACTGCATCTGCAGTCACACACCTAGACAAAACACTTCACACAGAAACACAAACAGAGGCTCATGAAACAGGCCAGCTCCCTCACGCACACATTGGCACTCAAAACAAAGGCGCATGAAAACATGCAAAAAAACACCACATGCAGTCAAGAACAACGAATAGCAAACACAAACGCAGGCCTGCGCTAGACACCAACAAACGTGCGCCCAAACCAAGACGCACGTGTCATAAGCAAGGAATCCACATCATATAGAAACACATTGCACACCACATGCAAATGCAGACTCCGACACAACCAAATTCAAACAAAAGCCCACGCTCGGGTAGACAGCAGCACACGCACCTGCAAATAAAAGCGCACACGCTTAGAAAAAATGCTCCATTCGCATACAAAAAAACATACGTGCAAGTGTATATCCTTACACCTAAGAGACACACAGATACGCCTAACACAAACACATGGGCACAACCAAATACACACAAACAATGCACTTGAAAATACAAAAAGACACAACACAGACAATCCACTTTCAAATACAGGCACTCACAATTACATAATTGAGCACGCACAGTCACTGCAAAATAAATAACAAGAAAAGAAGAGTTAAACCATATTAAACTACAGGCAGAATTGTTCTGGGAGGGCGGTTGGAGATTGCAAGCTAGCCATTTAAGGGATAATTGTTTACGGGGGTGACAGTAACGAAGAAAGTTGTGTGAGCAGGCATGAAAAAAAAGAAAGGTGGGGCCGCTATTGCTGCTGATTAAGAGCAAGCAGCGTGCCGTGGTGCTTAATAAAAAAACGTATAAAGAAGTTGAAATTGAGTTGGGTGCACCACGCCCCATCCTATGGTTTAAGACTTGTGCGGCATTGCGCGGTATAGAAAATAAAAAACAAGAGGTGCCTGTACCTTTTGGCTGAAATCCTCTGCTCCTTAATTAGCTCTCTTGTCTACCAGTTCGGCATCTTGCTGTAATGAAGAAAGTAGCGCTGGCTTTCTGGAAAGCACGACTCCATCTAATGTGGCCGGTGAGGCAGGCTTTATGGTTGATACAACCTGCACCGTGCCTTGAACCATGGAACAAGCCCATGGAGCGTGCGAGGAGGCACACAAAAAGCGCCTACAACTACTGCCCAGCCACCTACGTGGTCAGACAAGCCCGAGCCGTTCTGGAAGCCTTCTCCGGGCCGCTCTCAGCGCGACCCGGAAGTCAGGCAACCTTGCCTGGGACATGGGCGGGGCATGGTGCGCGCGGCCGGAAGTGTCCGGGGCTCCCGTGAGCTGAGGGAGCCCCGCGTGTTGCAGCCCGCGTGTAGGAGAAGCGTGGCGGGAGCCCACCCAGCAGAGGAAGTCCGGCGGGAGCCCACCCCGCCTTCGTGAATGCCGCATGGTGCGGCCGGAGCAGGATTTCAGGCGGGGCTCCTGTGAGCAAGACGGAGCCCCGCGTGTTGCTGCGCCAGTGACCGGGTGAAGAGGCGAGTCCCCCTGCCATTGAGGAGACGAGCCGGGGAGCAGCACAGAGTCCCCACAAGAGCCGGTGAGTGGGGTTGAGCGGGAGGCATGCTGTACGTGCAGGACATGTGCACGCGTATGGTGCGAGCAAGAGTTGTGATAACGCCGCAAGACGTACGCGTGCACATCTCCTGTCTGTTAAGCTTCGGCACAGACAGTCGATGTGCACGCGTACAGCTTGCGGCGTTATTACAACTCCTGCTTGCACCATACGCGTGCACATCTCCTGTCCAGGACTTGCCATACGCGTGCACATGTCCTGTCCCCCTTCGCAAGCAAGTCGGCAACAATAGATCTCAGCTTACGCGAGCAGCGCATGTCGCTGCATCGCTAGGCGAGACCTAAAAACTGGTTTGTATTGCAGTGAACTTTCTGTGACCGGTTACCAGCAGTTTTGCAAATGGATATCATGTATTCTGGGAACGCACAAATTGGGGAGATACGGGTGTTTCTCAGAAATGCGGCGGAGTCATGGTGCGTTCAATCACAGATACTATTCGCATTTTTTTCTGTAGAGACCCTAACCCTAAAACAGATTGAAACCATGGGAAAACTGAGAAAGCAGCCATTTTTATTGGTGACTAATTAGACTTTTAATCTCGCACAGAAAGTTAATGCATCTGCTGCAGCAATCAACGTTACCTGATTTAATTCTATTAAGATAAACTCGGTTGTGTTTTATTCGTGGAGATACGTTTGAATTATTAAATAGATCAGAGGGTTGAGATATCTGCTACATAGAATAACCAGGTTTGTAACATAGGTCACAGATTTATATTTTATGCAGGTTACCTCAGTAGGTCAATGCTTTTGTTGCACGGATCCTTGCTTAGTGTACACGTTCCACCTTACAACCAGGTAAAATGACATAATGAATAGAAAATTTTCCAGCATATGTGACAAGAATTTTAGATTCTATTAGGGACACGAAGGCGAAGATTATGTTTCTCAATCTTTACTGCACCATAAAACAGCAGCCAATGAAAAAACAGTAACATATCAAAACACTACAAATCCCATGAGGCTTTGAACCACGCCTCCTTCAAACACCAATCACATTAGTCCAAAGTCTACAAAATAGCGAGGCACCATCTTACTGCCTCTTTCTTTGCACAAGCAGTCCTTCATAAAGTGCATCAACAGGATACAGTTCCAGCTCTCAACGGAGAACAACTTCCAACAGAAGGTCCCAAAGAGACAATGTTAGCCAAACTGGGGCGGTAAGCCATCCAACCACTCTCCAACTTCAGTTTTGTTTGGAGTCCGTTCCTGAAATTAAAAGAAGTTTGAGTACTATAACACCCAAGAATCTTATCATTGCAAGGGAGGGAAAAATTAACATGTCAAAGATATCACATAACATCATGGCAGTTAAGACCTCCTCTTACCTGTCCCACCTGGTGGGATAATCCTCGCCTCCGTGTCCTTAATAGAATCTAAAATTCTTGTTGCATATGCTGGAAAATTTTCTATTCTATGGCAGGACCGGAGGCTCAGATTATGCTGGTTCAAAGCTGACCAAAAACAACAGAAGCAACATGTACAATTGGCTTGTAATAGAATATCTTAAACATTGAGTCAGACGACCAATCAGCTGCCTTGAGAATATCTTCTAACCTGGAACCCATCACAAAGGCTTTGGAGGCCATAGCGCCTCTGGTCGAGTGAGCACCATATACGGAAATATCAATACCAGCTTCAGCCATGACCCATCGAACCCAGCGAGCTAACGTTGCTGCTGAAACAGGCCTAAAAGGTTTCTGAATGGCTAGGAGCAAAGGTCCCAGAGGCTCCGTTCTGTGAGACAACGTACGCTTTTCGTATGCTTTTAAACATTTTACTACACATAACTTATTATGTGGGAACGCAGGATAATCAATTGACCGTGACATAGTCTTAGTTCTCTTGGATATAATAAATGGTACCCCATGAGGTGAGAATAACCTACCTGCTAAATCAAGAGCACGTACATCAGAAACTCTCCAACAGGAAATGAGACACAAAAGCATGGTAAGTTTCGCAGAAAGTTGTTTTAATGTCAAGTCTTTGTTTTCAGGCCAAGATTCTAATAAAGATAACACCAAAGAAACATCCCATAAAGTGGTATACCTGGGTTTCGGGGTAGAGCGACCTTAATGCCTTTCAATAATTTGCAAACAACCGGGTGTACTCCTACCAGTTTACCATCTATGTACTGCTGTCCGGCAGACAGAGCGGATCTAAAATTGTTTACCGACCTGTAGCAAAGTCCCGACTCTGCACATTCGGAAAGGAAATTCAATATATCCTTTAAATCGGATCCCACGGGATCCATCTCCCGTTGAAGGCACCAACCCACCCAACGTTTCCATGCAGCAGAGTATCGTTTACGGGTGGAAGGAGCCCAAGCTTGATGTATAAATCTGGCAGCTGCCGATGAAAGGCCTTCAATCTGTTCACATCTCCTGAGATCGTCCACACCATGAGAACCAGTTGGTCTTGAAGAATCAGTGCATGTAAAGCATGCAACTGGATGAGACACTCACTCTGATATGTGAAGGTTGAGAGATCTGCATCTCTAACATCCGTGCCACCTCGTTCTATCTTTTCAACAGAATTCTGTGATCAACAGTGTCAAAGGCAACTAAAAGATCAACAAGCATTGGCAAAACCAATAAGTCTCGCCCATGGGCGAGCGTTTGCCTTTGGCAATCGGTTGGGAGTGGCGAATGGGGGTGGGGAGGGAGAAACAGAGATGAGGGGGAAAAAACAGAGATGAGGGGAAAAAACAGACATGGGGGAGAATAAACAGGCAGGGCGGGGAGAGGAGAAACAGTGACAAGAGGGTGGGTGGAAGGGAAGTAGAATAAGCGTTGCCTAGACTTGAACTAAAAAAGATTAACTATAAACTGTGAAACACCTCCAGAAAAAAAAATACCAATACCTCAAGCCCTGGGCTGACATTCCGAACCTCACAAATAACTGATGCACCACAAAACAGTGATCAGCGTAGGATCTGGTCTAGACATACCAAAACACTCCAAATAAAAGAATCTTTAGCTGAGGGCTAGAGCCAGTATCTACAATAACACAGACACCTGCCCAACAGGACTGCCTTGTACAAACCACACACTGTGCTGTTTACACTCCACAGCTTGGTGCGGTCATAAGCAAGATAGGATGAATGTACACTGCCCAGCCAGAGCACACACAGAGCACAGTAGGACATGTGAGGCCACTCGTCATGCGTTTTTTCCACCATACTCAAGTCACTTACAACACCAATGCGGGGGAGGTAAGGGCCAACATATCATAAAAAACTGTCTCCAAACAGACTGAAAAATGACCCCAAAAAAGGTATCTTTAACATGTATTGCGAGGACGCCACCAAGTTGCAGGTGTTAATTAAACCTAAAACACCAGCTGTTGTGATTTAGGTAAGAGTTTTTTTTCTTTTAAAATATGTGCTTATAATGGAAAAAGAGTGCAGCTAAAGAGGGTCCTGGGAAGACCACCGGAGTCTGCTAGAACTCTTCATCACATGCTAGAGGATGCTGAAGATGTTGCCAATGTGTTAACTCCGTTGGACTGGTTTATTCTCAAATTTATTTTTAAACCCTGTTCTGTTTCTGCGTGGAAAGAAACATGAGACGGCCTTTAGGAGCAGCTGGTGTCAGGGCAGAGTGGCCGGGGACGGACGATGACGAAAATACGAAGAAAAAAAACCAACAAATAAAAGAACTTACCTGCCACCCGCTGCTTTGCCAATCTTCTGCTACTCTCTCGCTCCAATGCAGCACAGGCTCCCAAACTCCCCTACGGCAATAAAAAAAATTCTAGCTGACGCGACAAGAATTTTCAATTCTATTAAGGACACGGAGGCGAGGATTATGCTTCTCTTTGCTTTACTGCAAAACACAGCAGCCAATAACAAACTTTAAACTCGGCATACCCCGGAAGTCCAACCCCCATACGGTATGCACCAATCACCATCAGTCCATTATCCAATATACATCGAAATGAACACATCACTTCCTCTTTCTTTGCATCAACTTTTAACACAGTCCTCAAACTTGACTGGTGAACTCTGGACCACCGATTTCTTCATCGACGTGAATCCCAACTTGAGCACGGAATGACAGCTCCGGAACCGAATCGATGACACCTGTGCCTATGTCCCTTTGGTCAACTCTCCAGCTGAACAACATCATCCTGATCGTTCAGGTTTGCTTGCCTTGATCTCCTATAAAGAGAATAATAGTCGTAATATTCCATTCCTAAACCATCTACGGTTCATAACCATCATGACATTCATTACTTAACATCATCATATTTCCAATATCAACGGGTGGGTGAAACAAATCATATCATCATCAAGACATACATGAATCCTTTCTCATAGATTTTACGATAAACAATCTAACACATAAACTACCATCATCATGTTATCTGGGTGGGATAATCCTCGCCTCCGTGTCCTTAATAGAATTGAAAATTCTTGTCGCGTCAGCTAGAATTTTTTTATTCTATGTCAGTCCACGGAGGCTCTGATTATGCTAGTTTAAAGTTGTTCCAATACCGTCGAAGCCACATCCACAATAGGTTTATGATAAAATGTCTTAAACGTTGAGTCAGAAGACCAATCCGCCGCCGTCATAATATCTTGTAATCGAGAGCCAGTACAAAAGGCCTTGGAAGCCATAGCTCCTCTAACCGAATGTGCACCAAACGTGGACGTATCCACCCCTGCCAATCTCAATAACCAAGTAACCCACCTGGCTAAAGTTGCTGCAGTGACTGGGCGGAAAGGTCTCTGAAGTGAAATCAACAATTGCCCTGCAATGTCATTTCTGAACTCTCTAGTAACATCCTCATAACATTTTAAACATTGAACCACACATAATTTGGTATGATGAGGAAAAGCAGGATATGCAATACATCTAGAATGCGTTTTTGTCCTCCCAGAAATTGTGAACGAGACTCCCGAAGGAGTAAATACTCTACCTGCTATGTCCAAAGCTCTCACATCCGAGACTCGCCTGCAGGACACCAGACATAATAGCATCGTAAGTTTTGCTGACAATTGTTTACGTGATAATCCCTCATTTGCCGGCCAGGTTTTAAGGAAACGTAAAACTACATTGACATCCCATAAAACAGAATATTTGGGTTTCGGAGGGTTAACCAACCGGATGCCCCTTACCACTTTACACACTAGGGGTGCTCCCCCACTGGTTTACCATCCACCTGCGGGTGTCCCGCCGAAATTGCGGAACGGAAATTGTTCACTGTGCGATACGCCATTCCCGAACTGGCCAGTTCCGAAAGGAAATTAACTATGAGATGGACACCGGATCCCACGGGATCTGTCTGCCGTGCAGAACACCAGCTAACCCATCTACGCCAGGCTGACTCATATCGCTTGTGAGTAGCAGGTGCCCATGATTGTGATAAGAAAAACAGAGTCTCCTGTGAAACTCCAGGCACTTGCCATCGTCGCCTGAAAGTCTCCACGCTATGAGAGATAAGTGGCCCTGTATTACAAGTGGATGCGGCAGACCCACAGGGTCTTCCAGAATCTCGGGAAACGACTGTATCTGTACCGGAAGTGCACATGACAAAGCTAGTGCCACCGGAAACCATGCTTGCGCCTTCCAACATGGTGTGACTAATATCACCTCCGCCTTCTGTCGACGGAGTTGCGCCAGTACCCTCGGAATCATGGCGAAAGGTGGAAATGCATATAGAATGCCCGTCGTCCATGACTGAAGGAATGCGTCCGAGCTGATCGCCAGGGGGTCTGGTCGCCAACTGTAGAACCGCGGAAGTTGTGCGTTGAGTCTGGACGCAAAAAGGTCCACTGAACACGGACCCCATTTGTCGTTCAGCTGATTGAACACCCCGGGATGCAGTCTCCAATCGCTGGCATCCCTCAGAAATCGGGAGTTCCAATCTGCTACCACATTGGAGGACCCTGGAATGTATTCCGCCGTCACCGATATGTGATGGGTCAGGCAGTAATGCCAAAAGTCCTTGGCTATCTCTACCAGAAGACGAGACCTCGTACCCCCCAGACGATTGATGTATCGTACTGCTGACACGTTGTCCATCCGCAGTAGAATACAGCAACTCGCTCGTTGCGGGGAGAGTGTCCGAATCGCAAACGAACCCGCCAGAAGTTCCAGGCAATTGATATGGAGCTCCAATTCCTCCCGGGACCACCGACCCCCAGTCTCCACTGAGCCGCAGCGGGCTCCCCAGCCCCATCTGCTGGCGTCTGATTCTATGATTATCTCTGGACTGGCTGCAAAAATGGCCTTGCCATTCCAAGCATCCATATGTTCCAGCCACCAATTCATCTCGGTCCGTGCCTCGCCGGTGATCGAGATCTGTTCTGCATAACTCAGACCCTTGCGTAAATGCAGAATCTTCAAACGTTGAAGTGCCCTGTAATGTAAGGGTCCTGGGAATATCGCCTGAATTGATGCAGCCAAAAGCCCCACCAATCTGGCCAGCGTCCTCAAGGATATAGTCGGAGAGGCAAGCGCTCTCCTCAACTCCTTCTTGATAGCTATTCTCTTCCTCAAAGGTAATAGTAACTGAGTCGCAATCGAGTCTACCTGAAACCCCAAGAAATCCATCGACTGCGTTGGGGTCAGAATGGATTTGTCCCCGTTGATGACGAATCCCAACTCTTGTAAGAGGTGTACCGTCCAGTTCAGGTGAAGAAGGACCATGTCCATATTCCTGAGCCATAATCAGAATATCGTCCAAGTAAACTATGAGTCGTACCCCCGTTCTCGCAGGTACTGAACCACCGGCTTTAGTAACTTGGTGAAACACCAAGGGGCGGATGAAAGGCCAAAGGGCATGGCTGAGAATTCGAACCACTGGTCTCTCCATTGGAATTGAAGAAACCGCCGGTGAGGAGGGAATATTGGCACCGCCAGGTACGCGTCTTTCAAATCCAGACGTACCATCCAGTCCTTTTCCAATAAGATGTCGCGCAGCAAATGTATGCCCTCCATTTTGAAGTGGCGATACACTACCCAGGAATTGAATTCTCTTAGATTGAGTACCAGTCTGAAACCCTTGTCCTTCTTGGGCACCAGAAAGATGGTGCTCACAAACCCTAGTGGATGAGGAGTCGTGTGCACGATTGCCTCTTTGTCTAACAATGATTGAACCTCGTCGTCTATGAAAGACATCTCTGCGTGGGAAAAATGTAGAGGCGGAGGAATCCGGATCTGCTGAGGTGAAGCATAGAACTCTATCTGAAATCCTCTTACCGTTTGAAGGATCCAAGGGTCGTGTGTGAGAATCTCCCACATATGGTGGAACAAAGCAATCCGACCTCCCACTTTTGCGTCCCCCATGTGCATTAAGCTTACCTGAATAAGAGGTGTCTCTGGAGGCATTATTCTGTCCTCTGTAACCTCTGTGTTGTCGCCCTCTGTCACCGCGATTGCGGGAAGGGTAGAAGTTTGATCGTTGGCCACCGCCTCTGCCACGTTGCTCGAAGCCTCGAGAGGTCTGGTTAAAGCCACGGCCGGTCGCTCGACCCCTGAAGCGCCCGGCCCTGTTAAAAGGCCAGTATGGAAGACCTTCCTGATGTTCGCCTGCGCTTTGTCTAGTGCCGAAAAAGTATTCACATACTTTCCCATTTCCTTCACAAATTTGTCCCCGAACAGCATGCCATTAGCAAGCGTGCCTGGTTCTGTATTCGCCATTTCTGCGAGTTGTGGGTCAATGCGCATAGGGAAGGACCTTCTGCGCTCAGCCGACAGGGCGCAGTTCGCGTTTCCTAGGAAACACATAGCCCGCTGCGCCCACTCCAAAACCTCCGTGGGGTCCAATGGAGTGTTAGTGTCTTTCGCGGTAACCGCGGCACCCAGAATTTTTGTCAGGGGTCCGGTCACGTCAAGGAGCTTGTCCTGACAGCCCCTCCAAGCCCGGTCGAGCCCCTTCTTGGGGTCCTTCGCAAATTTCTTCATAAAAGTCGCCATGTTCGGATCTATATCCGGAGTGTCTGCCACTTTTCCCATCAGAGAAGGCCTGGGACATTCTGAACGCAGGGTGGCTCTGACTTCTTTTCGAAACTCCTCCGGAGGTTATCCTGCACATAGTGTGCAACCTCAATACAGGGGACCCACTCAGTAGATCTTGGGTGAATAATGTTCCTGGGGTCAAACAAAAGATTCTTATTGGCCGGTTTGTTTTCCACATGGTGGGATTTACCTTTCCGCTTCTTAGCCTTCCGTGGAGCCTGGGACTCCTGATCCGAGTCCGACGTGTCAGGCGCGGCCGGAGACGACTCGTCAGTCTCCTCCGTCTGCGTCATAGGCGCTTTTTGCGCCTTGGAAGAACTCACACAACCATGGTCGTGCAGCACATTACGGGCCATCTTAGCAAGGACCTCAGCCGAGGTGTGACCAGAAGTCTCCCCTTGCGCAGCACCAAACTTACGCTTGCCATAGCTCTTCAATGGCTTGGTAAACGGCTGAAGCGCTTTAATCAATGCCCTGTTTACAGAGCCCTGGACGTGGGTATCCAGGGCTTCAACCAATTGCTCCTCCATGTGGTGCTCTTCTGGTTCCTCATACTCCGCATATTCGTTAAACTCAACCCACTGGTCTTCCTCCTCGGCGTAGTACGCCATCGTGATATAGGAGGTCTGAAGGAGTTTCTAGGGGGAGAACCCTGGGGTGTGCTTGTACAGGCACTGCTGTACTGTAACCCTATTAAAGCAGTTCCAATAACCACTCTGTGCCAAATGTACCTTTTCTGTATTTATGTGGAGGGAGCCACCCCTACTCTCCCCTAAGGCAAGGCCCTAGTACGGATAACGCTCCGTTCAGCGTTCAAATAGGACCGGGGATATAGCAGTCAGCTGCCTACCAATGCGCGAAGAGCCGATCGGTAAAATCACTCGGATCGGCTCCTCGCGCATGCGCAGCACATGGGCATGGAAAGAGGACTGCTCCCCTGCGCGTGAAGCGCGTCCCGCTCCACAACAAAATGCCCAAAGAGGCGCCGGAGCGCCTAAATTACACTCGCGAAAAACGGATACAATAATTAGCGCGACAGCGCCCGACTACAAGCGCTCTAGCGGCGCGAAAATTATGCCCTTGCACATATGTAGAAAATCAATAACACACTCCCCCAAAACGGAGAAAATGATTGTACTTATCTCGCTGCTGCAGCAGCAAAGAAAGAGGAAGTGATGTGTTCATTTCGATGTATATTGGATAATGGACTGATGGTGATTGGTGCATACCGTATGGGGGTTGGACTTCCGGGGTATGCCGAGTTTAAAGTTTGTTATTGGCTGCTGTGTTTTGCAGTAAAGCAAAGAGAAGCATAATCAGAGCCTCCGTGGACTGACATAGAATCCAGACTCTGCACTCATGCTGCTGGCAGCATGAAAGCAGCTTCAGGATTGGCTTGAGCACCCTGGATTTGCCCTGGCAGAGAGACTGGGAGCCTGTGCCTGCTGTCCCCAACTTGGCAACGCAGGTCGGGTTGGAGACATCTCAGTGCACGTGTCGGTTTGGCTGTCCTAAAATGGCCAGCTAAACTGACATGCGCACTGACAGCAGTGCCAAACAACCCCCCCTCCGTGACTGTGATCACATTGCCCCACCCCAAAACTCGAGCCTTAGAACTTGAAAAATAAAACAATAATAAACCTGTTTGATTATTTTTCAAGTTTGGAGGCTGTTGGTAGGGGGGGCGACGCTCCTCCGCCATAGCGGAGGAGCTTCCGCGGATATAATGATTGTTACTTAATGCAGAATAACGATGCTTTAACAGTCAGGTTTCCTAAATTACGGTCCTTCTGAAAATTAGCCAGAGTGGGCACGTTCTTATCGCCAGAATATCTGCCCACTTGCATGGAGCCACTGCACCCCACTTGCCATTTTAAACCCTTTTCACCCTCCCCATCCTTCAAGGGAGGAGCGCCGATAGATGGCGCTGATTACACAAGGGCAGGGTAGGGGAACAGATAGCAGTTAAAACATGAATTTCACACAGGCAGGGCTGAGGACATTTAACAGAAGGACATCGATGCACTGCACACAGGCAGGGCTGAGACACATTCCATATAGATAAGGCAAAGTGCACTTCACACATGTAGGGCAGAGGTGCACTTCACACATACATAGGGCACAGGTGCACTTCACACAGAAAGGGCAGAGGTGCAATTCAAACAGGCAGGGCAGAGGTGCACTTCACACAGGCAGAGCAGAGGCACATTTCATACAGACAGGGCAGAGGGGCATTTCACACAAGCAGAGCGTATGTGTGCGTCAAACAAGCAGGACAGGTGTATAATTTAGAAAGGCAGGGTAGAGACACATTTTACCCGGGCGTCAAGTGGATACAAATTTTACACTAGTAGGGCACTAGCCCATGTTACACATGCTCGGCACAGTGTCATTGTAAGCAGGTATGCTATGTTTCATGCAGGCATCATATGTCCACATTTTACACTGGCAGGGCAGAAGTACCTTACATCCTCGTGGGGGAGACATATGTGGAGATTTGAGGCAGTGGCCACGGAAATGTGCCCTGACAGGGAGCGCTCCGGCAGATTAAGGTGCTACTTGCAGGAAACTAGAATGAGAGAACAAAGGTAAAGTGTGTGGACAGTGGTCGAGTTTAGGGATAGCAGTAGAGCGTAGGGATAGTGGTCTAGTGCGGGAGAGTGTAGGAACAGTGGCAGGTATGCGAACAGTAGTACATTTGTGTTATCAGTGGTAGTTTGTAGGGACAGAGTATGGTATAATATAGTGACCAACGAGAAGTGGAGGACAGTGATAGAGCGCGGGGTGTGTGAGGAGGGGTAGAGGTAGTAAAGGTGGTGCACTGCAAGGACAGTAAAGTGTGTGTGTGTGTAACAGGCACCAAGGACAGACAGAACACTGTCAAGAGACCAGACAAGGTGGTAGGATAAAAACACACTGTCTAACCCATCTGTAGTTAGAAGCATGCCTATGCCAGCGTTCTACCAGACTGCAGGGAACACATTGCATGCGGGCATGCCCCAGGGCAGTCAGTGAGTTCGCAATGGAGTTGGGAACTTCTGGCAGTGCCACAACAGCCCGCCACTTCAGAGCAAAACCTTATATTTACAGCACAGCAACTTGATAAGGATTGCTAATGGCTCAGTACACACGTCTATACACGTCACGTTAAATGATTAAGTAAATTAAAGAGAGGTGCGTGGCCTGGCTCGCTCTTAATGCAGCCTAACTCTGTCTCATTGATGCGGTAATCGCTGCTGCCCCCGCCGCAGATGCCTGCTGCTCCCTGTGCTTTCCGGAGCCCATTGACACTGCAGGACGCCGCCCTATTGCCTGCGCGGGGTCTCTCGCCGCCCTATTGCCTGACGCGCCCTCGCGATGACAGGGGTTGCGGGCGAGCCTGAAGACGGGGCTTCTGCTGTGACGCCGCAAAAATTGAGGCCGGTGCGGGGAAGACACCGAGTTAAGCAGGACCGTGAAGAACATCTTTGCCCCCCGTGCGGCCGAATTTCTTCCTGACATATGGCGGTGAGTTTCCCCTCCCTCCCGCGGCCGCCCTGCCGCACTGCAGGCTGCCCGGGGTCCACGAAGGAGACCCACTAAGAGGGCGGCCGCCTTAGTGCCACAGGAGGGCACAGGAGGCAGCCTCCCAGCGTTTGGGACCCTCAGGGGTCCAGTGTGCCGCGTCACTTCCGGGGAGGGGGCGAGGTACATATACCTCTCCCCGCCCCTTGGGCGCCCTCTTGGCCCATTCCCCTGACGCCGTTTAGACGTGTCCTAGGAGCTGTGGATCGGCAGCACGCGGTGAGTAGTTAACCCCACCCCTCCTCCCCCCGCATGGTCTCCCCATCCCCAGGTGTAGTATCCTGGGCAGGGCGGCCCGTCCATGGGCGGTCCGCCTTGGGAGGCGGGGGTGTTGGACAACTCACGGTGGGCACGGGCCAGCACCGCCGGTGCTAGCCAGGGCACGGCCCCGAGTGGGCTCTGTGTGGGCCGGGGTTGGATGGGGGCGAAGCCAGCAGAGATGCGAACAACCACCCCCCTGCCTTCCCCATGCTCGCATTCGGGTGTTGGCATTAAAGGCGCTCCCCATCCAGGCTGAACATGGGAGCTTCGCTAAGTTGTTCATGCAGTCTGGCATGTTGCAGGTCCCCGGCTCGAGGCGGAGCCGATACCCTTCTGTTTTGGGGGGGCCGTTAAGGTTCCTAGCCGGAGCTGCTCGGGGGCCTCTGCCCACGTGGTTAATGGTGGCCAAGCGCCGAGTGGGCCTTTTGCTCAGGGGGAGGGCAGCAAGCGCGAGAGGCCCCCTCCCTCGAGGCCCGCGGCTCCAAGGCTCCGGTGTTTAACAGGGGATTTGGTGTATTGGCCTTATGTTGCCGACTCTGTCCAGAGGATCCGGGCCCCAATTCCAGCAGTCTGTGGGGTCAGGGTATTATGAGCACGGACATAGGAGAGCTAGAGGTGGACTTGCCAGCCGTTCTGTGGAGCGCAAACCGGACCGGATTCACGCCGGCCGCCTCCGTGCTGCACTGCCCACGCGCAACCCTTGCTAGTCCCCAGCGTTCCCAACTCACTGTGTCCGCCACAGGGTCACTACTTTCTGTATTCTGCGACCGGTAGCGGTTGGATCGGCTCTGTGCAACAGCTAGCTTGTATCCATTACACACTGCAACTCAACCCTCACATTGATCAAAATCTTTTTCAGTCGATTATCTGTGTCTGCTCGGTGTGTAACCCATGTGTGAACCAGTGCAAGAACCCTTGTTTTGTGACAGCGCACATGGTACATTCACGGCTCTGCACGGACGTGGCAGGCTGATTTTGAACATTGTGCACAATTTTATCTCGGCTTGGAATGGTGGGGGGGGGGGCACACCATGCTGCCGTTGCGGGTCCCCGGGCCACGTTTGTGCATTGCGACCCTAAGGGCCGCGGCACACCAGGGCTCACTGGCACTCCTCTGAGTGCAATGGCAGAGGGAGGAATGACGCCTCATAACCTATTCCAGACTGTCCTCCCGCTTGGGCACACCGCTGGCGAAGACGAGCTTCGCATAGGATTACACACATTGGCCCTCTGTGTAGCGCTGCGCAGTGACCATCATTACCGCACTGCAGTCCCTCTCTCTCTCACTGTACAGTGTCCGTGACAGGAGCACTGTCTCTGGTGACCCTCGGGCCATTTCAACAGCGTCAGCAGTTCATTGGGGGCAAATCACGAATCTAACTGTGCCTGAATGTGTAATGTAAATACACGGCTCAAATACCTGCGGGTCGAGATAGCGCTATATAGTATGCAAATGCGGATAGGATGTGGTCCGGCGGACAGACGGCAGACTTTGTTGCAGGAAACCAGGGTTCGAGCCTCGTCCCCATCCTGTGCTTTTGGCAAATCACTTGATCTCCCCGTGCCTGAATGTGTAATGTAAATCGGTGCTCATGGAAAGCGCTCCAATACCTTCGGGTCGAGTTCGCGCTATATAAATATGCAAATCTGCAAAAAAAAAAAAAAATCAAAAAAGTGAGTGTAATCAGTGCTCGTAGCAGCAATGCAAGTGGGGCCAGGGCGCGGGTCCGTTTAGTGCTGCCAGCTCAAGTGAAGAGTTTGGTACTTGCAGGCTTCGAAAGAGGACCCTGGTCCGAGTGGATGTTGATTCCTCCCAAATCCACATCTCTGTCAGAACTTGTAACCTGAGCCCAAGTCTTGCATCGATTGTGGCGCACAACCATGGAGCTCTCAGAAAGGGCCGACAGGCGGCTGTGTCGTTTCATAGTTAAGAGACCCATTTCAGCACCTGGAATTGGAGGGCCTCCTCTCCTCTCCAGCACCCATAACAGAGGTTTGAGGCAAGTAAACAGACTCTGGTGTGGAACTAGCTCAGTTAGTCAGGCATGCTTCACAATGGCCTCCGTTCCGCCTCCTTGAGCCAGATGGACCACTCTGGGCTGGTTTCACTGGACCCATTACCTTCGGAGGAGTGTAGAAAAGGTCAGACAAGTGGGGCAGTGTAGTTAGCGAGTGCCATCCTGGTCTGTGATTTAAACATGAGAATTGTCAGGGGCGTGGCTAATTTTGTAGCCAGTGCAAAGGCACCAGGACCCAGACGTCAGAGAGGCCCAGCCTGCTCTATACTGTGCTGTTTATTTAACAGGTTAATTTTGTTTTTGGGAAGAATTGTTTTGATGTGCGTTCCTGGGTTTAGATCTGTGCGGTCGTTTCCTCTATGAGGGGGTTGGGGAGGAATCATTGCCACCGAGGCAGGCGCTGGTAAACCCAGAACGGAGGCTGGAGTGGAGCAGACGCTAAACACTGCATTCAATGGGTTGTGCACACAGGGATCCTCACAAGATAGAAAAGAAACGAGTATTTGCAATGCAATATGTCTCGCATTGCTCCATTGCTGGGGGCTTCCGGGGTATGGCACGGAAGGATAATGCGATGTTGCCGGTGTCTGGGTTAGGCGTACTGTGCCTCTGAGGCCCGGGATGGCTCGTTTTGGGCTGACTGGTTGTTCAGCATGCGGGGCAGCAGCCTAGATGTGAGCTGGGAGTTGTTTTGGTATTTCACATCTTCACTTCGCCTTAGGAGATCACAGCGGTCCGGTACTGGTTCTCGAATTATGGTCTGATTAGGGATTGCTCTACTTGCGACTCCCTGCGCCAAAGATACAGTGTGTCCTTGAGAACATAGATCGATTTATAGTGAAGCAAACCTGGCCCTTTCAGGGAGACCTAAATTAACCTAGTGGAAACGGTATTACCATTTCAATGGTGCAGGGCGTCTCTCTAGGCCAGGCACTGCACCACGCATATGGATTTGGTGCTACATTTGGGCCTGCCCGCATGAAGTAATTAGTGGGGCTACATCGATGCGGGTAAAGAATTTGACAGTGTCTAGAACACTGCTCCTGGTACTAAGTATGATTGGTTTTGGTCAAGGTCGTCAGGGAGAGTGGGGGCCACATTGCATGCACGAGGTAGGGTGTCCCACTCAGTTAACGCAGGGCGACAGGGTCGATGGCAGCATCGGTGGTAGTCTGGTGGTATGCTTGTGGTTGTCAGCGTTGGTGTTAGTCTGGTTGTATGCTTGTGGTCAGAGACAGCCACATTTCAGGTAACAAGTTGGCTTATAGGGTGGCCTATAGGTGGCACTGCTCCTTTCAACCGGCATACATTATTGGCAGTAATATTAGTGAGCTGCTGCTGAGGTTCCAATGTAGAATTCACGAGTCACTACCCCTGAATATTGACGCAAACACAATTAGAACTTGGCCAGAGTGCTCGCGCAGTACCAGCAACCTGGCAAAGGAAATCTAAGTAGAGGGTGTGATGGAGCATTACTAGTAAGTCAGCATTCCTAAGCCTCTCTGGGGATCTGTGGGTGGCTCAGCGAGACTGGCCGTGCCTCACCTCTTGGCGGATGGTGAACCCAGTTGCGGTGAAGAGACAGCGGGTATGGTCGAGCTTCCTGCATATTCCGCGAGCGGCCTGTTCATTTCTACCATCAGATTTCCATTTTGTTTGTGGCCAAACTGGGGCGTTGCAATGACACATCGCGTCGTCGTTCATTCAAGTTGGTGCAGTCTGGTGTGTAACCTATGGCTGGTTTTCCTGGTTGTGGCCATGATGGTGTTGGCACTTACAGTGGTGGGTGCCAGCCCGGCCCGCTCGGAGGGAACATTTACATAGGCATCTGGGACTGGGTAGATGATCACACCTATGCCCCAGTTAGATGACAGTGCGCCATACATGCGTGGTTGAATTTTATTAGAGGGTCTCGGGATTTTAGTCACTAATGAAAGGCTGTAGTCAGATAGTTTTTCCTTGCACATAAGCCGGTGCTGCGCTTCGGGGAAGCATTCAGACCTGATGACCATGGGGTCAGATTTGCACTAAGTTTGAAATGAAGAGGCATATGCTGGCATAGTTGTGCCCTACATAGCCAAGAAGTTTGTACCCCAAGAGTATAGCAGTAACCTAGGTTAGATTCAGCCTATCCGCGCTTGAAAAGTTTATATTCAATTCTCCCAGGGGCACAGGCTGTGGTTCTGGTGGTAAAAGTCTGATTAATGTGCCTGGATACAAAGTTTTTTATGGTCGTACTGCTTTACCATAACTGCTGTGAGGAAGGTTTACATCTGCACAGTACGCATCAGTTTCGTGTAGAAGGAATGCGGTGCCATGGGGTGGCTCAGAACAGGCAACGTCACATGATGTAGGTTGGTGGGGCGTGTGCGGTTAGGAACACGCTTAGGCGGCCGGATCATGGGTCGCAGAGCCATTATTTGGATGTACTGGGAGTATTCTGTTTACAGGACATGTGCTCAGTCCTAGTAAGGGTTCAGGCGCCAGAAGCGGCCCTGGGATGTAATTTGAGCACAGCAGTTCTACATCACAGGCGGAAGGGAGAACCTATTTACTGTCTCTGGCTGACAGCTCGCCCATTACCAGGGTACAGGTTGAGCAGGTATGGTTGGCATGCCTTCTATGCCAGGCATTGGGGGTCATGGCAAGCGCTTTGGCAGTCGCTCTTTCAAGAGCCAGCAACAGCAGCTTACAGGGTGGGCATACAAGCGGAAGCGCATCATGCAGGTAGGAGCGAGTGGCGGAGGGAAAGGTCCAAAACAGACTCTTCAGGGGGTGGCATTAAAGGGACAGTATGAGCGCATCAAGCAGGCTGGACAATGGGTATCCCAATGTTTGAAAGGTACCCGGAGCCACCCAGGGGACTGGCCGGAAGGCAGGTTAAGGGCAGGATGTACAGGCACACTTGGAATATACCACTGGCACCCCGGTGATGCACCAGAGGTAATGGGGAGGGTGCAGGTACATTCCCACTGCTGGTGCAGTACATGGTTAGCAGCTTGAACCCCCCGAAGCTGGGGGAATAGTCAAGAAAGGGTGTTGAAGCACAGGCTTAGTCAACCTTTAAGGTGACGCACAGGTTGCACGCGGTGCACAATGGTATGTGGTCTGTCAGAATTGATTCATCAAGGTAGGCAGACTAACTGGTCAAGCTAACAGACGGTAGATGCCAAGCGCCGGCATTCTCGCCATCGCGGCACGTGGGGATTAAGTTATACAACTCAAGGTGTTGGGGCTACACAGCTTAGCGATATACTGATTTGCAGCACAGATGCTCTTTTCTGGGACACCCGGCATCCCAACAAGTCTAGAAAGGGCATGTGATCTGCATCTATCATTTTCACCATTCCTGTAGCGTTTCCACCTCTGGTCCACTACCTGGTACCCTCCAGAGTAGGCCTGGCAAAGGGCAGGGTCAAGGGTATGGATGATGGGCCATCCAGGCGTGCTGATAGTGGCGCGATGGGCGGAAAGCAGGAGGTGGAGGCATGGTTTTCCTGACAGGTAATTTGGACGGGCTTCCAAGGCATGCACTGGAACAGCTTGCTAGGATGCTGCAGCACAGACTAAGGGGGTGTGTCCCCTCCTCAATTGCTGGTCTTCAACAGGAAGGCTATCAATGGGCAGTGGGGGGCAGTGCACGGGTACATTAGGTGCAAGCTTGATTAGTGTATAGGATGGGTGCAGTGGGCATTAAAGGTTAGCAACTTGGCATTTCGTATGTCGCCAGGATCAAGGATCGGGGTGAATGGCCTTCCGTGCGTCTCGAGGGGCGGAATTCAAGAAATGGAGGCATGTGGTTCCTCCAATAAGTTTTCTTGGTTGGGGGTCCCAGCCATGTGCCGGGACAGCTGGCTTAAGCAGCTGCGGCACAGACTAAGGGGTTGGTGTTTGGTTGAGATTAAGGACCTCCGGGCGGGGTGCGCAAAGAATGGTCTACCTGTCCAGAGTGGGCATGGACTTGTCTTGTGTTGCCTGGCCCAGGCAATGAGCAGACTCTGGGGGAAGAGGCACCTGTTGCAAGAGAAGGAGTCCTCCAATGGTAGGATGCAACCTTTGGGGGCTTGGGAGTTATGGTGGTCAGATAGCCCCCCCGTTTAGGGTGTGAAGGCGCTCGGTCAGGGAGGCCGGGAAACCCCGCGCAGGAGAATTGACCGTGCCAGGCGTAAATTCACCAACTGTTTGGCTTTATAGGTATGGTTTGCATGCCAAATCCACAAGGAGTTTGGCACAAGATGGGGTTTCACCTGTCTAGAGTGGGCATGGACTTGCTTTGCTGGACTGGGGGAAGCCCGGGAATCAGCAGGGTTTAGGGAAAGATGTTGTGATGGTGCAAAGAGGTGCAACCGGCCACAACCAAAGCGTTCTGGGCGGGTTTGGCAGCAGAGCGCATCAAGCAGGTGGGATAATAGGAATTCCTTTCAAAGGTACAGCCGTCCATAGCCACCCAGGGAGTGGCCGGAAGACAGGTGGTTAAGTGTATCATGTACAGGCGAACTTTAAGTTGTCCAGAGGCACCCTCTCCGGCACCCGAGGTTTGATGGGGTGCAGTGTTATTGTGCAACTAGGTGCAGGATGGATTAGTTGTATAATATGGGGTACAGTGCTCATTAAAGGATATTAGTATCGAGCATGTCGTTATTTGGCAGGATCATAGGTCTGGGTCAAGGGCCGTCCGTGCGTCCTGGGAGCGGCACGAGGGGAGGAATCCAATATATGGAGGCATGGGTTTTCCATCACCGACTTACCTTGGTTGGGGGGCCGGCAAAGGCATGCGCTAGCACAGTTGGAGGTCGAAGCGCGACACCACTGAGATAATTTGGTAGGGGGCTCCAGGTATGCGCTGGAACAGCTGGTATAGAAGCCCCTCCGGGGTAGGAGGGCATTGCGGCAAGATATGAAATACTCCTGGTATAAGTTAAACAACCAGTTGTAGGCTGGGGTTTTATGATGGGCTGAGATAACCCCACTGTGAGTGTGGCGAGGGCTCGGTCAGAGGATGCCGAGGATTCCTCACGCAGGAGAGTTTCAGTGCCAGGCACAGATGCACTGAACAGGGGGTTTGGTTCATCAGGCTTGGCCTGCTGCATGCTAAGTCCACTGTGATTTTGAAAGAGGATGGGCGCGCCTGCCAGAGTGGGCAGGGACTTGTCTTGCTGGGCCTGGGAGAGGCCCTGGAATTAGAAAGATGGAGGTGAAGAGGCCTACCTTGGTGGGGGGCCCTGGCTGTGACGGTGGCCACACCCAGAGCTGTGGCGGAGTTACAGGGGCGATCCAGAGGCTGTAGGTACATACGGGTACCATGTACAGAAGCACAACAAGGGTGCAAAGGCCAAATATCCACAGGGAGGTCCTCGCGTTGGACCCTGGAGGAGCGATGGCGCCCCGTTAGTCCTACGGGCGGTTGTGGACCTGAGCAACCGGGGGTTGCCTGGCAGGCTCCGCCCCGTATGGGGCGTGAGCAGGGCGTGGGCTGTTGGTCCACTGGTGGAAGGGGTCTTCCCTCCCCCAAAATATGGCAAACACCGTTGGGGAGGCCACGGTGTAATTTGGCTCATCAGGTGGCAGGCGGCGAGGGGCTGCCTGCCTTGGGATCGCCCGTAAGATAACCCACCATGTTGGCATATTTGTAATGCTAATAAACCTGCAGCAGTTTTCTCCACAAAGGTGTCTTGTCTGGTTATTTCTCTAGGAGAGTGCTGTATGGTGGGGTGGCGAGTGTTGCCGATATTGGCACTATGCAGGCTGCCCGGGGTCCACGAAGGAGACCCACTAAGAGGGCGGCCGCCTTAGTGCCACAGGAGAAAACAGGAGGCAGCCTCCCAGCGTTTGGGACCCTCAGGGGTCCAGTGTGCCGCGTCACTTCCGGGGAGGGGGCGAGGTACATATACCTCTCCCCGCCCCTTGGGCGCCCTCTTGGCCCATTCCCCTGACGCCGTTTCCCTCCCTACCACATACCCGGCGTTCAGGCAGTGGGTGTAGGGGTTTTTTTTGTCTAATGTATTATTTTGTGTTGCAGGCGGAGTTACAGGGCGATCCAGAGGCTGTAGGTACATACGGGTACCATGTACAGAAGCACAACAAGGGTGCAAAGGCCAAATATCCACAGGGAGGTCCTCGCGTTGGACCCTGGAGGAGCGACGGCGCCCCGTTAGTCCTACGGGCGGTTGTGGACCTGAGCAACCGGGGGTTGCCTGGCAGGCTCCGCCCCCGTATGGGGCGTGAGCAGGGGCGTGGGCTGTTGGTCCACTGGTGGAAGGGTCTTCCCTCCCCCAAAATATGGCAAACACCGTTGGGGAGGCCACGGTGTAATTTGGCTCATCAGGTGGCAGGCGGCGAGGGGCTGCCTGCCTTGGGATCGCCCGTAAGATAACCCACCATGTTGGCATATTTGTAATGCTAATAAACCTGCAGCAGTTTTCTCCACAAAGAAGGTGTCTTGTCTGGTTATTTCTCTAGGAGAGTGCTGTATGGTGGGGTGGCGAGTGTTGCCGATATTGGCACTATGATCTCTGGCTCCATCCCTCGCTGTAAGCAGCGGCCTGTTACATCGGGACAATGGGCGGTTGCTGGTAGGCCCCGGGACCGAGACATGCATAGAACTGTCGTGTGGGGCTTTTCATTGCATGGGAGCCTCCTTACTTGCAGCGGCTTGAAATGAATGTAAAATCACGGCGGCACACTTGGGCTGTGAGTGATATAGCGGCAGGAGAGCCGAGTTAGAGCACTTATCAGCAGCTGGCCTAAAACCTGGGAAGGCATTGTGCATTGAAGCGGGCATTGGCGATTTCACGCTTGTATATTTCTTGCACTCCCAATTGCGGGACGGAGGTTTTCCATCTCCGCCTTAATTCACCCTGCTGACCTACATCTACGGCACCTTTGCTAACCATACACTGAATCTTCAACCTGTTTGCGGCACAACTAGAGTCTTGGCATTTTCGATAGCCATGGGTCGCAGTGACCCCAAGCAGCGACAACTCACCTTCGAGTCTGGTAAGACCCCCAGGCGTGAGGGCAGCGAAGACTCCTCACGTGGTGACCCCCCCAGGTCCCGCGGACCCTCCAGAATCTGATCAGCCCTCCATGGACGGCGCGGCGGCCATCACGGAATTACACGCTGGATTTAAGGCTATCGACGCGCGATTTGATTTGTTTGCGGATTGCCTTGACAGTATGCACAGCCTCATTGAGCAACATGAGACCTGCATCGACGCTGCCGAACACCGCATTTCTGAGGTGGAAGATACACAATTCACTGTGGTCAAGCGACTGGAATGCACGGAACGACTCCTCTAAACAACAGCAACTAAAGCGGAGGACTTGGAGGCCAGATCACGGCGTAACAACATACGGATAGCTGGGGTGGCTGAATCCACCAACACTGGCCCCATGGAAGCATATGTGGAGCGACTTCTGGTGGAGCTCTTTGGGAGAGACACCTTCTCCACAACATTTGCAGTTGAGCAAGTCCACAGAGCACTCGCTCCCAGACAGGCTCCCGGTGATCCGCCGCGACTCATCATAGCACGGCTCCTGAACTACCATGACTGGGACGCTGCATTAAGCAAGGCCAGAGATAGGGAAGAACTTCAATATCAGGGCATGTCACTCTCTTTCTTCCCTGATTTTACTCCAATAGTTCAGGAGGCCCGGTGCAAATTTCAAGACATAAAGCGGACACAGAGAGGAGCGAACATTAGATATGCTATGCTCTACACAGCGCGCCTCAGTTTCCAGCTCAATGGCAAGACCCACATTTTCGAGTCACCTACGGGCGCCACAGATTTTTGGAAGCACCACAGACCGATTTCGAACTCATCCCCCGGGAAGTGAACCCGCAGCTTTTCAGTCTACTTCTACTGCACAATACTGAGGCCAGGCTCTCTATGGACTGCCCCACTGGACTCAATCTAATTGCCAATTAACAAATGATCCGCTGGAATATCCTTTGTTTGTAAAAGTTTTCTCTTTTCTCAATATTAGCTGCACATGCTCTTCTATAATAATTATGTTAATATAAGTGGCCTACTCTGGGCGTTGCCTTCCCCCTAGGAGATCTCGTACTGTTTGGTTGAGGGGAAAATGGTATTCACCGGATACAGGTTGGGTGGATATCCGTTGGGGGTGGTGGGTTGGGAGTTTTGTTATATAATATGAGGAATGTTTGTTATGTGAAGGGTGTAACATATTGCAATGGCTGGCTGCACACAATTACATATATTGATACCTCCCCATACACATTACTATGGCTGATATGACACGACCGGGTGGGAATGTGGGAGCACTGGAGTTGAAGTGCATGTCATGGAATGTGAGAGGCCTGTCTAACCCCGTAAGGGGAGACAGGTGTTGGCCTATCTTGCCAGACACAAGTTACACATAGCTTTGTTGCAGGAGACCCACTACGCTCCTATCTCAGACAACCACTTTGCCTCTACATGGGGCGTCAATCGATTCTTTGCCAGTTACAGCACCTATTCCCATGGGGTCTGCATATTCATTCATAAAGCAATACCGTTTCAGGCTCACACAGTGATTAAAGACCCTGAGGGAAGATATTTACTAGTGGCGGGGAGCCTTGGCATGAAACAGATACTACTGGTCAATGTATTTGCCCCGAATATAGACGCATGTGGATTTTTTTCTAGCATCTCCACACACATTTCCAGTATCCACATAGACTCCATTATATTGGGGGGAGACTTCAACCTCAGCCTACCCATGACACTACAGGAGCGGGTCATGTCACCAAACTGCATTCCGCAAAGAAACTTAAGGCCCTGCTACAGACCCACTTATTGTCTGACGCCTGGCGGCATCAGCATCCCGCCGAAAATGGCTTTTCCTTCTACTCGGCGCCACACGGTACGTGGTCCTGTATAGACCACTGGTACCTGACCCCTGACCTCCTGCTCCATGCACTATCGGCAGACTACCGACCCCGAACCTAATCGGACCACTCGCCGGTGTTACTGTCACTGGCAATTCCCGGTATTGCGCGACCATACAGACCCTGGCGTTTCCCAACTGACGTCCTACTCGATGCCGTATTTAAAAGCAAAATCAGCCAAGCTATCACTGAATACTTTCAGCTCAATACGGGCTCAGTGCCTCACTACGCTACTCTATGGAAAGACTTTAAAGTATATATCCGTGGCATCTGCATGACTAAGCAGACGGGAATTCTGCGCACCATTCGGCGCGATCTTGACGCGACAGAGAGAGCACTGAAAGATCTCGACGCACACGCCCTATCGAGAGACACACCCTCTTCTCTGCATCAGCGAGTGAAGCTCCTGGAGGACTTCCAGGAGCTTGCTACTCGCGAGACTGCCTACTTGGGGAAATACGCATGGGCCTTGTGTATGGAGATGGGGAGAGACCGGGACGGACCTTGGCCAGCCTACTTAGCCCCCGACACCAGACCTCATATATTACTCAGTTGCAGTTGGATGATGGCACACATATTACTCGGAGCGCAGATATCGCATCGCCCTTCCTCTCCTACTATTCTCGCTTGTACACCACATGCTCCCCACCGGCTGATGCCGCTCTCTCCGACTATTTGGCGGAGGTGGCAATGGTCTGGATTGAGGAGGACCAGCGCCAATTCCTGGCCTCACCTATAAGCGACGACGAAGTGTCCCAGGCCATTGACGACCTTTATTGGGCCTGTGCCCCTGGCACGGATGGTCTCACAGGCATATTTGATAAGACATATAAGACCCTGTTGGTTCCTCACCTCTTGGAGGTTTACGCAGAGGCCCTCCCTCCCATGATGCGAGAAGCCGTCATCTCCCTACTTCTCAAGCCAGGCAAACCACCCGTTGGGTGTGCCTCTTACAGGCCCCTATCCCTTCTTAACCAAGACGATAAAATTCATGCTAAGGTGCTCGCGACACGCATTTCACTTTTAATAGACCAAATTATCTCTCCCCTTCAGATGGGCTTCGTCCCGAACCGATCGATGTTTGTCAATCTGCGTACCATATTCGCAGTACTCAATCAGATTGAGCCGGATCTCCCCACTGCTGCGATACTATTAGATGCAGAAAAGGCAGTTGATTACTTAGAGTGGCCGTTTCTATATACAGCGCTCAATAAACTGGGCTTCCCTCGTGGCTTATGTGATCTCATTCGCCTCCTCTATACCAACCCAGTAGCCTGGCTTCGGGTGAAGGAAAACTCACGGACCAATTCAATTTATCGAGAGACACCAGACAGGGCTGCCCGCTCTCGCCCCTACTGTTTGTAATTGCTATGGACCAACTTGTGCGGCACCTACAGGCGCGACATATCCAACGGGGTCTCAGATTACACCGGCCTACCTGTACACGGATGACGTTCTATTATTTGTCCACGAGCCTGAAACTAACCTCCCTCCACTCCTTCGGGAAGTGGTTGCGATTTGGAGTTTTCTCTGGCCTAGTTATTAACTGGACTAAGTCCGAAATATTTCCATTGACGAACGCCACGCTCCCCTTCACATTGGACTTCCCTCTGCACTGGTGCGATGACCCCCTCGGTATCCCGGTATTATACTGCACAGCACACCATCAGAAGTCATACGCCTTAATTGCATCCCCGCGATCGACCGACTATTGACGCAAATAGATCGGTGGATAACGCTCCCATTATCAATTGCCAGTAGGATAGCCACTATCAAGATGGTTGTGCTGCCCCGTTTTTTATATCTTTTTTTAAATGTCCCCATTCCACTCACGTCTAAATTTTTCGAGACCCTTCGGAGCATGCTTATCAGACTGGTCTGGGCCGGCGGACAGGCCCGTATAAGTTAGCAGACACTCACGATGCCCTTTGCACGGGAGGGTTTGGGATACCAGATTTTTACCTATATTACTTAGTAGCACAAATACACTATGCATATTTTGGTATCATCCAGATGTATGACTACAATACCTGTAGCCTGAATGGTCGCAGGCTCGCCCCTGTCCTCTCTCCGTCATTCTCCCTCTCGGCTTCGCGGGATCACCTACTGAGATACAAACATTGCATACCACATGCTGGGCTTGGGAAAAACTTTGCCGATATTTGAAGGCAGACTGCCTTTACTCCCCACACTTGCCGCTACCAAACAATCCATGGATGTCCCCGACTACTGAAACACTGACAAAACAAACACTATCTCAATGTGGACTCCACACTAAAGGGGACCTGTTTTGCGAAGCCCAGTTGTGTTCAGTCTCTGATCTCGCTGCAGGACATGATGTGTCCTTGTTGGACAGATTTCTCCTACATAGAACACGAGCTTCCATAGTCGCTGCACTACAACCCTCGATAAGGGAGCCAAAGGAGTTCTCCCCACTCTCCACAGTCATTATATCACCCGACATTACTCATCTTGTTTCCCGCTTATACCACCTAGCTCAGACGCTCCGACCGGCGTGGGAGAGGGACTTGGTCCACCCCATATCGGATAAAATATGGGCATATTGCTGCAAACAGACTCGCTAAATAACAAATAACTACAGACACAAACTTCTCCATTGTAAATACTTACATAGAGCTTATGTCACCCCACAACTTCTTGCCAGAATGGACCCTTCCAAGTCCCATTGTTGCGGGGATTCTGCACATACACAGAGCTATGCACAGGATAATAGGACCTCGGAATATAGTGGTGAGCCAACCATAAACCGTAGTGCCCACAATCCCAATCCGACTATCTGTAGCGTCTCATGAGCAGCGATGCTACCAATGATTAGACAACCCAGAACACGGTATCTCTCTCTCTCAGGACTCGCAGGAGCAAGAACACCCTTTCATAACTCATTCATACCTGTCCACAACGTGCGTAAGAAGAGACACTGTATAGTTTAAAATGTTTATTTCAACTACTGTGCTCTAAGATACAGTACACGTGCCAGTACTATCAGCATAATGCATAAGGATAATATAATCAGCATAGTTACAACTCCATAGAATACAAACGGGGAAAGCATTTCATAAAGCAGTGGATATATGGCTAAATGACCATACCACCCTCCCCGTGCCAGTAGCTAGTTTATTACAAAAACAGAAGACCTCTGGGCTTTGTTGAGCGAACCCCCATACCTCAATATCTAGATGCAAGGTTTACATCATCAGACAAGCACAGCTCTTCTCTCTGGAAAGGTTTTTCTCCAAGTGTCTCTAACCGTGAAATCACAATATTAAAAGCACACGAATTTCTCCAGGGCAGCTGTACATAGTGTTATGTCTAAGTGCGAGGGACTGGCCAGATCAGCAAGAACAAGGGACGTTTTTCGACCTTGTACATGCTGTGCAGACGTAGCCCAAAGGGAACAGGAGAAAAGGTGAAAGACAGATATGCAGACAGTTCTAAAATAGCCGGGCAGAAGCAGAGGCTGGAAAAACAACGGCACAAAGTAACGTGCGCAAAAAGGCATCATGGCAGCCAGGCCTAAGCCAACGTAGCAAGGCAGACCAGGAGGCCACAAACCACAAGACACCATAGCTGCCCAAGATATGCAGCCGACCACGCCAACTTTATACATTTAGCATGGAATTGTCCCCCAATCTTGGCATACTGGGGGGGGGGGAGTTTTCCGACATCTCACACTGATTGAGGCTTTGCTGCCATTGCCTTATTACTGGCTAGGAGACAGGTCTCCGTGCATTAGGGCGGCTCTACAACACCAACAGTTAAAGCCTGGATGAGGGATCTAATGTACTGCGACACCACTAGTAATGTGTATGCGACACTGTTACCCCTCTCCTCCAGACCCAAAAACATCTGGCAACCGCTTCCCTCCTATCTATTACTTCACCCTGAGCTAACTGACTGATGCTGACCACTCAGGGCCCGGCATGAACCCAGAGACTGGGGGTGGGCTGGGATCACGGGGAATGTGATGGAGGGACACGATGGAACCCGAGCCCACACTGCCATGACACCATAGATAAACCCCCTGACCCTAGTCTTGACCACTTCATTCTTGCGCTTGCCAGCCGGACAAACTGCCGCTCTGTGTTTCGACCTGCTGAGGTTCTCAGGCACCATTGCAATTGTGCCAGCGCCTTGAGACCCTCGCGGGTAAGTAGTGCGCTTTACAAATTCTGTGATTGATTGATTGATTGATTGGTAAATGATGTACTTGCCAGCAAGCTATGACGAACGCCTCATCATCTTTTTCATTCTTTATTGTGCACACCTGCATTGTTACTTTGTTATGTTTAAGTTAAATGCTGCTGTATCGATCTCTGCTACTACTTAGCTTTTATGCCTCTAACTGTATATGCTGTGGCAGCTATTTGTGAAAAATGCAAAAGAAACTATTAAAAAAAATGTAATTTAAAAAAAAAAGTATATTAGAGAGGATTTCCTGCACTCCAACAGAAGGCGCAGCGCTTGCCATCCCTTGCGGTTCAAAGCGCTGGGGTTTTCCATCATTTCTCAACGTGTGGCTTTAAGCTCAGAATATAGAGGATTCACTTTGTGCGTCTTACTTTTTGAAGTATAAAGGTACATGTACTGAATTATGGAAATCAGCGTCTGCACATGCTATTTCTCGTAAGTAAATGTTCGAAGGCCATAGACGTTCTAGCTCAAAGGGGAGAGCAGCGAGAGAGGAGATCTGCAGGGGCATGGCTAAATATTTTGACAGAGACAAAGGACAAACAAGCAACACTGGCATGGCTCAGGCTGCAAAGGGGTAGAGGGTTGGGTGATGTGCAAGCAAAACCAGGAAATCCTCTTACTTTGAAGTCAGAGAAAGAAAATAAAGATTCGCTCGAAAACAGCAACATGGGAGGAGTTGGGAGGGCGAATGCTGAATTAAAGTGCAAGCAGCTATGTGCGCCAAAGCTAAACACAGGCAAACAGTAACACAAGCAGGAAAGAAATAAAAAAATAGTCCCCTAAACCAACAGATAAACAACCAATGCATAAAGATACAGTACTTGGGTCGCTGCTCCAACAAGCATTGGCACAGCCAATAGGTCTTGCCTTTGGGACCTCATAAGTATTTAGCCATGCAGCACATTATCCTGGGTGCTACAAAATCTACTGTTTTTTAACGTGGAAGCTTTGACACTAATAGGCACATTATAGTACTGTATTGAGAAGTACTTATTTAAAGTGTTATTTTTGTACTTCTGGTAGTCTGAACTCACATATCTGGAAGTGCTTTCATACGCAATAATGAAGAAGAAAAAAAGAGACACCAATTCCCCTTAAGCACTCTGCTTTGAGGTGTAACAATTAATCACATAGGTGTCAAATAAGGCACAAAAATGCACACAAGCAACAACATCACCAACAATAAGTGTCACTCAGTCAAGTTGGGTTGTATGCTTCACTAACTTACATAGCAATCAGTGTCAACTTAAGACTCATGTAAACAGCTCTGGTGCTTACCCACCATACTTGTGTCGATGAACGTGGTCCCCTAGTTAGGCTAGAGCAATATAAAATAAAAGTCTATGCCTGCAAGATAAATCTGAATTTTCGCAGAATTATAATAGGTTCCTTTCTCCTTAATTATGAAACCAAAACCTGAGTGTCCTTTCTAACCAGCCACTTATGGGCCTCCCTCATAGTCCTGCTGGTCTGGCCTGTTTATCTTCCACCCTCGGATATGAGGCATCAAAGACCAAAGCATCTGCCAAGACTCATTACCCCCCTCAGCATACCTTGCCACAACGTTACAAAATAATAATACAAAAAAAAGATATGTCAGGTTGCAGCCTACCAACTGTCCCTGTCTGTGTCTGCCCTCAGAGTCTGCGAAAATGGGCCACTTAAGAATGAACGCCACCGCCCCCCGTCTTACATAGGCAGCCGGTAGTTGGATGTCTGTTAGATGTTTGAAGCGGTGCTTCCTTTGTTCTAATACAATTGAATGAGTTTCTGAGAACATGTTTTATTGAAGCAGGAGTAGCACGACCTAGAAGTGGATGTGTGGCACCTAAAGTCTGTGGAGACCAGATTACAGACAGCAAACCACATATGATGGGGGAAGGTGGTGTAACTGGGAAAGAGAGAGAGAGAGAGAGTGTGTGTGTGTGTGTGTGTGTGTATGCATGCAGGTGTTAGTTACATGACTTGGTTAAAATTTGAGATAAGAAAGAACTGTTTATACTTGAGCAACTTCCACATGACAAAAACTACATGAATAGGAGCCACTGGAGAGACCTTTTAATTAAGTAAACACGGCCTTAGACTGCCAACAAAACACTACATTGTCACCAACAGTGACGTTTCCATTTCGATGAAAACCAAATTGGTGGCTATTGTTAACATTTCTGAACTGCAGAAATTGCAGCTGTGTGAGGCTTTCTGGTGGTCTTATGCAGGCACACAGAGGAACTCGGGCGGGAATGTCAGAGCCCTTGAGGTCATTACTCAACCTGACTGCTTACAGTACTCTACCGTGCATGAGTTGTAGCTCTAAAGTGAGTCAAGACACGCCAGACACTGAGATAGTCTTGGTTTTGTACGTGGACAGCACTTCGCATGCTTGACTCTTTGGGTTCACACTCCAGCATCGCATTGGGAAGGCGGGCAGTCGGGCATTGGCCGATGGGCCGGTACCTAAGGGTCACCTGTGGGCCGGTTTTTGTTAGCTCTGTTAACTGGCCCACAGAGCCTTACTGTCTCTTTCTCGCCCGGCCACTGTAATTGGAGCCAGCATCATGGGCAGGCAGGCTCGGTGGGGGTAGATTGCAGCAAAGTCGCTCGGTCAGTATTCTGGCCCTGCAGGCTTTAGCTTGGCCCCCGTGGGGCTGGGGCAGATGCTCAGCAGCAGTGTCTAACTTCCCTATTGTGCTGTTAAACTGAGGCGCCTGGCTGGGAGCAGGTTATGCGGATGTTGGGCCATCATCACTTCATCTCCCCTGGATCAGCAGCAGCTCTGTGGTCCCAAAGAGACAATGTTAGCCAAACTGGGGCGGTAAGCCATCCAACCACTCTCCAACTTCAGTTTTGTTTGGAGTCCGTTCCTGAAATTAAAAGAAGTTTGAGCACTATAACACCCAAGAATCTTATCATTGCAAGGGAGGGAAAAATTAACATGTCAAAGATATCACATAACATCATGGCAGTTAAGACCTCCTCTTACCTGTCCCACCTGGTGGGATAATCCTCGCCTCCGTGTCCTTAATAGAATCTAAAATTCTTGTTGCATATGCTGGAAAATTTTCTATTCTATGGCAGGACCGGAGGCTCAGATTATGCTGGTTCAAATCTGACCAAAAACAACAGAAGCAACATGTACAATTGGCTTGTAATAGAATATCTTAAACATTGAGTCAGACGACCAATCAGCTGCCTTGAGAATATCTTCTAACCTGGAACCCATCACAAAGGCTTTGGAGGCCATAGCGCCTCTGGTCGAGTGAGCACCATATACGGAAATATCAATACCAGCTTCAGCCATGACCCATCGAACCCAGCGAGCTAACGTTGCTGCTGAAACAGGCCTAAAAGGTTTCTGAATGGCTAGGAGCAAAGGTACCAGAGGCTCCGTTCTGTGAGACAACGTACGCTTTTCGTATGCTTTTAAACATTTTACTACACATAACTTATTATGTGGGAACGCAGGATAATCAATTGACCGTGACATAGTCTTAGTTCTCTTGGATATAATAAATGATACCCCATGAGGTGAGAATAACCTACCTGCTAAATCAAGAGCACGTACATCAGAAACTCTCCAACAGGAAATGAGACACAAAAGCATGGTAAGTTTCGCAGAAAATTGTTTTAATGTCAAGTCTTTGTTTTCAGGCCAAGATTCTAATAAAGATAACACCAAAGAAACATCCCATAAAGTGGTATACCTGGGTTTCGGGGGTCCAGCGACCTTAATGCCTTTCAATAATTTGCAAACAACCGGGTGTACTCCTACCAGTTTACCATCTATGTACTGCTGTCTGGCAGACAGAGCAGATCTAAAATTGTTTACCGACCTGTAGCAAAGTCCCGACTCTGCACATTCGGAAAGGAAATTCAATATATCCTTTAAATCGGATCCCACGGGATCCATCTCCCGTTGAAGGCACCAACCCACCCAACGTTTCCATGCAGCAGAGTATCGTTTACGGGTGGAAGGAGCCCAAGCTTGATGTATAAATCCGGCAGCTGGCGATGAAAGGCCTTCAATCTGTTCACATCTCCTGAGATCGTCCACACCATGAGAACCAGTTGGCCTTGAAGAATCAGTGGATGTAAAGCATGCAACTGGATGAGACACTCACTCTGATATGTGAAGGTTGAGAGATCTGCATCTCTAACATCCGTGCCACCTCGTTCTATCTTTTCAACAGAATTCTGTGATCAACAGTGTCAAAGGCAACTAAAAGATCAACAAGCATTGGCAAAACCAATAAGTCTCGCCCATGGGCGAGCGTTTGCCTTTGGCAATCGGTTGGGAGTGGCGAATGGGGGTGGGGAGGGAGAAACAGAGATGAGGGGGAAAAAACAGAGATGAGGGGAAAAAACAGAGATGAGGGGGAAAAAACAGGCAGGGCGGGGAGAGGAGAAACAGTGACAAGAGGGTGGGTGGAAGGGAAGTAAATCCAGTATTTGTAAAGCTCGAACAGCTACCCGAAGGCATCCCGGCGCTGGGGGCCGTCTGGAAGATTAAGCAAGCTATTGCCCAGAGTCACATGGTGCTGGGCTGACCTGCCGCCGGTGCCAGGGATCGAACCGTGAGCCCCAGATTCCAGCGTCAGTCGCCCTGGCCGCGGCGCCACACCGGAAGTAGAATAAGCGCTGCCTAGACTTGACCTAAAAAAGATTAACTATAAACTGTGAAACACCTCCAGCGACTGCCACAGTCATATAAACAGATGCTCAACAGAAAAAAAAATACCAATACCTCAAGCCCTGGGCTGACATTCCGAACCTCACAAATAACTGATGCACCACAAAACAGTGATCAGCGTAGGATCTGGTCTAGACATACCAAAACACTCCAAATAAAAGAATCTTTAGCTGAGGGCTAGAGCCAGTATCTACAATAACACAGACACCTGCCCAACAGGACTGCCTTGTACAAACCACACACTGTGCTGTTTACACTCCACAGCTTGGTGCGGTCATAAGCAAGATAGGATGAATGTACACTGCCCAGCCAGAGCACACACAAAGCACAGTATGACATGTGAGGCCACTCGTCATGCGTTTTTTCCACCATACTCAAGTCACTTACAACACCAATGCGGGGGAGGTAAGGGCCAACATATCATAAAAAACTGTCTCCAAACAGACTGAAAAATGACCCCAAAAAAGGTATCTTTAACATGTATTGCGAGGACGTCACCAAGTTGCAGGTGTTAATTAAACCTAAAACACCAGCTGTTGTGATTTAGGTAAGAGTTTTTTTTCTTTTAAAATATGTGCTTATAATGGAAAAAGAGTGCAGCTAAAGAGGGTCCTGGGAAGACCACCGGAGTCTGCTAGAACTCTTCATCACATGCTAGAGGATGCTGAAGATGTTGCCAATGTGTTAACTCCGTTGGACTGGTTTATTCTCAAATTTATTTTTAAACCCTGTTCTGTTTCTGCGTGGAAAGAAACATGAACGCCCTTTAGTAGCAGCTGGTGTCAGGGCAGAGTGGCCGGGGACGGACGATGACGAAAATACGAAGAAAAAAAACCCAACAAATAAAAGAACTTACCTGCCACCCGCTTCTTTGCCAATCTTCTGCTACTCTCTCGCTCCAATGCAGCACAGGCTCCCAAACTCCCCTACGGCCAATCCAGACTCTGCACTCATGCTGCTGGCAGCATGAAAGCAGCTTCAGGATTGGCTTGAGCACCCTGGGTTTGCCCTGGCAGAGAGACTGGGAGCCTGTGCCTGCTGTCCCCAACTTGGCAACGCAGGTCGGGTTGGAGACATCTCAGTGCACGTGTCGGTTTGGCTGTCCTAAAATGGCCAGCTAAACTGACATGCGCACTGACAGCAGTGCCAAACAACCCCCCCTCCGTGACTGTGATCACATTGCCCCACCCCAAAACTCGAGCCTTAGAACTTGAAAAATAAAACAATAATAAACCTGTTTGATTATTTTTCAAGTTTGGAGGCTGTTGGTAGGGGGGGCGACGCTCCTCTGCCAGGAGGAGCTTCCGCGGATATAATGATCGTTACTTAATGCAGAATAACGATGCTTTAACAGTCAGGTTTCCTAAATTACGGTCCTTCTGAAAATTAGCCAGAGTGGGCACGTTCTTATCGCCAGAATATCTGCCCACTTGCATGGAGCCACTGCACCCCCCTTGCCATTTTAAACCCTTTTCACCCTCCCCATCCTTCAAGGGAGGAGCGCCGATAGATGGCGCTGATTACACAAGGGCAGGGTAGGGGAACAGATAGCAGTTAAAAACATGAATTTCACACAGGCAGGGCTGAGGACATTTAACAGAAGGACATCGATGCACTGCACACAGGCAGGGCTGAGACACATTTCATATAGATAAGGCAGAAGTGCACTTCACACATGTAGGGCAGAGGTGCACTTCACACATACATAGGGCACAGGTGCACTTCACACAGAAAGGGCAGAGGTGCAATTCAAACAGGCAGGGCAGAGGTGCACTTCACACAGGCAGAGCAGAGGCACATTTCATACAGACGGGGCAGAGGGGCATTTCACACAAGCAGAGCGTATGTGTGCGTCAAACAAGCAGGACAGGTGTATAATTTAGAAAGGCAGGTTAGAGACACATTTTACCCGGGCGTCAAGTGGATACAAATTTTACACTAGTAGGGCACTAGCCCATGTTACACATGCTCGGCACAGTGTCATTGTAAGCAGGTATGCTATGTTTCATGCAGGCATCATATGTCCACATTTTACACTGGCAGGGCAGAAGTACCTTACATCCTCGTGGGGGAGACATATGTGGAGATTTGAGGCAGTGGCCACGGAAATGTGCCCTGACAGGGAGCGCTCCGGCAGATTAAGGTGCTACTTGCAGGAAACTAGAATGAGAGAACAAAGGTAAAGTGTGTGGACAGTGGTCGAGTTTAGGGATAGCAGTAGAGCGTAGGGATAGTGGTCTAGTGCGGGACAGTGGGAGAGTGTAGGAACAGTGGCAGGTATGCGAACAGTAGTACATTTGTGTTATCAGTGGTAGTTTGTAGGGACAGAGTATGGTATAATATAGTGACCAACGAGAAGTGGAGGACAGTGATAGAGCGCGGGGTGTGTGAGGAGGGGTAGAGGTAGTAAAGGTGGTGCACTGCAAGGACAGTAAAGTGTGTGTGTGTAACAGGCACCAAGGACAGACAGAACACTGTCAAGAGACCAGACAAGGTGGTAGGATAAAAACACACTGTCTAACCCATCTGTAGTTAGAAGCATGCCTATGCCAGCGTTCTACCAGACTGCAGGGAACACATTGCATGCGGGCATGCCCCAGGGCAGTCAGTGAGTTCGCAATGGAGTTGGGAACTTCTGGCAGTGCCACAACAGCCCGCCACTTCAGAGCAAAACCTTATATTTACAGCACAGCAACTTGATAAGGATTGCTAATGGCTCAGTACACACGTCTATACACGTCACGTTAAATGATTAAGTAAATTAAAGAGAGGTGCGTGGCCTGGCTCGCTCTTAATGCAGCCTAACTCTGTCTCATTGATGCGGTAATCGCTGCTGCCCCCGCCGCAGATGCCTGCTGCTCCCTGGGCTTTCCGGAGCCCATTGACACTGCAGGACGCTGCCCTATTGCCTGCGCGGGGCCTCTCGCCGCCCTATTGCCTGACGCGCCCTCGCGATGACAGGGGTTGCGGGCGAGCCTGAGGACGGGGCTTCTGCTGTGGCAGAGCGGCGCCGCAAAAATTGAGGCCGGTGCGGGGAAGACACCGAGTTAAGCAGGACCGTGAAGAACATCTTTGCCCCCCGTGCGGCCGAATTTCTTCCTGACATATGGCAGCGAGTTTCCCCTCCCTCCCGCGGCCGCCCTGCCGCA